>OX608074.1:114377156-115577156 GCA_951509635.1 Eupeodes luniger
GTTCGAAAAAAGTATAGTTAGAAATTGAAGTCGAATGATTAAAAGTTTGAAAAGTCAAACGGTTAAAAGCTTAAAAAGTATTTGACCGAATAGTCAAAAGGTTGAAAGTTCGAAAAATTGGTTTAAATCAAAAGTTGCGAGTTTGGCTGCCAAGTTTAAACAAATCTTCCGACTATTCAAGCTTTGAAATTTTTGAAAGTTGATTTGTCAAATGGTTGAACGTTCGAACAATCGAATGGTTAATATTTTGAAAAGTTGAACGTTTGTTCCAGCTTGGCTGGCAAACTATTTAACTTTTCAAACTTTAAACTATTCAACTTTACAAAGTTTTAACTTTTTAAGCTGTTGGGTTGAAAGTTTGAAAAGTTGAATTCGACCATTGGGTTGAAAGTTTGATAAGCCGAAAAGTTGAATAGTTCAAGAATCAAATAGTTGAAAACTGAATAGTGGAATTGTCAAAATTTTAAAAAGTCGAAAGGTCCAAAGTTTGGAAAGTATATTGGCCAACAACTTTTAAGCTTTGGAATATTATATGACTTATATAACTACATAAATACTCGTAAATAGATCTGTACATAAGCAAATACATAACACAGTATCCTGTACAAGAACTTAGGTCCTAAGGCTTTTGTCACTGTTTGGTGAAGTATTTAGGCTGGTGATGGCGGTTTGATTGGACGTTACTTATTTTGAAAATGAGGCTGGTGCAACTGTAACAGTGAAAGGATTGCGCTACCGATTATTTAATTATGATGTGGATGACGTTTATTTTCTACAAAAAGGTAACACTCTAAAGCCACGTGAAAGATAAGGGTTATACCAATGCTCCAAAAATTTTAAACTTTAAATAAATCACTTCAAATGGTCAAAAGCTGTCAATTGAGATAATATTGCCAGCATCAACATTACCATGCAAAATACTTGAAGAGGTTTTAAAATTTTTTTAGCAGCAGAACACGTTCAATAGTATTCTTTTCCACACCGAAATACTCCTTGTATCCATATCTTTGTGCAAATGATAAAATTGGAATAAGATTTTCATTTATTGGTAGAAACTTTAAAGCTCGAAACAGAATATCCTTAAGGAGATCTTCAAAGAAGTCTTAATAATATTGACCCACTTATTGCTATTAAAGACTTAAATAATAAAATTCAAATTGTATTGAGAAGCTTTCTATAAGTGAACAATTAAACAAGAGATTCTAAGAATTTTGAAATATTTTGAAATAAGACACAAAACCATTTTACCCACAAAAGTCTATGTTTTACCACAAGTCACAATCCACTTTATTTTCATTACTTACATATTTTAATTACATGTATTTACAAATGTGTAGTGTACAGAACATATATACATATATTGGTTTAAAAATGTAATTCTTTAGTAATAACAAATTTCCCACGTTTATACTTGACTTCATTTGGCTTGGCGTGGCATTAAATAATTCCTCAACTATCCACAAAACTTTACTGCCAAAAGCACGCACTTTCAAATGATACTTCTGTTTCTTGACCCGAAATTAATATAAGGAGAGCTCTAGCCACCAGCCACCGGCCACGTTCAATCCTTAAGGACTCTTCAGAGTTGAGGAGCCAATACATTACGTATAGGTATAGTATATATGGTACAGTGTATACATATAGTACAGTTATATGGTATGTCAAAAATAATTACTCATCTGGGCACATACGAGTACATACCTACATACCTATACTATACACATGTGTTCGTATATATCTATATCTGTTCATTCAGGTCTGCAAACCAAATGACCAAGTTTAAATTATTAATGGTAGATATTCCATTCAATGACCGCATGGCTTACAAAGAGCTTTGGAGTATCAGTGTTGGAATGCATGTCAATAAGGTTATTGATTGGGAATGGGCCTCTTACAATGAAGGGCCTAATTTATAACTTTACATATTTTTGATTGAAATTTCAAAATTACATGAATTAAATGAAAAAAGCATTAAACATGTTTAATTAGTGCATTCATATAATATTCTAATATTATAAAGCTGAAGAGTTTGTTTGTTTGTTTGAACCCGCTAATCTTAGGAACTACTACTACAATTTGAAAAATCTGTTTTTTTTTATTTTTTAAGGAAGGCTATAGGATATGTAACATCAAGCTAAGACTATTACGAGCGGAGCACCAATAATGAAAAATTGGGGATTTGTTTCCCTTTTGAGAGCTTTCATTGCGTGCGCTGTAAGAACGGTTAAAGTGTTGCTTAAATTATGTATGATAAAATTGTTCCCCTTTAAAGTACCTAGTTAATTTATATATTCAATAATAATTATAAGACAATGGCAAATACTTAAAAATAATAATACTAAATACTTAACATCAAACAAAAAGACTGGGGGGAAATATATGTAGTTCTATGTTGTCATCAATAAATTTGGTCTGAACTTAGAAACACTTCATTCGCCCAAAACTTAAGCAAAACTGACATATCTAGGCAGGTGCTCATATAACAAGTTCAAGTCATTTGGATGGAATCTTAAAACAAACTTTCAAACTTATTGTTATAAGACTACATATAGTTGAAAATTGTAAAGTGGTTGAACACAGTCGCAATTTTTCATGACTTTTGTTGTTTTAGCAATATTTAAAAAAAAAATATAATATCAAAATCACCAGTACCAAACAACCCTATCCCTTTAATAAATTAAGTCGTAAAGCTTGATCTTTCAGAAAAACCCATCACTTTACTCTTGAGCTTAATTTCGGACGTAGAGTTCCTTTTTTTTAGTTGAACATCAAGAATGTGGAAGGCTCTACCCTATTCAAATTTGTCTCCCATTCTGATATTTAGAACTTTAATGTGCATCAGTATTTCCTCCTTAGTCCTTTCCTTTTATTTACTTTATATTTTTATAATGCTTTTTTCATTTTGAAATTTAAAAATTGGCTATTTTTAATGTTTTAAGTAAATTTAAATAAAACGCACGTACTTTGTTCTTATCTAAAGAGTCTGCTTAATAATATTTCCTATATTTAAACATTTTAAAATGTACCTGCAAAAATTGTTTATTCAAAAATTTAAATGAAATTTGATTTCTCCAAAAAAAAATAATTTTTCAAAATTTGTAATTGAAAATCGAATCGGCTAAAAACCTTAATTTCCAAATTTGAAGCCAATCGACCAAACGCGCAATGGGCTGTAAGGGTGAAAACAGACGGACTGAATCGGGGGACCCACTTTTTTCGTCTTCTCTACCATCGTAATGTCATGTTTGATTAAAATCTTGAGTTCGAAATGGTGTACTAGTAAAGAAGCTGTGTACTGTACACAAAATTAAGTTTATCTTTTTAGGGTTAAGGATAGTCATAGCGTCTTTTGAGTGTACAGATTATAATAAAAATGGATACATAATTTTAGTATGCATTGTTGCATATGTCATTTTGACGTTTGGAATTGTCAAACAAGTTTTGTAGTCCAGTGTATGCATATTTAATGTTTAAACGGAGAAACAGATTGACACATGGCAGCTTTAACAGCAACTACATCTTCGACTTCAGAAGTCATGTGAAATAGATTACAACATTAACAGCGCTTTTCACAGCATAAAAACAAATAAACAAAATAGTTAAAAAATTTGCAGAAATGCAAAAGCAATTTACTATCTTATATTCTTAAAAGATTTGCACCATGGCTGTCACATTTTGATTTGAGTGTTGGTAAAACTGAATATTTCGCTTTAAAATTTGGTAGCATTAGCACATTGACATCGAATTAAGGGTTAAGGTCTAACGGTGATGCCTATGTTGCTATAATAAATGATTGAATTTTCTAGTCCAACTTAAGACAACCAAACGTATTTTTATTTTTCAGCTAGTAATTGATGTAATATACAGACTTTAGAAATAAGTAATAAACTTTTGTCTGTCGGAATTTTTGTTTTATCAGTAAAGACAATTTGGCGAAAATGACTGGGTATCTTTTCTACTAAAATGAATACCCCACTTAAAACGCTCAGAACTTTAAAAACACATCTTGGCTTTCATGATTAAGGAATGGATGCAAGTTTAATCCATCATTATTTGTGGTGTGTTAACACTGGTGGATTAACTGATTTGATAAGTTTTGACAAATTTAAGTCAATAATAAAAAAAGAAGCTGGTATGCGACCCAAACTGATAACTTCCCATTTGCGTATGTCTGTCGATATTTCTAAAAGTCTTACCCCAACTTTCACAGTAGAAGTTTAAACTTCGGTTTTAGTTTAAACTTCAGTTCAACAATTTATTCGGTTTCACACTTTCGTTTAAACCTTGAACTGAGTTCATTCTGTAGTTTAAGTTAAACGCCAGTATTCTGCCGTTTAACCTCAGTTCAACGTTTAGGCACTACAACAGTTGTCAGAATAGCTGCCATTTTCATATTAAATATTGAATTAATTTATGATGGTGATTTATCCTATTTTCAATAAATATTAATAAAAAGTATATTGTTACTTTAAAATGTCGAGTTCGGAAAGTTATATTGAAGATATAAGTGATGAGGAAAACTTCATTTTAGTTGCAAATGTGAGAAGAGAAAAACGAAAAAAAAACAAAAACAAATTTTCCCCTATTGTCAACAAAACACAAAATATCTGTTGCTGTTTCACGTGTTCCTCGCTTCAGAGAGAGAAAAAAAAAACGATGAACAGCTACGTATTGCTTACATTACGTCACATGACTTACAATGCTACCAAACTCTTTTCATACAATTTAATTAAACTACGTTAAATTGAACTGAAGTTCAGAGCACGCTGTGAAACTAGAGGAGTTGAACTTCAAATTTAAACTTAAGTCCAGGTTCACCTGTTTGGTAACAACAATTTTTTTCATTTGATAACATAAGTTTAATTTTAATGTGTTTATGTTTCCGATATATTTTTGTTTAATATCAATTTTCATCAATTTTTAGTTGCATCTTTTTGTAGTACCCGTGACGTGATGGTTAGTGCATAGGACTGTCATGCTAGAGGTCTTGGGTTATACCCCTGCCTCTGCCACCTAAAGTTTCTTGCAAGGAATTAACAAATCGTCCAAAAGTAATTTAAGACAATCATGTGCTTTCTTAAATAAGTCGTTTGGATCCGGCATAAAACTGTAGGTCAACTTCATCCCTGACACGACTTACTCACATGAATGATTGAGAGTTGTAAGTCACTAGGCCCTAGTTATCAACGGACTTTTGCGCCACCTAAATTTATTTTTAAGTAACATTTTTTAAAAACTTTTATTTCCTATACAAAAATTCAGATTTGAAAATGAACTCATGTTAACATTATTGACGTACAATTTTAAACAACTTAGTAAAATGTCAAATCCATCTGTTTTTACCAATTTTGTGTATTATTTTTCGTAGATTTTTATCTACTACATACATATGTATATAAAAATAAGTCGGGTTTTCCTTCCTGACGCTATAACTCCAGAACGCACGAACCGATTTCCACGGTTTTGCATTCGTTGGAAAGGTCTCGGAATCCGTGAGGTTTATAGCAGACAGAAAAAATTTCAACAGAAAAGCGGTGAACTACGTTAAGCTTCCCATAGAAAGCTATTGTAAAATTTCCGATTTGTGGAATTGAAAATTTTTAAATTTTTTGACGTTTCAAGAGCCCTCTATTCTAAACCAAAGATTACTTTTGGAAACCTTTTTTAGTCAACCATATCTATAGAAAAGTCAGAGTCAGAGATATCGGCTTCAAATAACGTATGAAATCTTCAATGAAGAAATGATTCTGATTGAGGATCAATGCTTGACTATTGCAAACAAGCTACTGATTGAAGTAGGAATGATTCGCCAAATCGATCGATGCGCGATGCATTGAACCAAGAATCAAATCGAGAGTTGCAATACAATGTTGATACATTGCAGGAATTCGTTCGAATTAATGTGCCATTGCTGAATGAACAGCAAAAATAAGTATACGAAACATTATTGCAAGCTGTATACAATAATATTGGTGGTCTATTCTTCCTGGGCGCACCTGGAGGAACAGGGAAAACATTTGTCATTTCATTGACTTTGGCCCACTATTCGATCAAGATGTGACATAGCTTTGGCGTTAGCTTCATCTGGAATTGCGGCAACTCTTCTAGATGGCGGTCGTACTGCACATTCTGCGCTTAAGTTGCCACTAAATTTAAACACAATTGATTCTCCAACATGCAATATTTCCCGATCCAGTGCAATGGGAAAATTGTTGATGCAATGCAAGCTCATTGTTTGGGATGAGTGCACAATGGCACATAAGAAATCACTTGAAGCACTTAACTTCACACTGAAGGATCTTCTACGAAGTAACAACATCTTTGGCGGCTTGATGATATTGTTGGCAGGCGATTTCAGACAGACGTTGCAAGTAATTCCCCGTGGAACGCCTGCAGATGAATTGAATGCTTGCCTGAAGGCATCACTTTTGTGGAATAACGTAAAAACATTATCGCTAACCACTCAACTTCAAAATGATCAAAGTGCTGCACAATTTTCCAAACAATTGTTAGCTGTTGGAAATGGAAAAGTGCCATTTGATGCGACAACTGGATTAATTACTCTTACCAACGACTTTTGCCGATTTGTAGACTCTCAATTAGCTCTTATTGAAAATGTTTTCCAAACATTAGTGAGAATTATCAGAATTATGCTTGGTTAAGTCAACGAGCAATTCTCGCCGCAAAGAATAATGATGTACACGCTCTGAATTACACCATTCAATCAAAAATCGCTGGCGATTTGGTGACATACAAATCCGTTGGTTCCATAACAAATCCCGATGATGTAGTAAATTATCCAACGGAGTTTTTGAACTTTCTGGAGTTACCAGGATTTCCACCACATAACTTGCAACTCAAAGTTGGTTCAGTTATTATGATATTGCGTAATTTGAATCCACCGCGACTTTGCAACGGTACTCGACTTGCGGTGAAAAGACTTATGCCGAATTTGATTGAGGCAACCATTATTAACGAAAAGTACGCAGGTGAAAATGTACATATGTATTCCTCGAATACCAATGATTCCAACTGATCTTCCGTTTGACTTCAAACGATTGCAATTTCCGGTTCGCCTTGCGTTCGCAATGACAATTAACAAGTCGCAAGGCCAATCGCTTGGAGTTTGCGTGATAAATTTAGAAAATCATTGTTTTTCACATGGGCAGCTATACGTTGCGTGTTCACGAGTTGGGAAACCATCTGCTTTGTTTGTGTTAACGTCAGACCAAAAAACAAAAAATGAGCACTTCAATGAAACGGATAATTTGCGGACAAGTATAACGCTTCGATTCAGTATTTACTTTGGATTCACTTTTATTTTTTACTTAGAGGAGTTCAACTAAATTAGACTTCATTTTTGTAATCGAAATGAATTCATTACTGTTGTGAAATGAAACAGAATGCTTCCTTTTCAAATATAAAACAAAAAAAATAATTTTTCTTCATCTTTTAATCCCCAAACGAAATGTTACAAAAAACGAAGCCATCTGGTGGCGAAACGGAGTTCGCCGGGTTAGCTAGTTTTTTATTAAAAAAAACTGTCAATTGGATTTTCCAAATATGTATGTATTTTAAAAAGTGTTGAAAACAATATTTTCAATAAGATCAAATTAATTAAAAAACATTATCAATAAATATTGCCAATATATTCGAGTCGAGTCAATTTTTACCAATTCTTATTAGTATTTTTGAAGGTTTTTATTTTTTACAAGAAAACTGTCACTTTGATTTTAATTTCACGAGATGTCAAAAATGCTATTCTTAGATTTTTGATTTATAAAAAAAAAAGTTGATTTTTTCGAATTCATACCAATTCCCACTCAATTTTTTTAAAATTCCGTTCATCATCTTTCGATGTTATCATTTGTAGACCAAAATTCTTTTGAAGTCAATATCTGAACTGGATTTTGAGATATGGCAGACGAAAAAAGGTATACACTACGTACAGACATTTCTCTAAAAATCTTTGGTTTAGATTATAGTGACATTGAAACGTCAACATTCCAACAATAGTGCACTCAATTTTGAAATCGATATCGAGAGGTTGTTCAATTCCTTCGATTTCAAAAGATTTTCTTACTAAAGTGAGAAAATTACTAATTTAGTGCTGAAATAACAGCCCTTGATATATAAAAACATCGGTTCTACTTAATCTGGGGCCCTGGTATAAATAAGCCCGACACTGCAAAAGAATAGATACATCTACTATTTGGCTTCAAGCACCAACCGCACCAACCGCACCAACCGCACCGTTTCGTTCACTATATGCCAGCTCGCAGCCAAATTATATGCAAATACATATTTTGGAATCCGAACGCATATGCATTTTCGGTATAAACGGACCGACGACGACTTGGCTCCGGTATGCAGACGCAGAGTGCACTCAAACGTACAAATCTATATATAGGTATAAATACTAAGGTATATTCGTAGTTCGTAATATAGAAGAGGAACCAGAGAAAAGGCGCTATTTCTACGCCTCGCTGGAGCTGAGCTGGACTTCCTTCTATAATAACGGTAATAATCATTATAACTCCGCAGCATGTGTGAGTGTTCACTTCGTTTGAAAACGATGTTGACGTTTTATATTACTGTTTGTTTTCTTACTTCTGCTGCCGGTTTCTTATTGACCTTGTGCACTGCTTGTGCTTTACTTGATGGTCTGCCATTATGCCTGCGTAGATCTCACAACAAAAAAGTGGGACAGGTCCTTTCGAAGTCCAAAGGATGACCAAAGCCAAACGGCCAAGCATAGTACTACGACTATGAGTAGGTACGAGTATTGGGAAGGGCAGTGCAGGTCAAAGTAACATCTCCTTTCAAATGTGCATAAACGTCAGTGTGGCCGGTGTGTTAATAAATTACAGCAATACTGTTGAAATGCTCATTTCTGCAGCAAAACATGGCTGGCCACAGTGTAAGATTTACTATGACGTCAAAACACCATTCTGACACTCGTTATGTTCGGTTAGTCTCCTGGTCTCGGACACGTTTCCATTCCCCGTCTCGGTACCGGTCACGGTTTGTTGTTCATTTTAGCCAACAGCATTGCCTTAAACTCTAATAAAAATGTGGCTACCGGTAGTGGTTGTGCTGGTTCTGGTTCTGGTTCTGGTGATGTCTGGTGAGGGATAACAGCTGAAACACAGTAAGAGTTAGCAGGTATACAAAACAATTGTTAGCCAAGACAAATAAGCGTACATTAATTTAATATGTAACAAAGTACAAAGTCAGAGTCAGGTGTGTAGTGTATAGTGTCTGTTTCTGTATATTTGTATATGTATTCGTCTGGTGTGTATCTGTATGTATATGAATGAGAATGAGAATGGAGCTTTTTTGTTGGTTCTTTTTCCCGGGATATAAATGTGACTGCCATAAATCTTTATCCTGCGAAGCTATCAATGATATAACAAGTCATTTTTCTTATTTCCTGTTTGATTTAAGGATTTTTGTTCTATTTATGTTATCTTTATATTTAGAAAATGCTTCGTTTTGGTATACCTATTAATTAATTTGACAACATTCTTGCAGATTTTATTATTTGTATTTGATATATTTATTGCTATAGGACACCTGCAATCTTTTATTCTAAAATTAGGTTCAAAAAGTTTAAAAGCTATTTTTTTGCAAATTGACATTTGGCATAACTTCGAAGAGCAAAATAGGGAGAGGAGGGTTTTTGATATTAAAAGTTGTAAGAAAAAAGTATTCTTCGCTGTTTTTAATTAAATCAGAAACTATACAGTTTTATTTTTTTTTTTAATTCAGCTAATTTGTGTTATTCATTTTGTTTTATTTTTATTATCGGCGTAGACTAACAAATAAAGGTGTGAAAAGACAGAATTTTCTGTACACTATGCGAATTGTATTTTTACTGAAAACAAATTTATGATTTGTTTAAAAAAAACTTCACTTTGTTATAATAATAAAAATATGAAATACTGGGAAAATAATATGTCAAAATAAATGGTTCGTGTATTTGAACGAACCAATCGAATACACAAACCATTTCAACCGATATGTTAGTTTCCCAGTATTTCATATTTCTTGACACGAGTTCTTTCTTTGTTTATTTTGTTTAACCCTGCGGAATGTTTTTGGTTGCGGTGTGAAAGCAGCACATCTCAGCTCTTCAGGGACCTCATCTCAATAAAGTCCTCAAGGACATTAAATATTATTTTAGAGTTTGTATAAACAAATCAAAACATTATTCCAATTTCAGCATTTGAACCAAGACATAACAAGAGTTATTCAGTGTGGAAAGGATTCAAATATGGTATTGAAACCGTTTCGCTGCTTAAGAAATGTTAAAACATTTTCAAGTATTTTTTTCAAAGTTTGAAAAGTTGAGTAGTTTAATGGTTGAAAGTTCGAAAAGTTTAATAGTCGAATGATTGAAAATTTGATTAATCGAAAAGTTGAAAGTTTGAAAAATAGAAATTTAAAAAAAAATTGAAAAGTTGAATAGTTTGAAAGTAGAATAGTTGAAAATTGAATAGTCGAATGGTTAAATGTTTGAAAAGTCGAACGGTTGAAAGTTTGGAAATTATGTTGGCCAACAACTTTTGAATAATAAATGATCTGCTGTTTCAAAATAGTGAAATAGTTTTTTCACTTCGACTTATAACTGTTTTTCTATTAAACTGGAAAGTTTGAGAAGTTACATTGTTTGTTTTGTAGCCTGTTGTTAAAGAATTATGAGTTTTAATAGGTGAAAAGCTGAAAGCTTATAATGGTGTGATGTATTTATGCCAATTTGTTTTACTTTCTTCGAAAAATGCAATGGAAAGGTGGGTCGTCAATGCTCTGAAAATTTTGAAAAGCAGAAAAGTTGAACAGATTAAAAGTCGAGTTTTCAAGAGGTAATTAGTTATATTGATATCTTGATTAGTAAAGAAACAAAAAACATAGAATAACGGAATTTAAAATATCAGTACTAATTAAGGTATTCCATTTAAAAATAGTTAAATAAGTTGATACCATAAACAAAATCTAGTACAAAACGTTTCTTTAAAGACAAATTTAAAATATTTCAAAAAGTTGTGTTTAAATGTCTTAAATAAAAAATTATGAAGACCTTCCTTTCAAAAAATGAATTAGGTGGTGCACAACAGCTCGTATAGAACCAGGGCCTAGTGACTTACAACAATTAAGCATTCTTATTTCCGAGTAATATGAGGGATCTAGGGGACCTACAGTTTAAATGCTGAATCCGAACGGCTAATTTAAGAAAAAAATTTTCATGACAGTAATTGCTCTTGAAGGATTTGCCAATTTCTTGCAAGAGGCAGTACTCGTTAAAAAAGAACTTTAGGTGGAACAGGCACCTCTGACGTGACAGACTGTCCTAGGCACCAACCTTCACTACGTACAGTTACTAAAAATAATGTTCTTTACAAACTATGTACATAGTTTAAATGTGTTCAATACGCTAAAAAAATAAAAATAGTTTCTTTTGTAAGCACGGTTTTTCTCTTTCAGCCTGTTTAAAGAATTTTGAAGTAGATATTTTTGAATTACAAAGTTTTTTCTATGCAATATTTGGACTCCAACCCTTTTAAAAACCTTGAAGTTGAACGAAAAATAGTGCCAGTTACTTTATTTAATTACTTATTTAAGCACTCAATTATTCTGTTTTTTTTTTAACTTCCCATAGAAAGTTATTGTAATTGGTCCGATTTGTCGAATTGAAAACTTTGACATTTCTCGACGTTTTAAGGTCCCTAGAGTCGAAATAAAAGATTTTTAGAAAGATGTCTGTGCGTGCGTGGGTACTTACGTTCGTACGTCCGTACGTTCGTGACGTTTTTTTCGTCGTCCATAGCTCAAGAACCAAAAGAGATATCGACTTCAAATAAATTTTGTTATACAGATAATAAGGCAGAAAGATGCAGAAAGGGCTCTCAAGAAAAATGCGTGGGTGTTTTTTTTTCCACACCAGTTTTAAACAAAGGTGAACATTTTGGTTAACCTTATATATTTCACGAACCAATAATGCTAGAGACTTGAATTAAATTTTATGTTATAGCTATATTGTAACGTAATACCAAACAAATATATTTTTGAAAAAAAAAATCCAATTGATAGTTTTTTTATATATCAAAAAAACGGAGAAAAAAATATTATTTACCTCGAAAAATTTACGAACAAAAAACGATTTTATCTCCAAAACAATTTTGTGCAACGAAGAATAATGTTTTTAACATCTGGTAAAATTTTGAGAACAATCGAATTGACAGTTGTTTTTATAAAAAATAAAACACAAAAAAAAAAATTGCTGAAAGTTGGTAAACATTGAGTTTCGACTTAAATATCTTTTCGAAAAGATTATGGCTTCCAACAACTTTCATCTTATAAGAAATATTATTTTCAACATTCGGTAAAATTTTGAGAAAAATCGAATAGACAATTTTCTTACAAAAAATAAAAACCTAAAAAAAACATTACTAAAAGTTGGTAAAAATTGACTTTCAACTCAAATATCTTTTCAAGAATTTAAGATATATGCTTTAAACTAATTTTATCTGTTATCAACATTCAGTAAAATTTTGAGAAAAATCGAATTGACAGATTTTTACCCAAAAATAAAACCTAAAAAAACATTCCTAAAAGTTGGTAAAAATTGACTTTCAACTCAAATATCTTTTCAAGAATTTAAGATATATGCTTTAAACTAATTTTATCTTTTAAAAAATATTGTTATCAACATTCAGTAAAATTTTGAGAAAAATCGAATTGACAGCTTTTTACCCAAAAATAAAAACTTAAAAAAACATTACTAAAAATTGGTAAAAATTGATTTTCGACTCAAATATCTTTTCAAGACTTTAAGATATTGGCTTTAAACTAATTTTTTGTTATAAGCAATATTGTTTTCAATATTCGGTAAAATTTTGAGAAAAAACGAATCAACAGTTTTTTTTACAAAAAATAAAAACCAAAAAAAAAACAATATCTATTAAAACGTAGTGAAAATTTACTTTCAACTCAAATATCTTTTCAAAAATTAAAAATATTGGCTTCAAACAGTTTTTTTTACAAAAAATAAAAACCAAAAAAAAAACAATATCTATTAAAACGTAGTGAAAATTTACTTTCAACTCAAATATCTTTTCAAAAATTAAAAATATTGGCTTCAAACTTATTTTATCTCACAGAAAATATTTGTTCGACTCTCAGTAAATTTTTTATAAAAATCCAACAGTCAGTTTTTTCATAAAAAATTAAAATCTACAAAAAATAGAACGCAAAATTGGTAAAAATTGATGTTAGGTTTTCAATTATCTCGTGAACAATAGAAGATATTGACTTCAAACTAATTTTATTCATCCAATTTGTATTTGTTTATATAAGAAATATTTTTTTTTAAATTTGCTAAAAATTGGTTTTAGACTAAAAATCTCGTTAACAAAAAAATAATTTCGAAATCAAACTATTTTATTATATGCAAAATATTATTGGTAGTTTTAAAACTTTTAAGAATAATTCAACTGAGAACTTTTTTAACAAAACACGAAAACCTACAAAACTTTTAAGCAAGACAAATCGACAGACAGGATGGGAAGCTATCAGTGTGGGTCGCATTCCAGCCTCTTTTTTTTTAAGGTAACAGTCAGTCAATCATTCTTGCTAGTAACCCAAACCTTACCAGCTCTCATAATCTCGTCATTTTTAATATGTATATGTTTGGTTTATACAGAAAAGAATTTATACTAACCTCAGTAACCCAAACCTTGCATATTTTAATAATTAACCAATATTTTAACCTTGAACCATCTCAAAACCACAATTGAACATCACACTCACTCTTCGAAGGTCAAAATTAGAAAACTTCGGCATGCTTATATCACATTTGTTTAGAAACTTTGTTTAAAAGATTTTGAAACCAGACATTAAAAAAAAAAGCCGCGTTAACTTTTTGCTACCCAAAATCCTTTGCAATATACATATACATTTTACATTATACATTATTTCTAGAATAATCTCATTCATTCGTTAAGAATGTCTACAACCACAAATAATGTTGTTGAAAAACAACTTTAAATTTATATCCTTAACTGAGTATGAGCCTCTCAAAACTCTTCTATAGAGAATTTAAAATTTACAAAACAAAATAAATCCATTTTACCAGAATTAACACGAAAGACTAAAGTTAAATCCCAATTAAAGTGAAAACTTTTCTTCCATTGCGCTCGGATGCCTAAGAAAATCTCTAGGATTTTACAATCTTGCTTCTTGCCTTTGCCTTTGCCTTAGCCTTGGCTCGAGTGATTTTTGCTCCCATATATACATATATTATATGTTTGTAGGTAGGTAATATATGTTCTCAGATCTTACCTGCTTAGTCCTTATATCGTGTGTGTTTTGGATGTTTGAGATAAATGTTTTCGCGTAATCATTTTCTTTTCACCTTATTTAGCCTTTTTTTTTCTTGCTTCTTACTTGTTTGTTAATGATGTGAGCTCTTTTTCAAGATTCTCCATCTCCAACCAGGCAGCTTCTTTGGTCTCCTGTGGAGGACTCTTAAATGGATACAAATACAAGTAGTGCGGATGCTCCTTTTAACCATACAAACAAAATGTTCATCAAACGAACATTTCCATTTGTTTAAAATGGCAAGTAGTCTGTCTGACAGAAAATTAAGTGATTTTGAATTATTCCTCTTTTGGTGAAAAAATAAAATAAACACAAATCCAAATATCCACTTATGTGAAAAGTACCTATACTCGCAATCGAAGTCGAAATAGCTCCTGGATGTGGATCTGGATCTGGGCGTCACCTAGATACAAGCACATCGCATGCATGCTCAAGCTCATCTCCTAAATTCTATTTTCCTGATCATCTGTCATGAACAATAAGAGATGACTGAGTTATGTGGAGCAAAAAATAAGCTTTCGCTTCTTGGCTGCTTCCTTTGGCAGCTAGCTACATATATCGTTCCTTTTCTTGGTCTCAGGTCTCAGCGCCCAGCCAGCCATATCTAGCTTTGTGTAGCTGGAAATGAAAGCAGCAAGAAAAAAAAGAATTCTAGCAACAGGACAGGAAAAAAAGGATAACAACAAAAAGGCAAAGCAAGAATCCGGTTGCAATACGATGACGAGGACGAGAACGAGGACGACAACGATGAGGTTGAGGATGACTGCGAGGACGAGAATGAGAACAACTCCAACTATACGACACATTTGTTCGTTTGTTGAAGTTTAAAGTTGAACATTTTAAGGATCGGAACACGTGTGGCGCCGCCGAACTACACTACACAAGAGCAGGAGCACTTCTATTTCCTATGTCTATGTCGCAAATAGGACAGATGGGGAAGAGCACAAAGGGCACCGATAACGAGACTAACATCCATACAAGACAAGCATTTAATCAACTTGCTGCCATTCCATTTTCGTGAATCGGGAGGATACTTATACTCTTCTTAGAGTCCTCGCAGCAATAACGAGCAGAGCAACATAAAGTACTACACAAAGAATGAAAAAAGAAAAAGAATCCTTGTCGTCCCCGCCTGGACCAGAAATCTGTTATTTTATTTGCATACAATTGTAGGGTGTATAATGCTTTTAAGTGCTACCCCTTGCCTCTGGGGATACAGCCAAGAGATTGGAATAGAAATTGTTGGTAATGCCTTGAGGCGATGCGATGCGATTCGATGTAGGAACTGTCAGAGCCTTGATTTTGATATCACGGGGAATAAGGTTATTTGTATGTTTAGCAAATAAATGAGTTTTACTTCTTTTATTCTTTTTTTTTCTGTTCGAGTATAATTTTGTTCCTATGAATTTCTTAATAATGTCTTCTATTTCAAAAACACATAGCACAATGAGAAGAATGTGGGACATGTGAATCTTAAAGATGGCTCTTATTTGGTTCAATCAAAGTTTCAATCGGAAGGAAGTCTTAGGTATTAGTACTTGTGGACTTGACATATGGAAAGATGTTATTAACATGTTCCAATTTTGAGTTTTCGGGTGAATGGATTTTTAATGACATATTGTGCATATTAATTTTGTAATGTAGGTGGTTTTAAAAATGCCTTAAGTTTCTATCGATTCTTATGAGTTTAACTCGCAAAGCTATCAAAATGCACACTTGAAGGAAATATGAAAACGACCTTAAGGTCACATTTTTCCGATTTGATATTGATATATACTCGTAGTGGCTGGGCTTATTTATAAGTATTGAATGCAATAAGCTTACATCTTTTAATTTTTCCTGGGTCTAATCACCTTTGACAAATAGTTTGCCATCTCCTCGTTATTTAGTTTAAAAGAACCAAACTTTTTCAGTTGATCATTCGATGATTTATGGTCAAAATTTTAACTTTGTGCAAGGTGGCTCATAAGCAACGTTACCTATTTTTTTGTATATTATGAGCGCACTAAAGGGGTTATGAATACCCTTATAATGATTAAACACAGTGCGAGCAATTAGGAAAGGAGGATAGGATTAGAGAGGAGATACGATACCGATGCACATTGGTTTTGAATGTCTGCACATTGTAATGAGTGGGAAATATTGAGCCTGGTAAAGCATTCCACATTCGTGTAGTACGGCTAAATAAAGCATCTCTGTACTTAACAGTACGTCCGAAATTGGGCTCTAGGGTAAACTGATGGGCATTCCTAGCAGTACGGGTATTACGGTTGAATTGTTTAAGGGGAGGAATGCAACTGGCTATTTCAATAGAGCATTGTTTATAAAAATAACGATAAAACAATGACAGGCATGAGACCTTGCGGCGGTGTCCAAGAGAAGCAAATGTCTCGGTAAGAGAACGATCTCCTATCATTTTTAGAGCTCTTTTTTTCAATTCTACCCAGAAGACTCAAGTACGTTATTGGAGCACCAGCCCAAATATGAGAGTTATACTCAAGTTTTTGAAGAATAAAAGCTTTGTAAATTATATCCAGATCAGAAGGGGTAAAAAACTTCTTGCATCGTTTCGGTTTTTGAATCCATATTGAACACATATTGAACAATGCTGTCAAGATCAGAATTTAATGAGCTTATCATACGCTGCCGTTGGTAGTCCACATCCGAAGAACAAGGATGAGAATCTTAAAATGAATATGAAAAAAAGGGTACTGTCATCAGCGAAACAATGTAGTGGGTTAGAAGTTTCAGACAAAAGATCATTTATGAATATAAGGAAGAGAGTTGGAGACAAAACGGAGACCTGGGGCATAGCAGCGTTTATATTATGGATATCAGATTTGAACCCGTCCAATACTACTTGAATTGAACGGTCCAAAAGGTAATTTCTAACCCAACAAAGAAGAGATTCATCAATACCAAAAGCACGCATTTTCGATAAGAGAGCTTGATGCCAAACTCTATCAAATGCCTTTTAAATATCAAGTACAATAATCTTACTCTCTCCAAAACGATGTAAAGATTTGTTCCACTGTTCGGTGAGATAAACCATGAGATCACCAGTGGACCTATTGCAACGAAAGCCATACTGCCGGTCATTAAGAAGCTTCCGTTCTTCAAGATTTTTCTCAAGCTGAAAAGTGATCAGCGTTTCCATGACCTTGGAAAGAAGGGACGTAAGTGCAATTGGACGATAGTTAGAAGAGGAGGAGGATTCGACTTTTTTAGGGACAGGCTGAACAAATGCAGTTTTCCATCCACTCGGAAAGAGACCAGTAGAATAGGACAAATGGAAAAGCAGTGGTTTTGCCAGCGTTGAAGAACACCTCTTCAGAACAATAGCGGGGATACTATCCGGGTCAGAGGATTTGTGAATGTCAAGATCTAAAGAAGCGAAAGAAGATTCGTCCCATGGAATAGTTTACGCTTTCAAGTACAGGAGGAGTCATGTCACTCATTGGCAGCATCGAATTAACAGCAAACTGTGCTGCAAGCAAATTGGCAATCGATTTTAAAAAAGGAGTATCATTATAAACGAGCGTAGGAAATGACGGTGACGTAGTGTTCCGCACATTTTGTACAAATTTTTGTTAAAATAAAATAAAAGTTCTATGGGGGTACCCTTCTGGAGCAATACAAAAATATGTAGTTGTTTGTATTTTAATAATGAAATAAACTTAGTTAAGAAAAATAGTTATTCGTTAATAAAAATCTATCGATTCGTTTTTCAAAAAATTAAAATTTTCAATTTTTGACCAACAAATTTGTATTATGAGTAGGTAGGTACTGTTATTTTTGATCTTAAAAAAAAATTAAAAAATGCCTAACGCGAATCTGTTTAAAACCTTAATTTCCAAGTTTTTTTTACACTTCAGAGTTTTCAGAAAGTAGTTAGCTTACAGCAAGCGTCACACTACGATCAGAGGCTCATCATAAGTGCATGTGTTAGTTGTTAGTAAGAAAATAATACAATTATAGCCTAACACACGCACAAAATACAAAACAAATAATTATTAACATTTAACATGAATTATTAACATGACGTTTACGATAGTGGAGCACTGACTGGTTCTAAATAATCATTTTAATCCCACCTTATTTAAATTTAAATCAATCGATGAACAGTTTAAGTTATATAAAATGCTCATTCGACTTAAAGCTTCATTCTTTCCATAGTTAGTTCTATGGAAGTCAATATGTATAAAGTCAAAAGTACGCAGGTAATGAGTTCCGCCTCGGTAATTTAAATGTATACAAGATAGCAAATAAGGTGCATCAATTTCACCATTAATGAGTTGATGAAAAAAAATTAAATCATTATTAACACGCCTTTGATGGAGAGTTTGCAATTGAAGAAGTTGAATACGATGTTATTGTTCATAGGGAGGAAGATCTTCCCACGGAAGACCCTTTAGGGCGAAGCGAATGAAATTATGTTGAATTGATTCAATACGTTTCTTATGAATTTCGTAATAGGGATTCCATACCTGCGAAGCATATTCAAGATGAGGACGAACATGACAATTGTATAAAGAAAGAGTAACATAGGGATCATTGAACTCCTTTGCCCAGCGTTTTATAAAACCAAGCATAGAACTTGCTTTATTAACAATAAAGTTAATGTGATGTGTAAATTCTAAGTTGGAACAGAAATGAACACCTAAATCTTTAAATGTGGAGACGCGACCGAGTTTTTGCTTTGATATACAATAATCAAATACACTACCGATTCGTTTTTTAGTAAATGTTATCGTCTGGCATTTAAAAGGGTTGAGGGTAAGGCTATTTTTGCCACACCAAAATGAAAAACTATCAATGTCGGCTTGTAAAAGGATGCGATCTTGGGTGGACTTTATTATCTTAAAAATTTTCATGTCATCAGCAAAAATAAGAACATCACTTGAGCGTAGACATGACGATACGTCGTTTATAGATAGGATGAATAGAAAAGGGCCAAGATGGCTTCCCTGGGGAACACCAGATTGAGCAACAAAAGGTTCAGAATGACAATTTCTAAATTTTACCTCATAGGATCTATTTTCAAGGTATGATTTGATCCAAGCTAAGAAAAATGGTGGAAAACCAAGAGCTTTAAGTTTAAATAAAATAATTCCGTGGCTAAGTTGGTCAAAAGCTTTGGAAAAGTCAGTGTATATGCAGTCAACTTCATAACCTTGTTCTAAAGCGTTTGAACATATGTTTGAGAATGTGAGGAGATTAGTAACGGTTGATCTTTTTTTCACAAAACCATGTTGCTGTTCGCAAATGAGATTTTTACTAAAAAATGCTACACTTTCACAAACAACTTGTTCAAACAATTTAGGTATGCAAGAAAGCTTTGCAATGGGCCTGTAGTTTGTTATATCCGCCTTGTTACCTTTCTTGAAAATTGGTGTAAGAAATGCCTTCTTCCATAAACTGGGAAATTTGCCTGTTTTTAGAGAAAGTTTGAATAAGAACCTAAGGGGTTCAACTAAAGCATTACTACACTTTTTAATACTATCGGGGGTATACCATCGGGACCGGCTGAGCAGTCATCATTCAACACGGATAAAAGATCAAGGACCGTACTCTGTAGCACAGGGATGTGACTACAGCTAGTCTGCGAAAAGGAGTGAAGATTGTGAAAATATACTTCATCAACTTCTTGAGGGCTATTAACAAATGACTCACGGAAATTTGTCGCGAAAGCATTACAGATATCAACAGTTTTATCTAACGAAAGGTTCTTGTAAGTGAAGTTAACTGGAAAGCCATCTGATTTTTTCTTTAAGTTTAAACTCAATCGACCCAATGGTTTGTATGGCGCAGTAGGGGTGAAGACAGACAGACAGACGGACGG
Organism: Eupeodes luniger; assembly: GCA_951509635.1. NCBI lineage: Eukaryota > Metazoa > Arthropoda > Insecta > Diptera > Syrphidae > Eupeodes > Eupeodes luniger. The sequence continues at coordinate 114,397,378 of OX608074.1, forward strand.
AATCGGGGGACCCATTTTTTTTATTCTTTTGAATAAATTAAGAGAATACTTAAATAATATGTTGAGTGTTATTAAATTCAGCATTTATTTCTATTAACTTTAAGGTTAAACTTTTCTCTTGTTATATTATATAGGGTTTTTAAATTGGCGCGAGTAGATTTTGGCGCCCTGTGGTGACCATTTTGTTTTGGTGACATCTGTCAAATCTTTCGTTTATTATTCAGTTGTCTATGCCAAATCATCATGGCAAGTTAAACGATTGAACAGCACGTTCAAATCATAAAACTTTATTATCAAAATAAGTGTTCGTTAACGCAAACGTTGTGCGCATTGTCGCAAGTCGACTCTTCAACGTTTGGTGGCCAAATTTGAGAGGATCGGTTCAGTAAACAATCAGCCAAAACCCGTACGTTCAAGGAATGCAAGATCGGCCGAGAACATCGCCGCGGTCCGTGAAAGTGTTCAGCAGAACCCAAGGCAGTCTATTCCTCGCCGTGCACAAGAACGTCTTTCGCAGACTTCAACTTGGCGAATTTTGCGTCGGGACTTGGGCCTACACTCGTACAAGATCCAACTGACCTAGGAGCTCAAAGTTCATGACCATAGACAACGCCGAGCTGTTTGTTCGCTGACTGGGCTTCGAATCGTTTGGAAGAGAACCCCAAATTTGGCCTAAATCTAAATCATATTTAGTGAAGAGGCGCATTTTCGGATGAATAGCTGTGTTAATAAGCAAAACTGCCGTATATGGGACGGTACCAACCCACGCTAGGCTCACCAGGTCATAATGCATCCTCAAAAAGTGTGGATTTTGGGCCAGTGGCGTAATTGGTCCGTACTGTTTTGAAAACGACGTTAGTAAGGCGGTCACCATCAACAGCGAGCGTTACATAACGATGGTAACTAATTTCTTATGCCCCAAATTGAACCATATTCACCTAGATGAAATATGGTTAAAGCAGGACGGGCGGCGGCGCTACGTGCCACACAGCAAACGCCACAACATCTACACACAACATCAACCCGCCCTTATTAACAAAACCCCATATATTTAAACACAGTGCGAGCGTTAGGAAAAAAGGGAAGGATTTAAGAGGAGCTACCGGTGCACATTGGTCTTAAAGTTCTGAACATCAAAATGGGAGGGAAAAACAGAGTTGGTCAAAGTATTCCACATTCTAGATGTGCGATCTCTATACTTTACAATACGCCCGAAATTGAGCTCAAGGGTAAACTGATGAGCATTCCTGGAAGTGCGAGTATTACTACTGAATCGTTTAAGGGGTGGAATGAACCGGCTAATTTGACAAAACATTCATTGTAAGTTAAAGTTCTATCGCCTATCATTTTTAAGCCCTTTTTTGAATTTTATTCAGGTGATTCAAACTTGTTTTTGGGGCAACTGCCTAGATATGCTATGATGAAGAAGTTGGTTTATCTAAATAAATAAATTGGGTGGCGCAACAGTCCTTTGAGAACTAGGGCCTAGTGACTTACAACTCTCGACCATTCTTGTGTGCGAGTAATGTTGTCAGGGATGGAGGAGACCTACAGTTTTAAGCCGAATCCGAACGGATAATTTGAGAAAGCACTTTTCGTGACAAGAATTGCTCTTGGAAAATTTTTCAATTCCTCGCAAGAGGCAGTACCCGTAAAAAAAACTTTAGATGGCACAGGCAGGGATCGAACCCAAGACCTCTGGCATGACAGTTCAACGCACTAACCATCAATTCACGGGTACTTATCTCCTTCTTCTATAATGATCCCAGTGATCTTCATTTGTCTAGTTTACCGAGTAGTGAAGACTCTCGGTGGTATCATAACCAACTCCTGGTTTAAGTATATTGGCTCTTTAGCCAGCAGTCACTTTGCACTCAAAGCACTCTTCAGAAAATACTTTCAAAAATAATTTCTTGAATAATTTTGTTTGTAATTTGCTCTTGATAAGTCTAGAATTAGTTGTGACAATTTTCAGTTTTTCGTGCAATGTTTTCTATGTTAAACAGTTAATTAAATGTGGTTTCTCAATCTAGTTTGCACCTTGGAGATTTGTAAAAACTGTGTCTTTTAAATGTTTTATTTGTTTGCTAATTCGTCGTTAATAAAACGTTAATCAATCAAATAACAAACCTTAAAGAAAGACAAAATCAAAATTGTCATAACTAACAAACGATTAACTAACGGCAAGTTATCTGTTAAGTGAATGCTAAGCTAACACTAATATTGAATGCAGTTGGGAGATATTTTTTTAATCAGATACCAATCTTCATGTACCTATGCGATTCACTATGGCGTATACGTACTTATTATCGTATCGCAAAGTGATTTGATTCAAGTCACTAAAATAATTTAGTTCGATAAATTGTTTATAATCCCATACGAAAAAATAAACAACTTACTCTAAACCCCATATGGCATAAGTACTCTACATAACTTGTCAATTTATATCTACATTTAAACTAGGTTCATACAATTTATATGTACATACATACATATGTACCTGGTTAGAAATAGAATTACAAAAAGAGAAAAATTTAAAAACTTTTTCATTGCATAAAACGAGCACTTTTATCTTTTATCCTCTGGAAGCATCAGTTCAGATTCAGAATCAATAACACATCCGATTGGACTGGGTAACAGCGAAATGAGAATGACCTGCCCCGTTTCCGGTTTACTCTAAACGTTGTCAATGTCATTTTACTATGGAATTAGATTAGGCGTCACGTATGTATGCATGTGCTGTGCAGTATGCATTCTCTATGGGTGGAACACAGTGAACTGTGAAGCATAATACTAGGTGAGGTGCCTTCGTTTATAGCCACTATAGCCTTTCGCACCGGATCTTCTTCTACAATCCGCATCCTTTGCCTGATGTCCTCGCCTGATCCGACACGTGACATCCATTAACGTACCTACTACCGCTGCACAGCACGTCCTTAAAAACGTTTTTTTTGTTCTTTGTTGTTGTTGCCACTCTCGCTTTTAAACTCTGCATATGCATAGGCTTATAGTTATACGTACGTAGGTGGATGATGTCCATTCAAGTGCATTCGTTTAAAAATTTCACTTAATGTTTTTAGTATTTTTTTTCTTTCCAGAGAAATATCAACGACAAAGGTACATACATAAATAATTTAGATTTAGAATGCTGAAGTTTTGAGTTTTTACATGGTAAGTTTCAGTTTAGTTTATGTCGAAAAGCTTCTCTTGTTTTACCTGCTGATGGGGTTTAAGTAGAATTTTAACACTTTTATATTTCAAGGATTACAAAAACTCATTAATGGGAACATACAAATTTGTATTGTTTAAATATTATTATAAACAACAACATCTGTGTGAATGTGGTTTTGATAGGGGATAATTTTTAAGACCCATAGGAATTAGTTTTAATTCTATTCAATGAACATTTTTTTTTAATGTTGGTAGGACTGAAAAAACAAGGCTAACAGAAATAACAAAATATTTCCAAAGCCAATAAGCTATCATTGAGACCTCTAATTGGCGAAAATTTCGAAAAAAGATTGTAGATCTTTTTTCATAAAGCATCCCAAGTACCACACATTTAAATTTTGTAAAATTTAAACTAACAACTTGTAACGAAGTTATTCAGATGTTTATGAACAATTTTTGTCTCATTTTTAAAAACTGAAATAATTGAAGTTGCATTTATGTAAAATAAGGGTTTTTGAGCGCTTTGATTGTGAAATCTCCAGACCTACCTTGATTTTTCCAGACCTCCTTTGAAATCTCCAGATTTTTCTAGACCTCCCTTGATATTTCCAGAACTCCCTTGATATTTCTAGACCTCCCTTGATATTTTACAGACCTCTTTTGAAATCACCAGACCTCCCTTGATATTTCCAGATCTCCCTTTATTTTTCTAGACCTCAATTGATATTTTCAGACCTCCCTTGATATTTCCAGACCTCCCTTGCAATCTCCAGACCTCCCTTGATATTTCCAGACCTCCCTTGATATTTCTAGACCTCAATTGAAACCTCCAGATCTCCCTTGATATTTCCAGACCTCCCTTGATATTTCCAGACCTCCCTTGATATTTCCGGATCTCCCTTGATATTTCCAGACCTCCCTTGAATTTTCTAGACCCCCCTTGAAATTTCCAGACCTCCCTTGATTTTTCTAGACCACCCTATAAATCTCCAGACCTCCCTAGATATTTCCAGACCTCCCTTGATATTTCCAGACCTCCCTTGATATTTCCAGACCTACCTTGATATTTCTAGACCTCCCATGAAATCTCCAGACCTCCCTTGATATTTCCAGACCTCCCTTGAAATCTCCAGACCTCCCTTGATATTTCTAGACCTCCCTTGATATTTCCAGACCTCCCTTGATATTTCCAGACCTCCCTTGATATTTCTAGACCTCCCTTGATATTTCCAGAACTCTCTTGAAATCTCCAGACCTCCCTTGATATTTCCAGACCTCCCTTGATATTTCAAGACCTTCCTTGATATTTCCAGACCTCCCTTGAAATCTCCAGACCTATCTTGATTTTTCCAGACCTCCCTTGATATTTCCAGACCTCTCTTGATATTTCCAGACCTCCCTTGATATTTCCAGACCTCCCTTGAAATCTCCAGACCTCCCTTGATATTTCCAGACCTTCCTTGATTTTTCTAGACCTCCCTTGATATTTCCAGACCTTCCTTGATTTTTCTAGACCTCCCTTGATATTTCCAGACCTCCCTTGATATTTCTAGACCTCCCTTGAAATCTCCAGACCTCCCTTGATAATTCCAGACCTCCCTTGATATTTCTAGACCTCCCTTGATATTTCTAGACCTCCCTTAATTTTTCTAGACCTCCCTTGATTTTTCTAGACCTCCCTTGATTTTTCTAGACCTCCCTTGATATTTCCAGACCTCCCTTGATATTTCCAGACCTCCCTTGAAATCTCCAGACCTCCCTTGATATTTCCAGACCTCCCTTGATATTTCCAGACCTCCCTTGATTTTTCTAGACCTCCCTTGATTTTTCTAGACCTCCCTTGATATTTCCAGACCTCCCTTGATATTTCCAGACCTCCCTTGAAATCTCCAGACCTCCCTTGATATTTCCAGACCTCCCTTGATATTTCCAGACCTCCCTTGATTTTTCTAGACCTCCCTTGAAATCTCCAGACCTCCCTTGATTTTTCTAGACCTCCCTTGATATTTCCAGACCTCCCTTGATAGTTCCAGACCTCCCTTGATATTTCCAGACCTCCCTTGATATTTCCAGACCTCCCTTGATATTTCTAGACCTCCCTTGAAATCTCCAGACCTCCCTTGATTTTTCTAGACCTCCCTTGATATTTCCAGACCTCCCTTGATATCTCCAGACCTCCCTTGATATTTCCAGACCTCCCTTGATATTTCTAGACCTCCCTTGAAATCTCCAGACCTCCCTTGATATTTCCAGACCTCCCTTGATATTTCCAGACCTCCCTTGATATTTCCAGACCTCCCTTGATATTTCCAGACCTCCCTTGAAATCTCCAGACCTCCCTTGATATTTCCAGACCTCCCTTGAAATCTCCAGACCTCCCTTGATATTTCCAGACCTCCCTTGATATTTCCAGACCTCCCTTGATATTTCTAGACCTCCCTTGAAATCTCCAGACTTCCCTTGATTTTTTTAGAACTCCCTTGATATTTCTAGACCTCCCTTGATATTTCCAGACCTCCCTTGATATTTCCGGACCTCCCTTGAAATCTCCAGATCTCCCTTGATATTTCCAGACCTCCCTTGATATTTCCAGACCTCCCTTGATTTTTCTAGACCTCCCTTGAAATCTCCAGACCTCCCTTGATATTTTCAGACCTTCCTTGATATTTCCAGACCTCCCTTGATATTTCCGGATCTCCCTTGATATTTCCAGACCTCCCTTGATTTTTCTAGACCTCCCTTGATATTTCCAGACCACCCTTGATATTTCCAGACCTTCCTTCATTTTTCTAGACCTCCCTTGAAATCTCCAGACCTTCCTTGATTTTTCTAGATCTCCCTTGATATTTCCAGAACTCATTTGATATTTCTAGACCTCCCTTGAAATCTCCAGACCTCCCTTGATATTTCCAGACCTCTCTTGATTTTTCTAAACCTCCCTTGTTATTTCCAGCCCTCCTCCTTTGTATCAGACCTCTCGCGAAATAAAAGTGACGTTAGCTCGATCACATTATTCAGAAGCGCTAGCTCTTATTGAAAAGAAGAATCAACCTGACTTTGTATATATATTTTTAAATTGCTATGGTAAAAAAACCACCCACTCAATTTGTTTGAAAGTCCTTTCTGCATGATTCTGCATTATTATCTGTATAACAAAATTTATTTGAATTCAATGGGCCTTATAATCAAACGCTAATGTCGACTATTAGTTAACTGGAAGGTTAAAACAAAGTGCTGAGCTTTAATAAAATGCTACCAATAAACAATTTAACCCTCTCACTAACTAGTCTCAAGATTTTCCTTGAATCTATTACAAAATCTACTACAAATAAGAACAAAAATTGCTTGAACTGTCAGAACTGTCAAAGATCAATGTTTTGTTATTATGCAAAAGCAAAAATATAAGTTTTGAAAAATGAGTTCAATTGACGAAGGTCTGTTTCTAGATTTTGAAATAATCGCAGAAACTTCTTCATCTCGTAAAGTGAAAATGTATAAAGAAAGGATAGATCCATTTACGAAATATGATGAAAATGAATTCTTTGGTGACCTGGGGTCTTACACATGAAACTAAGAGCTCCTTCATTTCACGTGTCCAGTTGCTGGCTCGTTTTCTTTTTATTTGTGTATTCATAGTACTTATATATATAATTTTCTTTAAACAATTTATTTTTCGCTGCACAAATTTCAGAAACAGGCACAAAATACAAAACAAAAAAAAGTAGAAACTGTCAACGTTCAGTATTGCCGTGTTCTTTTTAACATCAAGTATTTTAGTACTTGTATTATATTCTAGTACGACAATTGATTTGAAGTGTCGAAGTGACTTTTAAATTAAATTTTAATTTATAACACCATCTTTTTCACAAGGAAATATATTTCTTAAATATATAAAACGGAATCAACAAATTAGCCACGTATTTAAAGTAAAATCAACGATCGTAATACTATAACGCACTAAATATTTAAGCAAACATTACATAAGCTCTCCATAGCCCTTTTTTAGCATTATATTCGATCATTTGAAATATATAAATTACATACTGCAGTGTAAAGCCCCAAATACGAAAATAAGCCAATACAATTAAGTCAAATGATGCGTTTATAATTGCGTTTCGTTGCTTTTTGTTCAGTTTCAGTAGGAATGAAAAAAAGAGTATACAACATGGATAACTTCTCCTTTTGACTGTCCCGAGAGCTTCTTTTCGATTCGCAAGATGGAGTATAAAATTTGTCTGGTGTCGTTGTCAGTTTGGAAGAAAATGTTTCAACGTTACACTTTTGCAATGATACTAGACTAATTGCATCGAATCGTGAATACCCCTAATAAATAAAGTACTTCTAAATTAAGTACTTCATTTTTACTTTAAGCCTAAAACGCAGATCGTGCTAAATTTTAGCTCCCATACAAAATTCTTTACCTACATTTTTGAGATAATTTTGTATGAAAGCTATAATTTAGCGTGATCTGCGTACTAGGCTTTAGAACAAAAATCTGAAAGTGGCATAACCTTATTTTGAAAAATTGGCTTATTTTGTCTCTCATATTTTTGTCTTTGGGAAATACATTATTTTAAACATAGTTTTATATTCTTGAGTATCTAATTTTTGCAAAAAAAAATATAACTTTACTATTTTCAAAGCTTATGTGCTTGTTTTAGTCGATTCAAACCCAATTACAAAAAGTGGGATACACCACTTTTGCATTCACAGCCTCAAATATACCTTTACCAATGGAAATCGACCAGATAACTTGAGATAAGATTTAAGTATTAAATACAAATTTACGTACCATAAAACAGCACTTAGGCAACACTTTTTTTTAATGCTCGACTTTAAACATGGATTTCCGTGTATTAAATTTTGACGTTTTGCTAACGCCTAAACTGGATATTAAATTCGTTATTGGTATGTGAATTTTCTAAAGTCTGGAGATTTTCTTTTAACCTTAACACTAAATTTGATTATTAGTAAGGCCCAATATCTCCATTTGTTCTTGAGCTATTGAGGACAAAAAAGGTTCCAGAACTTACGGAAGTACGGACGTACGTACACACGCACGCACAGACATCTCTCTAAAAATCTTTCATTTCGACTCTAGGGACCTTGTAATGTCAACATTTTCAATTCGACAAATCGGAACAATTACAATAACTTTCTATGTGAATTTAATAACATTTGAATTTTCTCAAAAATTTCTAAACTTTATGTACCTTGTATAAGTCATTCTTTTGATATTATTTATCCCTAAAAGAAAACTAAACAAAAAATGTTCGCACTATTATTGGCATGGTTTAAAAGTATTGTTGTGTTTTTTTTTAATTTTCTTCATTCCCAATCAACCAATCAAAAAACCACATTATACAGAATATAAATAATAAATTATAACAAAAATGTTTTTTCATTGCCTCCCTCGAACTTTCGCTGAGTTTGTATACATTCTTCTCTATCTTCTGTTTTTTTAATAATTTGGAAATTTATTATTTTATATTGGAATTCTCGCTCTTTTTTACCCCCACCCCAATACATTCCACATGCAAAACATGTGGAAGGAACTGTTTAGGAAGTCGATGAAAAGATGTCAGGCCGAGCGTTCCTCTTCATGATAGTACTATTCAAATATATATACAAAGGTGGTTCCTGTCCACAAAGAGGTATACAAATGCCTTACAAAATTTCCTCCTATTTAAATTATTCTAGTGATTATAATTCCGAAACAATGAAATTCTTTTTTAAGAAACGAACCAAATTACCGAACAACTTAGTGCGAGCAACCCCTAACAAGCACAATTTGTTCCATGAACACATCCCAAATTAAACCAGCTGTGTTTATTTATTTATCAATTGTCACTTTAACACCAATTGCCCTAGTTTTGTATGTTTTCTAATTTCTGCTGACAGACGCCTACCGAGGTCATCGTCATCATTTCTTATCAACAACAAAAACAAACCAAAGAGAAATTAAAGTAAATTGATATGAAATTGATATAAATATGATATGACAATCAATTCATAAAAAAGAGTTCCTCCAAGTGTGTTGCGTGTGTTGTTCATTTCGTAAAAATGGTAGAAAATTTCAAATCAATTAAATTTACCAATTGTCGCCTTCTCCGGGATCATTCTATCATTAAAGAGGATCTTTTGGTGCGCAATGGGAAGATTATTAATCCAGAACCTGTGTTTTTCGACGAGAAAAGAATACCAGACAATTCAATTGATTGTAAAAATGCTATCATTGCTCCAGGGTTTATAGATTTACAGATAAATGGTAACTTTAATTAAACGCTTCCGTTTGTTTTTGTTTTTGGGGTTTTGTTTTGTTTTTGTTTTGTAGGAAAAAACTGTCGTGTTTTTATTTAAGTGGTGATCTACTTTCAGGTGGATATGGTGTTGATTTCTCACATGACATCAATACCGTTGAAGAAGGAATCATTAAAGTGGCAAGGGGACTGATAACAAATGGTGTCACTTCATTTTGCCCTACAATAGTTAGCTCTCCTAGTGAGGTCTATCGTAAGGTTCTTCCCAAAATACCAACTCATGTCCCAAAAGGCGCTGCTGGTATCTTAGGAATTCATCTTGAAGGACCATTCATAAGTCCTCAGAAAAAAGGAGCACATCCTGAAATCTGTTTGAAGAAATTAGAAAAGGTTTGTGCTTAATTTAAAAATATTTTAATCTTGTTGTTATGCATTTCAAAATCTGAAGCATTTGAACAACTATTAACATAGTTTTGTTTTTGATTACCTATTTGTTTGTGGTGAATAAAACCCATTTGAATTGTGTATACAGAAAACTAAGATAATTTATATTATTTAGTCCTCTTTTATGAGATCTACGCAGAATAAAAGTGAATCTGAAATCTTTTAAAATTTCGACTTAAAGTAGTTTTTGACTAAAAATACTTTTTGGATTGTTTTTTCTTCTTTTTTAATAATATAGAATTATGAAACTCTAATTTCTACTTATGGAACTTTGGACAACGTCAAAATCGTAACACTCGCACCTGAAAACGATCTATCTGGAGAAGTAACACAGAAACTAACGTCGATGGGAATTACTGTGTCTGTAGGTCATTCCATTGCTAGTTTGTGGGAAGGTGAAAATTGTGTACAAAAGGGAGCCACCCTTATAACTCATCTTTTTAATGCTATGCTGCCAGTAAGGAATATAAAAATATTATACCTAATTTCTAATAAAATCACTCTTTCATTTTGTTGTGATAAAGTTCCATCACAGAGATCCTGGTCTTGTGGGTTTACTAACTTCAACTAATTTACCACCAAATCTTACAATGTACTTCGGTATCATTGCTGATGGAGTACATACTCATCCGGCAGCTTTACGTATTGCCCACCGAACTCATCCAAATGGTTTGATACTTGTGACTGATGCTATTTCTGCTTTGGGTTTGGAAGAGGGAGTACATCATATTGGTCAATTAGATTTGGAAGTTCGTAACAGAAAGGCTTTTATCGCTGGTACGAATACTCTTTGTGGAAGTATAGCACCCATGGATGAGTGTATACAAATTTTCAAAAAATCCACAGGTACATTTATTTTTTTGTTATATACAAAAATGTCTCGATTTAAATACTCATAAAATACATGCATTCGTTTTCTTAGAATGCTCTATTGTATATGCCTTGGAAACAGCAACATTGCATCCAGCTAAATGTCTTGGAATTGAAAAATCCAAAGGTACACTTGACTTTGACTCTGATGCTGATTTTGTTATGTTAGATGACCAACTACGTGTTCTATCTACGTGGATAGGTGGTGAATGTGTTTACAAAGCGTAATTTTCTTGACTTTGAATACAATTTAATTGATGAACATTAATTGATTTATAAATTGTATAAATTGCATTTAAAAGCTATATTTTTTATAAATAATGGTGTGTCCTTTTTAAATATTTGCAAAATAAATCAAATTGAAAATTTGAATAAAAATTAAGTGTTTTTTTTTTGGTTTTTTATTGGAATTCAACTTTTAAAAATATTGTTTTAGAGGTCCATACATATGTATGTATAGGTATTAGGTATGTAGGTACAATTTCGCAAGATCAAAAATATGTTAGTCTGGGAATCTTAAAGAGGAATACGTTTTACTGTGTTGTGGCGAACCATACATATATACTTAAGAAAAATAGGCGTTTTGAAGATTTTTTTCAAAAAAAAAAACTAGAAAATATGACACAATTTCAGAAATGTACATAATATGTAGTTTTGCAAAACATACCTATATATGTACATACATAATTGATTGCTTTTTTGAAGTGATTCATTTCGAAATGGTGGATGTGTCTTTTTCTAAAGGGTCCACGTCAGAGTAACAGTTCCTTTAATTTTTAAATCATAATAAGATAATCAATTTTTTGTATTGTTTTGAAGTGATTAATTTCGAAATGGCGGATGTGTCTTTTTCTAAAGGGTCCACGTCAGAGTAACACTTCCTGTTATTTTTAAATCCTAATAAGATAAGCAATTTTTTAGTATTGTACATTTCAACTGCTAAAAAAGTACGTAGGATTTTTTGAAGCCCAGATTGTGGAGTACAGTACGCAATGTCACCATCGTATAGTATTACCTATGCCCAACGGAACGGAACTTGACCCCCCCCACCAGGACAAAAAAAAAGAATGCTTCTACAGTCGGCTAAGTGCCGCCTATAACAACACACCGCTCGGGGACATCATAATGGTAAAAGGAGACTTGAATGTTTAAGTTGGCAACAACAACGAAGATCTCAGAAACGTGATGAGAAAGCATGGAGTTGGCAGTTGCAACGATAATGGTGAGACTTTTGAACATAAGACATGCCACAAAATAAACGGGGTGTCGAGGGATAGACAAGCTTCTTCCAACCAAATTCATCACTTTACGATAAGTCGACACTTCAGAAGAAGTCTCTTGGATGTCAGAATGGTCGCATTCGGAAAGCTAGTGGCTACGTAGTCAAGGGATTCTGATTGGCTAACGTCGTTTTCAATTGGCAATCTGGAAGTGAAAAAAAGCATTCTGAATGCGTTCAATTGGGCAAAAGTGACAGTTCTGATTCTGAAAAGAAGAGAATTTCCCTTCTGGTTTTAAAAACAGAATCAGAAGCAGAATCACTCACACATTCATAAATTTTAAATGTCACTTCCTCCATGTTTGCAGCACAAAAACAAAATGAAATTTAGCGCGAATACACTATATGTGATACATGTCATACTCAACAAATACATTCTCACCAAACTTCAGATTCTTCGGAATAAAAAAAAACTGTTCAATTGGGATTCCGAATCGAAGAACAATTCCAGATTGCCAATTGAAAACGACGTAAATCTAACTACAAAAGTAGTTGAAATTTCCCCTCCGACGTAGTGTAAAATTTTCGGCTACAAAGTTAGTGCACACTGGTTTTGACGTTTCACAATCAGCTGCTCGGTAAGGACACAAGAATTCAAAATGAAATTAATCGTTTAGTATTTAAATACATATAAAAATCACTCATATTATATCTTACATTCGGTTTTATTGAATTTGAAAACAAAACAAACTATTTAAAGTACTGAAAACACAAATGTTTCCTATATTATATATTTGCATTTGTCATTTATATGACAGTTCCGGATTGACTAGCTTCGTAGTGAAGTTTTGCATTCACAAATCTAGTTGAATTTCGACTACGTAGCCACTAGCTTTCCGAATGCGACCAATAATAAGAGGTGCTGAGATGGGGCTTGCCAGTTATCACCATCTTATGGTAGCTAACGTAAGATTACGTAGGTACAGCTGCATTTTATACAGATTTCAATACCAGAAGAACCAAGTTTAACACGGACAGCCTGAAGGACACTACCACTCGCCAACAACTTAGGGACCACTTTTCGCAACATATGAGACAAACAGCAGCACGAGCAGCTGTGAAAAATGTTTTCATATCAGGTGCTGAAAGAATAGTCGGTTGTGTAAAAGGTATAAACAACAGCTGACGGTAGGGCTAGACCGCATTCCCGCAGAACTGTTGCAAGCAGTGGCAAATTCATAGAGAGCATTACTGCAACTGCTCATGAGTCTCGTGGGCTCAGTGCGTTGAATATCGATCATCACTTCACCTGCTGTTCATCGATTTTGAGAAGGCTTTTGACAGCGTCAACAGGAAATTTATCGGGTTTGCTTTGCGGAGGAGGGGTATTATGAATGCTCATCTCTATAATAAAGGCGACTTATAAGGGGTCCAAATGTCACGTCTTACACGGAGGTAGGTTGCCAGCAGGGTTTGAAGTCCAAATCGGAGTCAGACAAGGCTACATACTTTCCCCAATTCTTTTCTTATTGGTAATCAGTGATTTGAAGGAATACGATGGACTCTGACAACATACCTGAAACATCTAGACTACTTCGAAGATGTATGCTTGCTATCTCAAAGGATAATAGATCTTTGGGCAGGTTCAGACAACATAAGGGACTTCATTTGCAGTCAACTTCATTCTTTGAACGTAAATTTTGACCAAGGCAACTATAGATAGTTTTTCAAGTGTCATGAAATTAAAATTCAGAACTTTACTTCACAAACCTCTACTTCAAGTTCATAGTACAAAAATTACTAAAATCATTATTTTCTACAAAACACTCCTCAGGCAAGCTACAAGTCTATCATGATTTGTATTTTGTATTTTAAAGAAATATTACTTATTTCTTTTCCAAATTTACAAGGAACCTTTTTACAGAAAGCATTAAATGAAGTTGTGCAGAAAATAAATAAATCATTTAGTAATAAAGTTCAGCTTTTAGTTGAATTAAAAAACATGATCAATTGTCATTTTGACATAAGTTGACTTGACTTGATAGTAAGGGAGATTTTTCTTGCCTAACTTTCCAGTCAACTTTCCAATAAAGTTGCCTTAATTGGAAGGCAATTTTTTGGCAGCTGGCCAATCAGATGCAAGAAACTTGCCTTACTTTCAAGTCCCTTATTTCGGCTGAACCTGCCCTTTATCAAATGACAACAAGGTTTGAGAGGAAAGAAAGAAAGGATAATGGGCAGGTTCAGACAACATAAAGGACTTCATTTGCAGTCAACTTCATTCTTTGAACGTAAATTTTCACCAAGGCAACTAAAGAGTTTTTCAAGTGTCATGAAACTAAAATTCAGAACTTTACTTCACAAACCTCTACTTCAAGTTCATAGTACAAAAATTACCAAAATCATTATTTTCTACAAAACACTCCTCAGCAAGCTACAAGTCTATCATGATTTGTATTTTGTATTTTAAAGAAATTTTACTTATTTCTTTTCCAAATTTACAAGGAACCTTTTTACAGAAAGCATTAAATGAAGTTGTACAGAAAATAAATAAATCATTGAGTAATAAAGTTCAGCTTTTAGTTGAATTAAAAAACATGATCAATTGTCATTTTGACATAAGTTGACTTGACTTGATAGTAAGGGAGATTTTTCTTACCTAACTTTCCAGTCAACTTTCCAATAAAGTTGCCTTAATTGGAAGGCAAGTTTTTGGCAGCTGGCCAATCAGATGCAAGAAACTTGCTTTACTTTGAAGTCCCTTATGTCAGCTGAACCTGCTCAATCTCACTCATCCTCTCTGATGAACATTGGGCAGGTTCAGACAACATAAGGGACTTCATTTGCAGTCAACTTCATTCTTTGAACGCAAATTTTGACCAAGGTAACTAGTTAGTTTTTCAAGTGTCATGAATTTCAAATTCAGAACTTTACTTCACAAACCTCTACTTCAAGTTCATAGTACAAAAACTACCAAAATCATTATTTTCTACAAAACACACCTCAGGCAAGCTACAAGTCCATCATGATTTGTATTTTGTATTTTAAAGGAATATTACTTATTTCTTTTCCAAATTTACAAGAAACCTTTTTACAGAAAGCATTAAATGAAGTTGTGCAGAAAATAAATAAATCATGGGGTAGTAAAGTTCAGCTTTTAGTTGAATTAAAAAACATGATCAACTGTCATTTTGACATAAAGTTGACTTGACTTGATAGTTAGGGAGATTTTTCTTGCCTTACTTTCCAGTCAACTTTCCAATAAAGTTGCCTTAATTGGAAGGCAATTTTTTGGCAGCTGGCCAATCAGATGCAAGAAACTTGCCTTACTTTCAAGTCCCTTATGTCGGCTGAACCTGCCCATTGCTAAAAAAAATATTAGGTTAGGTTTGAACGGGCTGACGGTTGATGTTGTTACCATCACACTTAGATCAATGTAGATCCGTTGTGGTACCCCGAAGTGTTGTAACTTCCTGAAAAGATATAATAACCTATGAATCATGTGGTTCGTTTAACCATTTAGAGGTCTTGACAAAGTTTAGTAAGCTTTTGCCTGGCAGTTCTGATAGTTCCTCTAGTTCATTAAAGAAGAAGTTGCCTAGAGTTTTCTTCCTAGCAAGACAGAGTGAAGGACAGTGGCAGAGAAAGTGAGTGGTGTCTTCATGCTCGTTTTCATCACCACAGCCTCTACAAAGGTCATCAGTACTGAGTCCCATCTTCTTCTTATGGTAGCCGAGTAGGTTGTGACCTGTAATAATGCCGATAAGGGATCTTAGGGAGGGTTTGTTAAGAGTTAAGATCCAGTCGGATCTTTTCTTATCGTATCTAGGCCATATCTTCCTGGTGTTAACACAGGTTTCTAGGAGATTCCATCTGTCATTGGATTTGTGAATGATGGTAAATAAATATTAGAAACAGTAAAGAGTTTTAAGTATCTTGGAAGTGTTGTCGCTACTGAAGGTGGAAAAGAACAAGATATCGCTGTAGTCGTATCGGGAAATCTAAGGCTGGGTTCGAGATGTTGTATGATGATGTTTGGAGGAACAACTAAAAACGACAAAACTACGGCTGTTCAATCTGGAAAATAACAGCAACAATTGCCAGGAAACTTCAGGCCTTCAATAATAGGTGTCCACGAAACATCTTACTCACTCAAGAAGTCAGAAGAGTCGGTAGACCGAAAAGCACGTGGAGAAGAACAGTCGAGTAGGAATCGTCGAGATTGGGGAAGAGCTGGGGGGAGCTCAAACGAACAGCGGGAAACCGAACAAAATGGTGCGTAGGAGAAGTTAAGGCCCTATGTCCCACTGGGGAAAACTTCGCATTCAGTAAAAATAAAGTTCCCAATGCGTTTCCTTTGTCAATTGGCAACATCAAAAATTTGAAACCTTTCAAGTTAATAAACAAATAAAAACAAATTTATATTTATTTGATTAATGCCTCTTTATTATCATCATATGGAACAATTTACATTACTTTTACATTTTTATTTTTATACCAACATTAATTCTAAGTTAACAAAAAAAAAGAAAAAGAAAAAAACATAAAAACCAAAACTAAATTCAATCAAAATACAAACATTGGAAATCTTGAATAGCTTGTAATTTGTTTTAAAGTACTTTGTTATTAATATTATAGAAGCTTATAAATAAATAAATTGTTGTAAATAAACTATTTTGAATTGCTTAACGTGTTTTTTTTTTATTTGTATGTATCTGTAAATTCATTTATTTGACTGGAAACCATAGGATGTTGTTTCTTTTGTAAAATATTGTTTCTTTTTTTTTCATTATTAATAATAATTAGTTAATTTTTAAAATTAAAAAAAAAAGCATGAAACAAATAAGTTGGTTAAAATAAAAATTTTAATTAAATAAATACGTTTTACTTTAACCCTCAAGCGGTCGCGCGGTCATTTGTAACGGGAGCGGGCGCGCGTAACCGAAAAGACCTATCGGATGAATAAGAGAAATAAAGTACTAATTATACCATAAATATTTATTTATTTGTACTCAGATACATTATCATTGTCTTTAAAGTCTAATTTGTCAAAAAAGTACTTAAAATTATGAAAAAGGCTACTAGAAATGAGAATTACAATGATGGGTAAAAATAATAATATGAACGAAAATGTACTAAGCGCGGTCGATTCGACTACGCGCGACCGCTTGACGGTTAATTAATGTTTGCTTATTAAATTCGTTACAACATGGACTAAGACACAGTAAAATTTTTATTTCGTTTTTTTTTAATTTTTTTAAATTTTATTCATTAAGACAATTATAAATTTTACTTGTTATTAAATTTTTGTTTGTTTGTTAATTCTAGCAAGTGTTTTTTTTTTGTTTTATTAAATATATATATATATAGTTTGGATGTTGTTAATTTTTAAGTGTTGTGTATTTTGTTTTTGTTTTTACATACAATATAATAAACAACTACATTTATATGTAACAGCTCAAGAACGTCTTTTTGTATAGTTTTATATGTATATAATATTGATCAATACTTAAATATACATGTACATGTAAATATACATATGTCTTTCTTAATGTAAGTATATATATATATATATGCAATTTTATTTATTGTATATTATATATAATCAATACATATTCTTTTTTTTTTGTTTTTTCTTTTATCAGTTGGTTTTCTTGTTCAGTTAAAACTTTGTTAATGCCTCGAAAACGTCAAGCATTAAAATTTTCTTAAAAATATAGAATAAAATACCTAATTTTTTTTTGGATTTTTGTTATTTTTTAATATATGTTTTTTTTTAGTTTTGATCAGGGGCTAAAAATACTCAGAATACTACTATATTAGTATTGATATGTTAAAAACGCGTTAATCCTGTTATTTGTAAACTAAAAGACATAATAAATATTTTTTTTTTCATCTTAATTGTTTATATTCAACGCAGTTTAAAAATTGTTGCTCACCAAAAAATGCTTCATATAATTTGTATATATATAATATTTTTTTTTTGCTTTTTTGTTGTTTTAATTTATTTATTTAAAATGAAACAAGTTTGGTTGCAGCATTGGAAAAAGTATCTAATACTTTAAGTAATTGTTTTGTTCATTCAATTAAAAAATATATATATGTATATATAAACAAATATTCGCTATATGTGGCGGTAAGATAGTTGCTTGTGTTGTCATTTTTTTTTAATTTGTTTATATTATTGGTTCATTTTGTATACAGCCTAAAATCTTTTTAAAACAAAAAAATATTATTCAATTACTTTGCATTAAATATAACTTTTATTTTGTTTTCTTAATTAAAACTGATAAAATACATGTACATAAATATTTTATTTAATTAACAAATAAAAAAATAAGTGGCAAAGCTTATTGTCAGAAGCGATATACACATATATAAAAAATTTTAAGTTTAAAACTTACAAAAATGATGCACTAAAACAATATACCCACATAACCGTAAACACGATATTTTGTAAAATTGTTAATTTTTGAATTTCATTTCTTTAATACTATTAAAATAAATAAAAACAAATTATATGAAAATTTTGATTCAATTGTACCTGATTGTGTATATAAATATTATTTATGTTTTGGTTAATTTCATTCCCTTCTCAATTCATTGATCAAACAAATATTTTTAAAAAACACAAAAATAAAAATAATTTACAATTTTGTTTTTCTTTTGGTTTCTACTATTAAATATAATATATAGGCAACGTTTAGAAATGTTTTATTTTTATATATATGTATATATATATTAAAGGTATACAAATATATGAGCAAAATATATAGGAGGGCACACGCATGAATATACATAAATATTCAATATTCAATAAATGCAAATATTAAATATATATATTTTTTTTTGTTTTTTTTTGTTTTTGTTTTTTTTTTTAATACCTACAAAAATCATAGGTACCTACATATGCATATTTATATATATATATTTTATAAAGATGTGTTACGTTTTTTTTTTATTTATTTCAAAAATATTCTTTAAAAAGCTTTAATGGGTGTTAAGTCATTCATTGCAAAACGTGTTGTTACTTATTTGTGGTGGCTATAGTTTTAAAGCTTATCAACTTGTGTTTTTAAAAAAATTATTTATTTTTGTTTTTTTTGTTTGTTGTATTATTATTTGTGTGTTTATGAATTATTTCATAAATAAAATAAATATTGTTCATTAAGAAACGGAAAATCGACTTCAAAAAAGAAAATTATTTTGCTATCTTTTGTTTCATGTCATTTAAGGTTTTGAACATTTACGTTTTTTGTAAGTTGAGTTTCGTAGTCAAGTCAAGTTTTAAAAATTAAATACTGGGTAAAATTTGAAAGTAAAGGTGTAGAAAAATGTAATAATAAATACATTTTTGTGAAGTAATAAATCTATAGTCGATTTAAATAAAAACTTTAGAATGAATTTCGAACTTAAATGAAATAAATTCGTCCAAGGAAGCGATTCTACAATCATGAGTTGTCTGTACAGCTTTTGCGGCTGTCTCCAAAACGAGCAGGAAATATTTTGACAGATTAAATGTACATTAAAAAGCGATTTTAAAATTAAGAAATTACAGGTTTTTAAATGAGGTCATAATGTGAGTTAGTTCTCCATCATCGACAGAATTATGGATAAGCTTAGTTTGGTTATAAAAAATATTTTACAAAAAACCTTCAAGGATAAAATGAAAATGGTTAGACTTAAAAAAATTAACAAAAAGGAAATTTGAATATTTAGAGCATCGTGAAATTGTGTAAATAGTACAATTTTAGAAGCAGAAAGTTAATAGTATTTATTGCTAGGTCTATTTTGTTTAAAATGAAGCCTTCATAGTTTTTATTTTTCATTCAGATTAAGCTTGATATAATTTTTTGACTCGAAACCAAATACACAACATAATAAATATACTAGTAATTTTCAACAAAAATATATTGAAAAGGGCCATCAAGTCAAAAACTAACTTAGGTATATTTGCCCGCGGTAGTTAAAATAAAAAATCTCAATTCTCATTGACAAGATTTTTGTATTTTAAAATATTACTATTGCTATAAAACAAAATATTATTTAAGATTTGTTGTTTTGTTTAAAAAGAATTTAAAAAAAAATCAGTACCAACACGATTTGTTGAATTTTCTTAACCGCATTCAAAAGTAAAATAGGAATCACTCGAATTTTTGTTTTTTTGTTTTTTTTGTTGAGTGGGAATTGTTTATATAATATACATTTTTTATTTTCTAAAGAATCCTTTCTATTCATATTTGTTTAACGACAAAAGTTACAATCTAACTGAAAGCTCAAAAGTAAAACAAATAAATGTAAGTACATAAATATAACGCGACGTTAACATATTTTTTTATATACATATATAATAATAAATATTATTTTTATAAAATCACACACATGCAAATAAAATACACATATCCTTAACACTGTTTAACATGTTTTACACGTTAGACAAAAATTTAAAAGTTAAAAATTAAATTAAAAATTATTTTTATTGTTATAAATGTAAATTACAAGGATTTCTTTTTTGTAAAAAAAGTTGTAACCGAGTTTTACATTGCACATACATTTTTGTATAGAGATAAAATTAAAATAAGAAAAGATTTCACAACCATTTAATTAAAAATTAACTTTATGTATAATTGTTAAGTAAATCTAAGACCTGACTATTTGGCAGCATTGACAATTGGTCCAAGATGGAAATGTATCTTTGGTAACATTTTTTATTGTACGAGGAGATGTAAATTTTAAAAGAGATAAGTTAGTCGACTAAGAATATGTGTGCGAATAAAGATTAAATAAAAACGTTTTGTGTATTAGCTTTTTATTTTTATAAGAAAAACTTTTACATTGCTGGTCCTTCGAAACAAATTAAACCAGTTTTTAAGAAAAACAGTCAATTTAAGATGAGTCTTCCAGAACTTACACCACGCCGCAGCGCCAGACAGACAAAAGGGAATCCACCAGAACGCTTTGGATTCACAAAAAGTGACTTTGGCGATGAAGCGGTGGCAGATAAAAGTTTGGAATTGACACAAGTCCGAAGAGAATTAAAGGCAACAAAACTTCAACTCGAAGTAACATTGCTTCAGAATAAAGAAGCCAATTTGGTTTCAGATATCTTTAGGGCAACAGATAGACAGGAATCCGTTAGGAATTCAAACTCAAAGCGGAACAGTGTGTGTGGAGATGCAAATCCTTTGGAAGTATATGTGCCCCAAGACGACGGCGAATATATCCCACGACGTGATACATTATGTACTTCTCAAAGAGAAAACACATACAAGCGTGTTCATATGGTGAGTAGTCTACCGCACATTTACATAGACAAACCGCAAAACCAACCCCTGCCAAGCACAAGCAAGCAGATGTTAGATAGAGAAGTATCTAGATACGATGAAGACGAAAATTTCATTGAGCGAGACAGACATCTGCAAAGTGAAATAAATGTACATCAGTGGCTTCAGTTAAACAAAGCCACCCATAGTACACCGTTTGCGAAAAAAGACAGAGATACAAATGAAAAACAAACAGATCGTTTACCTGTCCTGTCACAAAAAATTGCATTTTTAGAAGAGGAATTAAGAAAATGCAAATTGCATCAAAAAGAACCAAATGCTAAAGTCATTGGTCACAAAGACGACGAAAGAAGAAATAACCTGCAGTATCTGGACATGATGAACACCTTTGTTGCTCGACAGACAAAGATGGATTTGCCAAAGTTCAATGGTAATCCGGAAGATTGGCCACTCTTTTGCAGTGAGTTTGTACGAACGACTGATTATGGAAAATTCACCATTCAAGAAAATGTGACACGATTGAGAGCAGCTCTTAAAGACGAAGCGCTAGAGGCAGTAAAATCCCTTCTCATCCTTCCAGACAGTTCAGATAGGATTATGCAAATATTAGAACGACGATTCGGACGTCCTGATTACATCATTAAATCTCTTCTAGGTAAAGCCAAGACGATTGCAGCACCACGAGAAGATAATCCCTTGTCAATCGTGAAGTTCGCCACTTGTGTTGAAAATCTTACAGTAATGCTAGAACTGATGGGACGTCCAGAGCATCCTGAACTTTTGGAAGAACTAGAGCGCAAATTGCCACCAATATTTAGCATCTTATGGTCAGAACATATTGTCGAAAAAGAAAAAGTGAATTTGCGTGTTTTCTGCGATTGGTTGGAAAGGAAATCCCACGCAGCGAGTCTCCGAACAACCCTGTTCCAACTGCAACAACAACCCATTGCACAGAAAACAGAAGTCAAGCGAACAAAGGGAAAAGTAAATGCAGCGTCCATCGAAAAAGTCATCGTAGAATCATCAAAGTGCAGCGTTTGCAAATCCAATTGCAATTCTCTAGATACATGCAAAAAGTTTCTTGAGATGAGCATTGACGAAAGATGGCAAAATGTACGCAAATTATCCCTGTGTTTTGCATGCTTGAAGAAAAATCACCAGACCAGAATGTGCCGCAAAAAGAGTCCGTGTGACATCAACAGTTGCCAGAGAAATCACCACCGATTGTTGCACAATCATCAACAGAGATTGTCACCTGAAGCTCCAGTTTTCCAACCACCGAATCCACAAAGCCACACAGCTGTAGCAAATGGATTCTGCACAAATGGAAGTACTGTAAGCAGGAACACTACCAGGCTCAGAATCTTACCGGTAAGTCTCAAAAACAATTCAGTGGTAGTAAACACTTTTGCCTTACTAGATCCGGGCGCTACACTGACCTTGATAAGTGAAGCAGTTGCAAATAAACTGCAAATGGACGGCAAACTTGCACCTCTATCAATCCAGTGGGCTAATGGCGACGTTGCAAATGAAGATGAATCCAAAGTCGGTTCAGTTCACATCTCTGGGACGTTCCTGAATGCACGAACATATGCTCTTAATGATGTCAGAACCGTGAAACACTTACCATTACAACGCCAATCGGTTGATAGAGAAAGGCTTATCGAAAAGTGGCCATACCTGAAAGAAATAAACTTCGAGAGCTATGACAATGTGCAACCAACAATTTTAATCGGTGAGAATAATGGATTACTGACTGCCACCCGTCAATTAATCCATAATAAGAGCAACAATCCCATCGCTAGTAGAACTTGGCTAGGATGGACGATTAGTGGAAATGATGGCAGCGATAAAGCAAGCGAAGTCAACCTTGTTTACATGATGCAAGAGGCCCACGACGACGACCTACATGCATTGGTCAAATCTTCATTCCAACTCGACGATAGTTTAACTATTGGTTGTGACCGTAAACGATCTCGAGAAGATGAAAGAGCCTTGAACATCATGAAGACGACGACGACAAAATTAGAGGACTACAGGTGGCAGACCGGACTGTTATGGAAACGTGACGATACCAGACTTCCGGACAGCAAGTTTGCAGCTCGCCAAAGGTTGTATCTGTTGGAGAAGAAACTCGACAAAGATCCTGTGTTAAGAAAGGCATACGGTGACATCATAGATGACTATCTGCAAAAGAAATATCTTGTTAATGCTGAAGATAAAGACCTGATTGGAAGTAGAACCTGGTATTTGCCACACTTTCCAGTAATCAATCCAATGAAGCCACACAAGATAAGGATTGTGTTCGATGCAGCAGCGAGATCAAATGGAATTGCACTTAATGATGAACTCATCCAAGGACCTGACCTGCTACAATCTCTACCAGGTGTTTTGTTCAAGTTTCGCCAAGGACAATTTGGATTCACGGCAGACATTAAAGAAATGTTTCATAGAGTGAGAATACGAGACGAAGACAACAACAGCCAATTAATTCTATGGCGAGGTGAGAATCGAACCGACAATCCACGGATCCTGAAGATGACAGCAATGATGTTTGGGGCAACATGTTCTCCAAGCTCAGCTATTTACGTTAAAGACCTTAATGCAGATGAATATTTGGATTCTTATCCCGAAGCCGTATACGCCATCAAAAATAATCACTATATGGATGATTATTTAGGACACGCAGACGACGAGGTAGCAGCTAAAGCTTTAATTGAAGACGTTATTACAATCCACAGGCTAGGTGGATTTCACATCACAAATTGGAGAAGTTCTTCTAAATCCGTTCTTCAAAACATCCCAGTGGACGAGTTAGCAAAAGACGCTGATCGAAAAATCAACATCGACAAGAACAGTGAAAGTCGTATATTGGGAGTCCTTTGGAATACGCAAGATGATTCATTTACGTTTGCGGCAAAATTAGAAAAGATTGACGACAGCCTTCTAAATGATCAAAAGATTCCGACCAAACGACAGGTGTTGAAAATAGTTATGTCTGTTTTTGATCCTTTGGGGTTTGTGGCACATTTTGTTGTTGTAGGCAAGATGTTGCTGCAAGCTATTTGGAAAACATCTATAGACTGGGACGATGAGCTGACTGAAGACTTAGTGCCACTGTGGAGCAATTGGGTTCGTGATTTGAATAAGATTTCATCGGTGAACATTCCAAGATGTTACTCACCACTTTTTAACCTGGCACCTGAACTGGAACTTCATGTGTTTGTTGATGCGAGCGAGTCTGGATATGCAGCAGTGGCTTACGTAAGAATTGTTTTCGAAAATAATATAAATGTTTCTTTCGTTGCAGCTAAAGCAAAGGTCTTGCCTCTTAAACCAATTATGACGATACCACGAGCAGAACTGCAAGCTGCTGTTTTGGGTTCTCGTCTCGCAAACACAATCAAATCGCAACATGACAGAAAATTCAAAAAAGTTTTATTTTGGACTGACTCGACTACTGTCTATCATTGGATAAAGTCTGAGGCAAAACGATTTAAGCAGTTCGTGGCAAATCGCCTGAGTGAAATTTCCGACCTGACGAATGTATCCGACTGGAATTGGCTGCCGACAAATCTTAATGTTGCCGACGACGCAACTCGAATGACACCAAAAGAGTTTGAAGCTGATAGTAGATGGTACACAGGACCTTACTTTTTGTATGAAGACGTTTCTATGTGGCCCAAAATGAAGACAAATAAAATGACCAGATCTGACGAGGAAGATGAGATGAATGAGTTTGTTGGAACAATTTCGGTACCAGCTAGATTCGTTTTACCAGATGTGACAAGATTTTCAAATTGGTCTCGACTGATAAGAGCTACTGCTTGGATCATGCGGTACATGGAAAATCTCAAAATAAAAGGCCGAATTACCCGAGGTGATGAAGATGCGGTGTACTACCAAGGTGAACTGACGACTACTGAAATTGAATGGGCGAATAAACTGTGGATACGACAATCTCAGCAAAATTCTTTCCACAAAGAAATTGTTGAATTAAGGAAGAATAAAGTTGTTAGCCGTTCAAGCAAATTATATAACATCATTCCACAACTAGACGATGAGGGCATCATTCGACTCAGAGGGCGCATGTCGAATATAGAAGCTGATCAATGGCTGAAGACACCAGTGGTACTCGACGGAAGAGATAAGTATACCGAGTTGCTTATCAAGTACTACCACGACCAAGCCAATCACATTGGTCATGAAGGCGTTATGAATGAGATCAAACAGAGGTACTGGATATTGAAACTTAAACCAAAACTGCGACAGAGAAGAAAATTATGCAATACTTGCAAGATAAGATGCGCAAAGCCCGAGCACACTATTATGGGACAATTACCTGCGGTAAGACTTTTGTCAAATAATCCAGCATTTACATTTACAGGTGTCGACTATTTTGGGCCGATAAATGTTAAAGTTGGCAGACACCTTGAGAAACGCTACGGTGTATTGTTTACATGCCTTACAGTAAGGGCAATTCATATAGAGGTTGCATCCAGTTTGACCACCGACTCCTGCATCATGGCGCTTAGGAGATTTATTGCCAGACGTGGATGCCCAAATGAATTATTCTCGGATAATGGCACGAACTTGAAAGGAGCTGACACGGAACTCAAGAGATGTCTAAAGGAGCTTGACCAGTCTGCAATAAGAGGTGCACTTACTAAGCATCGTATCAAATGGCGTTTCATTCCTCCAGCAGCACCCCATATGGGAGGATGCTGGGAGAGACTTGTGAGATCCGTCAAGACATCATTATACGCAATTCTAAAAGAAGTAAATCCATCGGATGAGACGCTGAACACCTTACTTGCTGAGATCGAGCAGATAATTAACTCGAGGCCTCTAGTGGAAGTTCCATATCACCCAGACGAACCTGAAGCACTTACGCCAAACCATTTTTTGATTGGCAGATCATCGGCTTCCGCCCCAATAAGTGATTTTGACGACAAGGATCTTATCTTACGAAAGCGATGGAGAATGACACAGCGGCTGGCTGATCATTTTTGGAACCGATGGAGGAAAGAGTTTTTGCCAAATCTAAATCAGCAGAACAAATGGAAGGTGCAAAGTGGTCGAGATGTACAAGTAGGAGATGTCGTTCTTCTTTTTAACGACAATGAAGTTAGAGGAAATTGGCCGAAGGGTATCATCGACAAAGTTTTTCCCGGACCAGATGGAAAAATTCGAGTGGTAGAAGTTAGAACTTCAAGTGGAACTTTTAAGCGCTCAATTGTCAAGGTATGTGTCCTCGATTTGGAAGATGGTAAAAGTGACGAGGTCCCAATACCAGAGGGGAGAATGTTAAGTAAATCTAAGACCTGACTATTTGGCAGCATTGACAATTGGTCCAAGATGGAAATGTATCTTTGGTAACATTTTTTATTGTACGAGGAGATGTAAATTTTAAAAGAGATAAGTTAGTCGACTAAGAATATGTGTGCGAATAAAGATTAAATAAAAACGTTTTGTGTATTAGCTTTTTATTTTTATAAGAAAAACTTTTACAATAATGATTGTTTTATCTCATTATTAATTTTCTTTTATAAACTTCTTTTTATTTTGTTTTTTTGTTTTTACAAATGTTTACAACAATTTTAAGTAAATTTTATATTGTAAAAAAAATATTTTAAATAACTAATATTTTTTATTTAAATTATAAAAAAAATGTGTATATATATTATTGCTTTTGTCATCAACACATTCTCTGTACCTATTTTTATATAATTTAGTTTTTAAATAACTTCCTCCACCACCATTTTCATTTTTTTTTTTAAATCTTCGTATTAATTGAAACAGATGTGTTTTATCCAAAGTTGATTTTTTTGTTTAAGAATATAAAATTAACAATTTATGAATTTGTTTTTTTTTTTTTATTTAATTTTTTTTATTAACAGTTGATGCAAGTGAAAATTGTCGTCTTGATTTGTTGTATTTAAAGAAAAAATAAGTAAGTTAAAATTTAAATTAAAAATCTTAAACAGAAAATATTTAAATTTAAAAATCTTTATATAAAAAATAAGTGACCTCTGTTCTAAAATTCAAAGCTTTATCATTTTTGTTGGTTTCTTATTAAAATTTTATTTAAGTGTGTATAATATAATTGTTAATATATAATATATAATAATGTAGATAAATATGTGTTAATTAAGTTTGCTTCTTTAATGAAGCTTACCAAACATTTTGTTTTGTTTTACCAAATTTTGAAAAGTGTAATTTTATTTTTTGTTTTGTAATCTAGTTAGTAATTTTATATTTTTATTATTTTGTTTTTCTTGTTTTTTCTTTAACTTTTATGAATTGTTGTTTTTTTTTTGGTTTGTTTTTGAATTTTTTTGTATTGAACATTTTAAAACTTATTTAATGGCTATATATATATATATGTATACAGTATATAATTTAATTAGTAGGTATATATGTTGTTTGTAGTTTTCATTGCGCATTCGTTGAAACAGGGATTTGTATTGTATTAATTATTTTGTTTTTTGTTTTGTTTTATTTTTTTAAAAAAATAATATGATAGTACATTGTTATATTAAACATAATATGTATATATATGTCAAAAAACATATACAGATGTATATATGCTTTGTATATATTTATAAAGTTAGTTAATACAGTTGCTAAAAAAAATTTAATTGAAGTCTAGGTCATAGTTGTATAATAATTCATTTAAGTAATATGAAATACATATATATATAGAAGTTTTGTTTTTGTTGTTGTTTGTTTTTTTTTTTTGTCACTATAAACTATTAAATTTAATTTTCAATATATATATATTTAGGTAGAGGACCATTGCTTTCAATTAGTTGTTGTTTTTTGTTGTTGTTGTTGTTTAATCTAAACACTAAAAATTTACTTATGAAATTCGTAATATTTAAGTTATATAAGTTTTTCTTTTTCAGCTTATGTACTAAAAAGATACACTCCAATCCAATTGTTTATATTTTTTTTATATTTTTTACAATACATCCATTCACGACAAATGTTTAATTTTTGTTTTGCATTTTAAATTTGTTAATTTTTTTCAATTAGAAGATAGTTTCTCATACATTTTCTTTTCTTCTTGTTCATAAATTATGTTTTATTTTTATGAATAAGAATTTCAAACAGTTTGTTTTTTTGATAAAATTGTAAGTTCATCTCGAAAATACTTTCTGTCTTTAATATGTACATATCTTTTTATTTTAACATTAAAATTAATAATTATCTTACATATACATATATATAATATACACATGTTTTGTGTACAAACTACACAAACTACGAATTTCAAAGTGATGTATTTTCATTTTCTTAATAATTTTGTGTTTTTTTTTTTTAATTTTTGTTGTAGTATATTTGGTTCATGGACTAAAATAAAAATATTGCATTTAAAAATTCATTCTAATTAAGTACTGTTATTTAAAGGATAAAATGAACATTTTTAATTTTTTTGTTATTACCTGATTGTTTTAAGTTTAAACAAATTAAATTGTCTACAACACTCTTAGTGTAATGTTCATAAAAATTTAACTTTTGTATAGTTTTTGTATTTAAATGTTTTGTTTTTATATATTTTTAGTTTTATCATAAGAATCTTCCTTATTTAAATATGGAAGCAAAATCTAGGTGTGAGAACAAATTAATCTAATTTTCAATTAGTGCCAAAAGCTGGGTTAAATGGTGATTAATCTGAAAATAGAAAAATAAAAACGAAACTTTGTTAAATTTTGATGAATTTGGATCAGTAAGTTAAAAAAAGGATATTGTAAGCTTTATCTTAGGACCTATTTACATATATATAGCTATCATTGGTTTTTATCATTGAAAATATTGTTTAGAGATTTAAAAGCGAGTAAAAGAGTCAAATTTGTTATGTTTGTTGAAATGAAGATGATGAGTATATTTTTTCTAATAAATAAAAATGCATTATTCAAAACAGAAAGTTCATTTTTAATTTCCCAAAGATGAAATCGTTTTCAATGAACACCTGATTGTTAGGGTGCGGTTATATTAATGATGAAATATCATTTTAACTGAACAGCTGACTTTGACTATACACGCTCATCAATAAAACATTTAAGATTATATCTGTTTCAATTTTTACTGATGGGTTTACTGATAGCTATAAACGGCACCTTAATTTCACATTTTGGAACATAATAAGGCAAATTATAGCAATCATTGGTTTTCATCATTAAAGCCAATCATTGGAATTTTTTTTGGCAGGTCGTTTATAGATAGCGATCATTAAAAATTTCTGTCAGTGGCTGCGTTCAATCTCAGACAGATAGGGTATCCGGATAGCTTTTTGTTAGTGTTTTACGTGTAAAATAACAACTGATCAAAAACAGCTGAGATGTCAAAAAAGGAATCCAAAGGTATCCAAGAATTTCTGGGGTATGTAGGTATCTGACATAACAGCTGATTCAACACATGGTTGAATTTCAAGAAACTTGAAAATTGATTTCAGCTTTTTGTATTTGTTGGTAAACAAAAAGATACAAAATGTTAGTTGAAGTTGTACTTGAGGATGTCCTGTACATAAAATGATTATTCAAGATCCAAACAAAAATAAACAGTTTTTTCTCCAAGTTAGAAGTTCTTTTATTTTGCTGCTCTTTGTGCAAGAGATCCTAATAATTTGAAATTGTTAATAAGCAATTCTTTATAGATATCAAGACTAGTTTGTTCACATTTATTGGCTATTCTAGTTGATGGTGCCCCTTGAATGGTTTTTAAAGGAGCGTTGGATAACCAAACGGATATATCATGCAACAAAAGTTCTGGCGTTGGTCCCACCATTAAGCTAAAACTTTATCTACTGTGAACAAACCAACTCAAAATCTTACCGCAAAGCAACTTCTGCTCATTCGGAAATGAGATCGAAATTCATCCAAACTATATCTAGGTATTGTCACTTCATAATAGTCCTCGTTTCTGTTAGGATAGTTTTCTGTTAAACGTAAATCGTTTAAAACCGGAGATTTCGCAAGTGAATTATTAATCGTATATAATTCCAATTGAGCTAAGAGGAAATTTAACATAGATTACAGATTAAGGTTATCTCTTAATTATTAAATTGTTATACACCTATCATTTCATCATCGTCCGACGAATCAGTTGAATTATCCATTAAATGTTTTATCTTACAACAATTTTGACTTCGAAGCTTAAATGTTTCTCTGCTTTTTGTGAACAGCTGAAAGTTGTTTTTATTTTTTGACAGCAATCTCAATACAGCAATCCAACTCGTTCAACAAGGTAGGCATCTAAAAATCCACCTATACAAGATACCCTATCCAACACGAGATTGAACGCAGCCAATACTGCGTCATTGACCAGGTTCAGACAATGGGAGGGTTTAGGCACTAACTACTGAAGGAGTTTGAAATTTATGTCAATAAACTTGACTGCAAATGAAGTTCTTATGTTGTCTGATCCTGCCCAATATAAGGGACTTGAAGGCAAGGCATGTTTATAATATTTGATTGGCAAGCTGCAAAAAAATGCTTTCCAATTAAGACAACTTTATTGTAAAGTTGTCTTAAAAGTTAGTCAAGAAAAATATCCCTAACTATACATTTAAGTCTACTTATGTCAAAATGACAGCTGATCATGTTTTTTCATTCAAATGAAAACTGTAATTTATTACTCTGTGATTTCCTTTTTGTCTGCATAATTCCATTGAATGTTTCGTGTAAAAGAGTTCCTGCTCAAATAGGAAACGTAGTAATAAATATTTCTTTACACAATACAACTTATGATGAACTTCTAGCTTGATTGTTGTTTTCTTTGCAGAATATGATCTTTTTTTTGTACTTTTTGCACAGTCAACTGAAGGCAGGTTCAGACGATATTAAGGACTTGAATATAAGGAAAGTTTCTAGTATCTTCCAAAACAAATCCTGTCAATTAAGGCAACTTAATTGGAACTTTGACCGGAAAGTTCGTCAAGTAAAATATCCCTAAAAATCAAGTCAAGTCTACTTAATGTCAAAATGACAGCTGATCACATTTTTTAGGTCAACTTCATAACTCTGTGATTTATTTATTCACTGCACATTTAAATTTAAAGGTAAGACTTTTCGTTACAATACGAAACAAAACTTATTATGGGCTTGTACCTTTTTTAAAAAAGTTTTTTTTTATGACATCTGAAAAATTAATTTTGCGTTAAAACTGCATTTCACTGCAAATGAATAAACCTTTGAATGTACATAGATGGTAAGTGAAGGTTGTCAAAAATATTTGCTATAGACATTTCATTGGCGTCCCCTGTTATAAGAATGCATTAGGAATTCGAACAAGCACTCTATATACATACATACATACATATAACCAAAAGTTAATAAAGGGGTTTCATTTAAGAGGTTTTATTTTAAATAGACTACAGTTTAGGTATCAGCTGTCACTTCAAAGCTTTTACATTTTGACAATTGACAGGTAAAACTACTCCGCTATTAAAAATGGAACGATACACTCAACAATAGCACATCAACAATGGGCAGGTTCAGACAACATAAGGGACTTCATTTGCAGTCAACTTCATTCTTTGAACGTGAATTTTACCAAGGCAACTAGTTAGTTTTTAAAATGTCATGAGTTTCAAATTCAGAACTTTACTTCACAAACCTCTACTTTAAGTTCATAGTACAAAAACTAACAAAAGCATTACTGTCTAAAAAACATTCATAAGGCAAGCTGCATGTCCAGCACGATTTGTATTTTGTATTGAAAAGTAATATTATTTATTTGTTTTCCAAATTGACAATAAGGAACCTTTTTACACAAAACATTAAATGAAGCTATGCAGAAAATAAATAAATCATAGCGTAACAAAGTTCAGCTTTAAGTTGAATGAAAAAACATTATCAACTATCATTTTGACAGAAGTAGACTTGACTTGATAGTTAGGGAGATTTTTCTTGACTAACTTTCCAGTCAACTTCCCAATGAAGTTGCCTTAATTGGAAGGCAAATTTTTGGCAGCTGGCCAATCAGATACTAGAAACTTGCCTTACTTTCAAGTCCCTTATGTCGCCTGAACCTGCCCAATGGTAACTATTCACAAAACTAGTTGTGAAACCCTTTTCTCTACCGACAATGGTGAAATTGACGGACAAAATTGAGATGCTGCTATAGCCCTTGGTGTTGACAAAAAATCGGTTGATCACCAGCAAAGTTGTTTTTTGAATGATTGGATTCTTAATAAATCAAAATGATCTGAATCAATAACACAAATGAGTTTTTTGGATAGCATTGAAAAAAGAGCTCTAGAAAAACATTTGCTACTCTTGAACCGCCACAAGAAATCTCATGCCTATCATAAACTTATCGCTATTTTCATAAGCAATGCTCTAGTGAAATAGCCACATTCCTCCCCTCAAACAATTCCACGGTAATACCCGTACTTCTACTTGAGCCCAGTTTCGGACGTATTGTTAATTATGAGGATTCTTTTTGTAGCCGC
Source organism: Eupeodes luniger (assembly GCA_951509635.1). Classification (NCBI taxonomy): domain Eukaryota; kingdom Metazoa; phylum Arthropoda; class Insecta; order Diptera; family Syrphidae; genus Eupeodes; species Eupeodes luniger. Next base: position 114,430,084 of record OX608074.1, read on the forward strand.
TCTGCCCGAATACGGAACGCTTTAACAGACTTAATATTTCACACTCATTGCAATGCCAATGCATCGGTATCTCTTTTCTTATTCTATTCTTGATTTTACAATGAAATAAACATACATTGATTTGTTTTTAAAAGTACTCATTTTTTAAATACCATAATGAAACATCTTATTGCAAACCCCACTAAATTTTAAATATTTAAAATCAACTAACAAAATATTAAACAAAACATATATGTATGTACTTACCTTATAGATTTATAAGCATCTTGTTCCATTAGATATAATTTGTCCCGATAATCAGTTTGTCTACAGTCATTTTATATGTTTCTTGAACTTATGACTATCTACACCTTTAATACAAAAAATGTTCAAAAATTCGTTATTAAAAAATAATTGTTATTGATGTTTTCTAAACTTACCAAAAACTGCAAAGTGTTATGTTTAGTTGAACTTCTACGGGTTAATTTGTGAGTGAATGCAGTTGAAACTTTTAGAACTTTGTTTGTTTGTTTTCATTTTATTAATATTAATTTAAATTTAAAGTAAATGATTTTTTAAATGTTTGTCTCCTTTTTTGTGTATTTTTGTTTAATGGTGAATTTTTGTTTTTTTTTTTAATAATTTGCATTTGTATTGTCTCCCCTTAGCTTGTGATTTAATTTAATTTAATTAATAATAATTTCTAAACAATCATCCAAAGTCGAACAGATTTTGTATAACACATACATTTGTATATATACACACATTTATTTGTTTATAATATAAATGTTTTGTTTTATATATATATATAAAAGTATTCATATATATATATGCAATTTTTTGGTTTATTTTTTATATTTTTGTTTTAATTTTGTCTTGTCAAAATTTAATTTAGTAAAATGGACTTACACGATAAATATATGTATATGTATATATATATATTTTCTTTTTTGTATGTAAATAGGGATTTTGTAAAAGGTTCAAAATTAACTAATAAAATAAGTCACGCACTTTAAAATTATGTTGTAAATGAGATTTTCTATTTTTTTTTTCTTTTTTTTTCATTTATAATATTTTTCATTTTATTTTAAACATTCTTATTTTTTTCTGTTTTCATTTAAGTTTATAGCGGTTTATTTGAATTTCATTGTTTTATTTTTCTATAGGTTTGATGTATTAAGAAATACACATAGATTTTTGGATAATCGCAAAAACTTATTTTGAAGAACATTACTATTTTGTATAGTAATAAAATACAAGATTAACAGTGATTAAAATGCAAAGATGATTTTTATTTGTTTGCTCTTTGTTTTTATATTTTTTTAAGCGACTATAATTGTTTTTATTTTGTTGTTTTTTGTATTAATAGGAAGTTTTGGGTAACTTGCTTAGTATTTTCCCAATTGTATATAAGAAAATATAATTTTCAAGTAAAATTAGTTTTTATATTTATTTATTGAAAAATAAAAAATTTAACATGATTTTATGTTTTTTGTTTCTTGTCTTTTTTTCGTTTGTATTATATTGGGAGAAATGGAATGGAAACTTTAAAAATGCGTTTGGGTAGTTGCATTATAGTATAATGGTTATGTTCCAATGAGACATTAAGAATGAATACTAGGAAGACATAAAACAGTGAGCTTATATATTTTTGGTTTTTATATTCTTACTACTTGTTTTTCTACAGTATTTTCACCTTTTTTTTATATAATTTCAATTGTTTTTCAAATTTTTACAAACCTATAGTTTTGTAATGTTTGAATGTTTTTATTTTTTAATAAATTTAAAAACAAATACATTTGCAAATAAATGTGCACTTGTATAATGATTAATTTGTTTTAGTAATATACATACATAATTTTAATTTTGGTTACATGATGTATTTCAATTGTATTTTTTTTTGTAATAAATTTTTAAAATAAATGTTGTGCAATAGCACATAAGATAAGTTATTTCAATTATTTGTTTTTTGTTTTTATTTATATAACACATACTTTTCTTAAGTTCTATCATACATAAGAAGAAATTGTTACATTTTGAAAATTTTAAAATTCATATTTTTTTGTTTTTTAATTAATTTTGTTCTACTTTAGAAAAAAAAGAACTTCTTATAATTAATTTTTGTTTATTTTCTCACATCTACTACATTCCCTTAAATTTTATTTTATTTTATTATTTTTTTTTGTTTATTAATAAATTTATATTATTATTGTTCACTAAAGGTTTTCGTAAAATATTAGGATTTTATTTTTAAGTGGATGGAATAATTCTTTTTTTTGTATTTAAAACAATGAAAGCACCTATTTTGTTTTAATTTTTTTTATTTTCATTTAATTTTCTTTTAATTTTTTTTTTGTTTAAGTAACTGCAAAAATTCCCATAGAGTAGAGTTTGCAGATAGAGAGATATCAACCAATAAAAAAGTTATTATTTTGGTGTACCTATACAAAGATGACTTAAATTTAATGAATAAACCTTTAAAATCAAAAGGACAACTAACATGGATCTGGTCTATATTTTTGTCTGAGCAAAAAATAAGAGAATTTTATAGAGTTTGGATAGATTAACTATAGTTTAACATGACCGATATTCTTGTTGATTTAGAATCAGTTTATTGTTTAACTTAAACAATTTAAAATAATTACATACACGAAAGAATCATTCAGTGTAAGAGCGTGTATTCATATTTTTTTAAAAATTTGAATTGAAAACAATATAAAATTAAAATATATATGACAATAGAAAAATAAAATAAAACTTAAAAAAAAAATGATCAGAAAACAGAACCAAAATTGAAAAAAATACTTTTAAACAAACAGATTTGAGTTAACATATTTCATACCTTTTTCTTTTTTAAAACTTTTAAATCTAATTTTCCCATAATATTTAAAAAAACATTCAACATAAAACCTCGTTAGTTTTAGAAAACAGGTTTAATTTTCACTTGCGTAACTTTCAATTGATGGAAACATTCATTGATGAAATGAAATTTAAATTGAAAATCTTTTCATTTGATTGAAAATTTTTGAAATTTTTAATTTTGTGATTCCAATTTTTTACGTTCAAAATGCAATATTCTGTTATTCGATTCAATTTGAAAATGTTTCATTAACGATATTCAGCCAAATTATTAAAGTGACAAACAAAACTTTTGGGGAACTGACAGATTTTGGGAGATTAATCAAAATTTTAATTTGATTTTTTAATTATTAGAAATCAAGACTATTATTTTCAAAACGAAGGTGTCCGGTATTTCATTTCAATGAAAAATATAAGAAACTAGGGAAGCTATCGTGAATACGAATTTCCCTCGGAATGGTTCACTCTCTCGAACATTGAAAACGTAAATAATGGGCAGGTTCAGACGACATAAGGGATATTGAAAGTAAGGGGCCGGTTATAGCTATCAGTAAAATCCATCAATAAAATTTTTGTTTTTAGTTTTTGAACATGTTACAGATTTATTTCTAGCAAAAGATTGATGTAATAAGATGAATCCTATATCCGAGTATTTTTTTCAAAAGGAAACAATGCATTTAAAGTTTTATTTAATTTATAAATCCATTTTAATTTTTTTAATGATGAAATTTCATTTTACTGAACAGCTGACTGCCAAGATCCAAAAACAAATTCTATTTCGTTTTACTGTTGGTGTTCTAATTTTTTTACTGTTCCGATCACATCATTAAAAAATTTACTGATGAAAGCAACAGTAAAAAAATTGTCTGAGGCGCGAAGCCTCAAATTGACATTTAATTTAATGACGTAAATTTACTGATTGCTATAAACGCTCATCAGTAAAACATTTCAGATTCCTCCTGTTTCAAATTTTACTGATGGATTTTACTGATAGCTATAACCGGCCCCTAAGGCAAGTTTCTAGTATCTGATTGGCCAGCTGCCAAAAAATTGTCTTCCGATTAAGGCAAATTCATTGGAAAGTTGACTGGAAAGTTAGTCAAGAAAAATCTCCCTAACTATCAAGTCAAGTCAACTTATCTTTACAATACAAAATGGAAGTCGTGAAGCACTTGTAGCTTATCTAAGGAGTGTTTTGTAGACAACAATGTTTTTGATAGTTTTTGCACGATGAACTGAAGGTATAGGTTAATGAAGTAAAGCTCCAAGTTTAAAATATAATTATTTGACTTGAAAAACTAAATAGCTGCCTTGGTCAAAATGTGCATTCAAAGAATGCAGTTGACTGGAAATGAAATCCCTTATGTTGTGTGAACCTGCCCAATGCTTAAAAGTTTTAATCGGAATTACTAGCGATCAGGATACAAAATTCCAGGAAAATTAAGCTGTAATTGCATTGAATTTTTGTTCGAGGTCAATTTATTTCCAGGGAGATTCCCGATTGAGGAAAAAATTCCGTAGGAAATAATCATAATAGTCAAAACTCAATTATTTTAAAGTGTTTAATGCTCTGAATTTCAATTGGGTGCTTGTTCTGAAAAACTTATTTTGGAAACTCCTTAGAGTTTTGTATAAGAAATCCAAAATCTGATGTTGATAATCAAAGTAAACCTATTTATTTACTCATGATGCTTTCTTTAATTTAAGTTGTTTTAGAATAAATCATCTCTCTATGAATTCTATCGTAATCGAAAACTTTTAAGAGCCCCGCACAAAATTACGAACGTATTTGGTTATAGTTCTTTTTTGGGATTCATTCAAATTTCTGATGCCGAGGGAATTTGTAATAAGGCTAAATGTCTTCACTTTTGTCGACACTATTAAACAGATATCCTTAAGTTCTTTCATATGTTTCTACAGTTCTTCCTATCCTTTAACTGAATGAAACTATCACCAAACGCTTCAAAATTCACTAAACACAATTTTTGTATTCAAGCAATTTATTAAGAGAAAGAAATGCCATTGAAATTGTTTTAAATGTCATTGAAATTGTTTTAAACTGAGATCTATTCTGTCAACTGTCGCTGTCAGTTTAAACTTAAAAAAACATCATAAGTTTGAATGTTGGCTACATTGCAAAGCAACATTTTTCTTAAATTCACAGGAAAATCAATTCGAAATGAAAAAGGTAGAATTGTCAATGGGGCTATCGTGAACAAAAATTTCCCTTGGGAGGTTTTCCCCTCTCCAATATTCGGAACGTAAATAATGCTTAAAACTTTCCCTCGTAATTACTTGCTATTGGGAAGCAATTTTCCAGGGAAATTTAACTGTAATTGCAAATTTTTGTTCAGAGGAGATTCCCGATTAAGGAAAAAATTCCGAGGGAAATAAAATTTCCAGGGAGATTCACAATAGGCGCAACACTTATTATTAGTTTCACCTTGAAAATATTTCACCCGAAACATTTTTATTCATCCGAAGTTTTATGAGTTTCACCTGTACGAAATTTCACTTTAAATTCAAAATATGATTACGAACAGCTTTCAAAAAGCGAAACAAACATTTTAATTTTTAATATAGTAAAATTTCAAACGAAATTATATAGTTCAGTTCATAAAGGGAACCCACAGGATTTCCGGTTGAAACTAACAGTAAGAGAAAAGCGAAATTAAATGTTTCCTGTTGAAATATTTTGCGGATGAAACTTTTTTTTCTAGCAAATATTGTCAGTATCACGAAAGGGAGATGCTTGGAACTCACAATTGCTTGAAGTGTTTGTATCATATTGTTCTTTAATATTTATTATATAAGGTTCCCCAAAATTGTTTTTATTTAAAAACATTGACTTCCAGTGTTTTGATCCTGCAAAATGTATCAAAAATAACATTCGAAAAGAAAAACAGAATTAAAAATTAACAAAAAGCGAAATCATGAACAAAAATAATGTTTCTCTATCTACCAACTTTTCAATTATTGAGTAAATATAAAAAACCAATACTATACTAAAACCAAATGTCTGTTATTGTTTAAAATCAGAAGAAGAAAAGAAAAACTATTAAAAACGAACAAAAGTAACTAATTTATAAATAAAACAAAATATACTTTTTTTTATTTTTTATTACAAAAATATATATTTCAATCAAATAAATTATCAATATATAGTTTGTGTACTTCTAAAATACAAAATATTAATGTATATTAATTTTAATATGTTTGTATATAATAATAATAATAATGTATAATGTGTATAACTTTAAAAGTTTATCATTTGTTTTTTTTTTTTTTTTTAAATAAAAATGACGCAAAAAATCAATAAATTGTATATCACTAAAAAAAAAGTGTGCTGTTTATAATGAGCATTAAAACAAAATATTTGTATTATTTTATTAAAATAGTTAAAATTATTATCATTTTATTTATTTTTATTATTGTTTTCTTTTTTCTTGAAATGACTCACAACGATAAAATATGTTCAAAAAAATAACTCTTCGAGGATATTTTTATTTAAAAATTATTATTAAATCATACAAAAAATATGCAAAACACAAGAATATTAAACAAATACTAGAATAATAGTGTATGTGTGTATGTATGTATGCTTGTGTATGTATGTATTTAAAAATGTAAATATTTATTTTATGTGTATATATATCATCAAATCATATTTTAATACTTAATAAATATAGACTAAATGAAACGCTCTGATCACAAGCTACTGAGCATTCATGAAGATTAATAGGTGCAGAGGCAGACTTAATAAAGCGTTTGTTTGTTTTGTATTATTGTTATAATTTCATTTGTTTAAACTAAAGTTTGATTATGTTTTTATTAACGAAACACAAATTATATAAGTTTATGTTTTGATTTTGTTTTTTTATTTTTTTAAATTATTTAAAATTATGATCCATTCAATGTTTTTTTTGTTTGTTTATAAATATTTTGGCTTTTTCATTGTTTGTTTTTTTTTTTTTAATTAAAACTCAAATAAATGGTATTTATGTATATAAGATAAAATAAAAATGATAAAATAATTTTGTTTGATTAATTCATTATTAATTTAATAGCAATCTTTGCATATTCATTTATTGATCGTTTCTCTTATTTTTTACTTTACTAATAGTTCTTGTTAGTTTTTGTTTTTTAATTAACTCACATAAAAGGTACATACACATATTAAATAAATATGTATTTAATAAACATTTACGTAAATTTATAAAAAAAAAAAAAACAAAAATCTTATATTTTGAGCCTCAATTGTTTATAAAAAAAGAAAAATTTAAACGAACAAAGTAGCCTGAAAATCATTAAGAAAAAAAGAAGAACATTTCACTAAAAACAACTCAAAGAGGAGGAAATGAATAACTATCACAGGCGGGACCAATTGTTTAAACAAAATATATATATATATATATTTAAATCTATATAAAAAAAAATTAAGAAATAAAATAAAAAGCCAAAGTTAATCATTTTTTTGTTTTGAAAAAAGTTAAAAATTTAATTGTATAAAAATAGTATGATGTATACATAGATAATAATATTTTTATTTTTATTTGAAAGGAATCATGTAGATATACGTATATACGAAAAAAATATTGATGTGTAATTATAGTTGTAAATAGCATATTTTGTTTAGTTTTCTTTTTGTTTCATTTTGTAAAAATTTGGTGTTTAAAATTGGTTTTGTCTTTTTTGTTTTTTTAATTAATTATTTTAATTTTTTTATTTTAAGTTTTGTTGTATTTATTTTAAAAATAATAAAATATTCCAAATGACAAACTTCGTCTAGACATATTTGTTGTTAAACTTGTTTTATTTGTTCATATGAGGCAGCATTTTTTATAATTAGTAGATTTTTTTTGTGAAATACGTAATAATTATATAATTTTTTTGTTTATAATAATTATGTATATATATTTTTGTTTAGTTTTCGTTAAGTGGGTGGAGATTGGCGATTCAATTCTTTTGGTTCAAAAACTATTTAAAAATTAAAAAAAAAAAAGTAAACCGCTTTAGTGCTATGGGTAGGACATGCCTGCCAATTAGGCTAGAAAAGCACTAAATTTTATATATTTTGTAAGAATATTGGAAGTATGTTTGTGTGTCATACTTTTTTTTTTTTTTTTTAAAATACAAAATAACTATATTTTCTTCTCGAAAGGTTTACAATATTTTGCTTTTTTCTTTTTAGGTATTATTTATTATTAATTTGTTTTGTCTTATAAGATAGAAATATTTGCAAATATGTTTCTAAACTGGGATAGGTATTATAATTGTTGTTGATGTTTTCATTTTTTGTAAATAGTCAAAAGACTAATAAATAACCTAAGTTTATGATTATTTGTTTTTATTATTTCTGTGCTAAGTTGATAATTTTAAATTATTACAAAAAAAAAACAGTTCAGAGTCATTATTTGTACATTGCACCAACATATTTTGAAATTAATTATTTTGTTTGTTCTTTTTGTTCAATTAGGTATTGTTTTTCTAAAAGATGGAAAATATTTACATAGGTAGTTTAAAAAAAAAAGAAGAAAGAATGAATGATTGCAGGCTTTAAAAGGATAATAACTATTGTAACAAACTATTTGCTCCTTCAACAAATATAGTTGTGATTTGTTTTGCATATTGTTTTGGTTTTTTAAATGAGTTATGTTATATAAATTGCAGGTTCCCTATCGCATGGTCTTTTTAAAACAATTTCATTCAATTCTCTCAATGCAATTTAGAAACAAAACGAGACGTGTTTTTGTCAATTTTTGAATATTTTTAAGTGGACGAGTAAAAAGCACAAATTCATTTATTGTCTGTTAAGAAATATTTGAAACCCGTATTCAATTTTAACAAAATTTAAACTATATTTATTTTATTTTATTAATGTGTCTGCGCTTTTCAAGTTATAACTTTGAAATTAAATTTGAATTACTTTTTATGTCCCATTAGTACTCTGACTGGATTTGTAAGTTTCATAAAGAAATTCATAGCTCAGTAAAACGTAAGGACGCAGTACAATAAGTTGGTTTGAATTAGGATAATTGTACTTTGAAAAGTTCTAACTTTTTCTTGGGAAACAATTTTTTATTACGAATATATGACCTTTCATCACATTTGCTTTTTGCATTGAGAAAACATTTCACTCTTAAAGTCACTGTATTGAATCAGTTATCATAACATTTAGTTAACAATAATTACGTATATGTAAATAAACTTTACTTTGATACTGAAACCAATAATTAAGCTATTTGTATGTATGTATGTACTTCGTTTGTTATAAAATTTTCATTTACTATGGAATTTGAATTAAAAAAGCTTAAGTCTAGCAAGTTTCTTTTCTTTGAATGAATAACAATCAAATAATAATTAAAAAACTTGAAGACAACAACAAGTGGCTTGACATTGAAGGAATTGAATTATTGTACTTTCGATTTGATTTAATAACAAAAAGAAGAAAATTCGATACTGTTGGTTGCACTATACCTAGACTAAAAAATGTATGTTCGAAACTTAAATAAATTTAAACAAAACTTTGATTATGAATTTGTATTTAGAGTAAAAAAGACAATCTATCTTCAATTTCTTTGCAATATATATGTACATATGTATGAAATTTATAAATAAAATTCAAATCGCATAAATAAATGCATAACAAACAAAAAAAAATTCTGAACCGTTTGACGTATGTTTTTTAAGTTTAACAATTTAATACAAATTCGTATTCTGTGCAGTACCAATTTAATTTAATTGTAAATGTTAAATTTAATAAAAATTGTTTTTTTTTTGTTTTTTGTTTTTGTTAATTACAATAAAGCAGGGGGGAAGAATACTTTCCAAAGATATATATATATATATAATTTTTTGTTTCTACATTAATTTTTTTTATAATTTTTTTTTGTCATTATTTTTTACATTAAAAACACTTTTTAATCACAAAAACGGTAAACATCACTGATAACACTTAAGTAACTACTGCCCAAATATTGAATAGTTCCTAATTATCTATACATATATGTATAGATATAATATAGGTATATTTGTTTTTTTTTTTTTGTAAAAATACACAAGTATTTTAAATTACAATTTTTATACACAAAACCTTTTGTAAATTACATTTAGAAAAAAAAAATAAAAAACTTTTTTCGTGTTTTCAACTATGGTCTTATTTTTTAAAATTTTTGTAATGATGACGATAAAAGATGGCCATTATTTTCTATTAGTATATGACCTGGTTAAACTATCTTTAACATAGTACAATATTTATTTGTATGTAAAAGAAATAAAGGATAATAGAGCTGTTAGATGAAACATTTCGTATTCAAGAACTATTTCTGTTGTTTTTATTTTGTTTATTCGTTCTTTAATAAATATATACAGAAAATATATCTATTTATATATGTAGTTATTGAATAGTATATATTTATATGTATATATTTATCTTATCATTAATATATTTTTATATGATGTATAATATGCATTTAAAAAATATTATCTTTGTTTTTTTGAAATTCATGAATATTATTTATACAGTTTGAATTGTTAAACATAAAAGATGTTTATAATATTGCTTTTTCATAGAATAGTTTTAATAATTGTTATTCACCATTCATTCATATATGTGTTTTCTTTAGTGTATACAAAAAAACATACATACAAATGTGTGTTTTAATATTTGTTTTTTTTTTTTTTATTTTACACAATGTTTGGATATTTTATTCGTTTTAGAATAAATATTGGTCAGATCTTATCTATTTTTTGTTTTCATTTTAATTATTTTATGTAATTGCATGTTTTACCTTTCTTTGTATTGTTTTATTTTATTATTTTTTAATTTTTTTTTCGAGTCTACCAATGTATCGTACATTTTTTCTTTTGTTAAACATTTTAATGTGTATAATTTATTATCCTAGTTCACTAAGAGAAATATTTTATCTATAATGTAATATAATATAACAACCCAGAGAAAATGTTTATATTATAATAAAAATGTTTTTATTTTGTATATTTTTTGTTTTTTTTTTTTGTAATGATAAAAATAAAATTTTAATACATTTATGTAGATTATAATAATGTATAATATAAGTTGTAAGTATGTTTGTTGTTTGCAAATGTTTTACACTGAGAAAATATAGGAAGAGGATGATTTCAATATTCACTTGTTTTTATTTTTTTTTGTCTTGTTAAATATAAATAATAATTCGTTTGTTAAATTGTATATATGTATATTCATGAAATATATATATTTATATGTATATATTCATGTATATTGACATTTTAATTTTTGCAATTAATAAAATTACTTAAGAGATACAATTTGTTATTATGTTTATGTTGCATTAAATTGCTAGAAAAATAAACATTCTAATTGCTTCATGTATGTATTTATTAGTTGTTTGTTTTGTTTTCTTTTCTTTTTTGTTTAAATATTACTTATTATTAGTTACATACATAAATTTATGTCTATATGTTTGATTTTTTATTTAATTATTATTTTTTTTAAATTTTTAATTATTAAAATTCATGGCACTATTCAATTATTTGATAATAAATATTTTCTATATTTGTTTATACCTTTTTGGTTAAATTAGTGTTGTTTTCTTTTATTTTTCAGTTTTGTAATGTTAATTAACATAAAAATAAAAATTAAACAAAAAATAGTTTAATGATGAGAATACATAAAATTTGCACATGAAATGGCAATATTATTAAAGGCGAGAGATGGGCATCTATTTGGCAAATAAAATTGACTTTATTTTTGTTTTGTTGATATGTTGATGTTTTGAAAAGTGTCTAAAGGCTTATCAGAGTTCTCTTTAATGTTTGAAAGATAACAAAAAATTGTGTTAACCATTTTGTTTTCTGTAAATATTTCAAAAATCAAATAAAATCAGGCAAAGAGTTGGTGTTTTTTCTTCACTTATCAGGAATCTGCTTATCAACCTCAAATTTCTCTTTTAATCATGTTTTTAAACAAAAGCCATTTAACATCAGATTATAGCAATTAATTTAAGAAACTTATTTATGTATATAAAAGTAAAGGGAATTAGACCTTCTCTAATATTATACTGATTTATTTTAAACAAAAAAAAATGTTCTCGAAATAATCCGATTAAGTTTCAATCTGATCTACAAAATATTTTGTAATATGAAATTCAATTTGTAATTATCAGTGTCCCGTTGCATTTTATGCAAATTTTTATTTGATAAAGTAATTCAGCAAAATTTAAGAAATCGATTTTGAAATCTCATATAGTCAAATTGATTTCGATCTTATTTCGAGTGAAAATGAAATTCAAAACATTGCTTAGTGTTATTTAAAAAAATGAAAAAAAAAAATTGGCCTTTTTGAAATACTACTTAAAAATGCAAGATATTTCATTTCATTAGATGGGATTAGATGTTTTGTAACAGCTTTGGGCAAATAATTCACTATAAACCCAATTTTCTCAGTTAATTTTACAACATAGATCGAACAAATGGAGCAACCTCGTTGTTGAGCCCAGAGTTCATTATTTTCAAATTTGATTTAACAAAAATGAGTAAGTATCAAAATTGTATAGTTATTTAGAATCGGTTGTTGGAATAAATCAAAGCTTTTCGAAAACGATGTTATGTCTCAATTTCAGACCTTTTATTTTTTGCGCAAACTAAATTTTCAATTGATGTTTCATATATAATATCATTTGTCCGTGAAGCATTTGGTTTTTTACATAAATTGATATTAAAAACGCTAGGCAACATTTGTAAATATTTCTACTAAGAAATTGCATTTGTAAGTGCTGGAGAGGATATAAATGTTTTCTATTACCTTAAATTGTATTTATATGCTATAAGGTTTATTTTTTGGTGATGCTTAACTTCCAAATTTGTTGTATAAACAAAAACGAGATTTTTGCTCGAGCTTTATTATTGTATTTTGGAAACTCTCCACAAAAGCAGTCTGTATTTTTCGTAGCATTTTGTATAACATTTTACTGGTGTATTAACACAAACGACAACAACGCATCTATCAATCTATCGATGAACAGTATGCGTTGAATGGAATAATTTCGTCGAAAGTTTTGAAAATTGACATAAGTAGTGGGATATCGAGTATATCGAACAAGAATATAAGACCACAATTGGGCCTACTATGGAGAATTAATAAGGCTTAAATCGTTTAAGAAATTATGATAATTAAAGAGAATTATTCTTTTTCCAAAGCAGTTTTGTGAAACACTAACTTCTATGCCTTTGAGATAAAAATCATTAAAATAAAAATATAAAATGATCGGCGATAAATCGTTCGTTCTATTTAATGTGTAGTAGAAATCTTTGATTTTGATTAGTTTTGTTTTATTTTTTTTTATTTCAACTTCTTATTTTTGGCATAAAAAGCACTCAATAAAAAAATGTATATTTTAGTTTTTGTTTTGTTAAAAAAACAAAAAAGTAAAAATTAAAAATAAAATTTAAAAAAAACCTATGCCACAAATTCCAGAAAAACAAAAATATAAAAAAATGTCCATTGTTTGTGTAAAAGTTTGAAACAAAAAAAAAATATTTTATTGTTTTATTTTCATTTTGAATATATATAGTAGATATATATTTATATGTATATAAATGAATTATATAGTTGTATATAACATAAAAAAATGACAAACTACACAAAATAAAAAAGGTAAATAAAAAAAAGATATACATATTTAAGAATTTGAGGAACTTATACACCACAGGTAAAGCAATTCATTTGTTTTTTGTTGTTGTTTTCATATTATTACAGTGTTAATAAAAAAACTTGTACAATTTAAAGAGAAATATACATATTTTTGTAGATACTGTGTGTAATATTAGCAATGTTTGTTTGTTTGTTTTTTGTTTTTACATTTATTAAATAGATACCTATATATGTAAGTTTTTATTGTTAATAGTTTTTTTTTATTTTAATATAAATTTCTACTCCATTTTTTTTTTTGTTTCTTTTTTAATATTGTGTTTTATTGACGTTCATCTTTTTTTTTAAGTATAGGATTATATCCTTAAATATATATTTGTTTATATATATTTTTATCATTAATTTATTAGATTTTGATTTATATATGTACTTGTTACAGATATATAAATGTGTTTTTGTTTTTTCTTTAATGTTATTCCTGTTTGATTGCTTTTAAAATACATACATGTAAATAAATGTGTATAAAAAGAAATACACAGCTAACTAAGTGTAAATAAAAATTAAAAGTATTTTAAATTAATAATAATTAAAAGAAAAAAAAACTAGAATTAAAAATGATTTAAAAAGTTTTCAAAAGTCGGAAATAACTTAATTATTGTAATAAGCATAGTTTCTCGTTTGCTTTACTCGTAACTTGATATAAAATGTAAAATGATGATAGAATGATTTCTTTATTCAAGTTTTCTTAAAATATTTTCTATATTAATTCTTCTTTATAATTTGAGTATAAGAGTGAAAAGAATTAATTTTTAATCGTTTTTTTTGCTAAGTGCATTTAGAGGATTTTGTATTATGGAGACTGAAGGATATGAAGGCACGTGATAACGTTCAATATCACTACATTTAATGAGCCAAATTTGTATTCGCACATATTTTTTAAGCCAAAGCTAAGTGCTAGGACTGTTTTAGGAGTGTTGTGTTGTATAAAGAATATGAAATTATGGGTTGTATTGTATATAAATCCACTCAGATTGAAGATTATTGGTTTAACGATGAGAACTTCAATATAATTTATTGCATATTTTCATTAAATTTGCAAGCCCGATTAAACAAGTTTACATTAATATTTTTTTAAATCTAGAAAACTGCAGAAAATGTATAAAGAAACATAAGTCCTTATAGTTTTTTAACACAAAAACAAGAATTAAAAACGATCAGAAAAATCGTTAGAAAAGCATAATTTTATATTTGCTGAACATTTAACAGCAGTAGGGTGTGAATGTGATTAATTATCTTGCAAGCTCCCATGGAACGCGAATCACACACTTATATGCTGGATATCCCTTGATTTGAGACAAAATCTGACGAAAGAAAAATAGATTTTTATATGATTCATTAGTTTCGAATATCTTAATTAATTTCATATTTAAAAATTAATTTAGTTTAGTTCTAGTATTAATTGCATTTAAGCCATTTAGGAATTTTAACCAATGCAAGTTCATTAAGAAACATCAAAAACTAAACCGACATAAAACTTTGCTAACCGAATATATATGTATGTACAATGTGTGAATACAAATTTATCTGATCAAATGAACTTGTTTTGTTTTTAAAAATGATTTTCTGTTTTCACAGTAGATAATGGAAAATCTCATTATGTAATGTATTTTAGAAATTATCATTTTCTATGGTTTATCATTGATTTTTTATTTATTTAAAGATGTATACATTTTGTTTAAATTTAAATAAAAATTCCTCAAGCTATCACTAAAGTCACTATGCCAACATAAACGTCTATCTTTTTATTTGTATGTAAATTTATTCAATCCAACTATTTAAAAAAATAAGTTATTTTCTAAATGCAATAATACAACACATTTTAAGCAACACGAGAAATCATAATTTGGTATTTCATTAATTTAATTTTATATCATTGGGCGTGTTTTACAGTTTATTTAATAAAAAAATATACATATTAAAAAATCTTTTATTTTAGAATGAAAAAGGGAGAGTTGTCAACACAAACAAAAACTAAAAAAAAATAAACGCACTAACGACAACAATTTAACACTTTTCAACGAAAACAAAAATATAATAATCGTTATTTAAATGAAAAATAAAAGTTGTTTTTTTTTGTTTTGTTTAATTAAAATCCCTGTACATTATTTTAAGCAACAAGTCTAAAACAATTACCTTTTTGTTTTTTTTTAAAATACTCAGTTTATCTTAAAATTAAAGATAGCCCAGACAAAAATATTTTGCATGTACAAACATACACACAAATACATTTTAATTTTAGAAGGAAACTTTTATTTTTGTTACTAATTTTTTTGTTTTTTTTTTGTTCTCTTTGGTGGTAAAAACACTATTCAATTTTAATTTCTAATCAACTTATATAAGCACAAATCACAATTAAAGTACATGAATCTCATCTGGGCCACCTTAAATTCTTTCTTTCACACTTCTATTTATCAATTCACTTTCAATACCCTTGTTTATATATTTGTTTTTGTTTATATTTATTTTTCTTTGTTTATCAAAAAATCAGTCTGCTTTTAACACGCCCATTTACTGTTTATTAAAAAAATAAAATAACTTAGCTAAAAATCAAACTAAGATACAACAGTTTAAAATAAAATTATTAAAAAAAAAACTCTTATAGGTAAAATCGTCTATCACTAGGTTTATTACTTTTTGATCAAAATAAAGTACAAAAAATAATAAAAAATTATTTTTTTGTTTCTTTTATTTTTTTTTTTTATAAATCAATTTTTCATTTGTAAATACGTTAATAATAATAATAATAAAAAAGGTGGAACAGTTAACAATTATAAATTGTATACATATATAATATGAAGATTCTAACGCATAAATAGTAAATAAAATTAAAAAAAAAAACAACAAGTAAAAGAATTATTTTAAAAAAAAATATAATAAACAAAAATACTTTTTTATAATATTTAAGAAAGAAAAATATGTTTTGTAAATACACAATGTTTTGAGAGAAAAAATATGTAATTTCATATAAATTTTCTTCGCTATTGGTTTTTTGTTTTTTGTTTTTTCTTTTCTTCGTTTTTGTTTTTTTTTTTTTGTTTTATAATATCTCATTGTTTTTGTATGCTTTTTTATTTATTTTTGTTTAGCAGCTAACATTGGAAAAATAAAATAAAGTAAAATATCGACTAAAATTAGTTTTGTTTGACAAAACACAACTTATAGAATAAAAGCGCGTGGAATTGGTACAATTAAAATACATTATGACTAAAGTTAATAACAAAAAAGAAATGTTAGTGAACAATGAACAAATAAAAAAAAAATACTTAAATATTAAAATGAATAAAATATTTAATTAATTATATAACTAGAGTTGTTAAATTGTCTGTTAAAATAAATTGAAAAAAAAAAAATGACTTGAAGGTATGCTTTTTTTTGCTTTGTTTCATCTCAATTTTTCCGGTTTTATCAGAAATGCTCTTTAACAGAAATTGTTTTTTTTTTTGTTTTTTGTTTTGTTTTATGATTTTTTTATATAGGTAAAAAAAACATTTGTACATTTTGTAATATATATAAAAAAAAATTAAATACACAGAAACTGACTAAAAAAATAAATGTATTGAAAAAATATGCGTACGGTTAATTATTATTTAAAAAAAAAATAAAGTCAAATAATTAAAATAGTAACGCATAAATAATGTCTTGGATTACCAGCCTTATTAAAACGGAAAAGGAATATAATAAAATATTTAACATTTTATAAATGGTATGTTTTTTTTTTTTTACTAATGTATAATAATATATCAAGTTCGTTAGCTTCAAAGTTATTCTTTTTTTTTTAATAAGAAAAAAGGAAAACATGATATTTTCTTTGCTTTTCCATATTATTGTGTTCATTTGTAAATATTTAAAAAAAAAAATTAAGGAGATCAAAAAAATATTTGTTTCTTTTTGCATTTCTTGATACGTTTGTTACTGTGTTCTTTTGTTTTTTTTTCTTTCTATTTTTGTTATATTTCATCAGGGATCACGACGCATGTTGCATGTTGTTGAAGAAGTTAGGTTTGTTTTTGTAGTAATTTTTTTTTTGTTATTTTTTGTTTTGTTTAAAGCGTTTTCTTTTTCATTTTGTTGTTGTTGTTGTTTTAGTAAAAATTTTGTATGATAAATTTAACGATTTGGCTTGAAGTTTAAGTTCGCTAATTGACTTTTTGATTTCAATCAGTGAACATAAAGAGTATTAAGCACTAAAACATGATGATTATTTTTGGCTAATGTAACAACATAGCCCTCGGATGTTATTTTAAGACCACAGCATCGAGAAACCTACACAAAGAATAATAATATCCACATTTATAAGTTTCAAGTTTAAAAATTATTAAACACAAATACAATTCTATTCACTTGGTTATGCAAACATTTACATTTATGTATAAATATTTAAGTTCTTTTAAATTTCAAAGTTACAATTTTTGTATTAGGATGCTTTGTTAGTGGCCTGTACTACACCGTTGGTATAAGTTAAGGTCAAAGAGTAATATGCAGCTTTGCAGAGAAAAAACTATTCACTGTTCGAGATGCTACTATAAAATGAGGCGGAGCTATACGAATTTATATATACAATTTTTTTTTATAATAAGCGCATACTCATGTGTGAGCATTAGGAAAGGGAGAGGTTTTTTAAAAAGGAGGTGTCGGTGCCCATTGATTTTGAATTGCTGAATATTGCAATGACTGGGAAAAAAGATCGTGGGACGGCATTTCACATTCGCGCAATACGGCTAAAGAGAGAATCTCTGTACTTGAAAGTACGAACGAAGTTGGGCTGGAAGGCATACAGATGAGTATTCCTAGAGATGCGACTATTGCGGTTGAATTGCTTGAGGGCAGGAATATAAGTAATACTTTAAAATAACGAAAAAAAAAAAAGTTTGAAACAAGAAACTTTATGAAAGTGTTTAAGCGACGTGAATTGTAATCAAGCTTTGGAAATAATATAAAAGTCTTATAGGTAATAGCCAGATCAGACTGGGAGAAAAACTTCTTACATCGCAATAGGAAACCCAAACATCTAGCGACATTTTTTCTACATACCGATCGTTTAAGAGGTTTTCTGTTTCGTTTATATAAGTGTTACTCATGGATAGTGGCAAAGGTGGTGAATTACTCTAATAGGATGCATGAAATATTATCCCATTTTAGTTTCCCATTTAACAATACTGTCTAGGTCAGAATTTAATCAGTTCATCATACATTGCCGTTGAACATACACATCCAAAAAACAGGGGCCCTACTCTGTAATGCGTTTCGAAAGCAAATATTTTCGAAAACGAATATTTTGTACTCTCAATTTCTAATGCGGATAAGAAACTAGTACTTACGGAATGACAAATCCGCATTCGGATTTTTCGTACCTGGCAATGCGTTTCCGAATGTCATTAACGTTCGAAAACGGAAATTTTGTGTCTACACCAAAAGAGGTAACGAATTGCAATTCGAAGGTCGTTTTTAAAGGACACAAAAGTAAAATTGTGTTGAGTTGTGTGAAATGGATAAAATAAAAGTAAGGAAATAATAATTTTATTCAAAATTTAAGCAAATAAATCCCATTACAGGGAATCATCAGCGAAAAATGTGCATAACAAACAAAAGCAATTTCAAATTATGGTGGCATTCGTATGACTTGAAGGAAAAAAAGTATACCTTAGCAAAAGACAAATTTCAACACAAAAAACGAAATTACTATGAAAAAAATCAGCTTAAACTTTCTAAGCTTGAATTAAAAAGAGAGATGTGGCAATTGCAAAAAAGTCATTACGATAATAATTTTCAAGTGATAATAATGACTGAATTTTAATTTTAATTTTTTCCTAGGCTTTGTGATTTGTTTTGATTTTTTTTGTATTTTTGCTTTGACAAATCTCATAAGAAATACTTCGAGACTCCATAAATCTATTCGATAAATAGAAAAAGTACTAGATGATTGTTTTATTCGATTCGAACATTTTACAGAGTACGAATTCATAAACGAATCGAATATCAGATTCGAATCGGATTGGCTTTCGAAACGCATTACAGAGTAGGGCCCCAGGGTTGTGAATCTATTAACGAATATGAAAAATTGGATTAGAAGTTTCAGACAGGAGATCATGAATACAAATCAGAAAGAGTGTCGCAGACAGAGAAAAACCCTGGGACACACCAGCATTTTGTATGTGTTTCTCAGGCTTGAATCCATCCAATACTTCTTGTATTGACGGTCCGAAAGGTAATTTCTAATCCAACGTAAACGTAAAAATCCGAATAAGAGTCTGATCTATCAAATGATTTTGAAATATCAAGTGCAATAATCCGCCTTTGGTCTTCAAAATATTTCTTGAGCTGATAGATAGTTAATCAGCGTTAGGGCCCCCGCAGACTGCAGACATTTTATCGGCCGATAGTTTGGTCGGTTTCTTAATCAGTATGGAGAGGAATGCATATGCGCACCCTACAGCGATTCAGTATCGGCCGATAAAAAAGATTGATGGGCTACACGATTACATTCAAACTAATCTGGGCCAATTATCGGCCGACTGTTTAAACAGTGGGTTAAGAAAGCAATTGAGTGGAAAAGTCCTCTTTCGAAGGACCAAAGTGTCGCTATATAAGACCCTTATCATCCCCGTCCTGCTATACGGTGCAGAAGCATGGACTATGACAAAAGCGTATGAAAGCACCTTGGGTCGTTTCGAGAGAAAAGTTCTTCGTGTGATCTACGGTCCCGTATGCATCGAAGGGGAGTGGAAGTGAAGATGGAACGACGAGCTGTACGGGCTGTACAGCGACGTAGACTTTGCCAGAAGGGTAAAAGTCCAACGACTAAGATGGCTGGGTCACGTAGAGTGCATGGAAATCAATGCTCCGGCCCGGAAAGTCTTCGAATCCACACCCACAGGACAGCGCACTAGAGGAAGACCGCGGATCAGATGGCGCGCACAAGTGGAAAGTGACCTCACCCAACTTGGAGCGCGAAACTGAAGACATCTAGCTAGTTTGCTGGGTGAGGCCCTAGTTCACACAGGACTACAGCGCCACATTAAGTAAGTAAGTAAGCTTCATTAAATTAGTCGTATTTTCAGAATGTTTTTCAGGTAAATTGAATAGCTATTTTTTCCAGAAGGGTGTGTCTGTGAAGGAAACTTATCGTTCATTGGTTTTTAGGGTCCTCTAATTAGTTCCAACGTATTAGCACCTTTTATAGTTTTATGCAATTCTTCTACCCACTCAAAACGACATACATTCAAGTTTACTTTAAATATTGTTTACAATTTTAAAACATGTAACTTCTGGATAGGAAAAGGAATTGAGAAAGAAACAAACCGATACCATGTTATTATATTAATCGCATAAAGCGCATAAGTATAATTTTCGATCGAGCTTTTTACTTGTATAATTGTTTTTAACCGAGTGAATATCATTGTTTTGTTTTTTTTAATTTTATTTGAGAATATTAACTTACCTTTACATGTGGGCACTCGAATTCTGATTGTAAAATACCTTCTCGTGAATAGCAAGCAACATGGAAGCGATTTCCGTGAGAATCTCCAATTAGAATATCACCTGCGTTTGATATATCAATTCCATTAGGGAAACAAGTTACTTTTTCATTTCCAATGCGATATTGGAAGACTCCATCTTCCTTAAATACAGCTACACAGTGTCCTTTGAAATCACATACATAAAAATCGTTGTCTGAAAAAAGTCAAAAATATAAATCAATATTATAGAAAACGAATATGATTTTATGTAGCTTGCAATACAAATTAAAACTATGCTCATGATTTTGCATGAAAAATGCAATCCTTTATGACCTTAAAGACTGCAAGTGTTCCAAATAATGTATAGAAAAAAATTAACACTAATTCATTTCTCCTTTTTCGTTAGATTGCGAGTACATATATTTGGAGATGAATTTGTTGGTGTCCAATACGGCTTCTATCTTCTTATTTACTTTTTGAATAAGACCAAATAGATTAGGGCATATCCCTAAGAATACGAACAAAGATTGAACTTCTAAATACAATAAGATTGTCAATTAGGATTAGTTTTTGCATCAGTGCAAGCAAAAAAGTTGAATATTACTCAAAATAGATGATTTTAGGTGAAAATATGCATCCAAGCAAGGTTTCTGGCTTTATGAGTAAATATAACGCTCATATTTATAAGCTTTTTTACAATGCGAATGCTTAAGTTTCACATCTAATAGTAATAGAATAGAAACTAGGATATAAAAATACAAGAGAATAACTTGATTTTGCGTTGATATATCGCTAAGAAAATCATTCCTCCTTATTTCTTCAAGATTTGGACATCATACAATTTAGGTTCAGTTCCATTCCACACCATCTATTGTTAAATCTAACTAATCAGCACACCAACTTGTTTTTGTTTGTATGGCTTGAAGAGCTGCTATCTTTAGAATCCTACTAGTGCTCATCTTTATAACTCTCACCATGTAATTAACTTGCATTTTTAGGGGTTTTTATGTACAGAGGAGATAATCTTGATTCTAGCATATTAACATATGTAGTTGGATATATTTGATGGCAGATAAAATATTCTCTTAATAACTGTTTCGTTGATTTAAATGAAGTTGTGTTTTACCTTATACTTAAAAACACCGTTTTGTTTAAAAAATTGAAACATTTTTAAGCATGTTTTAAAAACTTAATGTGATGGAAAAATTATCGCCAAATTCGAAAATGGGGCTTTTAGGAGTGTTATAAGTATTGTTTGTGATTTGTGGAATTAAAAAATGCATTTTTCTGACTAAACTAGTCTAAACTGAATTAATATTTTAATTACATTTACGAAACAAGAACTACACTATATACATATAAGATTCTTACCTCTTATTGCTATGTCGGAAGGTTCTCTCATATAATCGCTACAATCAAACCAGCGCACCAATTCACCTTCTTCAGAAATAACAAAAACAGTTGGGGAAACACTATCCACAGCAACAATATGTCCCTTTGATGTCACAGCCAATCCAGCAACAATATCGATGTATCTAAATAAATTAATCATAAGAACATTAAACACATTTAAATTAGAATTTAAGACATTATTCTTACCTTATGGCAATTTTTCGCATAAAATGTCCACACTTCGAGAATATCTGCATACGAGATCGTTCATTTCCACGATCACAAACAACAAACTTTCCATTGGTATTCATAACAGCTACCTTTCGGGGATACCACAATTGTCCCTCATCTTTACCAGGCACACCAAAATGGAACTTCAACTGTCCATTCTTTTCAAAAACTTCAATTCGATGATTGTTTGTATCGGCAACTATAATTTCTTCATCAACGCCCAAGCAAAAGCCATGGGGTGAATTAAATTGTCCCTTAGCAGTACCCAATGATCCGAATTTGGAACGAATCTGCATTGGAGTAGCCTTATTGCGACCAGTCACATTAATGCCTCCATGGAAATTTGTAATGCTCATGTCATCAGAGAGTGGAGCAAGTGTTGATAGACTTGGTGATGTTGCCGGTGGTAGGCAAAAATCTGGCAATAAACAATCAATGCCTGGTGAAGGTCCACTCGGTAAAAGTTGATTAGATGTCATGTCTGTGTGAAAATCTACTATGTATTAAGCGCCAACAACAAAACCAGTGTTTTATGTTTATTTTTAATGTGATAAGTTCGACAAAAACACAAAATTAAGTATAAGTATACAAAAATTAAGTATAACATTTTGTGTAAAGGAGAAAAATGTTTTCAAATATCTTAATAAAATTACTTTGAATTAAAGAAGGTGAACAAAAATGATGGAAAATGTTTGTGTGTATTTAGACTACATGATTAAGAATATATTTTATTAAATTTTAAAATAATAACGAATATCATGATAGTTACTCTACAAATATCTAAACCACATAACATAATTGTATTCAGCCTTATAACAGGCCCCGCCTAATAAGTTATTATTTTAGTTGCGAAGGACCAATAAAACAAGTCTCGGATACGAACGATCAGGCTGATCGATTTTGATGCTGGGCAAAATTATCACACATGGAAATCTTCTGATCAACCAGATTGGGCACGTTGCGATCAAAGCTAGACTGAACACCGCTTATAAGATTATTTCTGCCTTAGAAGGTTTTTACAGCGCAATGTCTAGGCTGGAGACGTATGTTGGTTAAAGCTCAGGTCCGTCCCGGACTTAAACAACTAGTTAAGATTAATTCTTCCTTTAAAAATTTGGAAAACAAACATTTCTCACTGCTGCCATTTCTGGTTTTTATCTGACGTTTATGAACTTTTAGTGAATACTTAGAATTGTACTTAAGCAACCCTGTGCACATTCTGTAGAATTGGTATGTTCTAATGCAAATTTTTCTGGAAATGTTTTTCCAATAGCGATAAATTTCGATTGAAAATTTTGAACATTAATAACGTTTCCAATGTTTGATAGAACAAAAAGTTAAGAGTTTATTCGCAACTACCCCCAACAAGTTAAATGAAAGATTTTACTTATACTTTGATTAAATCTTAGATTTAAGTTTCCTATCCTATTTTTGTAACTTACAAAAAAAAAATTAAAATATATTTATTTTTGTAGCTTTGTAAGATCTACAAAACAATGAATGTAATAAAAATGTTTCAATATCAAAAAATAACGAAAAACCAAAATATAAAACTTACCATTGCCATTTAATCCAAGTTTAGCAAGTGCCTGAAGATTATTGAATGCCCTCTGGTCCCCAGAAAGAATGTCAGCCAATGTAATAGATTGGGTTTGTTGTCCCTGTGATGGATTTCCAGCAGCCACCATAGCATCAGACAAACCATCGGGGGTATTTTCAGCCAAATTAGCCAAACGCTGCAAATTATATTCAAGCATACTGATCGAAGCTGGTGGTGGACCACCATTGCCCACTCCCACAACTGGTGGAGGTCCAACATTGCCATTGGAAGAGAGAGGACCACCTCCGCCCATAGGATGTTGTGGTGGCGAATCAGGCGACAATACACTAGGCATCATAAAACCATTTCCAAGAACTGATAAATCTCCATCGAACGACGACTGCATTGATGTTGGTAGAGAAATTGGACTACTAGCTGTGACGGAGCTAGCCAATGCATTCTGCGAGTTATTTGTCATAATATTACGAGTCATCAAGGATGGAGGCATACCAGGAAGGGTTGGTGGTGGTGTGCTCTCTTTTGGGCTTGGTGGAGTCGATTCAGTGCGAAATTTGCCAAATGTATCATGGGCCAGCTGCTCGAATTTATCAAACTTGGTGTCGAACTCAAGCGAATAATTGACATCACACTTTGGCGTATTGTTGATCAAATTAATAAATTGTTTGGCTATTAGCTTCTTCATGCTGAGGAACTCGGCAGCGTTGGCTTTTTCGAGAACACGCTTCGTAAATGTGCAAACCCCATCGATTTTTCCCATAGTATTTTCAATATTCTGCAACAAGTCCATGATCTTCAATTCGCGCTCAGAGTGCAACTTTCCCAATTCCTTCAGAGACTGATCGCGGCACTTTTCAAGGACAGCCTTGAAACTCTGGAAGGACTCTTCAATCAAATCCCTGGCGGTGTCGTGTTGCGATTGCAACTCAGTTAGATCACTAGACAACTTGGATGCCGCCGAATCGCAATACTGAACCTTGGACTTAGCCTCTTTCATCAACTCTTCTATGTGCAGACGAACTTCCTTCTCGGCGTGACCAATCATCTCGTAGTGATGTTCGGAGCTCTTGTGATCGGCTATCAAGCAATCATTGCACAATGGTATTTGGCAGTTGTGACAATAGTATTTTAGATTCTCACTAGTGTGGACATTGCAGAACAATGGCTTATGGATAGTCACTTTTTCGGTGGTCTTTTGCAAGTCCTCCAACTTGACTACTTCGTGATTCTCAAAACAACGCATGTATTTGTGAGCGTTGTCGCAGCCGCCGCACAAGAAGTTTGCACAGTCATTACAGCGGGAAATTGCCTTCTCCTTGCTCTTGCACGAAGTGCACGACAACATCTCAGATTCGATGGAGGATAAATCCAAGATATTAGTCAGAATGTAATCGCATGTCAAGGATTCTACACCCTTAGGTCCAACCTGAGAAGAATAAAATAAAACAAAAAAACGATTTTTTTTAAACAGGACTGGGTATGTTTTTGAAATTTTGACAGAAACAACTCTTACCGGAGTAATTTGCTTGCAAGTTGGACACTCTATAGAATTCTTGAGCGGTGGATCACCTGAACCGTTCTCGTCCAACAAAATCTTAGCCAAACATCCTTCACAAAACACATGAAGACATGACAGGACTCTTGGCGAGACCAACCGTAGCCTAAAAAATTGAAGAATTTAAAAAGTTATATATTCGTGTGTACAAAGATAAAAAATGAAAAAAACATACGAGCAAATCTTGCAATTCTTTTCCATTCCATCAGGGAACGCACAAGCATCTTCCAATGGGGACGACTCCAATTCGTCCCCCTTGCTATTGCTTTCAAACACCTCACTAAACATGGCCGTTGCCGTTTGAAGAGTCAAATTATCAACAGCCTCGTCCAATAGTTTAGCAGCAGTTTCCGTTTCTATTATTTTGTTATTGTCAAAAGTACCAAAAATACCGTTGGAAATTTCGTCGGTTGATGCCATAAGTTGAATACAACTTTACGGAAATATTCAAATATAACAATTAAATTAAATCGTAAAGTTTATTATAATTTTGTTTGTATTATATGTTTAAAAAGATTTTCCCGTACAAGTGGCTTTTCTTCGTACACAGAGGAACAGCCTTAGATTAGGATTTGTCTTAGAATTCGATTTATCGCAATTATCACTGGTTTTTGTTTTTTTTTTTTTTAAATAATTCTTTAATTTAATATCAACACTTAGACACTCATGTGGAGGGAAATTTACTTATTTTTATATTGTTTTATTTTAAGAATCTCATAAAACTTGAATAGACCGCAAAAATGGCAGATTTATACTTTTTGTCAAGAGTTCCAAAAACACACGACAAAAAAATATTTAATTAAATAATTAAAAAAGAACAAGAAAATCAATTTTACACAATTATGCAAAGTTAAAAAGAAAAACAATAAAAGAGAAATATTATATTAACACTAAGATAAAATAAATAAAATAAATTCAATTATACTGGTTTTTTGTTGATAAAAACGAACACAATTTTTGTTTGTTTTTTAATAAAAACGTTTTCTTGTTTGTTTTGCTTTAAAATCGTTTTTGTTTTTTTAGTTTAAAATGAGATTGTTTTTTGTATCTTTTGATTTTTTCTAGTTAGTTCTTTTATTTTAAGTTTAAAATATTAATGGAGATACGATATTAATTATTATTGTTGTTACCGATTAATTATTGTAGTTTAATTCGTTATGGTTGGTTGTAATAATTTGTTTTTTGGTTTTTTAATATTTTAATTTTCTTTTAATTAAGTGATCACGTTTGAATTCTTTGTTGCTTGTTTTTAGTGTAACTACTACTCCTTCTTTTTCTTTTCTTTTTCTTCTTCCTTTTTTCAATAAAGATTTTGTTTTTTGAAATTTTTTTTATTTTGTTTGTCAAGATTGCAGCGGATTCCCTTTTAATTTCTTGGTTGAACGATGTGGTTGTTTTTTAGTTGTTGTTGTTGTTTTACTTGGATTTATTCAACAGTCTCACCCAAAGCCTACAAAAAGAATAAATTAAAAATGTTATAAACGTTTAACGAGAGTCAGAGTATTCAATTATTTTTTGTTTTTTTGGCGAAAGAAAACGCACAGGTTGCCATGGCACTTAAGTTTGCAATTATAATTTTTTTATTATATAATCAAAGTAGGTTTTGAATATTTTTTGTTTTTGTTTTTGTGTTTGTTTTTTTTTTTTTTATAGAAATAATACAGTGTTTTTAATTGTAAGTAGATATGTGATGTAAGTTTAAAATAACGTAAGCATAAATTTAAATTAAATACATTTCTAACAGTTTGCCAACAATGTTTAAAAATATTTGTTTGATCCCAAGAAGCATTTTGACTTATGAAACCACATGTGTTCAACTCAAGATAAATGAAATCTAGATAACACAGTTCCTTACAAAGGGATACATTTCCTCAAATGCTTCAAACTTCTGTTGGACAGTCCAAGAAGTTATATAACTGCATTTACAAGGTCTTAGGTTAGTTAAAATATATTAAAATTATAAGAGATAGGATTTGATCAAAGGAGAATGGGAAAAAATATATGGGACCTGGTCTACCTAGTGGCCAGAAGAGACCTTTAAAAATGATTGAGACCAAGGAGCTTTCAACGTACGAGTATTTTGTATGTATTATGTATTTTGTACAATTAGAACACAATTGCAAATTCTAAAAAACAAAAAAGTAATGTTTTATATTTTATAATTTCATGTTTAAGATAGACTTTTATACTGTTAAAAGGAAACACAAGGAGCATACATAAATTAGGCTGAATTCGAGCGATGACAATGAGTATGTTATCTTTGAGGGCCGTCATGCTGTGAGAAAGGCCCACCAGACAAATCTAAAGGGACCCAATCACACGATCTTGGTTTTGGCGAAATAGCCATGAACAGAACATCGATTGTGCCTTGAGTTGTGTGACAAATAGTGCATTCTTGTTGATACCATATATCTTTGTTTTTCATATATGATCCAATTTAGGCCACAAGAAGTTGCTTCAGAGGTGATAATTTCGGCAGATCTTGCGATTTGTTGACGTACGGATGTTGGCTTATTGTTCACTGAGCCGGTGTACTCGAATTTGGCCACTAAACATTGAATATTCGAATGGAAATAAAATAAAGAACACCCATTTTGATAGTAAAGTTTTATCATTTGCACATGAGCCGTTTATTTTGAAAGTGGCATAAGTCACTTTTTTTTAAGTCGAGATATTTAAGATATTTGTTATACCGTTAATTACCAATACTTCTCTCGAAGAAATCTCAATAGTTCTCAACTTATTGAGCGCAAATTTTTTTTAAATGAAAAGATACCGTTCAATTGTATTTAGTGTTGCCATTAACTCGATTTTTTTGAAAAAGTGACTTATGCCACTTTCAAAATAAACGGCTCACATGTTGCTTGACAATATGGCCGCCACGAGCTGTCAAATTCAATCCGTCCCTAATGGAAAATCCTGCATTATCTAAATATAGGTAGACAAAAATGCCCATTTTCTCGTTTGTTTCATCTTGGGTGTAAGAGAGCCTATATGCAGGATCAAGCAATTATTGAGGATTATGAACGGTTTTTCAATAAGAGATTTAATTTTGGATTGAATTTTTGAATACATTTTTGGGAAGTTGTAACTGTCATGTTTTGACTTGACTAGTTAAAAAAAAACTATTATTAAAAACGAAATTCATAAACGCACAACAAAAATGGCGGAAAATTTGCAGAGATTTTAACTGATTTAACACCTTCTTTAGGGCCATGTGAAAGACGTTTATTTCAATATTGAAAAATCAATTTAAGGCTTTAAAGATGGAATTCATTAAGTTATCGAGAGCACACATCCCCCATGGAAAAAGGGTATTATGATATGCGCAGCCATAGCCGTAACAGCCAAGTGGCTGATACCGATTTTATTAATCGTAAATCATCTTCACAGTGATATAAACAATAAACATCCATCAATATCTCCTAAGGAAACCAATGCTCCGGTCCGGAAAGTCTTTCAATACGCCCACAGGACAACGTGGAACCGAGCTAGATGAAGAAGTTTGTTGGGTGAGGCCCTAGTTCATAAAAGAATTGTAGCGCCACTTTAAGTAAGTAAGCAATATCTCATAAGAAGTTTGTATTTTTTAGTATCAAAATAAAACTCTTATTGACTCTCTAAAATAACGACATGTTATATCTTTACATGCATATGGCTGAAGGTAAATCCAACAAGCTTAACACTTTTTCAAAGAAAATAATATTGATACAAACATATGATAAAAACTTAAAAATTGCGTTTTGACAGTATTGGAGGCATAGTGTGGTAAACATCTTGCATAACTCATGTTTTTGGATTACAACCAAATTTTTGAATCTTATTATTTTAACGAACGAACTTAGTTTCGTTTTATGCACTTGGTGTATTTGGCCTTGCAATGAAGAAAATAGACGTTAAAAGGGTTTACGAAAGACATTCAGAATATATTTTTAAGACATCAGCTATTTCATTTTAATAGTACAAACTGAAAGCAACAAAATTGATTTTAGTAAATTGAACTAATTAATTAATTATTAAATTAACATTTTTAATTTAACATTTTTCATCACACCAATATACGTATAAAAATATGTTCAAAAACATATATTTTTTTAATCATGAACTCACTATACAGTTGAATTGTGTGTCACTTATTCGAAAGACCTGCATAATCAATGATATTCGATTAAATGTGCAAAAAGAAAGTATAGTTTTCACATAAAGTAGAATTGTAAAAAATCCCAACATGAGTTAAATAAAATAAAACTTTTTACATTTATGTAAAATCCTCAAATAGTTTTCTTTTTGTATTCACGTTTTTTAGAATTGATTTCTTGTTTAATTTGGGTAGATTAGATATTCATATATGTACATATTTCAAAAGTAATAAGTTATGCTCGGTTATATATTTATTGATCTCAAAGTATTTAACTTAAAAGAGAAGACAAAATACTACGCACATGTACATGTTATGATTTTTCTGTCTGGCACAATGTTTTTGAATTTGTCGAGACAATAATATTCAATACATTTGAGAAATACAGAAATGATGCCCCTTCTTATATATTTTAAGGGCAGTGCTTTATTTCATCTCAAAAACTTGTTTTTACCCCATAAATTGAAAAACACAAAAGAAGACGCATGACGAAATAAAAAAAAATTCTTTGGCTTTTAAAAAAAATTCAAAAGCATTTTTTCTCACTTTTCTTTGCTTTGTTAAAAATTATTTAACCCTTAAGAGGTCAATACCACGACAGTTGGTATGGAAAAATAACAAACTTAAAGTTAACCCTTAACTACGTACCTCTATTTTTAGTCCTACCTGGTGTTTCACAGACTCCAGGCTTTTGAGCTCCAGAAAAAAATTTAAGAAAAAAGTGCAGGAAAGGTACATTGACCCGCGGATAGCAAACAAAACAAAATCTGTGTGCAATAAGAACAAAACAAATCGCTTGAGTCTGAGCTGAGAGACTCCATGCAGCAGAAGTTAAGGGTTAAACAATAACTAACAAACAAGAAAAATCATCAGATTTGATATCTATGTACATTAAGGGTAACTTAGTTTTGTTAATTCAAAAATGTTAGCACATTACGCATAATACGAGTGTTACGTATTAAAGTAGACGATAAAGCATTCTGCCTGGTCGTAGAAAAATATCTAAATATTATTTGGATTCAAACTACATTTAAGTAGTTTATATGAACTATACAAAAAATGCGTTTGAAAAGGTCATATTGTTGAACTTATGTACAATATCGTATCGATATAACTAATTTGGTCAAATTTCATTCATAACAACCAATACTTAATTCGAGCATTTTTAAGAAAAATAAATAACACTATTGGAATGAAATATTGACAAAATTCTACAATTTAGAACTCGATCTAATACGAGTTTTTACAGGCGATGAGATCTAATTTTTCTAATACGACAAAATCGGTGGAATCCATTTTGAGTCCATTACAGACATGCAGGCGGTTGTGACGAGGGTACATGCCAGTTGAAGCATTCCGCAAATGGTACGAATCAAGGAAAAAGCGCTAGAATCGTTGTATAGCTGCTCCAAGGGGACGGAAATATTTAAATATAAGGTTTTTATGGAATCAGTCTCATTACTTAGTTGTCTCACCTCGTAGCTCTCGGTTTATCTTTAAAACTGTTTTTTTTTGTATAGATATTTAGAACTCGAGTATTTCTTCACTTTCTATAATTTCCTTAGAATTCGGTTATTTATTATTGAATTTAAAAGAGTTAAAATCTCAGTTTTCTAACGAATAATTTCCTACTTTCAAAGCACCACGTAGGATTTTTCTCCACATGAAATTCTGACATTCATTAACAATAAATAATATAACATGTTTGGACATTTTACGTTTTTAAGATTTTTAACAATTTTCTCAAAGGGATTAACAGAGCAGGAGAATGAAATAATATGAACAAATTAGCAATCAAATTAGCTTTGCACCTCTTTTCATCATTTTTGAATTTTGCGATAGAGAATTCTTGAGAAACCGAATTATAAAAATTCACTTCTTAGATTTCTTACAGTTAAAGTGAGAAATTTGTATAAGAAATTTTGCTTTTATTTGTGAGGATACGGAAATCTCTGAGAGCGAAATATAAATTGACCAATTGAATGATTGTCAGGTCTTCTTTTTCTAGTAAACGAATTTGCCAATAATTTCACTTTATTAAATATAAACAAATTGCCGATTTGAATTCATTTTCATTTTTATTTGTATGTGTATGAATGCCATTTGGCGCTGTTAGAATGTCCATAAAACCTAAGGTTTCTCGAATTGACATAGGGTCCATGGACATTCTGTTTTCCTTGTAAAACCCATAGAATTGATATCTGTACTGTATGCCGCCGTGGCGTTGCAAGGGTAAAGGGCTCGAGGTGTACTTGAGGTGTTAAGTGAATAACACGGATTGTACTCGTCGATAAAATGTCTATTGGACCTAATATCGTGTTTTTCAATGTAAAATATGACCAAATGACATTTATCTATTTTTAATTTTCATGGACATAATGACCATTTGAGCTTTGAATCTATTTGCCACAGCTTTTATATTTTTTTTTTGTGGAGTCCTACAAGTTCATGGTCCTCATTACTGCAATTATTGTCTCCTTATAACGTACAAATTGTCAATGCAAAGTTTAAATGCATGTACATAAAACACTTTTTTCTATGTCAAAAATCAATTTTTGTATCTGAAAGCTGTTACGAGCTGGTCTTGCCTCATCCATAAATGAATATTCTAATAATATATTTTCATTGTTCATTAAAAACTGTGGTGGTTAAAGAAGTAAAAACATTTCTAAAATAAATTGTAATTTCCTAAATCCTTAAATTTGAGGTTCTAATAAATCAAAGTTCTATCTTCAAGCAAGATCTAAATTAGAGTTGAAATTTTTCAAAAAAAAAACGAGTTTTAGAGTTTAGAACTTTGCCAAGAAATTGACCAATAATGTGTATTAATTGAGAAAGTTTTATTAAAACCAAAACAAAACTGAGAAATCAAAACCATTGATTCTCCTCAGAAAATTTGTTTTAAGTCATTTAAGAAATTTGAGTTATTATTTTGTATTTGTATTAATTTTTTCTGAAGCAGAATACGCGCACAATCATTTGTTTAAACGAAAGAATTTTTAATATTTATTCATTAAAATCGGTTAAAAGATTTGTCAAAATTGTAGGTATTCTTATACTATTCTTATACTCATGTAAATTTAAATTTGTACTCATGTTTTCCAATTCTTTTTTTTTAATATTTGAACCCAGAAACGGCATATGTATCTGAACAAGAAAAAATAATTTCAATCCAAAAACATTGATTTTACACAATCACAAATTTGCGTATTTTTAACGTCTTTTTGTGGACTTCCCCTTTTACTAACTATTAGAACGTTCAGTCTAAATTTGTTTATCTTTTGCAAATGATTTACAAAAATCAATAAAACCAAATCAAAACTGAAATTAATAATAAATTGTTGGATTTTATGAAAATCAGGATGTTTCAATATATGTATGTATGTAAATTTAAGATGGGTCTATCCACAATTGTTATAATTCAACAAAATTACAAAAATATCTCACACATTCATATAGAACATTATGTATATTCACAGTAAATTCTAAACCCATCTCAATGCTCATCACAACAATTTCATTTTGATTTAATTGAATATTATGATGATGCCCCGAGATGGGGTGACACAAGTTTCCAAGTGGTACATATAACTTCCTTTCCACCGTAGCACAATAAAATACGATAAGGGTATAAAGACGAAATTTACAACAACGAAACACGAACAAAAAAGAAGAAGAGACAAATATAAAAATGCCAACAGTAATTACGTAATGACATATATAAAATGAAAATTAAATAAAATAAACTTTTCAATAAAACAAAAACGAAAATAGGTATAATAACTGCTAACAAAACAGAAAATGTTGTTGTCTTTTTTATTTTTATTTTTGTTTTACTTTAGCTTTAGATTTAACTCAAACACGAACGCTAACGCGACGATGACGATGATGAGGGGAGTTTAGATTAGCAAAAAAAATAAATTGATTTAAATGGAATTGTTTTAAGAATTTAAAAATAAAATGCATTATATACCTAAACTCAAGAAAAATGT
Organism: Eupeodes luniger; assembly: GCA_951509635.1. Classification (NCBI taxonomy): domain Eukaryota; kingdom Metazoa; phylum Arthropoda; class Insecta; order Diptera; family Syrphidae; genus Eupeodes; species Eupeodes luniger. The sequence continues at coordinate 114,463,953 of OX608074.1, forward strand.
AAGTATTACGATTCAAAAAGAACAAGAACAAGACTGAAAACTGAAAATTGAAAATATCACGTTGAAATGTGCTTTTGCTTATGCTGTTCAGCAGGCAAAACAACAAAATAGAGGAAGGAAACTCAAACCAAAGTAAACTATGCGAGGAGGTAGGTTTTTATTTTTTTTTTTTTTGCTTTTCTCGACACCCCAAGAGAACAACCTCGACTGGGGCACTAGTGTTTGAGTGTAGAATTTGTGTCTATGTAGCTAGAGGTATGCATCTTTCATTCATAAATCGATTTAGATTATATTTTTTTAAACTACGTCACGACCACGACACATGTATGCACATACATAGGTACCTCTATCTACCTATGAGTTAGAATTTTTAAGTTTTAATAATATCCCTAGCGCTTCTACACCTTTACATGATGACTTAAATAAAAAGCAAGGCGATTATATAATTTGCACATTGAATTTTCTTTTTTTGTTTCCTTTTTTTTACGACGGAATTTCTACTCACAGAATTACCTATAGAATGTAATTTGGACTTGGTACGTGTTTCATCTTTTGCGCTAGGGGCGCGTTTTTTTTTGTATAGATAGGTAGGTATAAGTTGTAAATACCTACAATAATTTACAATAAGCAGAGAGTAAATTACGACACAAGGGCAGCAAATCAAACCGAGAACGAGACCGAGAACGAAACCGAGACCGAGTCGAACTAGCGAAAAAACCAACACACGAGTAATTTTGTAATTTTTTTGCAAATTCGTTGGCTGTTGGCATGATTCTCCTACTTACTACCTACTCAACTCTTGTCAGTAGCAGCATAGCAGCAAAAAGCAGAAAATGTGCGCAATGCAGATGAGGGAGGCCTCCCTTCTACCCTAACTAACTACTACTGTACAGTGTACACTCGTCGTCGTCGCTCGTCGACCGACAGAGAGATCCCAGCAGCGCGTATTCTTCGTCTCCAATCAAAATTGAAATTATGTCTACCCTTTTATAATACACATAACTTGATGAATGATGATGTTGAATTGTAAAGAGACCGTACCTGCAAGTTCGATGATTTAAATGCTTCACAATATGATAAATAAAAATGCTCCATAAAAAGCCTAAATTTTGCTGTTTGCTCCTTCCTTTGCCAGAGATTTTATAAGTTGACGTAGCCTGAGCCCGAGCACAACTAATCAATTTCAATTGGAAGAGAAACACCACACGGGAGCGCAAAACGACAACGACAACGAGTCGAATTCGACGAGCGACGGTTGATGGCTTGTTGTTGTTGTTGTCGCTTTTCTAGCAGGCAGCGGTGGAGGCGAAGGGTAGTATTCGTATAGAATGGAAATGAGAGCAGTAGCAGCAGCAGCAGCAGCAGCAGCTGTGATCTGAACAAGGCAACCAGCAATAGCAAAGCATCGCAATCGCAAAGAATTTTTTTGTTGTTGCTTTTTCACTATTTTCACGGAGGACGGTCTTCGGTCGGTAGAGGTAGAGGTAGAAAATAGGGAAGTTGTCGATGGAATCGGAATCAAAATGGGAGGGGGCGAGTTGCGCGTAATCGAATTCTATCCATGTCCTTGAAAAAAAAAAAAAAAACTACTCAATACCCAGAACCTTTAGTTAAAAGAAAAAACCTTTTTACACACGAAGAAAAACTTATTTTCCGCAATAGGTAAATGTTTGCAAAACTTGAACTTAACAAAAATCACTGAAAATGCACACCGAAAGTTGGAAAAATGGGGAGAAAAGTACAAGCACACACACACGACTAGGTAGAGTGGAATTTTTTTCACATCTTCCCAACTAAACTAGAGGAGCACACGACGATACAACCATTTTCTTCTTTCAGTTTCAATTGAAAATAACTTTGAAAATCCGCATGTTGTTAACGTTAAGCAAACATTTTCTTGGCACATTGATTTAAAAATTGTTTAAATGTGAAATTATTGAGTGAACCAATTTGAAAAAAAGAAAGACAAACTTACTTACCTTTGCCATGATAATTTTTTTTCACTTTATTAACAGGAATGGCGTAGACTACAAAAGTCAACTCAAGTATGAAGAATTGAGAAGATTGAACGAATTGAAGTGGGTAAATTTTTTCCTTGTAGAATATTTTTTGAAGAAGAAAATTGCGCCGGTTTGAGAATTGAAATGCGCGTATATTTTGTTATTGTATTCCAATGGTTCCGAAGGGAATATTCCAGATGAAACGATTTGGTAGGATGGAGAATGACATTTCAGCTTGGGGGATGATTACATTTTCAGGTATTGAGCTAATTTGAGCACAAGTAAGGGTGAGAGTTGATTTCAAGTGGGAACAGTAATTTTAATGGCACAATAACATTTGGTTTTTCATGGATTCTGTTTTAAGTTTTTTTTATGCAGCAAACTTAAAACTCCATCTGAATCTTATGAAAGCAAAACATTTAAAATGGTTATATAAGTTTTGTTGGCTTAGAATTTTTCTTACTATGAAGCTCGATCTTAAATTTAGTTCAAATCTTCAGAAAATGCAATTACTCTTGAAGAAACTATTCTCCAAGTTCCAAATTGAAGGATGTTGTCTTACAAGAATCGACAAATTCAAAAAACATTATTCATGAAATAACTCCTCAATATCCATTTTACTTAAGCACGGCACAAAATAAAGGTCGTACTGCGTACCATGCTTTATTATTAAATGTCAAGTTAAAGTCAAATACAGGAAACATAAACACTCCTACTATGTATTTTTTTTGAGAAAATGATTTATGAATGAAACCAAGCTCAAATATTAGGTGGCAATTAAATTTTTAAAACGGATTCTTGTAAAGACTTCAAACCTTTTTAAATTCTTCCGAAACAAAGTAATTTTCTTTAAATAGCAGATGTATCCACTTAGATATGTAGATATAGTTACAGTTTGATTCCAAGGGCTTAAGGCGCCCTCTAAGAAACTAAGTTTCCAGCAACTTTGAGTTGTCTGCCCTCAACTTTCTTTTTAAAAAAATTGAAAAAAAAGGTATGTTGTTATTTTTTATTTTTCAAATGCCAGAAACAGACTAACTTTGCTTCGCAGTATGTCTAAGAACTTTTCCACTACCAAAACCGATCATAAAATTTTTTTAAATTACATGATGATTTTTTAAATAGTTGTCACTGAATATCAAGAAAATTGTCATCAATGCACTATCAACACCAAATACACAACTTTTGCCAAATATTGCTGTTGAAATCGTGTAAACCAGTTTCAAATGTCGTTTTTTTAAGAGCTGATATCTTTAAATAACAATACAAAACAGAAATAATGTTGCAATTAATTTTGTATTATTACAATCTATTCGATAACATCATATCATCTTTGTATATAAAACTTATAGTATTATCATCTTGGGTTTTTATGGGGGCAGCACCTATCACCTTTTTCTTAACTTTTGTATACAAAACTTCTAACGCCATCTTGAGGCTACAACGATCGTAAACAAATATAGATCAATGATAATACTATAGACTTCATAAAGAAACATTTATTTTATATGATTTCTGGCATATGTACATTGCGGCTGAGAGTACAATGTATTTCATTCAATCAGTAAAAATGTTCACTACTTTTTCCAATGGCTTCAATGTTTTCTTCTAAAGGACTGCCAGGTATGAAGTTAACCAAAATGTCGTTGCTGTTTAGAAGATTAACTTTTGAAAACAAAAAATTAATCAGCATGGCTCGATTACGCTCCCAATTCAGCTTTTTCCTCATTTCGAAAGAAATAAGCACTCATAATGTCGCACGAAACAGCAATTTTGCTTATTAACAAGGCCATTTGACCAGAAATGAGCTTGCCTACTTAAAACGATTCAACTGAAAAACCTTGCTGAACATATATTAACAAAGTTTGACATTTTAAACTGTCAAACCATAGCTAAAAACCATCGAAACTTCTCATGCAGCTGAACAAAAACTCCTTTTAGTTATAAAGGATACAAAATTTGCCTGCCATGCTTCAAACTTGATGCTCCGTGCCCAAATCTTAGTACTTATATCCGAAAAAAATATGACTACGAGTACTAATTATCCGCGATAAAATGTTACCTTAATTTTTTCTCAGTTAGCATGCAGTTCAAAGTTGCAATATTTGACTTGAAAGTTCACGTTACCAAACAGGCATACAAAAAACTCCAAAATAATGTTTGAGACACAATTTTTCGGCAATTAATTTGGAAAGGTTTCACTACAACTACAAGCACAATGGGCCTTACGAATAGTCAAAATTAAAGCTGACTTAAATAAATAACTGGGCGCCAAACCAATAACCATTATATTATTATGGTTAAAGGTTAACACTTGGTTAAATTCTATTGTGGGAAAACAATAAAAAAAAAATCAAATTTTTGCGACAAAAATTGTACCTGTAGCGTCACTAAAACTTTTCACTGTCAGATTTTGTGAATGGGGTAATTGTGTATACACTTTTTGCCTCCTTACTCCAGCCACATCTTCCAAGGTGTATTGCATGTGTTCAATAATTGAATCGTCCGAATCCATTGAAAAACTTTATTTTGTTCAAATAATTATATTTGTTTTGTTTATTTTACACATAATATTAATGATGCCACTTCAATGTTATCTTTTTGACAGCGAATATCGAAATCTAATTTGTAAAAGACGTTTTTATTTTGGTTATTAGTGTAAACACAAATTAACTCGTTGTTTAAATTTAACCAAGAGATGCTTAAAGGTGTGCTTAACGATTTATTATTGGTAACGCCCAATGAACTGCATGTAGTTAGTTTACAAGCATTTAAAACAGAGTTTTATTTATTTCACCAATTTCAAAATTTCTCGGATTTCCAAAAATTGTCGATCTGCGTAATGCTTTACAGAGTATGTAAACCCTACTTTAACCTACAAAGCTGTTAAAAAAAATTTGCACCTGAACGCTGTAAGAAACGTCAACTTTTGACATTTCTTATTTTTTGAATTGTTGATTGTTTTCTATTTTGTGCCGGTATCGAATAATAATAAAATAAAAAGGAATATTATATTAACTTAATTGATTTAAGAAACAAATAGGATTTCAAAATGACCCAAGTAAATGCAATGAAGCAAATCGGATCCCGAAATATGGGTTTTCGTGTTGAAATTATGGAATGGAGTAATAAAATGGATTTGATTGCTATAGGAAATGAAAAAGGTAAAATTTTCAGATCTAAACTCAAAAACTGGGATAAGAAGCTACTTCTCTCAACAACGGACTTGATGCCAAAGTTCTGTTCCCTAATAATAAAAATACACATCTCGCCTTAAACTTCAAGAGCACTTCCGACTCCCAACTTAAATTTCTTTAAAAATGAACCAAAAAATGTCCTTAAAAACCAACAACTCTATTTTAAATAGGTTTTGTTTATTTCTTTGCTAGGTGAAGTCATCATCCATCGACTAAATTGGCAAAAAATTGTGACATTTTCTGCCCCGACAGACAATGCAAAAGTTAGAGCTCTAAGTTGGCAGCCAGACGAAACAATGATTGCTGTTGGTAAGTCTTAAAAATTCATACTCCCATATCATTGATTCCCTCAACTTTCAAAACGCAAGGTTATAGCAACGGCAAAGTTTCCCTACTCGATGTCGAAAAAGAAGAAGAAGTCTTCTCCATAGAATATTGCGACGAAATCCGAACAATCTATTGGACGAAGCCAATAGTCGCAATAGAATACCGTCAAGCCTATCGAAATCGTTCTGAGGTAAACCATAATAGACTCTTGTGCAAACAAATATTATAATAATTACAACTTTTCAATAAATAGCTATGTCATGCATTTTTTCTACCCGCTCTTCCCAATTTGAATGCATTATCTTCGACAGCCAAACGCAACGAAGACCACAAATCCTTTGCCAAAGGATCTCCGTGCTATCTTATTGTTTGTTTGTGCTCTGGAAAGATTTATCTTCAAATACTTGGCGTGCTACCATGTGGAGCTATCGATATATCAGAGCATATTGAAAAAGTAGATAATTTTAAGATAATAAACATTCGTTTGAATGCAACTTTCGATGGTCTCAATATTATTGTCAATGACGGAGGTTGCATAAAGATTTTAACATTTCTCAATGGAATTCTTCATTCTTCTACTTCGCCTATGCTATCGTTGGCTGCTAACTATGCTCATGTTTTAGAAACACAAAAGTAAGTCAAGAAATACATACATATACAAAAAAGATGGAATAATAATTAAATGGTTGTATTGTTGAATATTACAGTTATATTAATGACACCATCCAATGTATGGTTGAAGCTTGGGAAACGGTTCTTTTGGAAATGGACAATAAATTAACAAAATACGCAAACTCACAACCAGAAGGATCACTTTCTGCAGACTTTTTGGAACTCATGATGTTTGGTTATGCGTCAACTGAGTTGGAACAGTTTTTGACAAAGTAAGTATAGGTATTTTATTTTTATTTGGTTTGCATTAAGCTTTAAGGCAGAAAAGATCAATAGATAGATTGCATGCAGTTCATGATTATAGCATCTCCAGAATCTTCCTTTTTCGCATAACAATACTCTGTAAGACTTTCCTCTCGATAGTGCCTAAAAGGTCTGGCCCTCAGGTCTCGGATCAATATAAGCAAAACCATAGTCCTGTACACCAGCAGCTCAGAAGTTATGGTAAAGTTTCTGGATTTAAAAAGCCTTGATAGACTACAGTAGGCTCTATTTACTTTGAAAAGTCACCCGAATATTGTATATATTTTGTTATCGGGTGCTTTTATTGACCCAAGGATTTATGCTCCGCTACCTTGATTGTTTGACCAACTGTTCTTCTCGCAGTCGATTCCACTATACATATACCTTGTTTTTCCTTCACTAATGTGAAGCCCCCGATTTTGTGCCGTCTTCTTAAATTATATGAAGGAATCGTGTACAGCTTGTTTAGTTTCTCTGATGGTGTCGATATCTTCGTAAGCCAGTATATCGCTGGACCTAGTGAAGATAGTCACTCTGGTTGGCGTGTCAGAGTCACGGATTGCTTTCTCCAACGCCAGGTTGAAGAGGAAGTAGGCCAAACCATCCACCTATTGGAATTCCATTGTAGATTTTAAAAGGTCTGAATAGCAATCCGGCTATTTGAACTTGGCATGTTATATTGGCCATGGTCAACCGTCATGTTAAAACAGTTCGGTTGATATGCCATAGGCTCCCGGGGCTTTAGTTTTTCTTTTTTAAACCTTCAACTCAACTCAACTTCTCTGCATTTTATTCACTAAGAAAATAAACCCATTTAAATGGTCGCATCAGTTTTAAGGATCTCAATTGGAGCTTTTGTGTTCTTTCGAAGTAAAAAATCGACGCAACTTTGAAATGCTTAAACATAACGGCTATCGTTTTGAATCAAGAACTAGTTTTATTTTATCTTTACAGTGAATTAACTGAAAAAGGAATCAAAAAATTGGGCAACTCAATTGAATTGAGTTATTCAACAATCCAAAACTTGGTTACGAAGCCACTTTTAAGTGCAACAATTAATATGTGTTTTTTCTTAAACACTTTCAAAGGCATGAGTAGAAATACTTATTCTTATAAGGTGAGTTCTTTTTTTTTTAAAGAAAAGACTTTTTGAATTATTATTTTACGAATTATTTATAGGACCTCGTTACTCCAGAAGCAGCCGATGAAGCTGTACGAGCCTGTGGTGCATTTCTAATGAAAATCCTTGAACTACAACAAATCATCGATCAGTGTGTTAATGATATGAAAATCTTCTTTTGTTGGCTTTGTGTGGCTATTGCGAGATTAATGAATGAAACTGTTCCCGAAGAGATGTCACAGGTTTCACAGGAGGATATCATTCATCTGGCTGAATATTTGAACAATTTTGATGATTGTCTTCTGCAGAATGGTATTTGTTTTTTTTGTTTGTAACTTTTGTTTTGTTAATTTAAATGTTTACTTTCTGATTAGATGATGGTTCTGTGACAAAACGAAAGTTCAATCTTGAAAAAGTTGGTCAATACTTGGAGAATGAAGAACTCCAACAACCAGCCAAATGTGATACCCATCATCGATGGAATAAATTACTCGAAGAAAATGAGTGTTTGAAAAATTGCTCACTCATAATTCCACATGACCAAAAACTCTCTCTAATTCAACAGCGTGACAAAATGTTAGATGCCGTTAGTAAAGTCTTTACCAAACCAAATTCCAGTGTTTCCACAGACTTCAATCATATTTCCACTTTAATTTGTTCCCCTGAAACTGAAACACCAACTGATTTTGAAATAAAAAGCACATTCATTGCGAGCAAAGCTGCTCAAGCTGATATCGTGGCATTAACAGTGGGTCCAGGTGAATTTTTGGTCATAGAATTTCAGCTAACAACTCCAGTTGTTGTAAAATGCACTCGTTTGAATCTCAAACCAAGTCCATTTACGCCTATTCATATGGCGCAAACCTATAATAATTTGACTGTTGTTGATTTGCAATTTTACAACGACTTAATTTTGTCGTTGCTATTACAAAATACAAACCCGGCGGATCGTGATGGAAAGACTCAAAGCTATTTTGTTCAAATGCCATTGGAAGCAATAAATGAGAAACATTCTCAACATCAAATTGCGGAACTTATGTATCTGGCTGATCGTTCTTTGTTCCACAGTTTGCTGGATATTGTTGATAACAGTTTTCTGAAGGCGGTCGATGGCACTTGTACTGGTATGGCTGTGTCTGGTAGTCGAAAGGTCTGTGTCTATATATTTGTTTAAAAATAATAATTATTGATTGTTTTATTTTTTAATATTTAGGTTGCATCTGTTTTGTCAGAAAATTGCAAAAAGATAAGCATCTACGAGATGGAAGTTGAAGACGATGAAGATGACGTGGAAATGTCACATAACTCATTTTTGGACACAAGTAAAGAATCAGCTGTGTCAACTGAATAAATTCCTGATGAGAATTTGTTGAGTGTTTTAAATTAAGAATGTAAATAAATTTATTCAAAAAATTAAAGAGTGAAATTCAATCCTTTCGATCTTTAGTGACGGTAGAAAAGTTTTTCAATTAATAGGAATGAAAAAAGACTAAATGCCAAAAATAAAGGTTGCACCTATGCAACACATGTAATCCCAGTTTTGAGCTAGCACAATTAAGTTGCTGTTGTAGTATTCAAACCCTATCAATATTCTAGACATGAGCCATGTAATTTGCCTACAAGTTAATTCAGGAAATACAATTTTTGATTTGTGTTTCTTTTACTATTGGCTGATTTATTTATCTTTATAAGCTACACATTTATACATACAAAAAATCTAGAACGTTCGACATTCCTAAACTATACAACGTTTGATGGGGTTGCGATAAATACTACCTACACTATTTGTGACTGTTTTGTTTTGTTGTTTTTTTTAGATAGCTTCGTCGTCTGTGTCTTCGTCGCTAGAGAATTCTCTCCTTCGTCTTCTCTCTTTTCGCTTGTTTCGCTTCTTTCCCTTGGATTTGGTTGGTTCTTCTTCTGTTTGTTTCAATAACTCTTCTTGGTCTTCTTCCCCTTCCGCTTCCTCTTCAACATCTGCCTGAGCATTTTCATCTTCTTGGATATTCTCTACGCGTGGCTGGTCATCATTCTTCTCCTCATCACTGCCATTAGTTTGTTCTTCTGTTTTGTTCTTTTGGGACTTAACCAAGTCACACAAATGCTTATACCGGAGAATACATTCCTCCTTGGTCTTATCGGGTACAGAATTTGCAATTTTTTGCCAACGATCTGTTCCCGCCGATTTAAGGTACTTTACTATGGCATTTTCTAAGGCGCGCTGTTGTTCTTGTGACCAATTCTTTTCGGGAATGAGGATGGTTTTGTCGGTTTTCTTGACTTTTTCTTTTTTCAATGTAACATCTTGGACAATGTTCTCGGCCACGCTGTCCGATTGGCCGGGTATGCGATAGCCGTTTTCCTTCATTTTAGCTGCCATAAAAGTAACTTCCTGGACAGAGCGATTCATTGTTTCAGCAATGGTTTCCCATCGACTGCCAGCTCCTCCTGGGTATTTTTTAACCAATCGGATTAATTCGGCTAGATCTTCGTCTGTCCAAAAACCACCACTTAATGGAGTTGTCTGAAAACCCGATACAATAATAAAATCTCTTACAACAATGATCATCAATATATGTACATACTTTTTGTGTGACGGCTTTAATAGCATCTTTTTCGTTAGGCTCCCTCGCTTCGATCCTCGAATAACCAGCTAGTTCGGCATCGGTTTTTTCTGGAGCTTTAGACGCTAGTCGGCGTTTGCGAATATTCTCCTTTTTCTCTTTCCTTGCTCTGGCCATTTCTTCGAACTCTTCTTCCAGCTCTTGTTGTCGTTTAAGTTCTTCAGCTTCCCTACAATGTAAACATTAACTCAAGCCCATCCCATGATGCCGAAAAAAAAGAGAAACTTACAGTCTTCGTTTTTCTAGAGCAGCTTCTTTCATTTCGTTTGCTTTTGATACTCCTGATTTGATTGTAGACGGAAGGTTCCAAAAGAACATCGGTATTTGAAAAGGTAGCGTATTCTGAAACAAAGAAAAAGAACATTTTAGAAACAATACAATTGAAAAACACTTTCTTCACTCACTAAAATAGACGGCGAAGGTATTTCATTGAGTATCGAGTCTAGATCAATATTCTTATTTTTCTTTTGTAGCTTCTTCAATCTAGAACCGAAAACTTGTTCAGCAGTATATTTCTTTTCCAAGTAGGCCGCCCATGCGAACAAATACTGCCCGACGGATATTATGACGAAAATTATTAACGCTCCTTCGTACAAGCCCACCTTACGCATTCGCCTATAGTAATAGAGTGCCGATTTCCAATTAGGCAGTCCCTCAGTTAATACTTTATTATATTTTTCCCGTTTTGATGGATCTTTAAGGACTTCGTAGACCGATACTAAATTTCTAAATTGAATATTTGCATCTTCGGCATTGTTTTTGTCTGGATGAAGGACAATGGATAAAGTTCGGAATGCTCGTTTGATTTCTTGGCCAGTTGCGTTCTGATTTAAGTAATTTATGAAATTAGAATTAGAGACATGTACCACATGTGTGCATTTAATTAAAAACAAAAACTTTACCTGGGAAATTGCCATCACTTCGTAGAAGTTCTTGTTTATTTCCTCGACCAAATCGAATATTTCCAACTCGTCTTTATCCCACGATTGGACCTCGTAGGCAAGGCCCAACAGTAAAAGGCAAATTATATATGATTTCATTGTTCTATTTTATATTTATTTTTGGTTTATTTAATAAACATGAGAGCACCAAAAGATCTTTTAATCGAAAACGAAATTAGCAGCAGAGAGTCAACGATGTTCGATATGGCAATTGGCATTGGCTGGCAATCTGTCAACGTCACATAAAACCGACAACAACAAGAAATGACGTTTGTGGTCCCTTTCTACATACAGCGGATGTCTTGGCATTAAATAGACATGTTCGTGTATCGAGGACTTCTAAGATTTTATTGAATAGTGTAATGCAAAAAAAATAAAACGCATGTCATTGTGGCAAATATCGTTGAGATATTTTCATTGATTTCAAATTAAGTATAAATATAAGTGTAAGTTTACGTTCCATCGGTGGTCTGATATTTTTCCGGCTTTAATTAAATTTTAGCTGCGTTCAATTTCGTGTTGGATAGGCTACAAACGAGTTAGATTGCTAAATTGAGATAGCTGTTAAAAAATAAAATCTGAATTCAACTGCTCACAAAAAGTAGACAAAAATGAAGATTTCTTAAGGTCCAAAATTGATATACAAATTGAAACCAATTTTCAGATCATAATATGAGGGTATCTTTGTACATAAAATCAATAATATTATCATGGAACAGTTATTTTTTACGTTTGCCGTAGCCACAAGGTGGCGTTACAAGTTTTGTACACAAAAGGTGAAGTAAGAAAACTGAAATAGCTAATGTCACCATAGCCACTAGGTGCCGCCCCGTATAATCTGGGCACGATAGTACTATACAATTTATAAACAAAGATGGCATTGCATTCTTCCTACACTGATTGTTGGAGTTTCAAATTTTTTACAATTCACAACTCCTCAGAGGAGTTGAATTTAAAGTGTTAAACAAAGAAACAATTGTTTTTTGTGTTGGCTTTGAAACAAATTATAAACTTAAAAAAAAATCATTATCTAAATCAGAAGAAGAATTCGCAGTATACAATGACATAAAACACACTTTTTTGTTAATTCCCCTCTTTGCTTCGCATCCTGCCGTTGAAGAAACTTAAATATTTGTATGACGATATGTTTTCGAATTTAATTCTTCAATTGGTATAAAATTTCTCAAGTACGCTTAATTAACTAACTACGAGATAAAATAGATAAAGAGATCTTGCCTATTAATACACGCATCTTCTTTCGCACTCGTAAAGTTTCTAGACTACTTAAGATCTTGACATTCACAAATCCACTGGCCCGGATAGTATTCCCGCCATTGTTCTGAAGAGGTATTCTCAAAGGCTGGCAAAAACACTGCGTAAGCTTTTGCATCTGTCCTGCTGTACAGGTCTCTTTCCAAGTGGATGGAAAACAGCATTTGTTCAGCCTGTCCTTAAAAATGGTGAATCCTCCTCACCTTCTAACTATCGTCCGATTGCACTTACGTCCCTTCTTTGAAAGGTCATGGAAATGCTGATCAATTTTCAGCTTAAGAAATATCTTGAAGAATGAAATCTACTTAACGACCGCCCCGCAGTAAGCTTTCGTAGCAATAGGTCCACTGGTGATCTCTAGTTTATCTCACCGAACAGTGGAACGAATCTTTACATCGTTTTGGAGAAAGTAAGATTATTGTACTTCAAATGCATTTTATAGATGCATTTGGCATTGATGAATTTCTTCTTTTCGAATTAGAAATTACCTTTCGCTGGTGTGCTCCAGGGCTCCGTTTTGTCTCCAACACTCTTCCTTATTTTTATAAATGATATTTTGCTTAAAATTCTAGCTCACTTACTTGCTTTGCTGATGATAGTGCCCCCAGCTTTTTATATTCGTTTTTAGATTCTCATCCTAGTTCTTCGGATTTGGACCAATGGCAGCGTATAATGGGCTCATTAAATTCTGATCTTGACAGTATTATCCAATGGGCAATCAAAAACCATGTAGAATTTGATGCTTCGAAAACATAATACTGTCTACTGCGGCAAAAGCTGAACCCTCCTCCAATGTCACACTCACAACCCACGAATGGTACTTGCATCGAGAAGACTGAACAGCAGGTATGTGCTTTACAAACCATCTCTTGTGGAGTGATCAAATGTTTGACATCACCAAAAATGCTGCTAAGAGTTTAGGTTTTCACCGAAGATGCAAGAAGTTTTTTACCTCTTCTGATCTGGCTGTAATTTACAAAGCTTTAATCTTTCAAAACTCGAGTACAATTCTCATATTTGGTCTGGTGCTCTAATAACATACATATGTATGTGCTTTTCAAAATGAAAGGTGATCGTTTAATTACTGAGACATCATTTCTTCATCGATATTTTCACAAACAATGCTCTAGTGAAATAGCCAGTTGTATTCTTTCCTTAACAAATTCAACCGTAATAGACGTTCTTCTAGGAATGTTCACCAGTTTACCCATAAGATCAATTTCGGAAGTATTTTTAAGTATAGACATTCTTTCTTTAGTCGCACTACACTAATGTGGAACGCATTTTTGATTTGACATTTACACATGAATAGACTGATGCCTGAGCAACGCTTCCAAATTTATTTTCAAAATCATTTTTGTGTTCGAAATACGTATCTCGCACCGTTCCATTTTTAAAGACTGACTCTTTAGAGTAATGGTTTGGTGGAATAATTGGTCCCTACTTTTTTGAAAATGATGCTGGCCAGAACGTTACAGCCAATGGTGACCGCTATAGAGACACAATTAGTGACTTTTTCGTTCATTAATTGAACAATAATGATTAGATGTGGTTTTAACAAGACGACGCAACTTATCACACACCTCGTGCTACAATAAATTTATTGAATGAGACGTTTGGTAAACGCATAGTCTTACGTGACGTTCCCGAAGATCGTGTAATTTTACTGCGCTTGACTTTTTTCGGTTAGGATAAAAGGTTAGGATATCGAAAAGCCCGAAATGTTTGCCCACTTGGACAACAATATTCGCCACGTTATTGCCAATACACGGAAAAAAATCCTGGAAAATATTATCTAAAGATGGACCTTCAGATAAGATTACGTTCGAGCCAGCCGTGGCGGTTATATACCAACAATCATACTTAAATTATAATATACCAGAAGATTATCTTTTATACAAAGTAAACTTAATGTCAATTTAGAAAAATCATCTTTGTTTTATTCCATTTCAAAGTTCAATACCTCATAAGATACACCCTTTGTATTCAGTTTATACTCGTATTGTTGATATTAACGGTTTCGTACAAATTGATTTATACTCTTCTATATTTCAGCCTTCAAAAGTCTTTAAAAAATGATTCATTCTTTCCATAAGATAAGAAAGAAAACCTACTCCCATCAGGCTTGAATTCAATCTTATGGTAGTATGTTTCTTTCATTAAATTTTATTAAATGCTTAATTTATCATCATTATAAATACAAACGCACATTTCTATGCTTGCTTGTCTGGAATAGCTCAAGGTAAAGAGCATAAAAACATACATACTTAACATTCATTAAATATATCTAGTTGATACATCACATAATATGTTACAATGCAAAATTTCTATTGAACCAAACTAAAGCCTTCATCTTCATTACAAGGACTCATTTGCCACATGTGCATAAATACGATAACACAACCCAGATTATCCGTCCTTGAGTCCCTTTCAAATACGTTATCATAAAACAAAAACAAAATAACAGAATCACCACACATTACATTCAAAATAGGAAAACACCCTTGCAAGGAATCATTTCAACTATAGACCTAAAGAACAATGCTTGCGTCAGACCCTACAAATTACAATACAAGAGATTATTATTTCAAACATGAAACAATAAGATGAGATGACAGACGGACAGGAAATATAAAATACGCTCCAAAAAAAACAATCTAAAAATTGGGGCATGCGTCTGGCATCTAGGATGAGTGGATGGAACAGGAAGGAACTTAACGAAGCATACCTATGTACAAATGTAGACTTCTTGGTGGACAGTTTACTTGCGGAGTCTTTGTTGTTATTTAGAGTAACAATACATAGTTAAAAGATGACACATTAAAATGTTAAAATGCGCAAGACTTTTTTTATTCCACCAGAGAGCGAAGAGAGAACGGAAGAATGAAAACCATCTAACTGGAAGAGAGTTTCGAATATCTCTGAACAGTATTACCTGCTGTTAAATCTAAGCTCATGGATTTTCGGTTTCTTCAGGTTTCTAGTTTCAAATTTTGGAACAAAATAATGATTCACAAGTTTTAATTACAGTATTAGAGTCCCTGCAATAACATAGTATTTTAACTTCAAAGCTTCTTAGTTCCAATAACGACACCAGATGACTTGCTTAGTCGGGGAACGTACGTCACTTGAGTCAATTTGATCTTATAAGGGCGTAAAATAAAATACGCCATAAGGTGATCTGAGCGATGCAGAATTACTGAGAACGTCGTAGAATTGACTGGTTTGGATAGTTTGCTACGAACGCTTGAACGGGGCGCGGCGGTGATATTTTTGACACTTCAACTTAGCCGTTGTGTCACTGACACAGCAACATTACACAACTAAACTATAGCTCCAACTTTGTGCACTTAGTTTTGTAAATGCTTGTCTACTAAGTCTACGACTCTTACGACTCTTAAATTTGCGCGCACTAACTCCGAATTTTGGGAACATTTTGCTTGCAGAGGTTGCTCTTTCTTGGACTTTACTATGATAAAAATGTTGAGTTTACCCAATAAATCGTTAATGACAGTTCTATGACTAGTGAAAGGGTGCGTTCACAAATTTCAAATCAAAGTTGTCAAATCCCTATAAGAAAACCCGTTATAACTCATAGTACGTTTCCACCAACAAATAATCCGAGATTTAAGGCAAGTGATTTAAAATAAATCATGAGGTGTTTCCACCAAAGAAAAGGAGATTAATTTGACGTTTGGTTTATGTCATAACAACCAAACTTCAAATTATTCTCCTTTCGAAAAGAAAAAAAATATGTATTTGTTCACTCATCATCTGTAAGTAATTAGTTTTATTACATATATTCTTGTACATATTTATTATTTTTGTATACTTACATTTTATTTCGTCTGTGATTTCTTGAAAGTTGTTTATTGTTTTGAATTTGAGTCGTATGGAAGTGAGACAGATAGTGTTTGTTGACATTTCCATCTGTCAATAAACGAAATTGGCGTTTAAATGGGTCGGTTCAACAATTATTCTCCGAAAAAAAGTTTGTTTGATTTAACAAACTAATGTTTCCAAGTAGATTTCAATGAGTTTTATTTGAAATCTTCATTTGAGGAGATTAAAATTTGTATGGTAAATCTTCGAGATTTCAAGGAGATTTGTGACAAATCTAGCTAAATCTCGGTTTAGTGCCCGGTGGAAACGTAATATAAAGCACTATTCACATGAGCACGACCAACGAATGAACGAATATTCGTTGATTTTGACATTTCTTTCACATGAGTGTTTTTAATTCGTCGCACAGCCGAACACCATTCAACACCGAAACCAAAACAAGAATGATTTGTTTAGGTTAAGTACGCGCGATTATTTTATTCGTTGTGAGTGTGGATAATGTGGACGCGAATAAAGTTTGACAGTTCGTATCAACTAAAATTTTTTTCGTGACGAATAAATTTGTTTTCTTAAATTTATTAATATATGATATTGAAAAGTAAAAATATGCATCATAAATCAAATAGAAACTATATTGCTATCGTTTTGTTAAGAATTTGTGTTGAAATATGTCTTCAAACGTATGTATATAAACTCACATTTTGTAATTCATTCGTCGTTCGTTGGTCGCGCTCATGTGAATGCTGCTTTACTTGGATTTCTTTCCAGTTATTTCATTAGCAATAACAAGGTGGCAATAATGTGATGGAAGTTTTTGATGATTTATTTTAATTTTTCACTGAACAACAATCAAACGTGAAGGCTCAAAAACTGGAATTGGCCCCTACAGTAATTTTGTCAAACAACGTAAATTTACAAGGATTCAAGGCATCCATTAAAAGTTGAAATATAAATCAAAACATAAGCCGTTTTTAAAACCCAGTTATTAGTTGAGTAAGTTTTGTCTATTTTCGTGTTTATATCAGACCTTTGGTCAAAATGTTATAACAAGAAATATATGATTACACCAACCCTCACTTCAAGATACTTATTCAAATCCTATACAATTCCTTTGATTTCTAGAAAAGAAATACTGTTCATTGGCGTTTCGCCCGAATCCAAAAACAAAGCCAAAAACGTAAAAAAATTGCCAAAAAACCCAAAAACGAATGTCTTAAGCAGCATTCGCATGAGCGCGACCAACGAACGACGAATGAATTACAAAATGTGAGTTTATGTACGTTTAAAGACATATTTCCACACAAAATCTTAACAAAATGATAGCAATATATGTATGTAGTTTCTATTTAATTTATGATGCATACTTTAACTTTTCAATATCATGTATTAATAAATTTAAGAAAACAAATTTATTCGTTGCGAAAAAAATTTTAGTTGATACGAACTGTCAAACTTTATTCGCGTTCCACATCATCCACACTCGCAACGAATAAAATAATCGCGCGTACTTAACCTAAAAAAATCATTCTTGTTTTGGTTTCAGTGGTGAATGGTGTTCGGCTGTCAAACTTCATACGCGACGAATTAAAAACTCTCATGTGAAAGAAATGTCAAAATCGACGAATATTCGTTCATTCTTTGGTCGTTGGTCGTGCTCATGTGAATAGTGCTTTACCGCCAAAATAAATTTTAAATAAAAGAACGCCCAAATTGTAATTTGTAATTTTTATATCATAAGTATTGGGCTTTGTGACATTTATTTTGGGCATTACGAGCCAAACATATTTTTTTTAACGCTTTCTTGACTTTCCGAGTTTTTGGCCGATCTGATATTTTTTTTCGTTTAATGTTTTAATGGGCGAAAAAATTTAAAACTCAAAAATGTCGTATTAACCAAAATAAACAAACAAATTGTCATAATGTCAAAATTACATCTTTCTTATGTCAATTAGTAATTTGGCCGATATGAAGTAATCGGAAGCTATTGTAATCGTTCTGATTTGTCGAATTGAAAATTTTGACATTCTCGACGTTTCAAGTTAAATAGAGTTTAAATAAAAGGTTTTTAGAGAGATGTCTGTGCATGTTTGTGTACGTACGTCTGAAGATTTTTTCGTCGTCCATGTCTCAAAAACCAGTGGAGATATCGACTTTTTTTTACCATAGCAATTTAAAAAAACAAGTGAAAATTTTGGTTAACCCAATATATCCGAACCAGTAATGCTAGCGACTTGTATTAAATTTCATATTATATATTGTGACGTGATACCAAAGCAATACAATTTTGAAAAAAAAATTCAACTAACGGTTTTTTTATAAATCAAAAAAAAATAATTGTCATCTCGAATATCTTACGAACAAAAATGATTTTATCTCCAAAATAATTGAATGCTACGAAGAACAGCTTTTTTGACATTTGGTAAAATTTTGAAAAAAATTGAATTGACATCTTTTTAAAAATTTAAGATATTGGTTCCAAACTAGTTTCATATTATAGAAAATATTGTGTTCAACATTCAGTAAAATTAAAAAAAAAATCCAACAGACAGTTTTTTTTTTCATAAAAATTAAGATCTACAAAAAAATATTACAAAATTGGTGATTCTCAATATCTCATAAATAAATAAAGGTATTAACTTCAAAATGATTTAATTCTGTACCTACTAAATTTTCTTAGAAAAATCCAATCTGCATTTGTTTACATAAGAAATAAAAACTTTTAAGAAATGCTACTAGAATTGGTAGAAATTGGTTTTCGACTAAAAATCTCATCATCAAAAATAGATTTTGACATCAAACTGTTTTATGATGTGCAAAATATTGTTGATAGTTTTTAGTTAATTTTTTAGAAAAATTCAATTGACAACATTTTTAACAAAACATAAAACCTAAACAAAAAACAAAAAACTGATAAGAAATGGTTTTTGACTCAAGTATTAGAAGAACAAAGAAAGTTTTTGACTCCAATTCATTTTCATGTCAGACGAAATAGTGTTATGAATATTTTGTTAAAGTTTTAAGCAAGACAAATCGACAGACGGGATGTTAAGTTATCAGTGTGGGTCGCATCCAAGCCTCTTTTTATATTGGGCAATAAGACTGAACGCTTCTTTTTATTTGGAATTTCATAAAACCCAAAAAAGTTTTAACGCAACAACAACAAAATGTTTATAAAATTGTTTTTGGCGTTATGAATGAATTGAAATTGAATGTTCGATCACTACAAATCATGTATAAAAGAAGAGTTTATCTGCATCGTTCATAACTAAACAAAAACAATGCCTTAGCTAAGAAACAATAACGATCTATGACGGTACATGTGGCGAATACGTAATTTTCTTTATATTTGAATTAATTTAAAAAATAATTGTACCTACCTTACGGCAATTTATAGGAAGTGGCTTATACAAAAACTAAAGAAAATTATATTCCTTGTTCTTATAAGAAATTCACGTTAATTTGCAAAAATAAAGAAAATTCGAGAATTAAAATAATAATAAATTACAATCATCTTGGTTTGAATTTTAAATTTTAGGTATACAAAAATTATTTTTGCAATCCCATAAGTAAATGTAAAATTTTTTCGGTTAAATGGCAATACTGACTTTGCATACAACACAACAAAAAAAAAACTAAAACTAAAACTCCCCTTAACAAATATTTGACGACACTCAAGACTGAACCCCATTTCGAAGAGAGGAGCCATAACATAACTTTTCTTTTGCTTTCTTGAATTTTTGCGTGGGGGTGGTTTTTCCACCAGTTCTTTCATCACCACTGAGAGAAGTTACCAGTGCTTTTCTGCTTTTCTATGTTTTCATGAGATTTCAAGTGTGTTTGCTTTCCGAAATTTCGTTATCGTTTTATTTTTCTTTTGTGAAAGAATTAAATAAAAAATAAAAAAAAAATCACTAAACGATACCTCTGCGGGTTGTCCATCATCATTATGTCCGTACATAATTTAAGTGAATTTTATAAAGTAAATAAAATTCTTGATGTTGTTATATCAGTTTTTTGTTTCTGTGATGTGATAATATTTTAATGCTGTGCTTTGTGAATGAGGAGGAAAAAAGAAAAAAAAAAGTCCATAAAGGAAGAAAAATACCAATAAAATGAAGTCCTTTGTGTTATTACACACCAAAAAACAGTTACTAACATGTACTTCAGTGTAGGTACAAAAATGTTGCTCTCATGAAGAGCAAAACAAATACAAGAAAAAAACGAAAGAAAAAACACCCAAAAAGGAAGAAGAGGAAGAGTGTTTTGTAGATAGATAGATAGATTTTGTAGATAAATTATTAAGTACCACGAGAGCACATAGTAGTATATTTCATACCCAAAGGAGATTCAAACTCAAACCAATTAATTAGCAACACAGCAAAACTAGTAGCAGCAGTTCCACCATCACCCGGACTTAAATATATGTATTGCAAGACAAGACAGGACAGGAGGAGCCGCCACCACAACACACCACAACGTAGGACAGGAGATAGAGCAGTGTATCACACCAGAAATTGGAGAGACAACAATGCAAAAATTGCATTGTCTTTGCAAGGACATTCTACAAAATAATAGCAAAAAATGTTTCATACTGGGTACTTGATTGCAACCTTGCTATTTGTTGGATCTGTTCTCTTCTCTTCACCGACTAGCGTGAGTGACTAACTAAATACCCACCACCCCTTCTTCATCCCTTAATCATACACACACACACACATACACAATTGCCCCATATACAACCATATGTTTACATATAGATGCGCCCCAATGTGCATGCTTTTTCCTATATACAGAAGAAGACACTGCACCAGGAGCGCCATTAGCCTCCAGTGAACGAACAGTGTGGAGTGGAGAGTGGAGAGAGTGATGTGGAGGACTTAAAAACTTTCTTGTTGTTTTTTAAATTTTCTCTGCATGTGTGATGTGCAAAAAGCATGCAATATCCTTGTTATTGTTGTGTCCTTGTTCTTCCGCGTCAATGTAATCTGTGCTCTGTTCTGTTCGGTTTATGTTTCTGTTTTGCTGTTATGCTATTCTATTCTGCTGTTCTGCAGCCGTGTGTTCTATCCTCTGTGTTCTCGATTTGCTCGTTTTGCACACAATTGCTTCCGCTTGACCGTTTCAAGTTCCAAAACGCTTTGGTTTATGTTCCTTCGTATGTCCGTGCGAAAGGATGCTGCCCGTTGACGACAACCAACGACCTGCACAAAGTAGACAACAATCTCTCGACAAAACCACGACCGACACAGCATCGCGAAGCTGTCATCTTCGCTAAATATTCGATAATTCTATGAGTGTTTTGTTGTACACCTGCGAAAAACGGAAGTAGTGCGTAGATAGATGAGTGCCACCACGATTATAAATAAATTCTCAAATAAGAGTATTCAGTACTTTTTAAGGGTGCGCCAATCGATTTTGGATACCAACAAAAATATTAAAAATAAATAGAAAAATCAAAATACCAAAATAAATCAAAAAAAAAAAAAAAAAATACCTAAAACCAAACTATATCTTTAAACAAAATTATAATCCAATTATGAGTGTTTGCAGTTTTCAACTATCACTATCACTACCACTACTGTTTGCCTTAAGATACTTTCTTATGTTGCTGCTTTTTGGCTTTTTATAATATATATAGTATATACCTCTACCTACATAATATATAAATAGTTATCTCTTTATATATATACATACATATATAGACGTGTGGTGTGTGAAAGAAAGTGTGGCATATATAACTTTAAACATATAATAATATAGAAATTAATAAACATTTAAAAAAAAAAGAAAAACCCTTAAAAACAAAAATATTCACAAAAAATAAATAAATAAAAGAACAATGACGATTTTCTGGGATGTGTGCATTACGAAAGGTCCAAAGAGAGAGATACAACGTTCTCTTTTTTATCTATAATTTGCACCAATTGTTTGCATGTGATCACGTTTCTACTATAATAAATTATAGGTTGTTAATATTTTTTTAAATATCCTTTCTGACTGTGCTTTATAAAATAAAAAAAAAAAAAAACATAATATAGAAATACATACATTATATATATTTATATACATTATTATTATGTACCTATGCTATATAAAAAAGGACTCGTTTTTCTTATACAAACATACATATACATATATTTCCATTCAAAAATCAATTACAGGTAGCTGCACGTTTCTGCGAAGGCGGACATATATGCTCATTGCCAAGGGAGTGTTGTACTCAAGGATGTTGTCCCCCCTATCAGAGTGGACCTAGACAATTGCCCCCGGCCACAGATCATGTTCTCAATTTATTTTTTATAAGTCATTGGTATTTTTGGTAAGTACTCAATTGTACTTTTATAGGTATACAATATTGTATATAACTTTTCAACTTAATTTCATCCAAAACGCATAACCTAGATAACCTAGTATTTTGTAGCATCTATTTACGTACCTTGTAGTTTTTATATAGCATTTAACCACAAGATACACGTTTAGAATCGTGCTTAAGAGTTGTGTTTATATGTGCTAAGTTTTGATGATGAGTTGTATCTTTTACCGCATCCTTCCACGGAAGAAGGAGGTTTGGCTTAAAATATACAAACAGGATACAGTTGTTGTCAAAAAATTTGAACTATATGTTTTCAACTATTTAAACATTTGTGGGTGAGAATTTTATTTGACATATGTCTCTAAATTCCAAAATTCAACCTCAAATGCACTTCCAATATAATTAAACACGTCTTTTTTAAAGGTAAAGAAGTTTGAAATGGAATAAAACAGAGAAATTTACTTTATTCGAAAGATAATCAGCCCTATCATGAATTCCATCGTAATCGGAAATTTTTACGAATCCCGAAAAACTGTATCATGATATCCGTTCGTATTGCAAACTTGTATGAGATCTTCCACTACGAACGGATTTCATGATACAGTTTTTCGGGATTCGTAAAAATTTCCGATTACGATGGAATTCATGATAGGGCTGAATAATAATAATATGACTTCTGGATCGGACGTAGTTTAGTCTGGAGGTCAAATTTTTGATGACTACTTCCAATATTTGTGACCGTATATCGGCAATAAAGTGACGGATGTTATTTTCAAAGTGGTAACACTTAGAAACTTATTTTGCGGTGTTAAATCGCATGATCTTGGAGGCGAATTCACTATATGCGGTTACCAAACAGTTCCTTCGATAAATCAATTGTGGATGAATGATATGTTGTACCGTGCCGTCTTGTTGATAACACTGCTCCTCATGGTCGTTCAATTGTTGCACGAAAAAGTCAGTAATCGTTTTTAAAGAAATACGGATCAACTTTGTGCAGCAGTTTTCTTTATCTAAGTATACATTGAACCAAAAGTGAGCTTTATTAACAAACAAAATTCGCGCAATGTGTATTTCAAACAGAACCATGGTGTTCAAAATAAGTTTGCACAATTTGGAAGGAATTGTTCAAGCTTTAGTCTATTTATTGTAAATAAATTGATTGACAGCCGCTATTTAAAATAGTGTTGCCAACTTAAAGTTCTATGCTTTTAAAAACACAAGCATTAGCCGTGTTTTTTTGGTATTCCATATATAGTACAGTGAGAAATTGCCAAAAAAAAGATCCGAAGTAGTCCGGTTTTTATATTTGAAAGTTGATACAATTAAATATTTGCCAGAATAAACAATTTGACATAAAATAAAAACTTCAAGAAGAGGGCTTGTTCGTAAACTACTACATTAACATGTGGTGTTGAAGCGAGCTTTTCAAAAAAAAATTGCACATGGAGTAGGTAGCATATTCTTATATTGTGCAGTTTTTCATTGTTTAACACGAATCAAACTATCCCACTTGCACTTCATAAGAAACATCGAAACACCATTTGCATTTTAGAAAGTGCTGTCAAACTTAATCATTTTTAAATCTTCTTGTGCGGTGGAAACACCAAAAAGATTTATCTAATCTAAACTGAGATAAACCTTTGGTGGAATCATAGCAAAACATAAATATCTTTTCTATTGTTTTCTCTTGCAAAATAAGCTCAGTTAGTCCATTTTCATTGACAAAACTAAATAATATCAACAGTAATAGATTGATTTTTTCCCCAATGGAAAACACATGGTTCCAAATGCACAACTACTCAACGAACGCAGTCATCGAGATACAAATGTAATATCAATCGTACCAACATTTGAGAACGAAATCACATAAGATTTATTCGAGACTCGTATAAATGTCAAAAACCCACCCGTAGTAGGATTCTACTTTAACTTTTATCGGTAGTATTCATATTACGGATATTTTTTTTGTTATTCGTGTAAAATCCTACTATACTAATGATAGATTTTCCAACAAAACACGGGTATTATGATGATCTAAAGCAGTTGTTCACAGCGTACAAGTATTTTGGGTAAACATCTTTATGTCAAAATACTGACAGCTGGGATTTTGGCAGATGGCGTTGAAATGGGTTTATCCACAGTACAATGACACCACCAAACTAGCCAACAAATGTTTTTGGATAACAAAGTTTATATGTCATGGTATTGCCAAAGTAGAAATGTATAGTTATAACAAATGCAACATATGTATGCAGTAGAATCACTGCCGATAAAACGAAGTAAAATCCCGTTGTGGATAGAGATTTAAGTTTTGATCGAATATCGAAATTTTCATTTTTAGAGGTTGGTACTTTGATACTTTCTTTTGTATCCATGGCTGTGTTCGTAGGGGGGGAGGGTGTCAGAAAAAGCTGATTTTAACGTGACGTATTTTATGAACGGCCCCTTATTTGTAATACAAAATTTACTACAAATCAGAAAAAAAAACTTAAAAGTATCTTGTCAAGGTTGCCGAAAATAATACAGACACAAAATTCAAATCTTGTTTCTTATTCTGGTTTTAAACGTTGTTCAGTATAAAATTTTACGTTCTCCAAGTTTCCTTCTGTTCTTTTCCATTAATTGTAAAATTATTGTAAGATGGCTCTTCTAAGATTTTAATCAAACGAAAGTAGATATACGGTAAGCCGTTCTGTTATTTACTATTTTTCACAAAGTTAGTGTCAACAAGAAACACATCAGTTTATCACCGATAGCCCGATCTAATGCACTTGAAAAATGATTTTACCAAGATCATCATAATCTACGAACAAACCCCTTTTCTCCAGTTCTTATATCGTTTCAATTTGTAAAATGGAAAACAGGAAAACAAATTAAATATATAAATTTTGTATGATATTTTCTTAACACTTCCTTTTTAAAAATGGTCCATTTTATTAACTTAACAATAGTTCTGGTCAATAAATGGCAATTTTTTTATAATTTTGGAAATATTGATTTGATCCACAAATTTTTTATTAATTAATAAATTTTGTTTAAGTGATTTAGATACGGTACTATTTTTTTGATTTCCAAAACATTGAAAATTTGACATATCCAAAGAAATGGACTGAATTTAAAATCTATGCAACTGTATTCAAAATACGAAATCAGTTCTTTAACCTCATAAAGCTGATGATGTTCTGCGGTGCTATTTTTTTTGACCGCAACTGTACATACATACATATGTATATCGATTCATCTACACGAGTATTATACCTTTGTTGTAACAAAGAATTTAAAGAGTGAGGGTGAGCGAGGTGAATTTGGGTTGTTTCAATTTAATTTTATTGATTCTGAGCATAGTTTGTGTGGCATGAAAAGTTGAAAACCATCAGAGGGTATAATGTAGTCGTATAAGCAAGCAAGGAAGCAAGCTACATATATAGCCTAGCAGCAGCAGCAGCAGAGTGTAGTTAATCACTTTTGAATGGACACACAAATTAAGTTGGGACTTTTTTATGCACATACCTAAATGATAAATCAAACTTTAAACTTTTTAGCACGGATAAAAGTTTTCGAATAGACAAAGTTAACAAGGCATTATTTTTGAAACTAATTGGATTTGACATTTGTATTAAATGTTTTTGATGTTTTATATTTTTTTTAAGAAGAGCATATACACTGCCGCTCATCTGAATAGGTTCACAAATATTTTCACAACACTGATGGCCTCCCTTCATATGTATTGCAATGACACATCTTTTTTATATATGTAATGAAAGAGCATCATTATGTGCTTGTTTTGGGAGAAAAAAAATTGTCTTAAAGCTTACCGTTATTCCTCCACGGTAGTTAGACTAAATGTATTCAAAAAAACAAGCATTTTTTTTGGCTCATCTGAATAGGTTCAACAGCAAAAATTGCAATTTGCGTTGAGTTGCGTGTTAATTGTAATCGAAATTTTATCTGTCAATAAAGTTAGTGTATTTTTCCTATTAACGGTGAAAATGGGTCGCGAAAAATCTTTAACCGAGGAAGAAAAAGGCAAAATAAAAGCATTTCGGGAATCAGGCCTAAGCCAACGACTTTTAGCGAAGAAAATTAAAAGAAATCAAAATTTGGTATGCAGTTACTTGCGAAATATCCAAAATTATGGAAAAAACATGAAAGGAGGAACTTATACGGCCAAATCAATGGCTGATAGAAGTGCTATCATCAGTGCAGCTTCTAATTCTCATGATTCCGCGTCAAAAATAAAAATAAAAACCGGTGTCAATTGCAGTTTAGCTACGGTAAAACGCCTTATTAAAAGTGCTTCTCATTTGAAAAGAAAAACAAATCAGAGAAAACCACCACTTAACAAATCTAGGAAAGAAATTCGTCTCCAATTCTGTAAGAAATACATGTCGTGGAAGTCAGAGTGGCAAAGTGATTTTTTCAGATGAGAAAAAGTTCAATTTAGGGGGCCCTGACGGCTATAATTATTACTTTCACGACCTTCGAAGAGAGGAGCATTATTTAAGTCGGCTGCATTGCTATGAAGGCAGTGTTATGGTGTGGGGAGCTATTTCCTTCTACGGAGCCTAGGAGCTCCAATTTGTTACATCGAGAATGAATGCAAATTCTTTTAAAGGTGTGCTAGAAAAAGCCTTCCCACAGATTTCTGACCTGTTTGGACCAATATCGTGGACATTCCAACATGATAATGCCCCTATCCATACAGCGAGGACAGTAAGGCAGTGGATTGATAGTCAAAATGTGGAGATGCTGGTGTGGCCCCCATACTCCCCTGACCTTAACATAATAGAGAATGTGTGGGGACTTCTCTAATGTAAAGTATACCAGTCAGGGAGGCAATTCGAAGACAAAAAGTCATTAATCGCAGCCATTAAAAAAGCCTGGTCAGAAATTTCGCTTCAATACCTGGAAAAATTGTATAGTTCCATTCCAAATCGAATTTACGAGACTATATTAAAAAGAGGTGGCAACACTCATAATTAACTTCTGTTGAATAATAATACAATACAAAAAGGTAAAATAAATCTTTGAATTCAAATAATTTGTATTGTTTTATTCCATTTCATCCGTTGAACCTATTCAGATGAGCCGAAAAAAATGCTTGTTTTTATGAATACATTTAGTCTAGCTACCGTGGAGGAATAACGGTAAGCTTTAAGACAATTTTTTTTCTCCCAAACCAAGCACATAATGATGCTCTTTCATTACATATATAAAAAAGATGTGTCATTGCAATATATATGAAGGGAGGCCAACAGTGAAGTGAAAATATTTGTGAACCTATTCAGATGAGCGGCAGTGTAGATATCCTGAATACATTTATGTATATGTATATGTATCTTAAGATTTTAGGCTGTAAAATTGTATAAATAAAAGATCAAAGAAGTTTCTTAAATATTTGATGATGTTGATGATGGAAAAAAAAAGAAACAAAAAAGTGGCTATATATGTATGTATATGGGATAAAATAATGGCCTATTTCGAAAATGACCACTCACTTTTTGAAAGCTCTTATCTTCTTTGTTACATAAAAATGAATATGAGGAAAAAAGTTTAATGATTTGGAAAGGTGCTGGGAGCAAAAAGGTAGATCTATTTTGAATCTGTTTATCAAAAGTGTAGTTCAAAGGATACAATTTCTATAGAAATGGTGTCAACGATGCTTCTATTTATATACGTCATATTCAGTAGCAGTTTTATGTAGAGTCCTTCCTTAAGTAAAATGTGGCCTATATTAAAAATAATAAGCAAATTTTATTCAAAGGAAAAGAAACGGCTCAATAAAAGTCTTAAAGTAAATAAACTACCAAAATTTAAACATGTACGAGTATTACATACAAAGACTGCATTAATGAATGAACTTATAGGGACTTATTTGCTTTGAAATGTTTCCTCTTGTCATGACGTCCATCCCGTCATACTGTATTTGCTTTTCTCATTACATCATCAAATCGAATAGTGACCCCAAATAATGGTCTGATTTAAATTGACAGAACTAAATTAGCTCGTATTTTTGCCCATGGCACGTGTCAATATCCGTACCTATATCCAGAACCTACATATATTCACAAATACGTTGTACGAGTTTTTGAAATCAACGTTTCAGCTTAGGTCATTATTCTATACTCGTATATATGTACATATGTATAATGTACATACCTATAGAAGACATTATGTATTGATTGGTTCTATATTGTGAAAAAGTGGGTGCTGCAGGTGTTCATGTATAAAAATAAAGCATATCTTTGTTAACGCTGATTTAGCAGGTTAAGCTTCTAAGGCTATTTTCCTCCCTTTTTCAAACTGTGGGTAATCCAAAAATTTAATTCTTTTCTTTAGACATTGTTATGACATTGTTATAGTTAAAGAAAAATGTTAAGGGTATCTTTTTGTGTTATAAAGAGGATTTGGTAGAGTTACAATGACCTATACAAAATGTGATTTGTCCTTTTGTAAATAATATTATTTATAACTACAAGAGAGTGCTTGTGCTTGTGATTTTGCACATCTTAAATTCTACAATTATTGCGACAAATATATGTATATGTACATATGCATACGTACTTACATATATTATAAAGCTATATGTTTGCTTGTTTGTATGTTTGAACGCGCTTAATTACGGAACTACTGGTCCGATTTAAAAAAATTATTTTAGTGTTAAGTAGCCCATTTGTTGGAAAAGGCTATAGGCTATATAACGCCACGCTTAGAATAATATATACAATGTCTATCTCGTAAAGTTGGCTCACTATATCTTTCTTATTCTTACCGTATTTGTTCTAAAATAAGGCACAGCCGCCGCCCGGCCGCACGGGGCTGCTTCTATAATATAAATATTTAAAAGTTAAAAAAGAATTTTTTGTATCTTAATTTTTTTTAACAACTAATAATGATGCCTTCAGTCTGAACTTTCAAACAAAAAATTGTATTTCTTTTTTAACTCTGATCGTTCAAAGCCTTATACTACGTTTCCACCGGGCAATAAACCGAGATTTAGCTAGATTTGTCACAAATCTCCTTGAAATCTCGAAGATTTACCATACAAATTTTAATCTCCTCAAATGAAGATTTCAAATAAAACTCATTGAAATCTACTTGGAAACATTAGTTTGTTAAATCAAACAAACTTTTTTTTCGGAGAATAATTGTTGAACCGACCCATTTAAACGCCAATTTCGTTTATTGACATATGGAAATGTCAACAAAAACTATCTGTCTCACTTCCATATGACTCAAATTCAAAACAAAAAACAACTTTAAAGAAATCACAGACGAAATAAAATGTAAGTATACAAAAATA
Source organism: Eupeodes luniger (assembly GCA_951509635.1). NCBI lineage: Eukaryota > Metazoa > Arthropoda > Insecta > Diptera > Syrphidae > Eupeodes > Eupeodes luniger. Next base: position 114,493,811 of record OX608074.1, read on the forward strand.
ATAAATATGTACAGGAATATAATAAAACTAATTACTTACAGATGATGAGTGAACAAATACAAAACTAATTACTTACAGATGATGAGTGAACAAATACATATTTTTTTTCTTTTCGAAAGGAGAATAATTTGAAGTTTGGTTGTTATGACATAAACTAAACGTCAAATTAATCTCCTTTTCTTTGGTGGAAACACCTCATGATTTATTTTAAATCACTTCCCTTAAATCTCGGATTATTTTTTGGTGGAAACGTACTATTAAATTTGTGTTTCTTTTTTCGGTTTGAACGTGTTCTGAGCTTGATCAGAGCACGATCTATGAGCTCAGAATTAAATAACCGAATAGACAGAGAATAATACTGAACACAAGCATCGGAATCTTCACCTTCACTTTTTCAAACAAATAAATCGAACGTTTGATTTCATCATAATTCGTTTTTAAATTTAAAATCTTATTTCTTGTTTTTGTAGAAGAAAATGACAAGTAAATTGACAAATGTCAAATAGTGACACCTTAGTATTCAGTTGTATTTAAAAAATAATTCTGAATGTTTAGAACGCACTTTTTTAAGAGAATGTTCAGAGCAAGCTCGATATGCTCGGACTCTGTTCAGAAATAAGGATTCTACATTTTTAAATATACTTACTTACTTACTTAAGGTGGCGCTACAGTCCGGGGCGGACCTGGGCCTCAACCAACATGCGTCTCCAGCCAGCTCGGTCCCTAGCTAGCTGTCTCCAGTTTCGCACGCCAAGTTGGTTAAGGTCCTCACCCACCTGAGTGCGCCACCTGAGTCGCGGTCTTCCTCTACTGCACCGTCCCTCGGGATTGGATTCGAAGACCTTCCGGGCTGGAGCGTTGATGTCCATTCGCTCTACATGACCCAGCCATCTAAGCCGTTGGACTTTTATTCTGCTAACTAGGTCAGTGTCGCTGTACAGCCCGTACAGTTCGTCGTTATATCTTCTCCTCCATTCTCCATCTATACGTACGGGACCAAAAATCACCCGAAGAATTTTTCTCTCGAAGCATCCTAAGACGTTCTCATCTTTCTTTGACAGGGTCCAGGCCTCAGCGCCATAAATGAGAACCGGGATGATGAGTGTCTTATATATGGTGATTTTAGATGCTCGAGAGAGGACTTTACTTCTCAATTGCCTTCTAAGTCCAAAGAAGCAGCGATTTGCAAGAGTTATTCTTCGTTTGATTTCAGCGCTGGTGTCGTTGTCTGTGTTTATAGCGGTGCCTAGGTAGACAAAGTCCTTAACTATCACGAAGTTATAGCTGTCCATGGTGACGTTTTGTCCAAGACGCCGTTGTTCAATGTCCTTTTTTGATGACAGCATATACTTGGTCTTGCCCTCATTGACCACTAAACCCATCTTCTTCGGTTCCGTCGCAATGCTCAAAAACGCTCCACTGACATCATGCTTTTATCTTCCAATTATGTCAATATCATCGTCGTATCCGAGTAATCCGATGGGCCTTTGGAAGATTGTGCCTCTAGTGTTGACGGTTGAGTTTTGCACAATTCTTTCCAGAACGATGTTGAAGAATTCGCATGACAGTGCATCGCCTTGTCTAAAACCTTTTTTAACATCAAATGCATCGGTGAGATCTTTTCTGACCTTGATAGAGCAGCGTGCATTCTCCAACGTCATTCTGCGCAAACGGATAAATTTGACAGGGATGCCAAAACTAAACGTTGCTCTGTAAAGCTCTTCCCTATAGATGCTGTCATAAGCGGCTTTAAAATCGATAAGAGATGGTGGGTATCGATTTGAGGTTCCTGGGTTTTTCCAAGATCTGCCGTAATGTAAATATTTAGCCAATGGTGGAATTTCCTGGTCTGAAACCCCACTGATATTGATTTATCAGATTGTTAACGAAAAGCTTCAGACGTTCACATAATACGGCAGAAAGTATCTTATACAAGATGTTCAGGAGGCTGCTGCTTCTACAGTTTGCGCAATTTAGAGGGTCTCGTTTCTGCAGGAGAACTGGGCAAACTAACCCACTCATTGCGCATCTGAAATTAGCATGGTTAAAATTAAATTGAATCCTTATTATAGTTGAAATATTATGCTAACTAGACTTTTTATTATAATTTATTGCTAACATGGTATATGTATTTCTAAGCACAATAATTTGTACCTTTCAAAAGTCCTCTTTGTTTTTTATTCTCTAAACGCACTTTCAGGATGGCAAACATTTGTACAATAATCCCCAAAGTTGAATTAGTGTTACCTACACAAACCTTAAAATGTACCAGAATGTCGGCATCTCGTATCCATATTAACGACTTCTATATAAATATTAATTAGTAATACCAGTGGTGCGTTGGGCTGTCGTGCCAGAGGTCTTGGGTTTAAGCAATACCTGTGCCATCTAAAGACTTTTTCACGGATACTGCCTCTTGCGAGGAATTGACAAATCCTCCAAGAGTAATTCTTGTCATGAAATGTGCTTTCTCAAATTAGTCGTTGGAATTCAGCTTAAGACTGTAGGTCCTTTACATTCGCGATAACATTACTCGCACTCAGGAATGGTTAAGAGTTGTAACTAGACCCTAGTTCTCAACGGACTGTTGCACCGCCTTATTTATTTAAATTTATATAAATTTTAATTAAATTGGAGTTAGTGCTACAAATTTAAAATTATTAACGACCCGACCGATTTAAATTAATCAAATTTTGGCTGAAATACTGCCTAAAATGTAAATGGGTTAAAATTATCTCTAAGTGGGCATTTGCTTTGCACACTTAATGGCAAATTCCAAGCGTTATAATGAATTATAACGTCCATCAATTTATTTAATAATCGGTATTCGCTTCGTTTGATTTGTGAAATTGAAAATTTTTGCATTTCTCGACTTATCAATGTCTCTACAATCTAAATAAAAGATTTTAAGAGAGATGTCTCTTCGTACGTCCGTACTTTCGTACGTTTGGGAAGTTTTTTTTATCGTCCATATCTCAAGAACCAGAAGAAATATTGACTTCAAAAAAATTTCGTTGCATAGATAATAAAGCAGAAAGACGCAGAAATGACTTTAAAAAAATGAATGGTTGACCCAAAATATCTTAACCAATAACTTTACCGAATTAAATTAATTTTTTTATTGCATTATGTGACGTGATATTAAATAAGTATAATTCTGACAAAAAATCAATTAACAGACAAACCGACAGACGGGATTTAAAGTTATCAGTGTGGGCTGGGATGCGCTGTCTGTTTTTTAACTTTACTTTCGAAACCGAAAAATAAATAACCCAGTATGTACCTACTATAAAAATATACGTTGGTTGGAAAACCAATTTTTAACCAATTTTAGTAGCATTTCTTAAAAGTTTTTATTTCTAATATAAACAAATACAAATTGGGTGAATGAAATTAATTTGAAGCCAATGTATTCTATTATTCATGAGATATCGAAAACCGAACATCAATTTTTACCAATTCTGCGTACAATTTTTTGTAGATTTTCATTTTTTTATGAAAAAACTGACTGTTGGATTCTTTTAAAAAATGTACTGAACGTCGAAAACAATAGTTTCTGTGAGATAAAATACGTTTGAAGCCAATATTTTAAAGTTTTGAAAAGCTATTTGAGTTGAAAGTAAATGTTTACTAAGTTTTAGTATTGTTTTTTTTAAGTTTTTATTTTTTGTAAAAAACTGTCAATTCGATTTTTCTCAAAATTTTACCGAATATTGAACACAATATTGCTTATAATAAAAAATTAGTTTAAAGCCAATATCTTAATGTCTTGAAAAGATATTTGAGTCGAAAATTAATTTTTACCAACTTATATGAATTTTTGTTTAGTTTTTATTTTTTTGTAAAAAAAACTGTCAATTCGATTTTTCTCGAAATTTTACTGAATGTTGAGAACAACTAATTTTAAAAGATAAAATTAGTTGAAAGCATATATCTTAAAGTCTTGAAAAGATATTTGAGTTGAAAGTCAATTTTTACCAACTTTTAGTAATGTTTTTTTAGATTTTTATTTCTTTGTAAGAAACTGTCAATTCGATTTTTCTCAAATTATTACTGAATGCTGACAACAACATTAAAAATAAAATAAAATTAGTTTAAAGCCAATAGCTCAAAGTTTTGAAGAGTTATTTGATATTAATTTTTACTAACTTTTATTAATTTTTTTTTAGGATTTTATTTTTTGTACAAAAACTGTGAAATCGATTTTTCTCAAAATTTTACCGAGTGTTGAGAACAATATTTCTTACAAGATAAATTAAGTTGGAAGCCATAATCTTGAATTTTTGAGAAGATATTTAAGTCGAAATTCAATTTTTACCAATTTTGAGTAATGTTTTTTTTAGGTTTTTATTTTTTTATAAAAAAACTGTCAATTTTCTCAAAATTTTACCTGATACCAAAAACGTTATTTTTCGTTGCACAAAATTGTTTCCGAGATAAAACCATTTTTTATTCGTAAAATTTTCGAGGTGAAAATTTTTTTTCAGTTTTTTTTTGATTTATAAAAATTAATTAATTAAATTAATTGGATTTTTTCCAAAAATATACTTGTTTGGTATCACGTTACAATATATAATATAAAATTTAATACAAGTCTCTAGCGTTATTGGTTCGTGAGATATTAAGGGTTAACCAAAATTTTCACCTTTTTTTTAAACTGCTATGGTAAAAAAAACCACCCACGCAATTTTCTTGAGAGCCCTTACTGCATCTTTCTGCACTATTATCTGTACAACAAAATTTATTTGAAGTCGATATCTCTTATGGTACTTGAGCTATGGACGACGAAAAAAACGTCGCGAACGTATGGACGTACGAACGTACGTACACACACACCCGCAGACATCTTTCTAAAAATCTTTTATTTCGACTCTAGGGACCTTGAAACGTCGAGAAATGTCAAAATTTTCAATTCGACAAATCGGACCTATTACAATAACTTCCTATGGGAAGTTAATAAACACAATTATTGTATTGTAAACAAGATCATAACTCATAAGTCTAATTCACCAATAGTTCACTGCGGCGTATACGCAATATTTTTATTTTTTGAATTGTATAAGTTTGTAAATGTAAATAAAATCCTTTTTATGAATTCTAAAGTATTAATTTCTATTAGGATCCTCCTAAGGTCAGATTATTGCTCATACTTTTATCTCTTGGATGAATAGAAATTACCTACAAAATATACGTAGGTACCTAATCTAATCGCCCACCGCCGCCACCGCGCCGCCGTGTAGTTAAGCTTCAGTTATGTTGTAAAACAAGAAATCAACCTTGTAAATAAATAATAAATTATATCAATCTGAAAGTCGATATGATAATATTTATTTTATGCACACCTAGTTACTAGAGTTATGTTAAATACTTTATTTTCTATGTTAATTCAAAGATTTCTGTATTTGCCTTTTCGTCCTAATTATGTACTTGAATATTCGATTTTTTATTTATAGCTAAATGTTAATTAACTTCAACCTACCTGTTGTTGAATAAACTTCAAAACTGCAGGAAAATAATCAAATTCTTATACTGTAACATAATAAATCATAAAACGTAGCCAATTGAAATGTATGTCAGTACCTATAATTTTTATTAAATGCAATCACTCTATACATCAAATTTATTTTTAATTACAATCTTTTAAGAAGCAAAAACAAAATCTAATCATAAACATAAACTAACTCAAGCAATTTATATTTTAACTTATCTAATCGGATCGCACACGCAGCTTCCATTTTTTCTTTTGTTGTTCAACACCGTGTCGGTCGGTGGGTTGGTCGGTGGGTCGGTCGGTAGGTCGATATAGTGATGATGAGCATTGTGACCTCGTATTTTGTGCAAACGACACTCTCAACCCCAAAGCCATCTTTTTAATTCGACTATACTATGGTTCGAGTTCCATCCATCTTTATGTCAATCTGTTTATTAGTCTCCCGGTACTAAAAAAAAAAACAAAACAAAAGAAGAAGGAGAAAAAGAAGAAGTAGAAGGGAAAAAAAGTAGCGAAAAAGAATATAAAGGACGACAGTAAAATGGATTACATTTCTATATTGATTTCCCTTTCCTATATACTCGTTACTCTATACTATACTTGTACATCGGTACCTATACTACTCGAACTCGAGTGTATTATAACTGCTCGTTGTCGTAACTGAAAAGGAGTGTATGACGGTAAATATTTTCTTGTAACGAACACGTGCTCCTCTTTTCACATTTAACATTTCACATCAAGTCCTGCCTGACATTATAACCTAGGATCGATAATTCCAGTGTGTGTTATAGGTACATTGTACTTGGCCTTATTGATGAAACAGCAGAAAAACTCCAGAGTGTCCTTTATACAACACAAGAGAGTGACAGTGCAGTATAGAGCATCCCCCATATTATCATTTAATATATCTCAAAGCCTAAACAACTGTAGCTATCCCTCCACATCCAAACCCAACCATATACAAGTTCAAAAAGGTATTCTCTCGTACTATTTGGTTCAATATATAGTCCAGATAGTGATCTCGAAAGTGGTCTTTGAGCAAGGTTACCATCATCATCGTAATTCGCCATCGAGTCAAAAAATAGCTGCATCTTATGCTGCATGTTTTCATTGACAAAATTGATTTCTGACCGTTTTCTCATATAGGTAAAGGGTTCTAAATGGTTGTGGTTGAATTCCTTTGTATTATAGTGTTATAGGTAAGGTAAATAAATGCAAATATAATGGAGCCTCCGTCGTTTTACGTAGCTACGTTTTTTTTTTTTTTTTTTTTTTTGAAAACCCTCCATTACGAAAAAGGAACCGGAAGGTATAGTCTCATTGGAATGAAGAATCCATTTGTTAGTTGTAATTTGTCGCGCTGCTGCTATGGAGGATAGCAGATATGTAACGCTAAAGCAGACTTTAATTGATGTTTATTTAAAAAAGTAATAATTATTGATAATTTAGTGTTGAGTTATGTTAAAACAAACAACTCTTACAAATTAGTTTTTTCTTAGTTTTTGTTTGTAGTTTTTTTTGTTGTTATTTAATGTTTACTGAAAATGTCAAGTGATGGTTTTGTGAAGGCAGTACTTATAAAAAAACCTAAAAGCAGTGAAGTAACTCTTTAGTCCTGGAACATTTAATCTCGATATTCAAAAAAGTTCTTAATAACTTATTATTGAATTTTGTATCCCCGCAATTGGATTAAAAATGGTTTTAAAAATTGGATATTTAGAAATAATGCTACGATGTTAGAGAAGTTTGTAAGAGTGGATTTCGTGCTTCGTCGGTCTGTTCATTTATGCGTTTGTGAGTAAACAGTAATAAGAGCCTACAACTCTACCAGGGTTAAAATTAAGTTTTTGTTCACCGTTCACTGTTTATTGTGATTTTACTTTTATCAAATCAGCTTTATAAGATGATAAAGTTGTAATTTTTGTGAGTGCGTGAAGTTAGCAACTCTTTTTTTTTCGATTTTCTTACTTCTGAAACTTGTTTTAGGTTGTTCCCGTTCTGTCCCGCATTGTTCCAAAGTTTTTTTTTGAAAAATACACAAAAATTGGGGTTTTAGACCCTAAAAACTGATTTTTCAAGTCTAGTTATACTATGTATATATGTATATTTACATTACATTACTATGTACACTTAGTCCAAAAAGTCTCCGTAGCCTAATTTTAGAATTTTTTTCTTTTAAAAAGTACTAGGAATAAATGTAAAAACTAAACTTGAAAAAAATGTTAGTTTCCACCTTCACATTTTTACTTAATTTAAAAAATTTGTGATTGTGATTTTCAAAAACCTGTTTTTAAAATATTATTATAGTAAATATTTTATCTCGAATCAACAAAAAGAAAGCTGCTGCACGGAGACTTTTTAGACTATGTGTATTTTTTTTGAAAAAATTTACAACTATTATTTTATTTATAGAAGTTTCAATGAAGTTAAATTAATATTACAAAAATACATAACAAATATTTTTTTAAAGATACATTTTTATATGCATTTTAAAAGTTAATTTTTGATTGTTTCTGAAAATTATTTTTTAAGCATAAACCCAAATTTACACTTTCAAGTAAAAATCACATTTACATTCAAAAATTAACAGGCATGGAAAATAGCAGAGTTTTAAAATAATGATTACTTTTCTTAATTAATTTCAACTTTCATTTTAATAACAAGTAATGAGTAATTGACATTTTTTACAATTACACGTTATTGTTATTGTAAAAATAGACTATACTAAAAAAAAATTGTAAATGAAATAAAGTAAAGTTACACTCTGTTTACAAATGAAACTTATATTTTAAAATTAAAAAAAATACCAATAAAATAAGTTAGGATTCACATATTTAAATGCCATTTAATTAATCAAAAAAACCTTGTTTTATTTTTTTTCGAAAAGTGTTTGGAGCTGTTTTTTTTAAATTAATCTTTTATATTAAAAAAAATTAATTTTAGTTTAAAAATATTCTTAGATTGCAGTTTCTTAAAACTTATTAATATATGCCTTACATTTTATTTCTAAGATATCGAAATTTGAAAACAAAATTAATAGTTCTTTAAAAAATTTACATTTTTGATCACCAAATATTATTAAATCTTGTGCATACAAAAATTATTGAAATCGGTTCATAAGTTCTTGAGAAAATTTAAAAACAAAATAACGGTTCTATGGAGAGTTCCTTCTGGAGCAATACGAAAATATTTTTTTATTTAAAGAAGCCAAGATAAGAAAAAATTTTTAGAGTAAATTTAATTAAAATCTATCGGTTTTTTTTTTTGCGAAATTTCGAATTTTCGATTTTTGACTAACTGACTAAGGACGGAATCGGGGAACCTACTTTTTTGTCTTCGCTAACATCTTAATGTCATGTTTAATTAAAATCTCGAGTTCCAAATTGTTTTCGAATGCAATACTTGCCATATACAATATGGTTAATATGTGTTGCAAGTATAAATGAAAATTGTGTTGAATTTGATCAAGTTCCTGAGTTAAAGCACTTTTGAATAATGAATTAATTTATTAATTCAAATCAACACACATTAAAGAACTTAGCATTTCGGTAGGTAAATTTTTATTTGCAATATCTCGTAAAATGTAATTAACGAAACCAATATTTAATTACATTTGTGTGTAATGATAACTTGAAAAGGCAATCGTTACTGCTTTTCTTATCATAACTTCTGTTTTCAATTACATTTATGTAATTAAATTGCAAGTAATTAATGCTTTTCAATTATATTATATTAAGTGATTTAAATTCTTCAATTACATTTTCAAGGTAATTGAAAAAGTTTGTGAATAATTTTTTTTTATAAATATTTCAAACAGAACCATGATTTTCAAAATAAGTTTGCGCAATGTGAAAGAGTTGTTCAGACGTCAGTGGAAATGCCAAACCAAACTAAAAATAAATCACTTGACAGCTGACAGCCCTCAGTTAAAATAGTGTTGCCAGTTTAAAATTCTATACCTCTACAAAAACACTCATTACAAAGATGATCCAAATCAAAATGTTCAAATTTATTAATTTTTTAGTGTTGATGCTCTTTAAAAACCCGAACAATATTTTGAAATAAGAAAATTAAAATTTTCTAATAAATATACGTAAATAAGTAATACGATTTTACATGATATTTTTCTTATACCACGAAAAAAGTTTGTGAACCCGTTTGAAGACATTTGAAACACTTTTTACAATAATGTATGTATTTTCAAACTAAGATGATATCTATCGCATACCCGTTTTGGGTACTTGTGTATCCTAAGAGGATTAACCTTAAGTCCTAAATTTAAAGTAGGTAAGATACGTCATTAATAAGTTTAAAAACAAAACAAAAATAAATAACAATTTATATTCATTAGCTATTCAGGATTTGTATCATTGCATTGAGAATCATTCCACTGAAAATAATATAGAAATAGACAATAATCGTTCTATTTTAAAGGAAAATTTGTGTGCACTCAATTAAATTCAGAGCTTTGATGAGATCTAACAATAACTTAATCCTTATAAATACCACAGCTCTAAATTCCAAAAGGCATAAGGGTTGTTATCTTATTTCTTTTTTGATGACTGTTTCAGAAAGAATTATGTCATAGTGTATCCTTATAGTGAGGCTGTTTAGTTTATTTTTATTATCTTTTTATTTTTATTATTGTTTTCAGAAATTTAATATCCTTCCTTATACTCATAATATTGATTCATACATCTTTTTTATCCTTTTCAAGTTATTTTTTTTTTTTGTTTGTTTTGTTATTATTTTAAGATTTATTTTTAGGATTAAAACTTTGTATAAAAGATGAGCACGTTTAAAGGTGCAGGTAAACATCTTTTTGAAGTATTTTAACACATAAGTAGTCCATCCACTAAATGTGTCCTCTGCGTCCAAGTAAAAATAAACATCTCATCATCAGATGTTTTTGTGACATTGGCCTTACATAAAACGAAACCATAAAAATGGCATTGAAAATCGTGTTGACTTTCATAATAGTTGATTCATAATTTCATGTATGTAATGACATTTTTGTTGATATACTTTTTATAAAAGCAGATAAACCGAAACTCATATAGTCTTGAAAAGGAAAAGCTTAAAATAAAGCAACTTGAATTATTATTTTAAATTATTTGGAGACCTTGGGTACTTGTTTACTTAAAATGTGTTACCATTTTAATTTCCGTTTAAAAAATCTGCATTGAAAAACAACATTCATGCATATGTACATGATTCTTAAAAGAGGAAACGAACAAAAATAAAGAAAGAGGAATTTTGTTTAAAGACTCAATAAAATAAAAAAGTACGTATACGCTCAGGTGTACCAAAACAAAATTGTAATCGTAAATATATTAGCTAAAAGGAATTGCAGCAAATATTTAGGACTCCTAGTGTGAAAAACCTTAAGTTTTATAACTGCTAATAAATTAATGATATTAGATTGTAGATATTAATTATTTAAAAATCGAAGTATTTTACTAAACTTTTGTTAAAGGCTTTGATATTTTTTCTTAAATTTCGGCATAAACAATTTCCCATTTTATCCTTTTAAAGATATTCGTAAACAGTACAAAATTATCTTATTTGAAAGCTAAAAAAGAGGCTGGGATGCGACCTACACTGATAACTTCCAATCCCGTCAGTCGATTTGTCTTGCTTAAAATGTTTGTAGGTTTTCGTGTTTTGTTAAAAAAGGTGTCAGTTGAATTATTTTAAAAAAATTTAAAATTACCAACAATATTTTGCATATGACGAAATAGTTTGATTTGAAAATCTATTTTTGTTAACGAGATTTTTAGTCGAAAACCAATTTTTACCAATTTTGGTAGCATTTCTTAAAAAAATGATTTCTTATACATATAAACAAATACAAATTGGATAAATTAAATTAATTTGAAGTCAATATCTTCTATTGTTTCCGAGACCAAATTTTCGTACTATTTTTTGTTGATTTTATTTGTTTATGAACAAAAACGGACCGTTGGATTTTTATAAAAAATGTACTGAATGTCGAAAACAATACTTCCTGTAAAATAAAATTAGTTTTAAGCCAATATTTTAAATTTTTGGAAAAGATATTTGAGCCGAAAGTAAATTTTTACCAAGTTTCAGTACTGTTTTTTTAGGTTTTTATTTTTTGTAAAAAAATAACAATTCTATTTTTTTCAAAATTTTACCGAATGTTGAAAACAATATTTTTTATAAAACAATATTATTTTGAAGCCATAATCTAAAAGCTTTGAAAAGATATTTAAGTCAAAATCAATTTTTACCAACTTTTGTTAATTTTTTTTAAGTTTTTAGTTTTTTGTGAAATCGATTTTTTTTCAATATTTTACAGAATGTTGAAAACAATATTTCTTATAAGATAAAATAAGTTCGACTCAAACATATTTTCAAATTTTTGAAGATATGTTTGTGTCGAAAATCAATTTTTACCAACTTTTAGTAAAGTTTTTTTTTTTTAGGTTTTTATTTTTTGGAAAAAAAAACTGTTAATTTTTTTTTTTTCTTAAAATTGTACTTATTGTTGACAACAATATTTTTTAAAGGATAAAATTAGTTTACAGCCAATATCTCAAAGTTTTGAAAAGATATTCGAGTCGAAAATCAATTTTTACCAACTTTTATTCATTTTTTTTTTTTGGTTTTTATTTTTTGTAAAAAAACTGTCAATTCTATTTTTCTCCAAATTTGTCCGAATATTGAAAACAATATTTCTTATAAGATAAAATAAATTAGAAGCCAATATCTCAAATTATTGAAAAGATATTTGAGTCGAAAGTCATTTTTTTACCAACTTTTATTATTCTTTTCTATCTTTTTTATTTTTCGTAAAAAAACTGTCGATTCGATTTTTCTCAAAATTTTACTAGATGTCAAAAACGTTATTTCTCGTTGCATAAAATTATTTTGGAGATAAAATCTTTTTTTCTTCGAAAAGTATTTGAGTTGACAAATATTTTTTTTCAGATATTTTGATTTATAAAAAAAATCGTTAGTTGGAATTTTTTCCAAAAATATGCTAGCTTGGTATTACGGTGCAATATATAACATAACATTTAATTCAAGTCTCTAGCATTATTGGTTCGTGAGATATGTAGGGTTAACCAAATTTTTACTTTTTTTAAAAATTGCTATGGTAAAAAAAAAACACCCACGCAATTTTTTTGAGAGTCCTTTCTGAATTTTTCTGCCTAATTATCTGTATAACAACATTTATTTGACGTCGATATCTCTTCTGGTTCTTGAGCTATGAACGACGGAAAAAACATCTCGAACGTACGGACGTACGGACGTACGAACGTACGTACACACGCAGGCACAGACATCTTTCTAAAAATCTTTTATTTCGACTCTAGGGACCTTGAAACGTAGAGAAATGTCAAAATTTTCAATTTGACAAATCGGACCAATTACAATAACTTCCTATGGGAAGTTAACAATAAAGGGTGGTTAGATTTTAACGGCGGCGATGGAAATTTAGGAAATTAATGTCTTTTCTTTTTATTATGATAATCTTGGTATGGCCACCTCGACCTCGGCGGCACACCTTCATCCGATGGTTCAAATTTTTGATGATGAAGTATAATTAAGGTTCTATGCCGTTAATGTGCCGAATTATCTCATCCTTTAGCTCTTGAATTGTTGATGACAATGTTGACGTTCACCTTTTTCTTTCAAATAAATCCAAAGAAAGAAGTCTAACTGAATTAAATTTGTCTCGTAAAATAGCCATTGTTTCGTTAGCTGTGGCACCGTCCTATTGAAATCATATATATCGTCTACATCCATATCTTCCAATTCGGGCCGATGAAACTGCCAGTCCATACTGCACCAAACAGTTTATCTTTTGTGAGTGCATTGATTTTTCGACAGTCACTCTTGGATTATCATTTGCCCGAATGCGTCAATTCTGCTTCTTGACGAATCCACTGAGGTGAAAATGTGCCTTATCACATCATTTGGACGAATAAATTGACCGATATACATTTTGATTTGAACTCCCGTTTTAATAATAAGCCTGAATATCTTTAACACGTTGCTCGATTGTGTATCTTTCCATAGTTCAAATTGAGTTAGTCTGAAATTGAGAAATGTCAAATGAAATGCAGAAAAAAAATTGACTTTTAGGTGTGGTTCACATTGAATATCGGCCCCTAAAGTTTAACCACCCTTTAGTTAGAATTATCATCACATAAGACTGACCAAATATATATCAATGTATTCATTTTTATTTTAATAGATTTCCTTATAATAAAAATATATTTTCTATTTGTTAGGTGTGTTGTTGTTGCTATACTCTTAGCGCTTTTGTGTGCTTATTCGCTATGGAAAAAACGGAGAACACTCTGCGGATGGGGTTTTACCGAGCATCATGTACAATCAGAAGGTGATTCAGCTGGTTCTTGCTATGCTCCTCCACAGTACAGTCGATGTAGTTCTTTTCACCATCCTCCACCCCCTTATACAGAGGTAAATTTATATATTTCGATATTCACAAAAAAATGCTGTATTAATTTTTGGATTTTTATTTATATAAAGGTAACATCAAAACCTGACCTCTATCCGTTAGTCTTCACCTGCAACAGTGATAATGGCAAGAATGGTGCTAGCTATCTCATGGTACAATACTTTAGAAACTATATTGTAAGACCAGCGGGTTCATTATCCGGTACCAGTACTGTAGACTCACTTAGTTCCAGTTTCATTTGCAATGCAAACGAAGCCAATACCCTAGTACCACCGCCATATTCCCGTGCCGCCAGTCCTGAGATCGGTTTGACTTCACACTTCCAACAACATTTCATGATCCCCAGGTCAGCATCACAGGTTGTGTGCTCTACTGAAAATTCCAGTCATCAGCTACGTTGTTTGCAGCAAAATGGCACGCAAAATGGCCAAAATCAGCAAATAATGGAATCAGCTATTGACGGTAATGGCGTTACGGTTCACCACTTACAGCAGTCCAACCAAATGCGCTCTTCGGAAAGCGTTAATTTCCGAAACACTAACTCACATGCAGATCGACCAAACAGCATTGGTGGTTGTGGTAGTGGTGGTGATGGCACTCCCGGCAGCGGCGGCGGCGGCGGTGGTGGCATTGGTGGTGGTGGAGGAGGTTTCATAACCTCCCAGAGCGATCAACACTTCCATTACATAACGAATAGTAACAGTAGCTTAAGCGATATATTTGTGAATAATAGCTGTAGCGCTGGAATTGGCGGCCGAACACCTGACGTTGCTCCGACTCCACAGCAACAGCAACAGCAGCACCAAGCACAAACAACGACGATCAATCAAAGTTCCAGTCCAACTCCACTTCATAGGGCCAGCACAAATCCCAATCAATTCGTAGATCATAGCAGTCCCATTTACAACTCCTGTGGTTCAATAGGAGGAATCTCAATTACAGTTCCTGTTGCTCGAGATGGCGAACGTGAATATCGCGATCTCAATATGTTACGACGCAGTCTTGAAACTTGTTGTCAAATTCTACAGAAACAACAGCAAATGCCTTCGGTGGCAAACTTCAATAATGCCGAATCACCAGTGGCCATAGAATTGGCCAAGAAATTCGAAGATGGACTGCGGAGTTATGTTACCTCGACTACGTGCTCGGCTGTGAGTAGTTTAGCTAATATCGGCACACCAACGTCCCCACCCCAAGCCACGAGTCCAACCGACGAAGTCAAAGAGATTCTCGATCAGATTCGTCAATTACAGATGGGTGCTAGTTTAGATGAAAATGCCTTAACAATTCACATTCCACATGCGCCTCAGCCCCAGCCCCAACAGCAACTTGTTGCCGACTACAACTATGGTGCTTCTTCGTCTTTGTCATCATCTACCGCACAGGTGACTTCTTATCCAATCTCAAAACGTCCATCGACGCTGCAACAGAGCAAGAAAAAATTCTTTTCTTCGAAACCCAACAAAGCAATGTACATCCCAATGATGTCAAGTGGCTCGAGTGCCCGTTTTTCGATGAAAAGTCCGGTAAGTGGGACAAGCTTTCTAAGTCGTGGTCGTGGTCGCAAAGGCTGGATATCCAGATCGGCCCCAACTACTCCCGGAACAGGACTACCCCCAAATCGCTTGGGTGACGATAGTCCTCTTCTAAACGAGCACGACGAAGACCAAGAAGCCGAGCAGAATGTTTAAGAGCAGTAGTATAATATTTTTGCTAAGAAAAATCAAAAAAAACAAAAGAAACCAAAAAAATAACGTTGTAAACTTAAGCGCAAAATATAGTTTTGTAATAGATCTAGAGCTTTTAGAGCAGAACGTGACGAAGCGAATAATATAGAATAATAATAACTATATTTATTGTATTATATTTAAAAAAAAAAAAAACAAAATTTAAAGCTAGTTTAAACACTCGCGATATTTTAATTCAAAACTAACGAATACACTCCCAAGAGAAATGATTAAATTTAGATTAAAAAAAAGGGCAAATGTAAATAAACAATAAGTCAGAGGCGTAGGTTCTTATAGATGTGTACCTATACTTTTTCCTAATCAAGGTACATGAATAGTTTTTAGTTCTTTTAAATAAATTGGCTTCCGGAAATGTACGTGTTTCGTATATAGTTAAAAAACTAATTTTTTCGAAAGTTTTTTGAGCTTTTCAAATTAATTTTCATTTATCCTGATAGGTGGCGATACAAGTTATAAACAAATATTTTTTTTAACGTAAATGTTTCTGTGATCTTTAAGAAGGAGCAAAGGATTTACTTGGGACATTTTGACAGTTGTTGTCAACGTAAGGCAATTGACATTTAAATACAAAAACATCAAATTGAAATTTGAGATACTTTCTTGTTTAAAAAATTAAGACCAAATCGATAGAACTGGAATGCAAGAACTTATTGTAATTTTTAATAGACATAATTCTAACAAGTAAAGTAAAAAGGATATGCAAACATATGGGGTGAAAGGTATATCTCTCAGCCTAGCTTAAACTTTTCTGTTTCTGTTTTTGATTAACTTCTAGCAGTCTTGTAAAAGATTGTAGTCCTGTTTAAATCCAATACTTATAAATCATTTATTACATTTAACTTAAAAATTTAGTTCATTGACGAGAGGTTGAAAAGGTTGCAATTTTTTTGTTTCAAAAGAATGCAAGGACAGAATTGAGTTCACTAAGATTGGGAAGATTGCAATAGTTTTAAATGAAACGATTTCAAGGATTGCAAGTAAATGCAAAGACTTCAAGTGAATGCAAAAGAATGTACGAAGTCTCAAAAGATTGCAATCAAACGATTGTGAAATAAATCTTTTAAAAGTCAAGTCCCAGTAGTTTGACTTCTTAACTCGTTTATTTAATAATTTTGTATGTCACTTATTACTGTTGAAGAATGTTATGTTGGATGTTTCCTACAAAACTAATCATGAAAACAAGAGTTGTTACGATATCTTCTACAAAACAAGAAATAAATATAATAAAAAAGATGACTTCAATTTCGAAAAATTTGATCTCAAATTAATGTTAATCCTCTAGCCCTTTCTCCAAAAAACCTTACGTACTTTTCTAGATACATTTTTCAGCAACACATTCAACATCCGTAGAATGATACATCGAAGGAAATTCGACACCTTCGAATTTTAATTAATTGTTTCATAAAATGAAAAGCTCTCTGTTAAGTTTATATTGTTTAAAATTATGCTATAGGTAAAATAAAATATTTTGTTATTTCAAACAAAAAGAAAACATTAAATATAAATATTTTATAACTAAAATAAAAATTCCTCTAGACTTTAAAAAATATTACAAACTTTCTAATAAAAAAAAAAACATCATCGCGCCAAAACAAACATTAAAAAAAAAACTAACTAAAACATAAAAATTAATAAAAACATATTTTTTATTTAATATACATTATTTAGTATAATGCACACTGGGCATAATAAAAATGCATAATTAAATATTTGTATTCTTTTTAAAAACAATAAATCAAAACAAAACTACTACGTTTCCAACGACAACGATTGACTAAAGGAACCTCAGGAGAGTGCTTAGATTTGAGTTGAACACAAAAATTAAAAACAATAAACAAATTAAAACTGAAAAGGAAAATACAAACAACAATATAACATAAACATACAAAAATTTAAATTGTTTTAAACATTTAAACACACACTACCTTAAAAATCTTATTTTAAAAACAAAACAACAATAATAATAATATATTTAAATTTTACACTAAAAAAAAAAGAAAAAATATTTTATTTTTGTTTAATTCATTTTATGTTGCTATATAATTCTATATACAAATAAAGAAACTGCACACAAATTTGCTATATTACTAATAGTATGTATGTTCGTTAACTTGGATTAGGTCTATATGTATATGGGGTGTTTTTCATTTCATATTTTATTTATTTAGGTAATAAATTCCATGTCATGCAAAATATGGATTATACATTTTGAAAATAAAAATAATGTCTTTATTGGAAAATTGAAAAAAAAAAAAATACAAACATTTGTAAGCCCAATACTTGCTTCATCTTTATAACTGAATTGTGATTCATTTATTGAATTGGTAACATGAAAACTTAAAAAATAATTTAAAAAAGAAAACAAATAGTGATACTGAAAAAGAATTATATATTTGGAAATACAAACAAAATAAATAAGAAAAATAAATTTTAAACGAATGGAAATTATTGCAATGCTGTTTTTATTTTTAAATTCGGTATTATTCAAATATCGCGTGAAAAAAAAAAGACTTAAAAGGATTTTTTAAAATTTAAATTTTCTGGATTCGGAATTTCACTTTAAGGCAAAAAGGGCTTAAGAGCTTAAAGGGATTGAATACACCACTTAAAATTCGTTCAAGGTAATTTGAAATGATGGGTTCATGATACAGGTTTATCCATTTTGTGGTTTCTAAAGCAAACGTAAATTAAACAAATATATAGCATAACGAGTTTATTTGGATAACAAGTTTATTTGATTTCAAACTCTATTTTTTTTTAAATTTATAATTTAGTTTTTTTTAGAAATATATATTAATGGCGTCAATGGCCGTTGCCTTCTCGAATTTGAATGCCTTGGCCTTCGTCTTCGTTCTTTTACATGAAGTTGGCTGCGGCTATTTTTATATTTGCAATGAAGTTGGCAAAAATTCTATAAAATAAGGTGTAGCTGCCATCGTTGAAGTGCAAACCAAGTATAATGGTCTTCTTACACTTGGTCTGTTCAATTTATTATACTAGAAATATAAACTATTTTTTTTCATTTCCTTTTTATTATAAAGTTTGAACGTTGACATTATGTAAGGAACACCGAACACTACATCATTAAATTGACCACCACGCCAATTGTTGCAAGCATCGATTCTTTTGAGTTAATTTTCGACCACTTTTTGACACATATCGGGCGGTATCTCAGCCATAACTTGACGAATGTTGGTTTCTTTGCACTTTAGAATTTTCAGAAAGTAGTGAGCAAGCTTAAAACTACGATCAGAGGCTCATCATAAGTGCATGTGTTAGTTGTTAGTAAGAAAATAATACAATTAAAGCCTAACACACGCACAAAATACAAAACATAAAAACAAAAAAATAAAATAAAGACGCTTACAATAGTGGAGCACTGGTTCTAAACAATGATTTTAATCCCACATTATTTAGATTTAAATCTATTGATGAATAGTTTAAGCTATATAAAATGCTCATTCGACTTAAAGCTTCATTCTTCCCATAGTTAGTTCTATGGAAGTCAATATGTATGTTTAAAATCAAATGCACGCAGGTGATGAGTTCTACCTCGGTATTTCAAATGTACACAAGATAGCAAATAAGGTGCATCAATTTCAAAATTAATGAGTTGATGAAGAAATATTAAGTCATTATTAACAAGCCTTTGATGGAGAGATTGTATTTGAAGAAGCAGAATACGATGCTCATAGGGAGGCAGATCATAAGGATCATCCCAAAGAAGACCTTTTAGGGCAAAGCGAATGAAATTATGTTGAATTGATTCAATACGTTTTCTATGAATTTCGTAATAGGGAGTCCATACCTGCGAAGCATATTCAAGATGAGAACGAACATGACAATTGTACAAAGAAAGAGTAACATAGGGATCATTGAACTCCTTTGCCCAGCGTTTTATAAAACCAAGCATAGAACTTGCTTTATTAACAATAAAATTAATGTTATGTGTAAATTCTAAGTTGGAACAGAAATGAACACCTAAATCTTTAAATGTGAAGACGCGACCGAGTTTTTGCTGTGATATACAATAATCAAATACACTAAGGATTCGTTTTTTAGTAAAAGTTATCGTCTGGCATTTTAAAGGGTTGAGGGCAAGGCTATTTTTCCCACACCATAATGTGAAACTATCAATGTCGGCTTGTAAAAGGTTACGATCATGGGTGGACTTTATTATTTTAAAAATGTTCATGTCATACAGCAAAAATAAGAACTTCACTTGAGCGTAGACATGACGATACGTCGTTAATAGACAGGATGAACAGAAAAGGGCCAAGATGGCTTCCCTGGGGAACACAAGATTGAGAATGACAATTTCTAAATTTTACCTCATAGGATCTGTTTTGAAGGTATGATTTGATCCAAGCTAATGGTGAAAAACCAAGAGCTTTAAGTTTTAACAAAATAATTCCGGGGCTTAGTTGGTCAAAAGCTTTATAAAAGTCAGTGTATACACAGTCAACTTCATAACCTTGTTCTAAAGCGTTTGAACATATGTTTGAGAATGTGAGGAGATTTGTAACGGTTGATCTTTTTTTCACAAAACCATGTTGCTGTTTGCAAATGAGATTCTCACTAAAAATGCTACACTTTCACAAACAACTTGTTCAAACAATTAAGGAATGCAAGAAAGCTTTGCAATGGGCCTGTAGTTGGATACATCCGCCTTGTTACCTTTCTTGAAAATTGGTGTTAGAAATGACTTCTTCCATATACTGGGAAATTTGGCTTAGCTGCATAAACACGGTCTTTCGCGTAGCCCCATAAAAAAAAATCCAGCGGTGTCGAATCGTATGATCTTGGTGTCCAGTTGATATAGCCACGACGCGAAATTACCAACCACATATTCTCCAAGTTGTATTATTTAATAGCAGGCAAAAAAAAGCGGTTATTATAATATTACCATAACGCTTCGATTTGACAGTGACAGTCGTTCAGTCGTCGTTTTCGAAGAAGTAAGTTTCAATCACACCACCACTTCAATACTTGAGGATTCTCAGAACCCCAAATACGAACATTTTGTTTATAAACATACCCACTGAGTGAGAAATGTGCTTCATCGCTGAAGAAAATTTTGTTCGAAAAATCGCCGTCCACCGTCTGTTGTTCAAGCACCCATTCGACGTATCTACGACGTTGTGAATGATCAGCTGGCTTCAGTTGTTGTGTGAGCTGTGCATAAGACTGTCCTAGTTCCTGAGAACGACGAGGAATCCACACATCCGGGTCTTCGGCAAAACTTTTACTTACAGCAGCGATATTGTGAAACGATGATGCACAAGCCTTACAATATATGTAACCAATCCAGTCTCTTCAAATTTCTTCACAATTTTGCCAATTACTTGCGTAGTTGGACGATTATGTAAACCATAATCTCCTCTTAAAGCACGATATGTGACTGTGGCAGAATCACCATTTTTGTAGTAGGCTTTAACAATTTGTATATGCGTTGTGCTATAGTTAAGCGATCCATTTTCGTAAATTTCAGACTTTAACTGAAAAAAAAAATGGTTTAACAACTTAGTTTGACAGATGTCAAATTCCAGCCCTATAATTTTGGTTTTTCTCTTTTATTAATTTAAAAAAAAATAGAAAACGATAAAAATTATTCAAATAAAATTTCATTTAAAACTGAAAGTCACTTTTCCCATAGTATTTCTAGAAGATTGGATAAAACATTACAATTTATTCCCGACCTTGCTTTTGTTGTAAAACTTGATTGGGGTCGTTAAAAGTAAGTTACTACATTTCGATTTTGCATGTTAACCTTTTATCTACAAAAGAAACATGTTTAAAGTCTGTAAAATAACCGATGATTTCTCTTTTTAATACACAATAATTAAACTCAAGTTTTTGATCATCTATGATTTGAATACAATTTACCGAAGTATTGCTCTTTATATTTTCAGTACTTTCAATCAATATCAACATAGTAAAGTTTTTGATACTTTTTGTTTTTTAAACTAGAATTGTTGACAAGTTTTTGTAACTGTCAATCAAAATAAACTTTACCAAAGTGTTTACATTTTGTCATCAGTGTTTATATTCGACTTAAAAATCACTCTATCACATCAAGTTTTAAAGATATCACATTTTTTAGTTCGAAAAAAAACATTATATAAGTCTTTTTGAGGCTTTAAAATGCCTCAAAATTAGTCGGATTTTTATCAAAAATCATCTTCATTGATGAAACCAAGCATACGTTAATAAGCATCGGAATTTCTCATTTGGGGATCCGAAAATCCATAAATAATTGTTAAAAAGCCTTTCCGTCCAATAGAATCGCAATTTTGTAAGAAGAGTTTAGTTGTGTTCAGCGAGGATTTTTCTAGATCAGAAAAGCACAGTTTCGTGAGAACGTCAGATCAAGTAAGAACAGTCAGTTAAACGTCAGTTGTCAAAAAAAAAAAAACAAAACAAATTGCAAATTATGTGAATTTTTCGTTTCTCGCTTATTTTTTTCATTTTTTGAGTTTTTACTGTGAAAAATATTATTAAAAATTATTGAAATGCAAAATCAAGTGATTGCTAAGATAATACTAAATGAAAATGTTAGTGGTTCAGACACCGATAGTGATTTTTCGTCGGATTCCTCTTCAGATGATTGGAATGAAAGTGTGACGAATGTTATTACCTTTTCTTTGATGAAATGTAAAAGATTTATTTATGTATGTAAAATGTAAAAAATGTATTTTATAATTATTTTATTAAACAAAGAAACAAATTGGCAAAAAAACTTTATTTTAATTTTTTTAAATCACGAGAAAAAAAAACACAAAGCACAACCAAATCAAAACGTAAACAAAAAAATGACAACTTCGATTTTGACATTTCTCACGAATCTGTTCTAACCTGATCTGACTCAAAAGCAAGAACAGAAAATCCTGTTCTAAACTGTTCTAGGTTTGTCAATGAACAGGAAAATAGAACAGTTCAGCACAGAGAAAACCTCAATGAACAGCAAAAAGCTGTACTTTTCTGTCTAGAACAGTCCAGCACAGCGTCACTGAACAGACTTTTTGTTAACCGTGTTATTTCTATAAAATATGATCAGAGAAAATTGGCCAACGAATTCTTCTGTTTCAATACCTTCAGACTTTTTTCTTTATGACCACGTGAAAGATAAACCCGATGCTAATGCTACTTGAATATCTAGCAACACTAAAGATTTAGTAAAATGTTAAAGCAATTTTTAGCAATTTACTAAACTTAAAAGATGATTTACCTAATTTTAAACAATTTTAACATCTTATTATCTCTTAACAATTTGTTAAAGTCAAAATCATTCAATTTGCTAAATCTATATGACATCTGTACAATTATTCTTAAAACAGTGGATGGAATATTCCAGTCAACATAGAGTTGGAAATTCCAATTAATAGATCCGTTTAAGCGTAGGTACCTATTTGTTTTGTTTACATTCATGAACTGTCACTTTTTAGGCGTGTTTGGATGCTCGTTTTTTAACAAAAGTCAATTAGCAACTTACAAGTAAGCGAAAAGAAAAGAAAGGTTTAAACTTTTGGACTCCCTCAGTAAAGTATTTTTATTTAGAAAAATCCAAAAAGTCGTTTTTTTTTATAAAAAAAATACAAATCTAAAAAAATACTTCGCAAAATTTGTAAAAACTGATGCCCGATTCAAATATTTCGAGAATAAATAAAAGTATTGACTTCTTGTTATAATAAATTTGATGGCTCAATAGTCTGTTGAGAACTAGGGCCTAGTGACTTACAACTCTCAACCATTCCTGTGTACGTGTACCTGTACTGTTGTCAGGGTTGGACTTCTGGTTAAGTTAAGATATAAGAAAATTATAATTGGTAGTTTTTTAAAGAAATACAAACTTTCTAGAATTGCTGCTAAAATTGGTAGAAATTGGTTTTCGACTTAAAATCTCGGAAATAAAAATAGTTAATGAAAACAAACTTATTTTATCAAATGCAAAATATTGTTGCTAACTTTAAGTAAATTTCGTAGAAATATCCAATAGACAACTTTTTTCCCAAACATGAAAACCTACAAAAACCCGCAAAATAACGTTGAAAACGTGTATTTTTTAAAATGAACAGATAGCTAGAATCAAAATTTCAATGTACGAACTGAAACTCATTCTAAAATCTATTTTTTTAAAACATAAAGCCTAAAATTCAATGTTTCACAAAACTTCATATAGAGTCAAATGAAGAATCATAGATTCTCTCATAACTAGAGAAGTTCCGGATACTAAATGGATTTAAACTGGTTTTGTAAAATTATGATACAATTTATTGTTATGAAATAAGTTGTAACTTTATTATAAGTCTATAAAAATAACCGTGTTTTGTTTTCTTTCAACATTTTTAAAGAAATTGTTTTAGTTTGTGGAACGGGAAAATACCAACCAATGTTATCAATGAAAATTAAGTCATTTTATGTATACATTTAAATAAAACATCTTAGTAAAATATGGATTAAAAACAATAACTTTTATAGTCTGTGGGTGTACTTATTGTCATTACATTATGTAATAAAGGTATTTAAGGTATGTAGGTACAATTATAACACATAATACACCTTAATAAAAAAATAATAAAAAAACAAAATCATAATATAACAAATTAACTGTAACTTCAACATGAAATACAAAGAAAAATGATAATAAGAGGTACTGTACATATTATATACTTTAAAATTAGATATAACTTAAATTTTAAAACTTATAACTTATGTATTTAAATTATTGCTTAATTGAAATAGCTTCATCTTTTACATCAGCAGCATTTTTAAGTTTATGCTCGAATTCGCTCTGAACTTCTTTGTAGATAGGACCCAATTCATCTCGAACGACTTCATACCACTGAGTTAATTTCGCTCTATTGTTAAATGGATTATATCCAACAGTAACTGAGAGTTAAAAAAGTTAAAAATTATTACACATAATTTCTTTTTCGATAATCACGAAATCAAAAAATAAAATCATACCAGATTGATCGATTTCACAAATAGCTAAAAGATCTGCAAACGATATATTCCTACCGGCCATGAACTTCTGTGAATGTAAGAAACCATTTTCGAATTCGTTTATTGTGTGATCAAGTCGTTTTTCTGCCATTTTAATCTGTAAAGTATATTATGAAATGGTAGATTATTACGTGAATATATGTATATAATAGGGAATTATTTCCGTATTTTTTTTTTTTTGAGGAAATATTTGCTCTTATTAGTAACTTACATCTTCTTCTTTAGGCCGGGTTTTATTTAAAGTTGGCAATAACCATTTTTCTTGAAAATAATTTCTACAAGCGGGACGCATATTGCTCTGTTGCCATTCCATATATTCATCAATACGGCTGCGAGCCAAATTTCGTCGAGGATACCAGTGTTCTGGCACTATTTTCTCTCGATTTAAATGACGAAATATTGCAACGCTTTCGGTTAGCTGAAATCCATGATCGTTAATAGCTGGAACTTTTCTGAAACGGTTAGCTTTTTCCTTGAATTCTTTGGTCATGTGTTCCCCTGTAAAAAAAAAGAAAAACGTATTTAATAAAAAAGTTTTAGTACTTAATTATAATTAAAACAAATTCGATATTGTTATAATTTTAAAATACCTGAAATGTTTGCCTTTTTCAGTTTCTAACAAATACGCAGGGTTTCAAAATAAGAGTTAAAGTATTTATTAAAAAAAGCGATTATTTTTTAAAAGAAATCCATGAATGTTAATAAGTGCGTTTTTTTCGTATTCCATATATAGTACAGTGAGAAATTGCCAAAAAAACGATCCGCAGTAGACCGGTTTTTATATTTGAAAGTTGATACAACTTAATATTTGCCAGAATAATTTATCAAAAAATTACAAAAAAAATAGCGAACTTCAGACCAGGGATGAAATCGTGTAAGCTGATTTTTGATAGTTGACTATCAAAATCAAGGAAATACGTCTGTGTAATGTGATAGTCGATTTCAAAGTTTTAAACAAACAATTTGACATAAAATAAAAACTTCAAGAAGGGGGTTTGTTCGTAGACTACTACATTAATATGTGGTGTTGAAGCGAGCTTGAAGCTCGCCTAAATTCTTTATATACCTGAATGGAGTTGAAATGAGCTTGATTCGCCTCGATTCCGGTCGGGGATCGGAGTCGAGTCAAAATTTGTGAAGAAAAACGTGTGTGGAGGATTTGGTTTTACAGATAATGCGTTATGGTCTGTTTATTTGCATGTTTGTGTACAAAAATATAGTTTTTTTTTAATCAAATTTAAAAAGAAAAAAAAATGCACATGGATTAGGTAGCATATTCTTATATGGTGCTGAACTATTCAGTTTTTCATTGTTTAACACGAATCGAACTATCTCACTTGCACTTCATAAGAAACATAGAAACACCATTTGCATTTTAGAAAGTGCTGTCAAACTTAATCAGTTTTAAATCTTCTTGTGCGGTGGAAACACCAAAAAGATTTATCTAATCTAAACTGAGATAAACCTTTGGTGGAAACATAGCAAAACTTAATTATCTTTTCTATTGTTTTCTCTCGCAAAATAAGCCCAGTTAGTCCATTTTCATTAACAAAACTAAATAATATCAACAGTAACAGATTGATTTTTTTCCCCAATGGAAAACAAATGATTCCAAATGTACAACTACTCAACAAACACAGCCATCGAGATACAAATGCAATATCAATCGTACCAACATTTGAGAACGAAATCAAATAAGACCCATTTCAGACTCGTAAAAATGTCAGAAACCCACCCGTAGTAAGATTCTACTCTAACTTTTATCGGTGTTATTCATACTATGGACATTGTTTTTGTTATGTGTGTAAAATCCTACTATACTATGGATAGATTTTTCAACAAAACACGGGTAATATTTCATTGTATTGAAGAGAGTAAGCTATCTTGATATAATATCAATTAGATCTTATCATTCACAATTCAATTAAATTCCGGATTCATCACTGAAGATGAGTTTTTGATGAAAACCTGGAATATTTTGATGTGTTTCAAGGACCGAATCAACGAAAACCAACTTGAGTTCTTATGTTAACTGGATTTAAAAAGACCTGCACAAGTCTATGCAAAATAACCTGTAATGTCCTCTGTGAAATACCCAATTCTTAGAATTTTACACCATTTTCACTATTTTCGGTCGAGAAGGTGTTTTATAAAAAGTATTTTAATGTTAAAAGCTTTGACTGCGAAAATTTAATTGCTTTATTGTTTTTTGCGACATATAGAAACTCTACATCAAGTATTGCATCCGTAAAAAATTTCGAACTCGAGATTTTAATCGCACATGGCATTACGATGGTAATAGTTTTTTAAGACTAAAAATAACAGTGGTCCCCATACAAAATTTTTACTCAAAAATACAAAATTTGAATTTCCTTAAAAATATTTGTATTAAATTTTCTCAAATACAAATTGTTTGTATTTTTCCAGAAGGGTACCCCGCATAGAACTGTTATTTTTTTTTCTTTTTTCTCAAGAACTAATGAACCGATTTCAATAATTGCTGTACAAGCTCTTAATAATACTTATTGATAAAAAAGACAAATTTTAATGTAACATTTTTTTTTTCAAAATTGGATAATAAAAAAAATTGATGTAAAAAAGTTGATAAAAAAACAGCATATTAAAAATATTTTTTTTTTTAAATTCGATAATAAAAAAAATTAAAACAAAATGATGTAAAACGTATATTGATAAAAAAAACAGCATATTAAAAATATTTTTAAATAAAAATTTAAAAATTTCATACATAGAAAATTAATTTAAACAAAAAAAAAAAACGCTCTACTGATTTTGGAAAAAAAATTAATTAATGAACTGTTTTTTTTTGAATAATTAATTGGCATTTAAATTTTTGAAGACAAGCAAACTTACTTTATTGATAAATTTTGAAATTTTAAAATATAAGTTCTATTTGTAAACAGATTCTTTGGATACAGGAGCAAGTTCGTATACGATCCAGTCGCACACTTTATTTAATTCGTTATTAAAGCGTTTATCGTTCGATTTTTTGTATCAGTTTAGTTTTTAATTGTAAAATCTCAAAAGATGACAACTTCAAACTGACAGCTGTCTAAAATAGTTGGTTTCTAATGGGAAAAGCCTCGAGTAAGATTTTCACAAAAGATTAAAAAAAATAACCACAGACACGAAACATAATTTTTATTGAGAAAAATGTATTTCCAGGCAGATTCAAGAGACCTGAAAATATTTTGCGGGAAAAGAAATCTACACACATGCAAATTTCCGATAGAGCCCACTGATGTTTTCCTTCGGTGATCGCACAAACCAATAGTCAGTGGTTTTGTTATGCCATAAGATTAAATTCCGAGTCGCAAAAATGTCATAGCCTTTCTTGTGCTTAAAGCAGTAATACCATTTTCGGAGCTAACATGGAAGAATTGGATTATTTTTTATTTAAAGGCCGTTTAGAGGAGGGCCGTTTAGAGGAGGGCCGTTCCTTACAGAAAAAAACCTATCAAACTACAAACATTTTAGGAAATTTGGAGCTCTACAATTTTTATTAGATACAAAATTTGTTTTGAATTTAAACGAAGTACTTTGTAAAGAATTTACTTTGCTACCATTTTGTAAGAATTAAGTTGACTTCCAAGAGTCATATTTTTTGTTCCTGATTAGTTATTTTTCTACTAATGTTCTATACAAAACCCTTTTGACTTCTTCTTTAAATTTGTCCATTTTTGTTTCTTTAACTATCCCAGTATTGAGATGACTATAACTAGACAAAACCATCCAAATCGGTCAAGACAATCTTAATAACATTAATTATTTAATTGATAAACCTATCAAAATTGTTGATGAAATGATGACATATCAAAAACTCGTTGACCTCTGTAATAAGCTTTAAAAAAAAATGTTCAATGGATTTACATGCGTGCAGGATGTGGTGAGATCTAAAAAACTAAGGAAACAAGACTTCGAAAGTGTGTGGTTCAGATAAATTTATTTAACAAACATTTTACTTTGAAGAACCTGGCCTTAATTATTCTTACTCGAAATCTGGTACACGTTTGAGCTTTGGTATTTTAAAAAGTGTCATAAATATTACAAAATAAACAATTCTAGTTGATTTACATTTCAACTCAACTTTTTACGTTTGCTGTTACACACGTATCATATGTAGGTATATTTATTTCGATATTAGAAAATTATATATCGAACTGATCGGCTGATTTCAAACAACTATATTGAGACCCATTACGTAATATGTACACTCTTGCAAAAGCTTATTAGTTGAGATAAAAAGCATGTAAGCAAATGAAACTAGATATTATTTGTTTTGGTTTTGTTACTTAACAAATGTCAATTCAAACCAGAGATAGATACTCTTAGTACCTGGTACTAAAAAAATATATACAAAATATATAACTAATACTTCAATGTGAATGTACTGTGCTGTGCAGCCTTTGGAATTTTATTGAAAACAAAATAATTATTTAATGCGCAAATATACTTCAACTTATAGAATAAATAAAGATTCATATTCGTATATCTGCTTCGAATAAATTATCTCTCTAAATTGCATTAAGCCGGAATAAAGTTATTGCAAATATTTTTACATTAAGAACAAATTGTCTATATTGATCCACATGACTATGTATATTTATCATAGGTATAAACATTTAAAAAAAGGGCAAGTTATATATTCCCGAGAATATAGAAACTTTATAGAAGAAAAAGCAAAACCACTTATAACCCAGATTAGTTTCTCAGTAAGTACATTGAATACGTTCATGTAATTTTGTTTAAATTATTTTATTTATAAACCTCCCATTTAATATTAAACTATTAAATATGCTAGTGATATATGCATAGCTTAATGTCATAATCATAATACACAAATAAATGTAACCTTTTCATTCACGTAAAAGGTTTCATTTGAATAGCCCGCTATTTGACAGCTGTCACTTTTAAATCTGTCATCTTTTGACATTTGTAATATAAAAACTACGATACAATGAAGAATGGAATAATGCAAGCTTTAAAAACATATCCTTAAATCGCTACAAAATTGTTCAATCACACTATACAACTATTGAAAGAAATACTTCCTGATCGTGTCATTTCTCCAAGAGGGGATCACAATTGATCAGCGACATCTTGTGATCAAGGTAGCACTGTTAAACTTTTTTGTGGGTCCACGTGAAATACATGATTTTTGCTAATGATCTTCCGTCGATTCAAGATCTTAGAGATGTAATTCATGAATGCATTAAGGACATTCAACCGCTAAATTCCCTTTTGCAATGAAATTAAAGTTTATTGATTTTTCTTAAACGGAAAACCCTATATTCAAACCCTTTTTAAAACTGTTTTGGATATTGTTAAACTTTTAAGCCTAGTACGCAGCTGAAGTGAAACGAATTTTTTCGGCGGTCTCCAAGTGCAGAGCTAAATGAAAACGAAAACCACAGCGGAAAAATATTTGTGGAGAGTTCTGTCAGCTGTCAAAAACAATTGATAACTTCTGAAAGTCAGCTGCTGGTAAACAAAAGTGAAAAAGAATTCTATTTATTAACATTTTGTTGAGCAGTTAGTACATGGTTTTTTCATTTCTGCAGCTATTTTACTCCAGAGGCTCGCAACGGCTGAATTGTTTTTGTGAAGCCTATGCTCCAAATTCCAAATTGCTTCACTGGCTTCGACCAACGAAGCCAGTTTCTTTTTTTCCTCCGAAGGGAAATCAATTTTTTTTTTCTTCGGTTTATTTTTTGGAAGTTGAAGTTCACTGCTCGTCTTCATCACTTCTTGCACATCACCAATAACATCTTCAACATCCAGAGTTTCCGATTCAGAAATGTATTGTTGGAACACATTAGACAAATCCATTTTATTTTAAATTTCAAATCAAAGATAAATCAAAGACAAAGCACCGAAAGTCACGAGTAAACAATTTTTTTTCAATAAAAAAATTAAACGTCAAAATTTCGCAAGCAATTAATATGCCGGGCAATTAAGTTGAGAACGAAAAGAGTGGAGAATTGTACTAAGAAATCTAGTACAGCTATCCACTAAAATGAAATATTTCGTCGTTCAAGCCTAGTACACAGCTGAAGTGAAACGAATTTTTTCGGCGGTCTCCAAGTGCAGAGCAAAATGAAAACGAAAACCACAGCGGACAAATATTTGTGAAGAGTTCTGTCAGCTGTCAAAAACAATTGACAAGTTCTGACAGTCAGCTGCTGTAAACAAAAGTGAAAAAGAATTCTATTTGTTAACATTTTGTTGAGCATGTTAGTACCTGTTTTTTTTATTTCTGCAGCAACTTCAAAATAGCTTCACTGGCTTCGACCAACTAAGACAGTTTCTTTTTTTCCTCCGAAGAGAAATAAAATTTTTTCTTCATTTTATTTTTTGGAAGTTGAAATTCACTGCTCTTCTTTATCACTTCGTGCACATCACCAATAACATCTTCAACATCCTGAGTTTCCGATTCAGAAATGTATTGTTGGAACACATTAGACAAATACATTTTATTTTAAATTTTAAATCAAAAATAAATCAAAGTCAAAACACCGAAAGTCACGAGTAAACAATTTTTTTTCAATAAAAAAAATTAAACGTCAAAATTTTGCAAGCAATTAATATGCCGGGCAATTAAATTGAGAACGGAAAGAGTGGAGAATTGTACTAAGAAATCTAGTACAGCTATCCACTAAAATGACACATTTCGTCGTTCAGCAGCGTACTGAAAAACGAAAAGCAAAGCGAAATTTTTCGTTTATGATTTCGTCATGCCATTTTAGTATGGGAATTTTCGTTACTAGGCTTTAGTAACAATAACCGTGTTTTATTTTCCCCGTGATCCAGATATCAGATAATCTATTTATTTGTGTTTCCTGCTTCATGCTTGGATCTATTTTTATGATCCAAAAATTAGTTTTTCTATGTCACTCCAGGTTAAATTTTGTGTTATAAATTTTGAAATGGGAAGTTTTCGATAAAATAATGGAAATGTTTAACAATACAAAGCATAATTTCGTGAAATTAAAATGAATAAGTGCAAAAAATGCATATTTGAATGAATACAAAATATATAAGTGTCATGTTTCACTTAAAAAAAGAACAAAGAAATCATTGTTAAACAAAATGATAGAAGGGCAACTCTGCTCTAAACGTCAAATAAATTAAATTCAATATGATGTCCGGAATATTTTTATACATATAAAACGTGGATAATATTAGAAAGATATATGTAAGTAATGAATTAATATAGATATAGAATAATTTATTAATTCATTCTGGTACAAAATGTAATTTCTAAGTTCTGGAAAATTGGTCAATTAGTAGTTAAAAGCCTTATTGAAATTCAACACATCCAATTTGTAACTTAATGTAGGTACCAGCTATTTTAAAGAAATCTCAAATTATTTCAATTGAAAATGAAAAAAAATTTAATTAAAAGTATGATAAGTATAATAATATAAGTTCTTTATAATATAAAATTAAAATATTATAAGATAATAAAAAAGTGTTAAAGTCCAATTTTATTTCGTAATACTTGCATTATGTAATTAACATTCATACATCACTCATTTTTCAAAATCCAACAATGAGTTTACTTTAGTTTACTTTAATTATTAATATCGCTGTTAAAATTCTACTAGAAATATGGATGATTATACAAAAGTTGGGTAACTCGATGTCATCAACCAATATATACAAAATCTGATTATATACTACAACTTTCATAATGCAGTGTTCTCCACTTTATTTAAAAAAATAAGAAATTTTGTGTTCAGTTTCATTCGTCAGTCCCTTGTATGTTATTTAAATTTGAAATTCGTGCGAAATATCGCCGACTCACTGTCAAATCCCAATTTAAATTTTAATGTTGGTAATGAAGTTAGTTGCGGGTTGAACAATTTGACGGCCATCATATCTGTAAAAGAGTTTGGGTTATGTTTGTTGTCTATACACGTGCTAAGCCAGTCAACACGTCAGTTTAATGGTAAGTCGTTATTTTTTTGTTAATCTAAAGTTTATTTTTATTTATTCGTATTAGACTTTGATTGTTAAAATGTAGTTTGTTGATATTTGAAATTACAAAAAAAAAAAACACTAGTCCAGATTATAATCTCAAATTTCGTCTTTTTCGTCAGTCCTATGGCGTCAGTCCTGTGTCAGGTAAATCGTTATTGTTCTTCATTTCTTGATCATTAGTACTTTTAAGATGAATATTGTTAGATTTTGTTTATATTGTTTGTTGATTACTTTGAAATATTTAGTAAAACTATGTGAAAGTAGTAAAAGATAAGTGAATAACGTTACGTTAAATGTCAAAAGTCTGTTTTGAAAACTGATGTAGTATTTTCTCCTAGTATTACATATTAATAATTATTTTTAATTGTTACTAAGTGATTTTAAGTGATCATTATTAAATCCTAAGAGATTTTTACTAATTTGTATTAAATTTCATTATAATACTTTCAAAACTGTGTATACTCGTCAGTCCTCTGGCAGTCAAATTCTGAAATTTTTAAATATCTTACAATGTACTCAAAAAAGTGACTGGCCCGATTGGGAACAATATATTAATTAGATTAGCTATCATATACACCCGAATTTATAGAAGTTTGATTTAAAAACTATCGTAAACAAAATATCCTCAAAAGTTACCCAACTTTTGTATAATCACCCATATTACAAGAAAACACACCTTAAAACCTTGGGTATGTTATTTAGAAGAAATAAATGAATCATGAAATTATATTTCATTCCTCAAAATTGATCATGATTATATTATTCTTGACTGAGTGTGCGTTTAGATGATATGCTTCACAATCTTAAGAATAATCATAAACAGCGCGTACTTCGTGAAAAGTTGCTTCTTTTGAATCATCACATTTGTAGTAAGTTTTAATAATTTTAACGATTTGTTGAATTCCATTAACATATACATATGTGAAAAATATTATGACAGGTGTCAAATGCCAGCGCTGTGGACTTAAAACTACGAAATGAATGACCCTTCATATTAACCTTTCTCAAAAATGTGTTTTCATTCAAAAGATGACTGCAGCATCTTACAGTATATTCTATATTTTTCAATGTTACTATTTTAATTATAGGTACGTACAGTGTTTTCCAGTTTAAATAATTTACTGAATTTTCTGTCATATCTCCAAAAGCTGTACTGTACTGTTTTTAGGTAAAAATTGTAAAGTTTTTTTTTATGTTCATTATAAGATAAAACCATTTATAAATATCGGACAAAATATAGTTTAAGGGCTTATTATGGATCACAACTCAACTTAGTTGAGTTGTAATCAAGACAACTCAATTTGAAGACAACTACAAAAAAAAATTCGTGTTATGGGAGACATATTTTTTCAGTTGAGTGGACCAAACACATTGCCTACTTTTATGTGCTTGTTTTTTGTCAAAATCAGCTGTGTAAAGTAAAATACGTAGGTATTCCAAGGTTTTGAATTTAGTGCAAAATTTTATAAAAAATACAAAATAATACGAAATGGAGAGTTCTATTGATTTTTTTCTTGAAAATTCGGAAGAAGAAAATCCCCTCAATGTTGCGTTGATGAGAAAAAATATTCGAGATCACTTCAATCCATTGGAACTTCCAAACAAAAAGTATTATTTGTAAACAAATTCTTTGAAGAGAAGTGTTGATTTAATGTCTTCGTTTTATTGCAGATTTATAAGTTATTTTAGACTCAACAAAGACGCATTTGTTCATGTACTAAACGAAATCAAAGATTATTTGAAATGACCACAGCGTTCCTCCGCAATCCCACCAATTCTCAAACTCTGCACTGCCCTACGTTTCATGGCAGAAGGAAGTTACCAGAAGTGCAGTGGTAAAGATTTTAATTTAGGCCTTGCTCAGCCAACAGTTTCGGTAGTATTAAAAGAAGTGCTACCGTAATAGAAGAAAATGTCTGTCCACAATGGATTAAGGCTCATATGATAAATGACGAGGACGAGATAAATTTATCGAAGATTCATTTTTACCAGAAAACCAGATTTCCTGGAGTAATAGGATGCATCGATAGAACTCATGTTCGAATCATAGCACCAACAAAAAATCTTCAACATCTCTATTTAAATAGAAAAGGTTACTACAGACTGAATGTCATGATTGTAACATTTATCATCAACAGGTTTGTGACTACAAAATGAATGTGCGTTTCATAGATTCCAGATATTCCGGTGCTAATCACGATTCATTCGTTTACAATTTAAGTGAATATAAGGAAATGTTAAATGAATTGGATGAGAACACTTTTGTTTTGGGAGATGCTAGAAATCCTTTAGAGAAACATCTAATGCTCCATTTCGATTGGCTGAAAGTGAGAGTCCAGAATCACGTTTCAATACCATACACGCACAAACAAGAAACATTATTGAAAGATTGATTTTTTTTGTACACACAAATGCACTACGCAACAGGTAAATATCAGTTGTTGAATTTTGACAACAATCACAACTGAGAGACAACTCAACTCGCTTATATAATACCCCGCGAACACACTACTTAAAAAGTCAATTATTTTTTAGTTGACTACTGGTTGACTGGTGGTTGACTTGTGACAGTCAATTAGTTGTGATCGGTAATACCGATTGCTGGATTACAACTCAACTTTGTTTTTAGTTTTCTTACATAATAGGCCCTTTAATCTGCAAAATTTAATTGAGAATTGCTAAATCTGGAACTTAGTCTTGATGTCAATGTTATGATACAGGTGATTATTTTTAGTCTGCCCAAATACCAAATTTTGTTTAGAAACCATGTAGTTTAAAATTGACAAACGTCAAAGTGATAGCTGTCGAAATAGCGGGCTGTTGAAAATAAATACTGTGATTGGAAATCCCCTTTAATATGGAATATGTTGTTTTCTTTTCTTTAAAATAAAATT
Organism: Eupeodes luniger; assembly: GCA_951509635.1. Taxonomy (NCBI): domain Eukaryota; kingdom Metazoa; phylum Arthropoda; class Insecta; order Diptera; family Syrphidae; genus Eupeodes; species Eupeodes luniger. The sequence goes on from OX608074.1 coordinate 114,529,406, forward strand.
AATTGTTTTCTTGAAGAAGTATTATGCCTTTTATTCTATTTCTGACTATTCATAATTTTTCTTATTGAACAGAGGTTCATCATTTAAGCTTAGACTCACTGTACATATCAAATTATTAAAGTTAAAATCTTGTCTTACTCTCGCGGTATTGACTGTTTATATTATTAACCCGGTGTATAAATTATAAACATAAACAACCACTTATAAGGTATTTATTTTTATCTTCTTTTTCTCTTTAACAGGTTATCCAATTGATCTAGAAAATATTTTACATCCAATTCATTTGGATCAAAAAACGTAGTTAAAAGTTAATAGATATCCTACTTAATTTTTCTCCTTTTCAACTTTATCTTTTATTTTTCTTCTGAACTGTTAATGCAATGTTTTTTAACTTTTATTTCAAATTCAAACCCTTGCTTAATTGCAAGTCATACAATATTAAGCCTTGAATTATTATGACCATGAGCAATTTAATGTAACAAAGTTGTTTATTTTATGTACACATGTATACATAGTTCTTATAAAATTTTAGCATGTCTTCGATGTGCAAATAATTATAATTAAATATTCTGCATCAATAACATACCCAACCCAATCGCATGTGAGTCTCTTTGTTTTTATTTTTTTTTTAAGAGTAATAAAATTTAATAAATTATTTTGTTTTTGCCGGTTTCTTGTTATTGTTTATTTATATTTTTTATAGAGATAACGTGCTCCATTAGGAGACAGATGTTCTCGTTTTTTGTTTACTCATGCATTTTTTAATATGTTTAATTAACTTGCATTTTTGTCAGGAGTTCAGAAATAAAATTTGATCATTTCTTTAAGCAATTCACATTAATAAATTTTTGTTTTTGATTGTTTTGGTCTCCCACGGTTTTTGAATATTCTCATTTATACTGTATGTACGTATTTTTTTAAGCTTGTTAAATTAAATTTATTATTGTTTAAAGTAAAAAGCCGTTAGATACTTTCGGGAAAATAAGTTTTTAATCACTAGAAACAAATGAGTTATAATTTTTGTATAGCAAACATTTTAATCTAAAAAACTAAATTTATTTATTTGAACTCATACAAAAAATATCACCAATCAACTTTTAAGGATAAAAACATCAAGAAGTCATCGATTTATAATTTTATGATAAGAGTAACAAAACAAAAATGAACAAATACAAATTAAATAACAAAATTATGATAACAATTTTTCCAAATACAATCACAAAGGGATTGATGATACATACTCGTAGCTCTTGGGTTGTATATTTTCTAATTAAAATGTAAGCAAATTGATAACATCAATTCTTGTTTAACTTTTATCTGCTATATTCTTTGCCATAAAATAAACATTGTAAACAATCTGAGTTTATATTTATCAATAAACTTCTTTTGTTGTTAATAAAAATAAATTGTGTCAGAAAAAAATATACTCGTCCAGTAAAAATAACATCGTAAGAGATAAATAAACACTTGAGTTCATTACTTATACTTATATTTGCTTCGTTTTAATGAGGTGCTTTTATTGTTATCTTCATAAGTGTAATATTTATCTAAATAATTAAAATATGATAAATAGTAAATTAAAATACCGTGCAGGTCAAACTTGCTTTTATAGTTTAAGTGGTATATAATTTATTTATTTTTTCAACCTATAAAATATACTTATAATAAAATAGCTAACAAAATAATAAGTAGTAATACATTATTATAAAATGTATTAACATATTATTTTTTAGTATGTACATATCTACAATTTATAGATGAATTTTAAGATAAGTTGCATTTATACTTCCGTAAAAAAAGGCACGGGACTTGTTATTAGTTTAAAAATGTCTTTAAATACCATTTTCATGCTATTGTCTAATCATGCATTCAAATGAGTTTCAAAATGTTTAAACTTTTAAAGAACTTTTTAATGTTAACAAAAATATAATGGTGATGTAACTTAAAGTAATTTTGTTGAATAATTAGGAACATTTTTTTCCAGTTTTTTTTTAATTATAATTATAAATTTATAACGTATGATTTAAAGATCCATTTGCAATCGTATTTGTAAGGTGTTTTCAGCAAGATATAAAACATTCATAGTTTTAACAAGAGTAAAATTTGTAATATAGAATGAACTGCAGTATTCATTTGAAGTGTCATACTTATTATATTAGTTGAAATTTGGGTCTATGAAATAACTCCCACGAAATAAGTCCCACTTTTAAAAACGAAATAAGTCCCACCAAAAATTGCTTAAAAAAATGAAATAACTCCCACGAAATAAGTCCCACTTTTGAAAACGAAATAAGTCCCACCAAAATGAAATGATTTAAAAATTTTCTTGAAATGAAATAACTCCCACTCAAAATGAAATAACTCCCCCTTGAATAATATATTTCTTAAATTAATTAAGTCCCACTTTCATAAACGAAATAAGTCCCACTAGTAACAACGTTTGGATTCGTAAAGGTGACGTGAAATAACGCCAAATGAAATAAAGCCAAATTCAAAAAATTTGGCATTATTCGTTTTTGAAAATGAAATAAGGCCAAATTTTCAATTTGGGTTTACTATTTTACTTTAGAAAACGAAATAAAAGAAATTTGGCATTGTTTCGATTTAAAATTTTGCAGAATTAAGAAAAAACATAAAGTAAAATTATCTTTTGTTTTTTCTCTATGCTAAAACAAGTTTTTTTGAATTGATAGCACAGCGTACTAACAGCTAGGTATGTAAGGGGGGGCATGCTGCCCCCTGCAACCCCCTGCTTGGGATCACTATAGGATTTGGGGTGGGTGCGAGTTTGGGTATATGCAAAGAACTTTTGCATTTGAGCACTAAAATCAAAGAAATTCCCAACAAAAAAAAAGCAAGAATGGCTCACAGTTATGAAAGAATCACAACGCATTCGTGTTCTTTGCATATACCCAAACTCGCACCCACCCCAAATCCTATAGTGATCCCAAGCAGGGGGGTTGCAGGGGGGCAGCATGCCCCCCCTTACATACCTAGCTGTTAGTACGCCGCCGTGCTATCAATTCAAAAAAAACTTTAGAAAAGTAGCTATTCTAGACAATAAATCAACCATTTTTGCGTGTTCTTTTTAAAAAGCAACAAAAAGAACATTATGAAATTCAATGAGAAACAACGTGAAGAGCAACAAATAACGGCAAAAATTATTAAGCATTCACTTAAAATGCAAAATTATGAAAATGAAATAAGTCCCACTTAAAACGAAATAAATCCCACCAAAATATAAATTTAGGGGTATGAAATAACTCCCACTTTACAAAACGAATTTATTCCCACTCAAAACGAAATAAGTCCCACTTAAAATAAAAACGCGTAACGAAATAAGTCCCACCAATTGACGAAATAAGTCCCACTTTTAAAAACGAAATAACTCCCACTTTCAAAATAGCAATTTTTGGTGGGACTTATTTCGTTTTTAAAAGTGGGACTTATTTCGTGGGAGTTATTTCATAGACCCTGAAATTTTGCTATTTAAAGTATAAGGTCGCTTAATAATCAAAAAATGCTTTGAATTATTAGCCGCGTTTTATTATCAAAAAAAGAGGCTGGGATGCGACACACACTGATAACTTCCCATCCCGTCTGTCGATTTGTCTTGCTTAAAAGTTTGTCTATATGTATTAATTTTTACCAAATTTACGTACTATTTTTTGTAGATTTTATTTTTTTATGAAAAAACGGACTGTTGGATTTTTATAAAAAAAAATTACTAAATATCGAAAACAATATTTTCTGTGAAAAAATATAAGTTTGAAGCCAATATTTTTAATTTTTGAAAAGCTATTTGAGTCGAAAGTAAATTTTTACCAAGTTTTAGTATTGTTTTTTGTTTAGGTTTTTATTTTTTGTAAGAAAACTGTCAATTCGATTTTTCTCAAAATTTTATCGAATGTTGAAAACAATATTTCTTATAAGTTAAAATTAGTTGGAGGCCATAATCTAAAATTTTTGAAAAGATATTTGAGTCAAAAATCAATTTTTACCAATTTTTGTTACTTTTTTTTAGGTTTTTATTTTTTGTAAAAAACTTCCAATTTGATTTTTCTCAACATTTTTCAAAATGTTGAAAACAATAGTATTTCTTATAAGGTAAAATAAGTTTGAAGCCTTAATCTCAAGTTTTTGAAAAGATATTTCAGTCGAAAATCAATTTTTACCAAATTTGAGTAATGTTTTTTTAGGTTTTTATTTTTTATAAAAAAAACTGTCAATTAGATTTTTCTTAAAATTTTATCAGATATCAAAAACATTATTCTTCGTTGCACAAAATTGTTGTGGAGATGAAATCATATTTTATTCGTAAAATTTTCGAGGTGACAAATTTTTTTTCAGTTTTTTTGATTTATAAAAAAAACCGTTAATTGTTTTATTTTTACAAAAATATACTTGTTTTGTATCACGTTACAATATATAATATAAAATTTAATTCAAGTCTCTAGCTTCATTGTTTCATGAGATATTTAGGGTTCACCTTTTCTTAAACTGATATGGTAAAAAAAATCACAAACGCAATTTTCTTGAGAGCCCTTTCTGCATCTTTCTGCCTATTATCTGTATAACAAAATTTATTTGAAGTCGATATCTCTTCTGGTTCTTGAGCTATGGACGACGAAAAAACGTCACGGACGTACGAAAGCACGCACAGACATCTTTCTAAAAATCTTTTATTTCGACTCTAGGGACCTTGAAACGTCGCGTCGAGAAATGTCAAAATTTTCAATTTGACAAATCGGACCCATTGCAATAACTTCCTATGGGAAGTTAAAAATGCTTTGAATTATTAGCCGCGTTTTATTATCAAAATAATCCGGACATTATATTGAAATTATATTATTTGACGTTTAGAGCGGAGTTGCCCTTTGATCATTTTCTTCAACGATGATTTTGTGTACCTAATTCTTTTTTGTTAACTAGGTATCGTGTTTTTTCAAATATACAATTTTTGCACTTATTCATTTTAATTTCAGGACAATTTGTTTTACTTTGTTAAAAATGTTCATTATTTCATCTAATACATACAAAATAAATAAATATTAAGCTTTTTTTTACACCATTAAAAAATATTTAATTTCCAGATAAATGAAAATAATTATTTGGAAGCATTGTTTTTAGTGATACCAACATTTTACAACACATTTATGTCAGCTGGTTTGGGATAGAAAAACTAATTTTTCGATCATAAAAATAGATTCAAGCATAAAGTAGGATTTAGCTATGTTGTTGTAATACAAAAAAATAGATGATCTGATTTGATCTGGATCACGCAGAAAATAAAACACGAATACCTACTAGAAAAACTGACTACAAAAGTTCTAATTCAAACTTAGCAATGATTATGATCTGATCAGCATAATCGACTGGCAAAGCAAGTATTGGGTAAAATTGTGACGAAATTTGAAGAGTGGGTTGAGTTGATGACGTTTTAACTGATGTCGATTTTTAGCAATTTTCTAGCTTTCGCAACAGTTGAAAGTATCGGCTGGCGCACGTTTGACTGAAGATCGAAAATCATGACCTATAGACGATAAGTTGTTCCATTAAGACGAATCAACAAGCCTCAAAACATAATGTTGGTGTACATTTTTTTTCTGTAATGGTATTGTGCAAAAGACCGTTACACTGGAAAATTCCCTGAATTCTAAAGAAATTAGAAACTAACATTATGCGAGAAACCGTTTCAAAGATCAACAGCTTTAAAAAGAGCTGTGGCCATTGTTTAAGAAACAATGTTTTTCAATCATTCAGCACAGATTAGAACACTAACAGCAAATCTTTTCTGTATTCCACATTCTCGATGTCCGGTTAAAAAGAGAATCTCTATACTTGAAAATACATACGAAATTGAGCTTAAGGATAAACTGATGAGCATTCTAGGAAGTGCGATTGAATAAACAATAAGATAATAAGATCTTTTACAGAAAAGATTATCTTCTTACACATTGATGCCAATAAAGTACATTACATTAATAATAATTTTGGAATTCTCAAGTATAGTTAATTGAAAGTGAGTCTTAAGAAAATCAACGATCGCACATTAATAAAAAAAAAACAAAATCATATGCAATCAACCGGCAACTTTGATTTACATTATGCATTTATTACAAAAGATCAAAAATAGAAAATTGATATCATATGAAAAATATCAATATCTATCTATACTAAAAATACAAGTTTTCAACCGTCGTCGATCGATAAAATAAAACAACAATACTATTTGTATTTAGATCATAATTAAATTCACTCTACAAATTATTTACTCAACAGAAAATAAAAAAGTTGCATTTTAATTAGGGAACCTCTTTTCCAGCAATAATAAAAAAAAAAACAAAAAACAATATTATATCATCAACATTCAAAATACAAAAATATACCTATACACAAAGTTTTTTTTTCAAGCTGAGTCAAGACAGAGGTCAAAACAGTGAATAAATTATTATAAATATATTTGTGGAAAGTTTTTGAACTACTCGAATATAAACCTACTACCTTTGTATGTTAAGTGATTTACATTACATTGTGCTTGCATTTTGAGATTTTTGTTTCATAAAAATAATACAAAATTTACATCTTGTATCATGCTTAATAGGGTTTTTAAATGGTTTTTATATATTTTAAATGGTCAGAAAAAGTTTTGTTAAGCCAAAGATGTTGTTTGTTTAAATTGTAAAGCTCAGAATTCTTAATAAAAACAAGTACTAAAGTATTGCGTTCGGCGCAATATGGGCAACAAAGGGCAACTAGCTATGTAGTAGGAATTTGTTCAAAACAAAATCGATTAAAAAGAAGTTCTTCAATCAAATTTAAAAACATTTGGATTTCTCCAAAATTCAAAAATCGTTCGAAAATATTCTAAGTGAAGGTCTTGTTACTAAAGTAACCCTAACCTTATTGTTAACAGTTGCTCTCTTTTTCACGGCTCAGTTCTTTTCATATACAATTATTAAAAACAGCCAATTTGAAGTTAAATAACTTAAGCTTTATTTAAACGCGGTCAATGTTTTTCAAGCATTCAAACCTCACTACGCGTTAAAATTTAAAGAAAATAGAAATCGTTACACAAGCTGAATGATTTGAATTAATGTTGGAACTGTTAATAATAATTGTATTGAAGTTGTAAATATTTTAAAGCACACAAAAATTATGTGGAAACTTGTAATATAATTATTGTTTATTTTAAATTAATATAAATATCACGCCATATAAATACAGGTTCGTGGTACTGATGATGTTTTTATTAAGAAATCAATTAATACCTTTGAGTAAATTCACCGGAATAGCTTCATATGGAATTTTTGCTGCTTCCAGAAGAACATACAAAGCCCGACATGGCTGAGATAAAACGTCGAAATAAAACTTAATGGGTTGCATTTTTACAACAATTAATTGTTAGGTATAGGTATTTATAAATACGCCACCGCCGTACAGTTTTATAATATTTACTATTCACAATATTATTTTCAAATCCCGAAATAATTTAAACTGCGATTTATTTTGGAATTTTTAACATCGGTTTAACTTGAGCTGCATTCGTCGGCTGAAGTTTAATTGAAACTAAACAGTATTCAATACTGACAAACTCTTAAAACCTCATTCGACCAAGACTGGTGCAACAACTTTTGGCACATAAATTAAACAACGCTCGCCCGGGCGCGGTGTATGTTATCGTCAACAACCAAAGACGACGAAGACGCCAACGACGCACGCCAACCGACATCAATCCGAACAACGCAGTTTTGATCGAAGCAAATAGCAAAGTGCAGCAGATAAAGCGAAGATGGAATCAAAACAAACCTATCAAACGTCTTGTTTAAATATAGTATGACAACAACAGAAGCGAAAAACAACAACAAAAGAAAAAAATGTACCTATATTAAAATTATATACTAACCCAACAGGCCCACTTTTGTGAGGTTATTATGCTGAATTCGTCCCCTGAATTTTAGATTAACCGAGAAATATGTGCTTATTACAGGCACGTAGCTTCCTAGGGGAAGGGGGAAGCGGTGTTAGAGTACGGAAAATGAAATGATTTATATTAGATCATATCTACTGAATTAGCCATCTAGTGGTGACTTTTGAAATTATATAGGTTAATTTGACACTGACAGCTGTCAGTTCGAAATTCTCACATAAATTCAGTATCATAACTAAGCAGAACGAAATGTGACATTTTCGACTTGAACAACGTTGGAAAAAATTGAAAATAATTTCCAAATTTATCACCTCTAGCTCACGGTATGGTGAACGATTTATTATATCTTCGAAGTTTGTGCCTCAAAAAAGCTTAAATTGAACAACGTTTTTAGCGAAACTTAAATTTACCACATCTGAGGCTCGAAAATTCCACAAGTTATTGTTGGGAGGCCAAAAAATCCACCCGTGTTTTTGTTTTCTTCTGTTCCCAAAATTGGGATGGGAACATGGTTAACGGTGGTGTTACTCTCTTACTGCCATGTTAACTATTTATGTATTTTACTGAAATTGAAGAAATGAACATCCTCTGGCTTATGGAGGATAGCGAATTCGGAATTTTTTGTGGAGACTCATGTTATGCCAACAATCCGTAAATGAAGCACTTGAGGTTAATATCATCCAAGTAATCCGTAAGCTAGTACTTTCATAGAAATTTTGTTTAAAATTGTATGGGTTTTTAAAGCTGTCAATTGTTTTAGCAGTGTGCTCATATTATTGAGTTTCTACAAAACCAGTTTTATGAAAAATCTAGTTTGAAAATGGTATTAAGTTTTTTTAGAAATTTCGTTTAAATGTCAATAAAATTATTATTATTCAAAGAGCAATTTTTATTTGATGGACATTTAAATCAAATTTTTGAAAAACTTAAAACCCGAAACTCCTTAAAATCTAGTTTTAATAGAAAACTAGATTTGGAGAAACTCAATAATATGAGCATAAACAAACCAGAAATTTATACCGAATTAAAAAAAAAAAACTATCCAAATTTTGTATCTAATATTAAATTCTGAGGAATCTGAGTTCTTTAAGATTTTATTTGTTTGTGAAAATATTTACATTATTTATACGTTTGTGAAACTCCATAAATAAAAACTTTCTGGTTTTCTGTCAATTACACATTTAAAAATTTTGTAACTCTAACTCTGAAAACTCGAAACCCATTTTTTACCAATTTTAGTAGCATTTTTTGAAGGTTTTTATTTTTTTATATAAAAAAAAATTACAATTGGATTTTTGTACAAAAATTTAGCACAGAATGTAATCATTTTAAAGTCAATACCTTCATTTATTCACGAGATATTGATAACCGAATGTCAATTTTTACCAAATTTTTAGTGCTATTTATTGTAGATTTTAATTTTTATGAAAAACACTGAATGTTTGATTTTTATAAAAAAATTACTAAATGTCGAAAAGATATTTGGGTTGAAAATCAATTTTGACAAATTTTTAGTAACGCTTTTTAAGATTTTTATTTTTTGTAAGAAACTGTCAATTCGATTTTCAAAATTTTACCAGATTACAAAAATGTAATTCTTCGGTGACAATTTGAGGTGACAATTATTTTTTTCAGTTTTTATGATTTAAAAAAAAAACTTTTAATTAATTTTTTTTCAAAACTATATTGGTTTGGTATCACGTTACAGTATGTAATTTAAAATTTAATTCAAGTCGCTAGCGTTATTAGTTCGTGATATATTTTGGGTTAACCAACATTTTTTTGATAGTCCCTTTTGTATTTTTCTTTGTTAATATCTGTATAAGAAAAAATGTATTTGATTTCAATATCTCAACTGGTTCTTGAGATATTCACGACGAAAAAAGCTTTCCCGAACGTACGAATGTACGTTCTAAAAAGATTCTAAGTACCTTGAAACGTCGAGAAATGTCAAAATTTTCAATTCCACAAATCGGATCGATTACAATAACTTCCTGTGGGAAGTTAATAAAATCTAGACCTAGTTAAATACACTAAAGAATTTCTTTAGTGTAGAAAAATCGCTAAGAAGTCGGTACAGCCTACTTGCAAAAGAAAATTACTACAGGCTTGTACTCATTAGCTCCGTCATATTTTTATTTGAGATTTACATTATGTAAGTACTTTATGATAAGTCTTGGATTCGCAGAAAAAATCTGGAAACTAGGAATTAACATTGAACATTTCAATGACAGATAATGCGAAAAAATTGGGTCCCGGAATTTTGTCTGGAGCTCGCTTTAGTGCCTTTTCCCTTGATCTACTATTTAATTGGTTTTGGTTTTGGTATCAAGAATATAACTTAATTATCTTAACAGAACTTTTACTATTTTCATTTTAACAAACCCATTTGCTTTTTTGGGTATGGTACTGTCTAGTGTCTATACACCCTTAAATATTCAACCAACTTTGAACTATTATAGCAAATACATGCAACTTCATTGATTACCAACAAAATAATAAACCGATAACGATACAAACCACTAGAGATATCTTGAATCCGCTTTTATATACTTTATATTTAATAAAAAGAAAAACCACTTCAAGCCTTCAAGGTGTTTGCGAGCTGCGGTCATGCCCCCAGCAAAATATGATACAAGAAACAAAAACAAGGAAAATTGATATAAACAAAGTATAATAGCAGGTAAACAAAATGTTGATGACAACAACTTGCTGATACTATTTATAAATAGTGTAGGTACTACCTTTATACAGAAGCTCTTATTGTATTTTATTTTTCGTTTGCAAAAGATTACAAAATAATCACTTTTTAGTATCAGCTATTTATTTTTTTATTAAAACAAAACAAAACAAAATTCTATTTTTTTTTGGAGTCTATCAAATATTGGACATTGTTGAAAGTCCGAACCGTATAGTCTTTTTCGTGCCTAGCAAACATACCATAATGGAGAGTTTGAAGAATTATTCAAAGAAGAATCAATCATTAAAGAATAGAGTGAATCCTCAATTGTGAGGTGTGACATTAATTGAGCCATTTGAAAGGGCGAGGTATGTGAGGCACATAGTAGGCCATTAACAGCTATTGACCTTGAGAAGTTGGAACATTTGATATGTATAATTAAAGACCAGGTAATGAGGTAAAGAACAAAGATTAGCGTTGAAATAGAATTTTCTGACTAACAATCAACATTTCGTTAATTCTAACCATAAGCATTGAATAATTACAAATAGAAGGGACACCGGGCAAATCCTGCTCTAGATGGCGACACTTATTTCTCAAATGCTCATAAGTCGCTAGTATCGCACGGCGAGTTATTGTATCTCAGTCTATCAAATACAACACCCAATTTTTCAGATTTGGTCCTTATGGGAAATTTACTCACAATTTGTTGTCGAGAAAGATAACGGAATATTGTTATTTAGAATAAAAAACAACAATAACAACTGTGTAGGTACATAATGTCTGTAAAAGTGTGGCATTCAAGGCCAAATCACGTTCGCTGCAGAAAATGTATTTTGAAGGTTTGTTTTTCTTTTTTAAATTTCGTTCTTCATTCATAAAACGAAAATGATTTTGGTGCTTTTCGGTGCATTCGACATGATGATGTTTTGTGAGTTTCTGTGAGTTTTTCTTCAATTTCGTTATTAGTTTGATATGGGTTGGGATAGGTTTATTTTTAAATTTCTTTTTTTTTCTGAAAATAGGGACAGTGGACGAATCATACTTAACTACAAAGTAGGTATAGGTATACATTGCCAATGTACATACATAAGCATAGGTAGATATATTGTTTAGGCTAATGTTAGGTAGGTAATTAGTAATTACTTATAAGTATGTAAGTAGGTATGTATTCATTTGCACAAATGGAGGTTAGTAAGTTAATATGAATATACAGCTGTCAACAAAATAATAGCAGCGCTACTTTTTTCTCATTTCTTTTTATTATATCTTCTTTGTTTTTGCTTTTTTCTCTCTAACTTAAGGTTTTTCTGAAAGCTCTTATTCTAAGCTTTCATCATCACCATCAATCATATCAATATGCATTATATCAATAAAATAACGGCACTTTGTTTAAAAAATTGCAAATTTTGGACACACAAAATAATAGCAGCGTTAATGCAAAAAACAGTTAAAATCAATAAAATAAAGTATAATTCAACTAAAATAGCCAACAAACAGTGAGTATTTTCTGCAAATATCATTTTTTGCTATTTTGCATGTTTTTTTGTTAAATTTATTAAACACTAATGAATACTAAAAAACATAACAAAATACAAATACTTGCATTTTATTTCCATTTATTTCATGTGCTTCTAATCTAATGATCCGATTTGTTTTCGCATATTCTTGACTCAATTAACAATTTTCCATGAAAGTTCCGTTAGCTAAATCTCTCCTTTACCCAAATTTTATATTTTGTTGTTAACAAAATAGACCCTCATTTACCATAGTTGTCTTTTTCTAATCCATCATGTCACGGGAGAAATGACGATTTTACTTCTCGAAAATGCCTGCTTCTAACCTTATGACCGGCAGTGTATATGTACATATCTTGATAACAAAGAAAAATATTAACTTCAATCTATGTATTTACATACATACATATCTTACACAAATTGTTGTCATAAATGTTTTGTAAAACTTTAACAAATATCGACAGATGGGCACGAATGGGATATTTTTCATTGTGGGTCGCATTTATTAGAGAGAAGTCTCTTGCATTTATGGCTCGATATAATTTCTTAAATTACAATTGGACTTCATTTCAACCGAAAGAAATTAAATTTAAAAACAAAATTTTTAAAACGTCAAAGCTTTTAACTGTTTGACTGAGAGAAAAGTTGTATCTAAATTGTATTGAAGTTTTATGAGTAATAACCTACTACATATGATTTATCTTGAGTATCGGAATTTCTTTTATCTTTTACTTTAAATAGTTAAAAGAGTTTATTTTATCTATGATCTAACAGTTTTAGCTTCGGATACGCAAACTTATGGAGGTTTTATCGAAGTTGTGTTGATTAAAGGTGCCTTTTTGCTTTACTTTCTGACTGTTTGGCTACATAATACAAACTTCAGTAAACTGTCTACAAACTCGTTTCATTTATCTATATTTATAAAATATTTTATTGGAAAAAAAAATGTCGTATCATTGTGATAAATATTATTTTAATTGCAGCGCGTGTACGATTGCAGAAATTCAATTCAAATATTTTTGATAACCTAATTTTGATTCAAGCAATATTTTTAATCAGATTTTTTTGGATGAAATAAAAAAATTAAATTTAATACTTAATCCAAGTTCTTATCAAATGTTGAACATTTTTTATTAAATTTAGTTCTATTGATAATATTAAGCTAACATTTATATTGCCAATTTAAGGCACATAAGACAAGAACAAAATCCCATACCTAAATCTTGCAAGGGACTTCAGTCATGCATTTTACTATATCATACAATTGAAAGTATTCAGAAACAATAACACCATGATAAGAAATATGTTTTTTACCTACTTTCGTTAATAATCTGAGCAAAAAACAAAATGTTTATGTACATTATGTAGCAACAAGTGTTCTTTTTATAGATATGGAACTTTATGTTGGTAATACTTTTTTTTATTGTTGGCCATTTTGTCAGTTGTCAAGTTCTAGTAAATCGTAGATTCATTCGGTGAATGCCCTAAAAACAAGGTTGCCGTTGATCCCAATTTTTTTAGTGAATTTTTTTTATAGCGATGAAGCTCGCTTTTAGTTGAATGGATAAGGCAATAAACAAAACTGCCGTATTTTATTTGAAGTGATGTAAATTCTCAAATGTTTGCTAATGAGACAAGGTTCCATCCACAAAAACTAACTTTTTGGTGTAATTTTCCCCCACGATACGGCCACAAATGTTGACAAATGTCATCGAAAAGTTGGACGTCCAGATTAGACTACGTCCAAGTCAGATGTGGGGGTATATGTCAAGAATCAGATTTAAATTATAATTTCAGAAGATTATTTTTGGGAAAAAAAAAGTATTTCAAATTAATTTCATGTCAATTTAATTCATGTCAATATAAAACTTTGTTTTATTCCATTTCAAAGTTCTATACCTCTAAAAACACACACTTTATATCAAACAAAGCATTCATATTATAGAAATGAACATTGTTCTCAATCCGCCAACACAATATGTTATCGTTTCATTATTTTATCTTCCTAAATTTCACCGTGTAGTACAAGCGTCATAGTCAAAACTGGTTACGTGTGGTGTTGATTGGTGAGCCCAATAGTTCTAAAATGAACTCTATTAATGAATGAATTGATATTTAAAAGATTTTTCTAATTTAGTCGCACACATGATCTCGTAGTATTCACTTGTCCATTCAGTATTAGAACAAATAATATTATCATCTGTAGTTATCACATTTCTATAAATAATATCGCATAAGCGCGCGCTGAACAAAGTTGTTTATCAATAATAACTACAATTCTATTAAATAAACTATAAACGTATGTTTATCTAAACATTAATACCTAAAACGTGAAAATAAAAACCTTTTCCAAATTTTAACAATCTTTTTTAAGTTTGTTTTGTTACCTCAAATATTTTTGGTAAGTACAAATTCATACTTAGTTTATTATTTAATTAAGAATAAATTGTTGTATTCTTTTTTTTTGTAGTATACATTTTGTTTGTATTTGTATTGGAATTAAATTTCCAGCAATTATAGAATTGTAGAGATGTAGATATTATTAATTGCACTTTAGTTATTTAGCAATTTTAATTTTACTAGGCAAAAATGTTATAATTGAACTTGAACACTTATTAAACAATCCAAAGAATTATTTTTTTTTTGTAATTGACATGGTTAGGAATTTTGATAATATAATGCAACTTCGGTAAAATTCAACTTTATATTGTTGTTGTTTAAATTGTTACTACCCAAAAGATTGTATTAACGACTGATGGAATTTATGTAAAATAATAGGAAAATGTTGACGTTCGATTGGAAGCAAACATAAAGTTATTTTAATTTTAGAAAACTTTATTTATAATGTGCACACACTAAAAGGTTTATTACTACCCTTAACATGTTTAAAGTTCAAACACAGTGCGAGCTGAAGAAAATAATGAAGGATTTAAGAGGAGATACCGGTGGACTTAAATGTCTTAAAATTTTGAATGAGAGGGAAAACAGTAAAGCATTCTACATTATCGATGTGCGGTGGAAAAAATAATCTCCATACTGAACATCAAATCCACACCCACCATCGATTTCAAGGCCGCATATGACAGCATCTACACAGGGACGAGCTGTATAGAGCCATATCTAGTTTTGGCATCCCTGCCAAACTCGTCCGTTTATGCAGGATGACCATGGAAAATTCACGCTGCTCCATAAAGGTTGGAAACAACTTAACAGAAACTTTAGATTTCAAAAAAGGTTTTAGACAAGGTGATGCGCTGTCATGCGATTTTTTTAACATCGTACTTGAAATAATAGAATAGAGCTCCCACGTCAACACTAGAGGCACTATCTTTCAAAAGTCTGTCCAATTTCTAGCATATGCTGATGACATTGACATAATCGGAAGAACTCAGCGTGATGTCAATTGGGCTTTTGTGGGTATTGAGGCAGAGGCGTCAAAAATGGGTTAACGGTTAATGAGGGCAAAACAAAGTACATGCTGTCGTCAAGAAAAGACCTACAACACCGACGTCTTGGTCAAAACGTCACCATCGACAGACGTAACTTTGAGGTAGCTAAGGACTTCGTCTACCTAGGCTCCGCTATAAACGCAGAAAACAACACCAACGCTGAGATCAAACGAAGAATAACTCTTGCTAACTGCTGGTTTTTTGGGTTAAGAAAGCAATTGAGTAGCAAAGCCCTCTCTCGAGGGACCAAAGAGTCGCTATATAAGACCCTCATCATCCCCGCCCTGCTATACGGTGCAGAAGCATGGACTATGACAAAAGCGGATGAAAGCACCTTGGGTCGTTTTGAGAGAAAAGTTCTTCGTGTGATCTACGGTCCCGTATGCATAGAAGGGGGGTAGAGCAGAAGAAGAACGTAGACTTAGCGAAAACGGTAAAAATCCAACGACTAAGATGGCTGGGTCACGTAGAGTGCATGGAAATCAATGGTTCGGCTCGGAAAGTCTTCGAATCCACACCCACAGCAGGACAGCGCAGTAAAGGAAGACCGCGGATCAGGTAGCGCGCACAAGTCACCTCTCCCAACTTGGAGCTCGAAACTGGAGACATCTAACTAGGGCAATGTCATATTGTATGTGATCATTCTATAAGAGGTACACACACCGAATAATGAAAGTAAATTTGTTTCTAGGATGCAAGTGCCACTCATGGATAGTGGAAATGTTTTTATTAATATTTTCTAAAACTTTTAGAAATATCGACCGACGGACACATTCTAGCCTCTTTTTTTGTATTATCTTCCATTCGATGATAGTTTTTAGAGAATTTGGGTCCAGTTATAGTTATCATTGGTTTTCATAATTGAACATTTTGTTTCGGGATTTAAAAGCGGTTAAGAGTGTCAAACTGTAATGTTTGGTGTCAAAATGAAGCTGATCAGTTGTTGATTTTTTCTACTAAAAAATACATTATTTAATGCAAAACTTTTCATTTATTTAAGGGGCCAGTTATAGCTATCATTGAAATCGATCCGGAAAAATGTTTGAATCGATATTTAACGGTGTTTCCCTTTGATTAGAAATGAAAATTATATACCGATCGATCGGAAATCACACAAAGAATTTTTTTTGAGAAAAAAGAAGTGTAAAAGCACATTTGTTTTTCTCTAAAAATGTGTTTTTCTATTTTCTGGACGGAAATTCATTTTCCTGAACAGCTGATACTTTTATGTTCAAAAGTGAAACGAATCGTTTCACTGATTTGTGCTCCAATTTCACACAATTCCAATGACAGATTTCTGTCAGTAAACATTTTTCGGTGGATTTCAATCAGGAAATTTTTTTCAATGACAGAAATTTCTAATGATAGCTATAACCGACCTGCCAAAACAATTCCAATGTTTGTTTTCAATGATGAAAACCAATGATAGCTATAACTGATCCCTAATTTTTAGTTTTTCAAAGATGAAATCCTTTTCAATGAACAGCTGATTATTGATTTAATATTTCGGAACATACTCGTTCCACTGAAAGCATTCCATTTTCTTTGTATTCCCACCTGTCAGTTTTACTTTCAATGATCAACTCTAGCCTCAAATGTTTGATTCTTATTAGAAAATTCCAATGATTACTTTCAATAATGAAAACCAATTATAGATATAACTGGCATCAATGTTTATTTAAAACATTTAACCACATTTAACCAAAATCTTGTGAATAAACAAATTTTTTTCCAGAACAAACACATTTGCTTGAAAATGTCATCAAATGAAGATGTATTACAAAAGCTGCCTTACGATGCTGTTCGCACGGCCCTCATCGAGGTTATCCATAAGATCATTCCGACTAAAAACTACACACTTCAGCTAGAAGAAGGATCATCGAAAGGAGACAACTATGTTGGGGTTGTTCATCGTTTAAATATATCTTACGAAGAAAAAGAAAGCGAAAATATTCGTAAGCCAAAGAAAGTAGGAATATTTGTCAAAGTTCCACCAACCAACATTCAAAGACGAAATCAATTCTTCGCAAGACCTTGTTTCCTTAGAGAGGCACTGATGTACGATGAGGTATAATGTGCCTTTATTCACTTGCGTAAACTTTGATCAATAATTAAAGTAACATTTCCTTTTATTTTAGTTTTTGCCACTTCTCGCTAAATTTCAACAAAGTAAAGGCATCAATCCTGAAATTGATGGATTCAAGGAACACGCCATATGCTACAAAAGCTTAAGCGATGAACTTCATGAGGCAAT
This sequence comes from Eupeodes luniger, assembly GCA_951509635.1. Taxonomy (NCBI): domain Eukaryota; kingdom Metazoa; phylum Arthropoda; class Insecta; order Diptera; family Syrphidae; genus Eupeodes; species Eupeodes luniger. Next base: position 114,547,236 of record OX608074.1, read on the forward strand.
TTTTATGGAAGATCTTGGAAATAAAGGTTTTCGAATGAATGATCGCTTTGTTGATCCATCGTTAGAAATTGTGAAATTAATAATGAAAGCTTTGGGAAAACTTCATGCGTTATCATTTGCATTGAAAGATCAGTGTCCAGACGAGTTTGCAAAATTCAGAGATATTGAGGAAATCTTAAAAAGAAACGATAAATTTTTTGTAGACTATATAAATGGCCTAAAAGAAATGGCAATTGAGGCTTTATCAAACGAAGGTGACGAGGAATACCTTGAGTTTTTTAAATCGTTCGTTGAAAAGAAACCACTCTACAATCGAATGACAGAACTTACTGAAGGCTTTAGAGCAGAGCCTTATGCTGTCCTCTGCCATGGAGATTGTTGGAATAATAATATTTTATTTAAATATGACGTAAGTTGACGATTCTTTATTATAAAATATCCATGCTTTTCAATATTTTAATTAACTTATTTTTTTAAATTAGAATGAAACTGCAGTTGATATAAAATTGATTGATTGGCAAATATCTAGATTTTCCTCACCAGCTTGTGATTTGAGTTACTACATTTTCTCTTGTACTACAAAACCTTTAAGAAAACTATATTACAAGGAAATCATGGATGTCTATTATTCTGAATTGGCTCAATTCCTAAAGAAGTAAGAACAATTTCACATCCACATTCATTTTATTTGTATTTGTTGATCTCCGTATATAGACTTGGTTCCGACCCTGAAGTAGTATTTCCACGCCCAGCTCTAGATGATCAATTGAAAAGGTTTGGTTCATTTGGAGTGATCATGAGCCTTATGCTCATACCTACTTTGACAGCAAAAGCTGATAACGTACCAGACTTGGATGAGATAAGTGCAAGAATGGAAGCCGGTGATGTGGAGTATACAAAAGAAGCTTTTGGTAACAAAGTACCTGAAACATTTTCTAGACTTCGTGATGTTCTTATTGACGCTATAAACCTTGAATATTTAGTGTAGAGATTTTTTTTTAAAGTTACTTAATATGTATGTAATGTGCTTATAATTTTGTTTAAATAATTTGTAAAGCTTTATAGTTTTAGTTATTGTTCGTTTTCAAGATGTTTTAAATTTAATAATTAAATAAATCAATTTATATTAAACATATGTTAAATAAAAATACATACTTTTAAAGATATTTTTTATAATTTTTAACAATCTAATAAATCAATTTTACTATCAAGATATTTTGCAAATATTGCTTTCCCTTATTTATTTTCATAATATCTTTCAGAAAAGAACTCTTTTTTTCTTTTTGTGGTTTCAATTTGTAAAAAAAATTAATTTATTTTGTATCTAGATCTGTCAAAACTAAAATTTCCCCTGTTTTTGCATTACGTGAGTCAAAATAAATTAATTTATTTTTGATTTAAGATATAATCTGCAGTTTTGGATTCTTCCGTAGATTTATTTCTCTGCACCAATATCAATACGATTTTTTAAAAATGTTTAGCTGTGAATTTGACAGCTCTACACCGGACTCGTTAACATGTACACAAAGTTACACTAATACAATGACAAAAAAACAATATTCCAATCGTGTTCCATGATCCGGTAACATGTACACAAAGTTACACTAATACAATGACAAAAAAAAACAATTCCAATCGTGTTCCATGATCCGTACTGTTTAAATTGTTGTATTTGTAATGTCAATGAATACATTCGAATTCCAAGAACAATTTTTGACTTGTTTTCACGCATACATATAATAAACTCCTGAGTTTTTCACGCACACATTGGTCGCATTCACAAAGCTAGTGGCTACGTAGTCAAGGGATCCTGATTGGCTAAATCTCACTACAAAAGTAGTTGAAATTTCCCCTCCGACGTAGTGTACAAATTTCGGCTACAAAGTTAGCACACTGGTTTTGACGTTTTACAATCAGCTGCTCGGTAAGGACACAAGAATTCAAAATGAAATGAATCTTTCGGTATTTAAACACAAATATAAATCAATTATATTATATCTTCTATTTGGTTTTATTGAATTAAAAAAGAAAAAAAAATGTTTAAAGTTCTGAAAACACAAATGTTTCTTATTTTATATATGTATTTGTATTTGTCATTAATATGACATTTCCGGATTGACTAGCTTTGTAGTGCAATTTTGCATTCACAAAGCGAGTTGAATTTTGACTACGTAGCAACAAGCTTTGTGAATGCGCCCATTGAATCAATTGCAAAATCAGCTGTTCGCTTATCCACTATCCACTGGATAACGTTATACCTAACACACGTTTAGTGAAATTATTCGTTAAATAAATAAGTTGATTCATAAACATATTTTCCATGTTAGTTATCCATTGAACAGCACCAAAACTCTACTAGATAAACATTATCAGACAGACTGCAGCCATGACTTGGATATTTGGTAGGATGTGTGTGAGTAAAATACCTAAATTTCATTGTCAAATTTAATGAAATAAAAGATATTTGGTCCCTTTACGCAAAAATCGGCGAAAGTTATCCGTTTGTTAACAAATGTCATTTAAGGCTAACGCACCTTTATTATTAGGAATTCTGATTTAACATACGTCTTTTCCAATCGATAGTAAATTTACTCGAATAAAGTTGTCGATTATCCATTCCAATAACAAGAAATAAAATATTATATTCGACTCTATAACGGTAAAATATTAATTTCTTCATGTTTCGTAACAAGTCCAGGTACCTACATAATTGGTATATTTACACCATATTTTTTTAAGGACCGGGTACATAGTGAGGTGTCTGGTACTACTATCCGGGTAGTACCTGTGACTTCCAAATACCGGGTAACCGAGTATTTCTGAGGCAAAATCAAGAGCTCTCGATTATAGTATGTACATATGTACATATGTGCCATGTGGTAATATGACATCAGATATGGAGTTTAGAGAATAAGCTTAAGTGGTGCGAAAGTCCTGATCAACAAAGTGTAGGTATAACTTGAGTAAAAAAAATAAAGAAATGTACAAATAAAATTAAGTGAGTCATTTAGTACAAGCGATAAAATAATGAACAAATTTGGTCACAGATGACCAATGTGGCAACCGTGGGTTAGGTACACCAAGCGAGCAACGAAAGTAGAAATAGAAGATATCTGTCAAAACAATGCACAGACTTAAACATCCGAAAAAGTCTTCGTGTAATAATGCGCGCATCACCTAATGACACTTCAAAACAAAATAGCCGATTAATGCGCATTAAATACATGCGCTGTGTAATACCGGACTTTGAAAATATAAATCTGCCGCCAGACACCCTGTATTATCTTGACTTGGATAACTTATTAACAAATTATTGAATTTTTAAGGGCGTAGGTAAAAGCATTAGTCATTGTTTAATATTTTGACACAACAATGGTCAAATTCATAAAACAGAAGCATTAGGTATTCTTAATTTTATATCTACTACACCAATTTTGTAATATTAATTATTTAATTATGATAATATGTGTATGTATGTATGTATGTAAATAGCTGTACATGTGTACTAAAATGAGGTGTGGATAATAATCAACTAACTACGATTTGACCCTAAAATTATAACAGCTGCGGTGTCCGAGTGGTTAAGGAGATGGACTTGAAATCCATTGGGTTCTACCCGCACAGGTTCGAATCCTGTCCGCAGCGACAGTATTTTTTTTATTTTTTGTAGTTATCTGTAGCAGATTGAAATCCAAAACATGTCAGATGAATGATGTTGTGTGGATCGAAACGAAACACAACTTTTTATTATTATTCATCCATTTTGATACCTGGTTGCTTTCCACACCGACTGGAAGTCATAATAAGAACACAATTGAATAAAGCTATAGAGTAGACGCTTCTATGTTTGGAATTGCCGGCAATAGCATGAAACTTTAGTTTCAATGATCCAGTAAATGGATTGCTTGCAACTCTTCGGAGTTCTTATTTGTTTGTTTTGAAAACTGTTTTCTAATAAGCGGTCTCATTGGGCAGGTTCTGGCAACATAAGGGACTTCATTTGCAGTCAACTTCATTCTTTTAACGTAAATTTTGACTTAGGCAACTACTTACATAGTTTTCCAAGTGTCATGAATTTCAAATTTAAAACTTTACTTCACGAACCCTTTCTTCAATTTCATAGTATAAAAACTACCAAAAACATTATTGTCTATAAAACACTCCTCAGGCAAGAAACAAGCCCATCAAGATTTGCATTTTGTATTGCAAAGAAATATTACTTATTTCTTTTCCAATTTGACAAGGAACCCTTTTACACAAAAGATTAAATGTAATTGTGCAGAAAATAAATAAATCATAGAGTAATAAAGTTCAGCTTTCAGTTGAATGAAAAAACATTATCAACTTTCATTTTAATTGAAGTAGACTTGACTTGTTAGTTAGGGAGATTTTTCTTGACTAACTTTCCAGTCAGCTTTCCATTAAAATTGTCTTAATTGGAAAGTAATTTTTTGGCACCTGGCCAATCAGATAACAGAAACTTGCTTTACTTTCAAGTCCCTTATGTATGTCGTCTGAACCTGCCCATTATGAATTACCCGTAATTTGGGAAGCTGTCACTTTGAAAGCTTTCATCTTTTGACATTTAAGAGTAAACAATTTGGCGTAGCGATACTTATTTCAAGACGCATTGAAATTTTTAAAATTCACTACAAAAATGGTGAACATTTTGTTGTCACTGTTCGCAAAACTGAAGCACTATCTCCGCCAACAATATTTGCATTAGTGTAATAATTTAATTTAATATCTTTTCAAAAACTTGAGATTAAGGCTTCAAACTTATTTTATCTTATAAGAAATATTGTTTTCAACATTCTGACAAATGTTTAGAAAAATCGAATTCACAGTTTTCTTACAAAAAATAAAAACCTAAAAAAAATTAATGAAAGTTGATAAAAATTGATTTTCGACTCAAATATCTTTTCAAAACTTTGAGATATTGGCTTTAAACTACTTTAATCTTTCAAAAAATATTGTTGTCAACATTCAGTAAAATTTTGAAAAAAAATCGAATTGACGAATTGATTTTCGACTCAAATATCTTTTCAAAAATTTGAGATAATGGCTTCTAACTAGTTTTAACTTATAAGAAATATTGTTTTCAACATTCGATAAAATTTTGAGAAAAATCGAATCGACAGTTTTTTTTACAAAAAATAAAAACCTAAAAAAAACAATACTAAAACTTGGTAAAAATCTACTTTCGACTCAAATAGCTTTTCAAAAATTACAAAAGCTGGCTTCAAACTTATTTTATTTCACAGAAAATATTGTTTTCGATATTTAGAAATTTTTTTATAAAAATCCAATCTACAAAAAATAGTACGCAAATTTGGTAAAAATTGATACATATAGACAAACTTTTAAGCAAGACAAATCGACAGACGGGATGGGAAGTTATCAGTGTGGGTCGCATCCCAGCCTCTTTTTTTTAATATCAATGGGAAACTTCTTTTGGAAAACCCTGTATTTTTTAGCTTAATTTTGATTACTGTTGTAATCTTATGAACATAAAGGAAATTTTAAATATTCCAACCAACAAAACATTTGTCATATGAACATCTATCTTCAAAAGATAAAGTTGCTGGAAACTTAAAGTTGGTATGAGTTGCTGGCAACTATCGAGCTTTCCTAGGCTTTGGCTCATCTACAGCTCTTTATTATTTTTCAACAACACCTTCCACACATTTTGTGTCCACTCTCAAGTCTCAAATACAAACACAAATTATTAAATATTATTTATTTTATTTATTTGACCTTGTTGTTTAATGTTTTGCTCAGCCTCAGGCACTCAACTCAGATTATTTTTTGGATATTTCTAAAATAATTCAATAAAATGCTCAGAGCTTATTCTCATTAAACAAAAAGTGAAAGTTGCAATCGAACAACAGAACTAATTATAATATTTTGCTCTCTAGGTAAACTTTTAATCTTTTATTTTTCATTGATGATTTTATTCTAAAACTTTATGTAACTTTCCTTTCAGATTCTCTTAATGAAAACAATTCAAAAGAAAAATCCCAAGGATGTCGGACAATAATCAGAACAATAAACAAGTCGTTGATATATATCGAGATAGTTATTTACGTTTTTTAGGTTTGTTTTAAATTATTAATGCTAATTAATACGATATGAAAACATGTGAATTGCTCATGATAAGTCAAGTGCTAATGCTGGTCAAGTGGTTGCCGATGCATTCAATTAAAGGTCCCTGCACACACTCAATTCATTACCTAATCATGCACCGTATATTAAAAACCTATGAAACAGTTGACGACACCTAACATAACACCTGTTCCTATTTTTGCATTTTTCTTTATTTTACTATAAGGATATAGCAATGAATTAGGAGAAGCGTTTCGTCCGCTTTGGCCCAGACATATTGTCAATTTGACATACGGCATAGCAGTGGCATATGTTTTGGCAGATACTGCTGATAAGGGCATGAAGGTACACGAAAAACAAGGTTCGTCCAATAGAGATGTTGCTATCAAAGCAGGAGATGTCCTAACTTGGCAAATGTTTGCCTCTGTTATCATTCCTGGCTACACTATCAATAGGTTTGTATTTATTTTAATATCCTCTATTATCACTGTACATTAGGTTTAACAAATGCTTAAACATACCTATTTCAGATTAACTAAAGGTACACGTTTTATGGTAAAACGCTTCAAAGTACCCAATGCCAGATACATTCCTACTGCAATTGGTCTTGCATCAATTCCACTTATAATAACACCCATCGACAAGCTGGTAGATTATTTAATGGATGAAACCTATCGGAAATATCTTAAGTGAAATTTATGTTTTGATGCCAATTACCTACTGCCATTGCAACAAAGAGAAGTAATATTATTGTGATAAATTTTTGCAAGAATTATTAAAAAACACAAATAAATAAATTTTCTTAATACATTAACAAATATGCAACTAAAAAAAATGCATACTATTAAAATAGTACAATTTGTTGTAGCTACAGCCTTACCTGTTTTATTTTTTTAGAGCAATAAAATTGACTTAAAATGTTTGAATTGATTTAAATTATTTTTATCATTTCTATTGTTGCATTTGGAGCTCTTCAAAACCATTTTGATTCTATTTAGTAAATAAGTTTTAATATTTCCAAACATTGAGAATGTATTTTCTACCAGAAAGCCTATAACGAAAATTGGAAGAATAGTCGTTAACTTGCCTTACTACTTTTGCATTCGTTAATGTCATAATAATTGATGTTATACATGCATTTCATCGATGCAATATATGCCCTGAATTTCCTGGATGGCTGATTGCTACTTATTGTACATTAGGATGGATGGAGTGAAAAACTTTTTTAATATACACTGTAGGCCAAAAGATTGAGTCCACTCTCATTTTAAGAAAAATTAATAAATTAAATTCTATCAACGTAAAAAAACTTGCAGCTCTGGACTTTCTAGATATAATTTGTTTAATTGGTATATTGTTGCAGCAATCTTGAAATCTTTTCCATCATGCAGACTCCGATGAAGGTCATTGCTCCCGGAACCTTCTATCCAACTCCTCACACAAAAACCTGACAGGGTTAATGTCCGGTGATTACTGAGGACATGACATGACTTGTTAGATTACTTCGTCATCTCTACCTAGGTGATGCCGGCAAAATCTGGATGTGTGTTTAATGTCATCGTCCTTGAAAATAATTTCGGAAACAAATAAAGACACGCCTGTTTTCGGCTATGCCTTTATTTCAACTCAAATATTCTTAACCTATTTATACCTACTTGAATCTAAGGAACATGAGATAAGATACCGATCAAAACAGAATACACATTTCCACCCCATGCCATCACAGAACCACCTCTATGCTTGCCGGTAGGAACCATACATAGTATGGAAGCATCGTTTGTTCAGCGCTGTGTAGAACAAAAAACCTTCGTTTTGTACCAAATACCTCGAACTTAAATTTATCGCTCTATTAAACTCTCCTTAAATATTCTTCCATCAAGACTAAGGTTTTTGGCCCTCTCTAACCGGTTCACCTTATTTTGAGGTCAAAGAAATGGTTTTTGAACTGCAACTCGTCCAAATACTTCAGTATCTTTTAACCTACATACGTTTGACTATTGTCAATGAAAGCGGCTTTTTCCGTGTTGTATTTATTTCGGCACGTATTTCCGGTGCTTTTTTTCACCAGTTTCTTGTTGCTTGTTGTTACTATTAACAGATCCTCTTGCTTACTTGTAGATCTAGGTCGTCTTGAGCGTGCCGCTTTTCCTTTGATAATGGCAGAACGTTTTTCAATTGTGGTTTCCGCAACTTTTCCCATTTTTAACTAGTTATTTACTCAATAAATGAAGAATCTCAAATAAATGCTTATGAATTCAAAACGTGGCTTTTATATTAAAAAGTCATACAAAAATGCTGAATCAACAACCAAAATTCATAATAATTAATTATTTTGACAAACCCAAGTACATTCCCAATAATTTTTTTTTTTCTACGTTCCTACGTTTTCTACGTTAACAAACAAATCGTCCTTTTCAAAAAATATGGATGAAAAATACAACTTTTACTACCTGAACGTGTAACGCATTGTTCAGGCAAATAAATCAGGCAAACAACCTAATCTTTAATTCATAAAATCAAACCCCGGGCATGAATGAAGTCAGTTCACTATGTAAGACTTATTATTCCGGCCTGCAGTGTATGTGATGTATTATGAAATTAAGATTCTTGAACACTTTGCGCTTTTGTTTCTGAAGTTGCAACTCTTATTTTAAAATTGAAGTTAAAACAAAAATAAAATAAATTAATTCTTATTAAAAAAGTGCTTTATATTAATAAAAATAAATCCCATCAAAAATACATATTATAGTAAATCTTGTACAAAAGATTTTATATACAAACAAATAAAATGCAATATCTGACATTAACAACAATTATCCAATAAATAAGGACTATCAAGGGCTCCTAGACCAGCTGCGACCCCACCCTCATTGGCTGTAGAAAGTTTTGTTCTCAACATATGACCTGCCTGGTAATTAATATTTATTGTTTTTGCATCCCCAATAATGACACCAAATATCCCCAGCTCTGAAACAAGATCAACCAATGGCGGCGGCATTGGACCATCAGGACGAATCATATAACCTTTGGTGATTGGTGGATGAATTCGTTCCATTAATATCCAAGCTGACCGTTCAACAGAACTCATACTCTATTGAAAAACCAATGTTTAATTATGCAAACAAATATTAAAAGGATTTATATTAACCTTTAACGCATCTGGAATGTCAGCCCCATAAACATTGTTACCACCACCTTCTCTTTGTGGTTTCAAAACAAATCTACCAAAGGATTATTTATGAATTTTAATTTGGTTGAATTAGAAAAAAAAGAAAGAAAAACAACAAACCTCTCAGGATCTTTTAATGCCATTTCATAAGAAGCAATTCCTTGTTCGTTAGCATCCAACGAATAGAGTCCTGTAAAAATTTTTCCAATTGCTTTAACCTAAAAAAAAAATCAACCAATTGAAGTAAGGATTTTGTTCTCATATCAAATTTAATTCAATTACCTTTTCTGGATCAGTGATAAATCTTTCAAGAATTCCTGGAGTAGCCAAAGCTTGTTGAACTTTCTTAGTGCCTGCTAAGTGATAGTGTATCGATGGGGACTTAATTGCTTTTGAACACTCGACCAAATATCTTGCATCCCATTCATTTTGAGAATGATAATGCCCTGGTTCATATCCAGCACGGAAATAAACAACACTTACTTCTTGTCCATCGATATTTCAAAGTAAATTTTGTATATAATGGACTTCTTATTGTTGTTCTACGATCATCGATTCCACTTACATTAAAAGTTCATTGTTCTTTCCAAGTTTTCCCTGAGCGTGAATTTCTGTGAGTGTTTTTCGCACAACATTTATATTGGGATTGTTTTCACGAATATAAAATTCATGGAATCTCTGTATCAAATAGATTAGTTTTGTTTTCGTTGGAGTTGTATAAATTAACAAACAAACAAAGGGTGGATTATACCTGGTCACAAATATTATAGGAAATATCTTCAATAACAAAAAGAATGATAGCTTTTGGATTTCCGTACAGCTCCCATGCCTTTATCATGCCTCCACATAATCCAGATAGCGCCTTGTTTTCTGGCATCTATAAGAAAGTTTCGTTTAAATTGATTAGTATTCTGCTTTTGTATTAAAATCCAACATCTTACCTTAGAAATTTTATCACTATGTCCTAATTCCTGAAGAACAAAGCTGAAAATCGTTGGAAAAGGATTACTGTGTTAAATTTAAATTAAATAAATAAATGCAATTATTTTTTAAACCCAAATACTTATTTTACCAAAAAGCAAGCAAATTTAAGTACTTCAAAACTAATTTCAAACCATTATGCATCCAACATATTTATGTAAAGAAACAATACTTTTTCTAATTATTAATATAAGTAAAAAAGTTTAAATTTTTCTACTAAAATAAAATATGTTAACATCTAAAAAAGTGATTTTTGTGGCCAATCGATATTATGGAAAGTTTCAATCATTCATCCGTCAATAGGCGGCGTCAAATTATGTATTATAAATGTTATATAATTCAGCGAAAGTGCGATGGATGAAATTGAATTCATTCGTCAAAACTGGACTCAACAAATAGCATAAACACGTCCAGTAATCCACCAACTGACATGAAGTTGTCTATGTTCTGGATTTTTCGCAATGATATGATCAAGTGATAAGCTAAGGACGATTTTTCGAATGGTGGGAATAGGGATATTTGGATATTTTCTTTGTTATTACTTTTTACAGCGGATGCAAGTGGAATGTGTCTGTTTTGTTGTCTTTTTCTTTCGAATTCCTAAGTGTGGTTGCCTCATCCTTTGGCTTTTAACGAAATGTAATTTTGTTTGATTTAAAATAATTAAGTTTATTTTTTGTTTTTCCCCTTCACCTGCAGGCTTATAAAAAACCTACCCTTTTGATCTTGATTGTTCTGTCTTTTAATCCAAATTGGTCGAGTTTGTGATAATCATAACATGATACAACATAGAAATATGCTGGAGCCCCCAACAAATAGAACGTAAGGCTTAAATAATTTTTATATTTTCGCCATAAGCCAAATTTTGTGCTGCCTTACACAGAATGCTAAGTACACAGTTGCGGCACTTAAATGGATATTGTGCCATTTATTTCCTTAAGATCAATTTGTGTTAACTGATAACGAAACCATATCATTTGAGTGTAATCGAAGGAGGAAGAATTTTTTGTCACATTGTTAGAGTTTTCTTAATAAATTATTTAATTAAAATGTTTCTTACACACATTTATCTTAAAAATTATTATTAAATTCTAAGGACACACTATTTTCATGCATTTTACTTACTTTTAAAAACAAATACAACCACAACAACAACAACTATTTTATAAATACATACAACATAACATTAGTTATAGGAATAATAAATCTATAGCGGTATATCATTTATGTTTGTTATTTTATATTTAAAAAGAAATGTATAAAATAGTGTTTTTTGTTTTAAATTAAGAAAAAAAAGAGAGAGAAATGAAAAACACAAATAATTTATTTAGAATACCTCTGTAGAGGAGTCATATGTGTGGAAATACCACCAAAACTAGAGGCAATTGTGTTGAATTCGACTTGTTTAATGTCATTGCCTTCATAGCAGTGTGCCAAATAGTCAGATCGAAACAGACCGAGGGAAATAGTTGCCTGCAAAGGAAATGTTCATTCATTTTTCAATTTTAATGTCTTTTTTGTTTTTTATTCTGCATGGAATAAGGGATGGATAAATTAAGAAAAGAAAAACACACAACACACAAAAATATAAAAGAAAAAGTAATCCTCATTAAGTTGATATAAAAATGATGTAATTTTTTATTTTTTTTTTATGAAGGGTGAAAGATAATGGCTTGACATTAAAACTTAATTTTCAAATAAATGTTGGTGGACTGTCCTGGACTTGTTTGCAGCAAAAATATAGGCAACGTTATTGCCAAAAGTAGAGTTTTGTTTGTTTAATTAATGTGAGTTGCCTCAATTTTAGTATTATAAATAAAAAACCAAACAAGTGCAAATTCAAAAATGTGGTGCAACCACAGCGGGCACAATTTAAAAGAAACAAATTTGCTATTTTATGAGAATTAGTTATGGGCAATTGTAGTGTCAGTGTCCTTGGCATAATGGACCGTTAAAAGTTAATACTGTGCATGTTTGAAAAAGTGGCGCTAAGTAGACTAAAATATGCCTATAAGGGTTAATCCATACTACCCAAAATAAGTCATAAAAATTGAATAGCTTCACATGGTGTTAAATGACTATATATTATTATTTTTGTTTTGTACTAAATTAAAAGACGTAAACAAACTAATGTTATCAGAAAGTTCTTTGTTTTTAATTTAATAAGTTTTAAAATAAATTTACACATAGCATGCTCAGGCAAATAAAAGGAAAACAAAGCTATTGGACAGGAACATAGCGATATAATTTAAATATAGAAAAAGCATTCGCGCAATTGTATAAATAAAAGAATCAAATAAATATACATTATGTACATTGTTATATAGTAAATATAATCGAAAGCAAAATAAAAGACAAAATACTAGAACAGAGAACATAAATAAATATTTATTTATTTTAAGTCTCGTTTGTTTTGTTAAGTTTTTAATTTTTTTTTTGTTTCATTTGTGCACCTTTGAATTGCCTTACTAGCTGGTCCTAAATGGCCAAAACCAGAAGCTATTGTATTAATTTCAACTTGTTTCCAGCAACAGTAGGCACACTTTTTACCCGTTATTTCAGGACAGCACGTCTCCAACATCAAATCAGATCGAATAAGTCCCAAAGATAATGGCTTTAGTAGATAAGATTTGACTTATACATAAATCTTTTTGTGTGATATATGAAACTAAATAAAAATGAATGTTTTTTCTTTGTATAAATGTAGCAAGTATAAAAAATAAAAAGGGAAAAAGTTCCAAAATAAATTTGTTTCAAATAAGTGATATTTCGTTGAGCTTGCATTTTGGACGACATAAATACGAAAATGTTTGTTTATTTTTCCGCTTATGGACGGATAATCAAAAAAAACATTTGAAATGGGAGAAATTTACAACATTTAGATAGGTACCCTTATGTATTTATAGTTTTTGCTTTATTGGTTAGCTTTTGATCTCTATTTTAGTTCGTTAAAAGAGATCCATATTTATTTTTATTGGCTCACAATCAGCATTGAAAATTTAAGTGCAACAAAAATAGCTACAACTTTTTTTTCAAAATTGGACTCGGAATGCATTGAATTCGAATGCAACCCCAGGACAGAGTAGGAAAGCCGCGGATCAGATGGCACACAGAAGTGGACAGTGATCTCACCCAAATTGGAATTGGCAAATCTAAACATATATGTAGGTAAGGACCGAGCTACATTGAGAAGTTTGTTGGGTGAGGTTTAAGTTCACACTGGACTGTAGCGCCCACTTAAGTTTGTTAGTAAGAATTCAATACAGGGCTCAAAATTACTGTATGATAAATGACAAAATTTCTATTTGAAGTAGGTACATATATACATATTTACACCCCATGTGACGTTTTTTCTTCTTAAAAGTGGCTTGCAAACTTTTTAGAACTTCAATCTCAATTGATAGTAAATAAATGAGAAGTCATCATCAATAACTATTGCAAAAAAAGATATTCCTGATTGATTTGAATAATATGTCTAATTTTATACTTGCTACAATGATACTCGATTTAATGATAACACAAATTAAGTTAATTAAGTTTACCTGTTTGATACCATTAGCTAATACTTTTTTGTAGACATTAAAAAGATTTCGCGTAAATTCATCAACCTTGATTGTTTCAGCTAAGGTTGTCGTAAGGAATTCATCATCATGTGCTACAAAATGCATTAATTCATTAAGTATACATTGTAAATCTACAGCTTTTTCAAATTCTTTTCGTGGAAATGAAGAGGGCGTCAAGATAAATGGAGCAAACTGGAGAACAAAATATAATAGTGAAGAAAAAAATAATAAATAGTGTAATACAAAACTTACATTTAAAGCATCAGGACTGAAATTAGTTTTAGATCGCATTGCGGCTCCATGCATAAGAGCCCAATCCTTAGCTTTAGGAACAACTTCCAGAAGCGTTTTATCATCGATTGGAAATTGAACACAAGACTCGAGCATTGGTAGAGACGACATTGTGAAATTGTTAAAACAGTGTTAACACGACAAAGGATGGGGAAATAATAATGTTTAAATGATAAACGAAAATTCAACAAGCGGAAACTAATTTCTTATCTTTTAATTGATTGTGAAATTTATTTACGATAAGCAAATACTTTTATCAAATTCATGCAGGTTTACGATTTAAGAGACGACAAAAATTTAGCAAATACTATCTTTTTTTGCATATGGTAATCATGTCAATATTGAGATAACTGACAGCTGACATATAAATGGAAGCGTTCAGAACTAGTTAAGATATGTTTTTTTTTTTTCAAAAAAATGAGTCATTAGGTGTGTTTGAAAACGTAAAGTTTCTTCTGAATTGTGAAGATTTTTATAATTTCCTGTAAAAAGTGAAGTGTAGCTATTTCATATGGAAGTAAAAATTAAAAATTATCTGTGTTTTAATGTGATTAAATTATAGTGATTTATAATACATAATTCTTAAATAAATAGAAGGATCATTTTATAGGCTATTTTCATCAATTATGACTTCAGTTAACAAAATCCTGTTTGTTAAAGGTTTTAAAAACATTTGTTGCGTTCAATCTTAGATGAAAAGAGGATACGAATACCTCTTTGTTAGTGTCTTACGTCTTAAGTAGCAGGTGATCCAAAGTTTGGTTATCAAAAAAGTAGTCCACACCTATCGCAAAGGTGGATAGGAGGCAATTTTTACCAGCTGTCTTTACCTGGTCCATGTTCCCTCGGCATGGCGAGAAGTTAAAGTTGTTTTTATACCCAAGGCAGGTAAATGCTCGCAAGTCAACCCTAAAGATCTACGACCTATAAGTCTATCATCATTCCTTCTTAAGACCTTCGAAAGATTGATTGATATCCATTTAAGGGCAAGTATTGATACAAGACTTCTGTCTTCGTCTCAACATGCCTACTGTAAAGGTAAATCGGTGGAAACAGCGTTACACACGTTAGTACGCACCGTCGAATATTCCCTCCATCATAAAGAGTTCACTATGGTTGCTTTCCTTGACATCGAAGGGGCCTTTAACAACGTGGACACATCTGCAATCACATCTGCACTAACATCTCTAAATGTAGAGAGTTCGCTTCGGGAGTTAATTCATTTAATGCTGACTAGCAGAATAATTAACTCAAAACTGGGCAACTCTTCTGGCAGACGATTCGTTAGTAGAGGGACACTGCAAGGTGGTGTTCTATCCCCTCTCCTCTGGAACCTAGTGGTGAATGAAATCCTAACTAGTCTGGATGCGGAGGGTTTCAGAGTGATAGCCTATGCGGACGACGTTGCTATAGCAGTTTCAGGAAAGCATCTTAACACGTTAAAAGAACTTTTACAAAATGCCTTAGACAGACTAATACTTTGGGCTGATCGGTGTGGACTGGGTGTTAACCCACACAAAACCGATTTGGTCTTATTTTCGAGGAGATACAAAATTCCATTTGTCAACCCTCCCCATATTAAAGGAATCCAATTAAAATTCTCAGACGAGGCTAAATACCTGGGTCTTGTCTTAGATAAAAAACTAAATTGGAAACGCAACGTAGAGGAAAGAGTCAAAAAAGCTACTGTAGCTCTCTTTTCTTGCAAAAAAGCCATTGGTAATAAATGGGGCTTACAACCCAGAATCACGCACTGGCTATACACATCGGTAATCAGACCGATTTTAATGTACGGTGTGGCAGTATGGTGGACTGCTTTAGAATAAGGTATAAACCGAGATAAATTAAATAAAGTCCAACGTTCAGCTTGCCTATGTATAAGCGGATCGCTTCGCACGACCCCATCTGCGGCACTGGACACCTTACTCTACCTAACACCTCTTGACATTTTTAGCAAAAAAAATAGCTGCAAGCTCTGCTATTCGCCTCAAAGCTTCGTCGCAGTGGACTAACAACAACATTGGCCACTCCGTTATTCTTACTTATTTAGAATCAATCCCAAAGCACACAGACTACACCATCCCCCAACTACAATTCGATAGAAACTTCCAGATTTCTATACCTCCCAGATATTTTTGGGAAGATAGGACATTCCTGGAAGACCAGTCAATCCACTTCTATACAGATGGGTCAAAAACAAAAGAAGGGGTTGGTGGAGGTGTGTACTCTGAACGACTGAAATTAAGTCTCTCATTCCACCTTCCCCATCATTGTAGCGTGTTCCAGGCGGAACTTTTGGCGATAAAAGAAGTCTTGTCCTGGCTTAAAGAAAACGTGATATCGATATCTGATATCCGTATTTTCTCAGATAGTCAGGCCGCTATTAAATCTCTGGATTCTGTCTCTACAAACTCTATAACAGTCCAGAACTGTCGATCATCTCTAATGGAGATGGCACAACAGTTTAATATTCACCTTTACTGGGTGCCGGGCCATAGAGACATTCCAGGTAACTGTAAGGCAGATGAACTCGCCAGGAACGGTACAGTACAGCCCATTCTACCACGTTTGGCACGTATTGGCATACCAATCGCTACTTGTAAACTGTTGCTAATGCAAGACGCTGTGAGGAGGGCAGGCACCAGGTGGAACAACATCACCACGTGTCAAGTCACAAAAAACATCTGGCCAACACTTTATTTAAAACGTTCAAGGTGCTTGCTCTCTCTAAGCAGATCGCATATAAGCTCGATAATAGGTGTCATAACCGGGCACTGTCTAATAGGAAAGCACGCCACGAGATTAGGCGTATTCTCAAATGACTTCTGCAGAAGCTGTATGGACGAGGAAGAGGAAGAAACAGTTCTTCATCTTCTCTGCACATGCCCTGCTCTGGCTCGAAAACGCAAGAATTACCTAGGAGAATTCTTCTATAACGATCTAAACGATCTAAATCATATCGGCATAAGCAGCCTCTCACGTTTCGTAAGAGACTCAAACTGGTTCCATTGAGCTTAGGAAGAAACCTCAAGATTCATGTGGTATCACAATGGGCCATTAAACTGGCCTAAGTGTGTCCGTTTCCAACTTGGACAGCCACTTCAACCTAACCTAACCTAACCCTATCTCAAAGGTGAAATTTGCTAAGGTGATAAGTAAGCATCTCATTTTTGATAGTCAAATTCACGGAGCTTTCCGTCTATGTAAGATGATTCAACTCAATTCAATTCGATTGAACAATTTCCGAATGGGATTGTCAAAAATTCATTGTAGCGACGCACGATACAATTTTAAGGTGGTTCCTATAAAATGTCTACATAAAAGTAACAAATTAGATGTCTTGTGATAAAATTCCTCATTTCTTTTTCTAATGTTGTAAGCATTGTCATCACAAAACATTTTTTTTTTTTTCAATGGAAAAAATGTCACTGAGAAAATATTCTAGGTGTTTATGAAAGCGTCTGGTAGCTCTATTAAGAAACGACATATTTATTGGAAAATTTCTATCACAATTCGATTATAACCTTACATAAATCAAATTCGTTAATTTTGATTGTCACTTAACTTATTAAAAATCACCTTACCCGATTCCACCTCAGACTTTGGGTATGTGTGAGCCAATAAATTGATTTATCTCAAAGGATATAATTTATATATTTTACAATAATTTTACACCTCAAAATCTAAATTATGCTCTGATTTTTGTTAACAATTAATCTCAATTCAATTCGTTCAATAAGATATCTAAAAATTTATTCGAAATAGGATAGTGTATCCAGCAAGAGATTGAACGTAGTCATTCATACTTTTATATACTTTTATAAAAAATTAAAAACTACACAAGTAAAGCTGGGCTCAATGCTTTTGAAAATGCAATGAAATTATCAAAATCAACTTTTCCCCATGTGTTATGGTTTTATTAAGAAGAAAAAACATTCCCATTAAATATGGAACACAGTGTTATTGAAGTGGCTGACCTAACTATCTTTGTGGCAGCCCATTTTTGCTAACCCAAGTTTCATAGATCTTGATGATGGTTTCTGGATGTAGCTCATGAATAGCTTGGATGATATTGGCCTTAAATACTTAAATCGTTTTTAGATTGTTAGCATAACATTGGTCCTTACAAACAAAAAAAAAGTAGAAAGGAGTTTGATCGCATCACAAAAAATCGATCTGTTCTGTATCAACCAGAGGCAGACACCGAAACGTTGTTTCAGCTTCATTTTCGAAGAAAAATGGTTCTATGATGCCAATAATATACAAATCAACTACCACTTCATGTGGATGCTTTGCCTTCTTGGCAATGACATGCTGGTTTTCTATTGTGAAATTTCTTTCGTCAATACAGATTAACGACAAAGGCTGGAATGAAATTAGTTGGTTAAGACGCACCCAAACATTTTATTCTTTTCAATTCCATCGTAATCGGAAATTTTTACGAATCCGGACAAACTGTATCATGAAATCCGTTCGTAATGCAAAATTGAATGAGATTTTCCACTACGAACGAATTTCATGATACAGTTTTTCCGGATTCGTAAAAATTTCCGATTCCGATGGAATTCATGATAGGGCTGAAGTGGTCGAACTCGAATTGAATTTGACAGTTCGTTATATAACGGGTAGAATGCTGTCCCCCCTGCAACTCCCTTCTTGGCACACTATAGGATTTGTGGTGGGTGTGATGTTGGGTATATGTAAAGTACTTTTTACACCTGAACACTAGTTCTTTAAAAAAAAACACCTGCCTTGAATTAAATGAATAAATTGAAAATAAAATCTAAAAAAAGTCAACAAAATCTCCAACAAAATATCAAGTATGGCTGTTAATGCTGACGCAACCCAAATGTAGTTTCGCAAATTGACTGTTGAGAGGAGCTACATGCCACACCAACATAAACGTCAGAACCATCTTAGAATTTCCTTTTCCTTTTTTGCTTTGCCTTTTAACCTTAACCCTACTCGGCACGAGGTGAAAGTATTTAAACCTAATTTATGTACATAATCTAACCTAATTGCATATCATATATACATATATAAAAAAGACTAAGTAAGTTTGTAAATTCACACTAATTTATTTAACTAACTTGAATTTCTATTTAATAAAGGTTTTGAAACCAGCATAATTGAACCAATTTGTTTGATTCGTGCTCGTTGCCAAAAGAGTCTTTGGTTGCCACCGAATTTGTAGCAACATTTTTCAAAACTTATGTGACATTCTGATGTGAAGCGTTGCTTGCTGCTGCGATACAAAGATGCCACCTAAAAAGCCACCAAAAACAAATGCTAAGAACCTGAGCCATAAAGAGGACTACAATTGCCATAGCTGTGAAAAATCTGATGCCGCCGATGATATGGTCCAATGCGACCAATGTAAAACCTGGAACCACTTCGGATGTGCCGGAGTTAACAAAAGTATCCAGGAAAAATCTTATTTATGCCAAGATTGCACAGGTAAGAGTAGGCATCTATCTAGCTTTTCAGGAGCGGATTCTGCATCTGCTGTGGGGTTGGTCCATTCAGAAGCCAACGAGCAAAGCCAATCAGCGCAAACACAACTAGCAATGAATACTGCTACATTTCAACAAAGTGTCCATCAGTTTTCTGCACCGAGTGCGGCCGAAGTTGCCGCTAAGTGTGGAAACCCTGCTCCTATATATGATCCGCTGAATCTCCCAATATCAGCAGCACCAACAGCCGCTGGACACATCCAAAGTTCCGCGAGAGTTTCCGCGCCAAGTGCGGCCGAGGTTGCCGCTAAGCGTGGGAACTTTAGCACAGAATTTAGCCCGCTGTACTCACAATCACCCGTAGCATCAACAATTGCTGCGATTGTTCAAAGTTCGACAGTACTTCCTGCAGCATACTCAACAGTCCATACTCAACATGCCACGACAGATTCTGCGCACAATGCGGCCGAAGCTGCCGCTATGTGTAGACATCTTGTTCCCATAGTTCCAATTGCGAACTCCACTCAATCATATCCCCTTGCCACCACAGCAAATCAAAGTTTTTTCGGTTTGCCAAATCATTCACAACATTCCACGATGCTTATGTCCAATCCACTAAATTTTAAAGATAACCCACTTCAATTTTCAGCTCCACATTCTAAACCTAACACAACTCATACACCTCTACATAGAAAAGAAAACATTTTGCTTTCCACCATTCCAAGATCCAAAAGTTCAACCAGTTCAAGGTCATCCAGGCTCGCTTCGAATAAGCTTCAAATAGAACTGCAGAAAATAGAGGAAGAAAGGCAGCTGAGGGAAGATCTTGATAACGAGGAGCTCAGAATGAGAAAAGAAAGGGAAGCCGACTACCTAAAGAAAAAATATAGCATCATGAGTCAGGCTGCTTATTCCTCAGAGGAAGATGAGGATACTGCCCACGAGTTACAAAATATAAAGGCTGCCAGGGAAAACACAGATAAATGGGTTGCGGACATACTCGGACCTAAAAAGAATTACTCGCACTCTACAACCAATGTTGAAACTCATACCCCTGGTTTGATGCCCACCACCAGTTCTTCACGCATTAATACAACGTGGCGTATGGGTGCTGGAGAACCAATTTATTCAACGGGGCTACCAAATGCTAATGTATTTGCTAACTCACAGAGTGATGCTGCGAAACCAAATCTAACGAAACAGTCCCCGTTCGTGCCACCATCTAACGAGAATCCAACAACAGTAAATTTCTTGATGCCGCCACAATTAAATGAAGAACAACAACAGCCAAATGCATATTCTTCTCAACATCTACCACCATTTCACAATGTCCAACCACAAACGCCCTCAAATATTTTTTTAACAAAAAATCATTTAGCAGCGCGCCATTTAATACGAGACTTGCCAGTTTTCGATGGAAATCCCTCGGAATGGCCACTCTTCATAGCAAGTTTCAATCGGAGCACAGAATTAGGTGGTTTCAGTAATGAAGAGAACCTTTTACGCTTGCATAGAGCCCTAAAAGGTGATGCATTAGAAGCAGTGAAAAGTCTGATAATACAACCAAACTGTGTGGGGCGGGTAATGGAAACTCTGAGAATGTTGTATGGGAGACCGGAGCTCATCATCAACACGCTAATTAGAACTATAAGTGCTACACCCTCTCCAAAAGCAGATAAACTTGAGACTATCGTTACCTTTGCCATAGCAGTGCAGAACTTGTGTGCTACATTTGAGGCTTCCGGTATCTTTAATAATCTCAACTACCCTATGCTGCTCCAAGAACTAGTCGGTAAGCTCCCTCCAACTTTGCGTCTCAACTGGGCAATTCACAAGCAATCGTTACCAATATGTACACTCGCCGATTTCAGTATGTGGATGTACACTATGGCTGAAGCTGCCAATGGAGTTCTTGTTTCAGCACCTTCTTCATCTTCGGAGGAAAAAAAATTACGAAACAAAAGTTGGAAAAATAAGGGTATCGTAAACGCTCATCATAAACACAGTGAACAACAACCTGGTAAGTCAGAAAACAAGTGCTGTATTTGTAGTGACAACTGCGATTCGGTAGCAGTCTGTAAGCAGTTCCTACAGCTCAATCGCACAGCCCGATGGGCAGAAGTGAGGAAGCATCAATTATGCAGCAAATGTCTAAAAAGACATTTGAACTATAGATGTAGGTCAGATGCTATTTGTGGAAAAAATAACTGCGCCCTAAAACACCATCAGCTTCTCCATAACGATCAAACACACACTGAAAGCCCTCATGCTGGCACAGTAGGAGTTCACTCTAAACACCGTTCCGATTCCCCGGGCTACAAAACAGACTCCATCCTTTTTCGAGTCATACCAGTTTTCCTTTATGGCAAAGGAGTTAAAATAAAAGTGTATGCCTTTCTGGACGATGGGTCGTCCGTAACCCTTTTAGATGAAGAAGTTTTGAAACAGCTCAACGTACGGGGAGAGAAAAGACCTTTATGTTTGAAGTGGACGGGAAACACCTCGCGTTTGGAAAGTCGGTCCGAACTGATTAATTTGCATATATCTAGCACAAAAGAGAATGCAGAAAAATTCCAGCTCTCTAATGTTCACACTGTGCAGAAGCTCGCGTTACCAGCTCAAACCATCAATCAAGACGAACTCCAAATGAAGTTTGAACACTTAAAAGGTCTTTCCTTTGAGTCCTATAATAAAGCAATTCCTCGACTACTAATTGGCGTTAACAATGCTCAACTTGGACATCCACTTAAGTCAAAAGAAGGAGCTTGGAATGAGCCCCTCGCGACCAAAACTCGCCTTGGCTGGGTGGTTCACGGAAGTTGCGTTGAGGAAGTTGAAAGTCACAGTAGAGCTCACAGCTTTCATATTTGTGACTGTAACGACATAGATCTCCGTCGACTAGTAAATGAGTTTATCTGTGATGATAACCTTGGAACTTCAGAGTCACACAACACCATGATGTCACAAGATGATGCTCGAGCCTTAGAGCAACTAAATACCCATACGGTCCGCAAAGATGGAAGGTACGAAACGACACTCCTCTGGAGATTTGATGACGTGCAGCTACCAGATAGTTACCCTATGGCCAGGCGACGACTGGAGTGCCTTCAAAAACGCATGCAGCGTAGCCCAGATCTAGCCAAATTGTTAGATAGCAAAGTTAAAGAATATGTTTTAAAGGGATATGCTCGAAGGTTAACAGCTCAAGAGATTTTAGAAAACCAAAGTCGGTCTTGGTACTTACCTATTTTTCCCGTAGAAAATCCCAATAAACCCGGAAAGATTAGAATGGTTTGGGATGCCGCAGCCAAGGTTCGCGGAACTTCACTTAATTCAGTACTTCTTAAAGGGCCCGACCAACTTACGCCTTTAACTTCAGTTATCTTTAAGTTCAGACAGCACAAGATCGCTATTTGCGGGGACATCAAAGAAATGTTCCATCAAGTCAAAATCCGAGAAGAGGACCAACATTATCAGAGATTCTTGTGGGGCTGCAACGAAGATGGAAAACCCGATACCTATGTTATGACGGTGATGACTTTTGGGGCGACCTGTTCTCCGTGTACAGCGCATTACGTCAAAAACACTAACGCGGAACAATTTGCAGCCGAATACCCAAGAGCTGTACAGGCCATCAAAGAGAACCACTATGTAGACGACTTGATGGACAGCATAGCGACAGAGGAGGAGGCAGTCAAATTAGCTCAAGAGATCCGACATATTCATAAGCACGGTGGGTTTTACATCCGAAATTGGGTTTCCAATTCGTCTAAGGTTCTGAAAGTGCTGGAGTCTGAACCAACAGAGCAGGTCAACATGAATGTCAACCCTGAACTCGGGACAGAAAAGGTGCTTGGTATGTGGTGGTGCACATCTCTAGACTGTCTTACTTTCAAGCTTACTTCTAACCCAAATCAAAGAGAAGTTCTCTTCAAGTCGCGACGTCCTACTAAACGCGAAGTCCTCAGAGTAATGATGACAATTTTTGACCCGTTGGGACTCATAGCTTGCTTCTTAATGTTTATCAAAATCTTGCTTCAAGATGTTTGGCGCTCGAAAATTGAATGGGATGATAAAATCAAGGATGAAGAATACACAAAATGGATTAAGTGGACTAAGCACCTACATGAAGTGGAGTCTGTTCAAATTCCAAGATGTTATGTTGCGTTGTCCTGGGGCTCCGAAACCCAGCTACATATATTTGTTGATGCCAGCGAAAATGGGTATGCTGCTGTTGCTTACATCCGAAACTACAACAACGAACAAATAGAGACTAGCCTTATAGGTGCAAAAACGCGAGTAGCACCTCTTAAGTCGCTATCAATTCCACGCCTCGAATTACAGGCAGCCCTTCTTGGTGCGCGATATGCGAAATTCATCGCTGAATCACATGAGATCTACTTCACTCGGCGCTTTTTCTGGTCGGACTCCAAAACTGTGCTGTGTTGGCTTCGATCTGACCATCGGAGGTACCGTCAATTTGTAGCATTCCGCGTCAGCGAAATTTTAGACCTCAGCGAAATCGACGAATGGAATTGGACCCCTACTAATATGAATGTAGCCGACGAAGCGACTAAATGGCAGAAACCTCCAGATCTCAAACCCACAAGCAGGTGGTTTAATGGCCCAAAGTTTCTGAAGCATTCCCCAGATAAATGGCCTAAAGAAAAAGTCACGGGTTCAACAATTGAAGAGTTAAAAACGAATTTCCTAGGTATTCATACTTCCGGTCAAGAAAACATCTACCGGTCCGATGAATCATCCACATGGAAAAAGCTACTTAGGAGTACAGCATACGTCCATCGATTTATTCATAATACGAGCACAAAGAGGATCAAACTACCAAAGGTGAATGGGCCTTTCTCGCGCAAGGAATTACAGACTGCAGAAAACAACTTGCTGAGAGAGTCACAAAACAGCGCTTATGGGGAAGAGATAGCTGACCTTAAAATGAACCGTGGTATCCAGAAAAGCAGTACCATCCTTAACTTGAACCCATTCCTAGACGAAAATGGTATAGTTCGAGCCAATGGAAGAATCCGCTTGGCGGAAGGTACCGCCGAAGATGTAAGGCAACCAATTATTCTTCCAAGATGGAACAGAATTACATCACTCATTATTGATGACGTCCACTGCCGCTATAAACACCAAAATGATGAAACCGTTGTCAACGTACTACGTCAAAGGTTCTACATCTCTCATATGAGATCTGCCCTTAAAGCCAGAAAAAAATTGTGTCAAGAATGTAAAAACAATAAAGCCCGTCCACGTCCACCTATAATGGCACCTCTACCTCCTGCACGACTTGCCTCATTCTGTCGACCATTTTCGTACGTCGGGGTTGACTACTTTGGCCCAATAACAGTCAGTGTAGGTCGAAGAATCGAGAAGCGTTGGGGAGTCCTCCTAACCTGCCTTACCATAAGAGCCGTCCATATTGAGGTTGCTCATACTCTGACGACCGACTCATGTTTTCTCTGTCTTCGAAACTTCATAGCCAGAAGAGGCACTCCCATTGAGTTTCATAGCGACAATGGGACCAATTTCCATGGCGCGGAGCGGGAGTTACGGGAAGCGGCTGCTTCTATCCAGAACGACAGATTAGTTGAGACCTTCACTACAACAAACACTGAATGGAAATTCACACCACCGGCTTCTCCACACATGGGAGGTAGCTGGGAACGTTTAGTACGCTCAATTAAAAACGTTCTTTACGCTAATCTGCCAACACGAAATCCAAATGATGAACTGCTGCGAAGTATGCTCATAGAAGCAGAAAACATTCTCAACTCACGGCCTTTAACATATATTCCGATAAACCTCGAGAATCCGGAAGCTCTCACACCTAATCATTTTTTACTGGGATCGGCTTGTGGCTCAAAACCATTAGTTGATTTCAAAGATGACGTCATATTACATCGAAAAAATTGGCTTATCTCACAGCAGTTTGCTGACCGCTTCTGGAAGCGCTGGGTAGCAGAATACTTGCCTACGCTTACCCGACGCACTAAATGGTTCACACCTACGAAACCCTTAGAGGTTGGCGACATAGTATTGGTCGTTGATCCACTTAGTCCCCGGAACAGTTGGCCTAAAGGGCGAATAGTCAAAGTAAAATTATCAAAGGATGAACAAGTAAGAAGTGCCATAATACAAACTCAGAGCGGGGTCTACGAACGACCCGCAGCCAAATTGGCGGTCCTTGATGTCATAGCTCCAGAAGACACCAGTCCACTAGCGGAACTACCAAGGGGGAGTGTTAATGCTGACGCAACCCAAATGTAGTTTCGCAAATTGACTGTTGAGAGGAGCTACATGCCACACCAACATAAACGTCAGAACCATCTTAGAATTTCCTTTTCCTTTTTTGCTTTGCCTTTTAACCTTAACCCTACTCGGCACGAGGTGAAAGTATTTAAACCTAATTTATGTACATAATCTAACCTAATTGCATATCATATATACATATATAAAAAAGACTAAGTAAGTTTGTAAATTCACACTAATTTATTTAACTAACTTGAATTTCTATTTAATAAAGGTTTTGAAACCAGCATAATTGAACCAATTTGTTTGATTCGTGCTCGTTGCCAAAAGAGTCTTTGGTTGCCACCGAATTTGTAGCAACAATGGCAACACTGAAACATAAAACATTGAAGAAATGTCAAAATCAACAATTCTTGCGTGTGTTTGTACTAATTGTTATTTATTTCACCAGCGTGCTTAAATTCGTGCTGTTGTAAAGTAGCATTCACATGAGCGCGACCAACGAACGACGAATGAATTACAAAATGTGATTTCATATACGTTTAAAGACATATTTGAACACAAAATCTTAACAAAACGATAGCAATATAGTTTCTATTTGATTTATGATGCATACTTTTACTTTTCAATATCATTATATTAATAAATTTAAGAAAACAAATTTATTCGTCGCGAACAAAATTCTAGTTGATACGAACTGTCAAACTTTATTCGCGTCCCACATACCATCCACACTGCAACGAATAAATTGATCGCGTTCCACATACCATCCACACTGCAACGAATAAATTGTTCGCGCGCTACATAACCTAAAAGTCAAACTTCATTCGCGACGAATTAAAAGCTCTCATGTGAAAGAAATGTCAAAATCGACGAATATTCGTTCATTCGTTGGTCGTTGGTCGTGCTCATGTGAAAAGTGCTTAAGGGAAAGTGGAGCGTTTTTTATTTACGGAGTAGTAAAGTTGTTGTGTGTAAACTTCAAAAAAGTCTAAAAAATGATTATCACCGTGTAACTCTCATTGCTAAAAATTCCTACTCACAACTGCTAACCCACCACATTTCAGTTGGGAAATTCCAACCAAAATGTCCAATTCGATTTCTAAATGTTGCCGCACCTGATCCATTCCACTCACACAACTCAAGTGAAGAAAAAAAATAAAATATATTTGACTGTGCGTGCATCTCGGACTTTCGTTGTGTATTTCATTTTCCTTGATCAAATATATTCAGACAAAAATTACCAAACCAATAAAAAACAGACAAAAACGTCAAGAAACTCGGAATATAAACAATTTAGAAGTATTGTCTAGTGTATTCTTGTGTTTTCTAAATAATTTATTCCAATGTATAAAGCAAAAGGTTTTAAGCCAACTACGAAAACTCGGCCTGAAATTCCATCGTCTTCGTTTTCGTTGTGAAAAAATTGCATTTTTTCTTATTCGTTTATCGTTTTGTTCGATCGTTCTCGTTCCAATACGTTTTTTTTTGTCTTTTTGTATTTTTATTTTATTTTCTTCTCAACTCAAGACGACGTGTCAAGTGTGGGTGAGGGTGGTGGTTTCGGTGGGTGGAGTGTGGTGTGTGAACTGTAAATCCAATATCAAAACAATAGAGGGGTGAGTGCTTTTCCTAGATTTTCCACCCGAATTTTCGAAAAAAAAATGTATTTAAATTTATTGAAAATTAGTATTTTACAGTATTTTGTTGTTTCGAGTTGTGTTTTAGTGGATTTTTGAAGCATTAAAGTCAAAAACTCGAAACACACAAAAGCAAAGGAAAAATTGGCTACAGGATAGGAACTCTTTTTGTGGACGTGAAGAATATTTTTGAAAATACAAAAATTAAATTGAATTCTCTTGAATTTTCGAGGTGAAAACGCATTGTCACTGTGCACTGTCCTTGTTTAATTTTTCCTCTCGACTCGACTCTCAGTCTCAGAGTTCTTACAATAAAATTTTCAAAAGTTTTTTTCTTTTTTGGTTTTGCTTTTTGTACCTATCTACCTACCTATATCTTGTTTTCTTCCATTTGCAATTTGCTTTGTTGTACATGAATATATCGTTAGTTGCGCTTGTGAAAATTGCAATTGTGTGCGGCGATGTGCCATCATAGAAAACAAAAAATAAATATAATGAAAATCGTTGCCTTCGCTTTTCTTTTTATCTGAGTCGCGAGACTAAACATCTTCGAGATTTTCCCAAGTGAATTGGTTGGTTGGTATTATTTTGTTTTTCCAAGTGCGAGCCCCCTTTTTCCTAAAGTCATAATTTGGAATCCAAAGAAGAGACAGTGTCTTTAATTGCGTCGACTACGACTACGACTACGACTACGACTACGACTACGACTACGACTTCCACTACGACGATACTATGGAAGGAGGTGTATTGAGGCAGGGGGTAAGTATGGTAGAGTCAGTGAGAACAAAATAAAAAAAAAACAACGACGAAGACGACGACGACGACGACTACGAATATACGAAGGAAAAAACAAGAACATCAAAAATATTTCCAAAGGTCGTCTACTATGCGCTATTATACCGCACGGCTATAGTCTCGTACAAGATATAAAACTTCTGCTGCTGCTGCCACTGCTAGCTTCTGGCTGCTGCTGCTGCTATGATACTATGATACGAATACGAATGATTTGGTTGCCTTTTTCTTTGCTTGCACACAACGGCAGTGTCTCGTTAAAATACAGGGTGCTTCAAAGTCATCCCGCAATTATATTTTCATTGTCATAGTGATTACTTCATTCATAAATTTTAAAGTTAAAACTAAACAAAAACAAAATATTTAAACAAAAAGTGTAAACAATACGAAAGTATTCTTGTTTTTTAATCTACCTATTATGTTTATTAAGTGACTTCTTACCGGCTTTTAGGTACATACCCTTTTGATTGATAATGATAATTATTGCGCACATGGTTTTGTTTAATTTTATTTTTATTTTTACAAATAATTGCTCCGGTTATACCTACTTATATTTAAGTATCTAAGAGTAAGTAAGAGATAGGTAGATTTACCTACCTACTTACTTTTTTTTTCTTATTGATGATTAGTTTGAATATACATACATATACTGTGTGGTGTACCTTTTATTATCTTCATCCGAACGACACACAACTGCATTCTAAAGTACATAAATAACTGCGCACATCCTTGTTATTTTTTCTTTTACAGCTTCTTATGATAGGTACAATGTTAAAAAAAAAAACGAAAAACAAAAAGTGAAATTGCATCATCAACAGGGTTGCCAGATTCACAAATCGAGAATTATTCAATATTAAATAAGACCCATAATTTGTTTACAAGCTTGTGCCAAAACTTTTAGAGATTTTGTTTCAATGTCGCTTAATAAAGAGGTTATCAAGGAGAAAGAGATGAGCTGTGAGGTGTTTTAGAGCCAACCCAACTGACTAAAACCAGAAGAGATTTTAACAAGCCAGGAAAGTCTGCAACTCCCTTGTTTGAAGGACCAAATTTTTACATGACCAAAGGCAGTTACAATTTTTGGTTATTCGTAAAGAAAATCAGAAATTCTAATTCTTCCTCGGTCCCTATGCTTGTTGTTAATGACCCTCCTTTAGTTAGCTCTATTAAAAAACTTGTTTGCAAGGCAGTTTGCCAAAAATTCCACCTTACCTGATAGTTTCACGGCTCCCTCAGTTCTTGAACGCGTTAATGGTTCTATGTGACCAATCTTTTCGTACTCGAACATTTCTCATACAACTCAACATTCATTAATCCGTTGGTTCGAATGGTATCCCATGTATTCTTGTGAAGAGGTGTTCTTCCGTGCTAGCAAAACCACTACGTAAGCTTTTCCATCTATTCTATTCCTTTGGTCTCGTTAAGCCAATCCCAAAAAATGGCAAATCTTCTTCTCCTTAAAATTATCGACCCATTTCACTAACGTCCTTTCTTTCTAAGGTCCTGGAAACGCTGATTAATTATCAGCTTAAGAAATATCTTGAGGAACGAAAGCTTTTTAATGACCGACAGTATGACTTTCGTAGGAATAGGTCCACTGGTGACCTCATGGTTCATCTCAATGAACAGTGGAACAAATCTTTATACCGTTTTGTTATTTCAAAGGCATTTGATAAAGTCTGGCATCTTGCTCTCTTATCCAAAATGCATGCTTTTGGTATCAACGAATCCCTTCTTCGTTGGATTAGAAATTTTCTTTCGAACCGTTAAATACAAGTTGTTTTGGACGGTTTTAAGTCTGAAACCCAAAATATAAATGCTAGTGTGCCCAGGACTCCGTTTTGTCTCCGACCCTTTTCCTTATCTGTCTGCAACTTCTAATCTTCGGATGTGCAACTGCAACGATAAAATATAATAAACTCATTTAATTGTGACCTGCACAGCATTGTACAATGGGGAATAAGAAACCGTGTTAAGTTTAATGCTTCGAAAACCCAATGCTGTCTTGTATCGTTAAAGTGAGGTATGAGATATAAGTGGCACTGTAAATCTCGATATCTTCTTCGGTATGTGTATCAGCACCCACCTCTTGTGGAGCGATCACATACGTGATGTCCCTAAAAATGCCGCAAGATGTCTAGGTTTTTTGAGACGATGCAAGAAGTTTTTCTCTCCGTCTGATCTGGCTACAATCTACAAAACCGATATACGTCCAAAACTTGAATATAACTCCCATCACTTTGCTGGTGCTTCAGTAACTTACTTAAGTCTCTTGGATAGTATTCAAAGAAGAGCTTTTAAAATGATTGGTGACATTAACATCATAAACTCAATTACGTCACTCGAACGTGCATCGTCGGAAAGTTTCTTGCCTCACGCTTTTTTTACCGTTATTTTAACGGACTATGTTCTAGTGAAATATTCAATTGCATTCCCCCCAATTAAACAATTTAACCGTAATAAATAGGAATGCCCATTAGTTTACCCTTGAGCCCAACTTTGGCCGTACTATGAAGTACAGAAATTCATTTATTAGCCGTACTACGCGAATGTGGAATGTCTTGCCATGCTCTATCTTTCCCTGTCATTGCAGTTTTTAAGAATTCAAAATCAATGTACACCGACATTTCTTATCCAACCCTTCCCTCTTTTCCTAATGCTCACACTGTGTCTTTGGCATATTAAAGGTTAAAAAACCCTTTTAGTGTGCGCTAATTATAAAAAAAATCAGTGCATTAGTCTAATCCAAAATAAACGTTTCAAATTAGGGATTCTATTTAAAAAAAATTGGTTAACAAGAGTACCTATTTAAAGATAGACGAGAAAACAAAGCTGAAAATGACTATGCAGTTTTCCACAAACTTAAAACTTAACCTTTATCTTAATTTACTATTTAGAGTTGAATTTTGTATGTTTATGAGAAAAGTTGTTATTAAACACTGATCCTTTTTATATAAGATTAACTGATATTTTAATAGAATTAGAATTGACTTGACTAACTCTTCAGTCTACTTTTGAAAAAATTAATTCGAAGGCAACTTTTTGACAGCTACTAAAAACTTGCATAACCTTCAAGTCAATTAAGTCGTTTGAACATGCCCATTATTAGTTGATGACATATGACATTGTCAATGTTGCGTTCTTTTTCTCACTATAGACAACAATTGCGAACAAACGTTAACTCGTTCCTTAAGTTTAATATTCTTGGGATTTGTAACATCCTTACGTCATTCATTCATTGTTGAAGTGTTTAATATTTATAATTTCTAACATTATAGAATCAGCTTTAGGGGTCGGTTATAGCTATCAGTAAAGTCCATGAACAAAATAATGTTTGTTTTAAATTATTAAACATGTTAGAGGCCTATTTTCAGAAAAATATAAATGCAATAAAATTAATTCTAATGTCATGTATTTTTTTTTTTTCAGAAAGAAACAATGCATTTAAAGGTTAATTGACTTTGTAAATACATTTTAAAAATTTTAGTTATTGAATTTAATTTTTACTGAACAGCTGAATGGAAATAGTCGACAAAATTCAATATCTTTTAACTGATAACGTTCCAATTTTGTACTGTTTCGATGGCCTCAGCAAAAAAAATACTAATGAAACCAACAGCAAAAAGGAGGTGCGAAGTTCTTGGTTATTTAATACCTTTAATCCTCAGTAAAACCTTTTCGATTAATGCTGTTTCATGTTTTACTGATAGATCTTACTGATAGCTATAACAGGCCTCTTGAAAGATGGGTTCAAAGTGTTAAACAATCAATGTTTTGGTTACAAACAATCAATTGTTTTTTTGTGTGGCTTGAAAGAAAACGTGAGCAATTCGTCATTTGAGTCTGGCGACAAGTTTTTGTTATAAAACAAGCAAATATTTTTCATCTATTTTTCTTTTAGATTTTCATATAATTGGTTACAAAGAACTTAGATATTTGATTCACAATAAAGTTTAATCAATCAATTTGTATTAAATTTGTCAAGCAAGCTTAAAGCACACATAATTTTGTCTTTGCTATTCATTTGGTGATTTAGACCATCATTATGAATTGCTAATTGAGCTCAAATTCCAGCCTTTTCGATTGTTTCGCAATTCGAACTATCGACTTATCAATTTTGTAATGATGAAGCTGAAGTGTCACAGCAAGTGGTGTGAGGTGTGGGATCTCACGATGAAATTTCTTTGAAACCTCCAGAACTAAAACTGAGCTGAAAATTACCTTCTCAGACTGAGTCAGGCAGTAAATCCCATCAGGAATTGCTTCAATATAGGGGGCCAGTTATAGCTATCATTGAAATCAATCCGGAAAGAGTTTTGAATGGATATTTGACTATGTTTGCCTTTGATTATTATTGAAAACCACTTTAAGTTTTTTTTTGAGAAAAAAAAAAACTAATTAAATACTTATTTTTCGCAAAAAATGTATTTTTCTATTTTCCGATCAAAAATTCATTTTCCTGAAAAGCTGATACTTTAATGTTCAAAAGTGAAACGAATCGTTCCAATGAATTGTGTTCCATTTTCACACAATTCCAATGGCAATTGGTTTCAATGATGAAAACAAATGATAGCTATAATTGACCCCTAAGCACTGCTACCGTTTCAAACTCCTTATTCGACGATGGTGTTGAGTTTTCCTATGTTAACATACTTTAGTTAAGTTTTTTTAGAAGTGCGTTTATTTTAAATATGTAAACGTGTTTTCTTCAACCAAGAAATTAATTTGTCTTATCTTTTCTATAGTTTTATGCTAAAAATCAAATCCTAGAAAAAACATCAAATCTATGTACCTTAAGATTTTATTTTACAATTGGAATATGTCTTTTCAATATGATAATTTATTGGAAAAAAAGCGTTAGTGTCATGTTTATCACAAGGATGATTTTGTAGCTATTATCTTTTTGGCAACAATGGTTTAAACAACTGACGCACGTTTCGTGGTTTGTTTCACTGTCAAACATCTTCAGTTTGGTCTATAATTTAACCATGAATCGTCTTACAAACGAACAACGCTTGCAAATTGTTAAATTTTATTATCAAAATGCGTGCTCTGTTAAGAAAGTTCATCGCGCGCTTCTTCCAAAAAATTGTGTTCAGCGACGAAGCTCATTTTTAGCTCAACGGGTACGTAAATAAGCAAAATTGTCGATTTTGGAGTGAATATCAACCAGAAGCATTGCCAGAGCTACCAATGCATCTAGAAAAAGTCACAGTTTTTTGCGGCTTATGGGCTGGTGGCATCATTGGACGATACTTCTTCAAAGATGATGCGAATCGTAACGTAACTGTGAATGGTTAGCGCTACCGTGAGATGATATCCAACTTTTTTTTGCCCAAAATGCAAGAGCTTGACTTGCATGACATGTGGTTTCAACAAGACGCGTCTAGACGGTGCCACATGCCACACAGCACGCGCAACAATGGACTTATTGAGAGGCGAGTTCGGCGAACATTTTATTTCACGTTCGGGACCGGTCATTTGGCCGCCTAGATCGTGCGATTTAACGCATTTAGACTATTTTTGGTGGGGCTATGTTAAAGCTCATGTCTATACAGACAAGCCCGCTTCAATTGACGCATTGGAAGACAACATTGAAGCATTTATTCGTGAGATACCGGCCGAACCGTTGGAAAGAGTATGCCAAAATTGGACAATTGCATGAAATAATCTTCAAACATTAAATTATATGGACCGTACTATCGATTCAAATAAAGATTTCATGCATTTTTCTGAATTTTATTTTTTTGAAAAACTTTCTTATAGCTTTTAAAAAATCACCCTTTATAATATATAATAAAATGCAAAATCGAAAAACTTTAGAACAAAATCTTTCAACATCTCAAATCAATGTCAAATTTTAACACATGTTTGACAAATATAACTTGTTGAATATTTGACGAATTGGAACTATAAGTGTACAAATTCGTCTAAACATGGTGTCAAAAATAATTTGTGCATCTACTCGGAAAAGTAATCCAAATCTATTTTTCAAGTCTTCACAATTTAACTTTCCTAACAGCAAATCAAAATAATTTTAAACAGAAAATTTCTCACTAAAGCGCAAAATTTTGTTCTAAAAACTTATTCACACGAACATTTAAACCAAATAAAATTTGGTGATGCTACAGATCCTGTAGACCCAAGGTCTAGTGACTTCCAACCCTCAAAAATTCCTACTTTTATGCCGAATGGTTAATTTGAGAAACACTTTTCTATGAGAAGATGTTTCAATTTCTCGCATAATTCAGTACCTGTGAAAACAAAACTAATAAGTAGAACGAACGAACACCAATATTATCTTTTAATAAAAATGCAATGAAATAAATGTTTTGTTATGGCAAAAAAATATTTTTGTAGCATTGATTTTTATCACGAAATTAAATGAAAAACAAAATTCAGGTTTCCATTCTGAATATAAAATATTGAATGTTTTATAAACGTTTAGAGTTTTTTTTTATCAACACAAGGTCGATTTTCTTAGAAAAAATCTTAATATACTTTTATATTTTTTTTACAAACAAAAGTATTGAAAAATAACGAAGCTAACATAAATCCGTCCAAATGTGTAGCTGAAAAGAAAAAAATCAAAAGTTTATTAAAGTTGTAAGTATTTCCTATTCAATGACCTACGATTTTTGAAATATTTCAAAAATTAGCAAATTGGAGCATGGTCGTTTTTTTAATATCAAATTGTCAATTTTTAAATTCTCAAATTTCCATCCCGCCGCGCCGTGAAGGTAAAAAATTGTAAAAATTGGTTTTCGACTAAAAACCTCGTTAACAAAAAATTATTTTGAAATCAAACTATTTCATTATATGCAAAAGTTTGTTGGTAATTTTTAAGCAAGACAGATCGACAGACAGGATGGGAAGCTATCAGTGTGGGTCGCATCCCATCCTCTTTTTGTTTTGTGTGTTTCCTCCGCTTTTTACACCGCTCCATCAATTTCAAGTCAGTATAAATTGGTTTCAAAGCTTCTGTAACATCCGATACTCCGTCTATAGACAGGTGGGCGGTTTATACCTGCTAACGGTCGCTCTTTATACCGCTTCCATTCAAAAAACTATTAACGATACGACCTTTCCGCTTTTAAATGAAATGTTTGAAAGTATAAACATTCTAATAAGATAAACAAAAATAATCGATTTTTGAAAGTGTCACTTTGGTATAGACACTTAAAGTTTAAGGTAGTCCTCCACTAAAGTGAACCTTTCATCTCAATTTAATAATTTAAATTTAATTAATATACAACTTTTGAAAACTTCAAGATCTTTAAATGTTTGTATACACTCATTGCTTAGAGTACGATTTGACTCAAAGTTTCAAAATACGATCAATAAATAAATAATGAATGTAGGTATCATGTTTCATTATTTTTTTTTTATATTTCGATTACAAATCTAAGAAAATTCTAATAACCGTTCTTTACATTAATAAACATTTAAAATTCCCCGTTATCTTAGGTTACTCGATCCACACCGGTCATAGTATACTATTCCTTAAACAAATTATTCTTTTTGACAATTTGTTTGACAAGGTCAACTCATTGGATTTGTAAATGTATCCATCACATAAACAAGAATTCATTAGAATTTTATGTATTCCACATAATCACATACAAAAATCAATAGACAGACCTTACATTGGAATTCTTATCATCTCAAAAAAGTACTTAAGCACATCAAGGTTGTCGATGCTTTTCAACGAAAAAAAATAATCAATTTTAAGATTTTCGTTAAATTTTCCTTGACACAAACATCTGTATACAACCAAATTTATTCCCATCGGAAAAGTAATTAAGCACAGGTGAATAAATAATTTAATATAATAAAAAGGACGTTTTATCTTATTTTAACTTCATCTTTTGCTACATTATATTCTTCTATTTTCTTCTTGCTTCTTAAAGATTTCTAGTCTGTTGGGTTGATAAGTCTCTCTTTCTTAATCAAATCTCATTAATGAAGCGTGAGTGACAAAAATGTGTGTGTTTTTTGTTGTTGTTGGTTTTCTTATTCCCATTCATAAGTACACGGTCGGTCTGTCTATTCTTTGCCTAGTGTAACAACATTCCTATGACTTTTCTTGTTGTTGTTATTTTTGTTTGTTTTTTTTTTTTTTTATTATAAGTCTGCTATATATATTTTTTTAAACATGTTATGTGAGAAAAATTCAGGTCATCAATGCCGCAGGGGCGCAGGGAGAGGGCGCGACGCAGTGATGGTGACGAGGTATTCGATAAAGTATGTAGCCTTCCGCACGTACCTACTTGAGACTTTCTAAGTAGACTGCCTTAGTACGGGCAACGGCAAAACGATGTCAACGTAATCAAACTACGAGTAAAGAAAAAAAAAAATCAAGCTGCTGTTCCAAAGAAAATTTCCCTGG
This sequence comes from Eupeodes luniger, assembly GCA_951509635.1. Classification (NCBI taxonomy): domain Eukaryota; kingdom Metazoa; phylum Arthropoda; class Insecta; order Diptera; family Syrphidae; genus Eupeodes; species Eupeodes luniger. The sequence continues at coordinate 114,583,886 of OX608074.1, forward strand.
TCGTAAATTTTCCCTTCGAATTATCTTTGGTCTGTCTACCATGTGGAATATGGAAATCGTGAAGATTTTCTCCTTGGATAGTTTGGCTGCGCCTATACGTTTCGTATTTTCTTTTAATTTCTTGTTGCGGTTTATCGACTTTTAAAAATAAGTACAGTAAGTCAGCCGACTTATTTTTTGCTTTTTGATAAGTCCAGTCAAATCACTATTTTAAAAACGAGGTTTCTGATAAGGAACTACTCGTAGAGATAAGACAAATATTGTTTTCTTTTTATCAAGCTAAATATGTGCATAAGTATACCGACTAACCATAATTATTTCTATTTTCTTGGCAATGTTCCGAGTGAAATAAGTTACCATATGATATTTGTTTACATTTTTTTTTTCTCTCTACTATGAACTTTTAAGTTTATTAAACAAAGTAGTGTCATAACATAAACTCACGTGATTTTATGTGAATTAAAAGAATTGGTAGTAAAAATGAGAACTTAAGTTCCGGTTAGTTGTGACAAGTGGAGTGAGTGGTGGGAACTTTTTAGAGTTGTTTTGATAATGCCAAGATAAAATTTACTAGCTTAAGATTGATTTCAGTGGTGATAGTAAATACCGTAAATTATAATCGATTTCTTTAAGAATTTTAATTTAAATATCTTACGTTGTGAAACATAATATGGCAAAGGGCATGAAGAGCATGAACTGGTGTATTAAAATATTTGTTTTAAGTCAATTTTAAAATAATGACCGCAGTTCAATAATTCTACTAATTAAATAAAGAGGGTAATTTGAAGTTTCCGGCATGGAACTGCGACTGCTGTGCGTTGCTTATAAAAACGTGTCTCAGTCTTTCTATATAAGCTTAGTTCGTAGGACATAGTGTGATTTACTTTTCTCTAATATAGTAGATAAAAAGGAATGTAACAGGTATTTTTTTTTAGAGGTATTGAACTTTAATTTGGCAACAGTATTTTATCTAGCGGCTGTCAGGTGATTTTTTTAGTTTTGGTTTGGCATTTTAACATTGAAGAATCGGTGAAAGGGCTCAAAACAAGCTTGCCGTTGTTAACAATTTTCATAAGCTAACTTTATGTAGCGATTAAGCTCACTTTTGGTTGAATGGATACGTCAATAAACAAAACTGCTGTATTTGGAGTGATGATAACCCTCGAGTGTGACACTGTTACATCCACAAAAGCTGACTGTTTGGTGTGCTTAAGAGATTTGTGAAATAATTGGTTCGTACTTCTTTAAAAACTATGGTGTCCGCTATAGAACCAGTATTACTGACTTTTTTCTGTATTAATTGAACAAACATGATTTGCAGGAGCTACATCATGGCTTTTGCCAAAATTAATTTATTGAAATAAACATTAAGTAACATCTTAGTTTCACTTTACGGAAACGTGAATTGGCCTCCAGTATCGACATACGTCTTAAATTTTGGAAAAATTGAAAATTGAACCTCCAGGTTAGACTATGCCTGTTTGAACCGTGGCGGTCCGTGTTAGGTCTTTTCGCCCAAATTAAAAATTCATGTTGTTTTGTAAGATTTGGGCATTATTACCGAACTTTTGGGCGTACAAACTTTTTTAGGTTTTATAAAATTCTAAATTAAAAGAAGCCCAAAAAAATAACGCCAAGATGTTAAAAATCTTATATCGCCCAAAATTTTCCCTATCGCGAAAATACTTTTTCAGAAGAAAATGCTAGAGAGCGTAAAATCAATGTTTTATTGCCGAAGGTGTTATGTGTTTGAACTTTTGGATATTCTGGCAAAATTTTAGTTTATTTTGGGCACTACGACTTTTGAGTTTTTAATTTTATAGCCCAAACAAATATACGGACCAAACAAATATATAGACCCATTAGTCTAACATCGTTTATTTTGAAAACTTTTGAAAGGCTTATAGATATACACATCCGAAGCACCCTGAAACCGGACTGTATATCGGAATTTCAACATGCCTACATTAAAGGAAGAAGCGTTGAAACAGCATTGCACAGTGTTGTCAGCGTCATTGGATATTGAGGGAGCCTTCAATAACGTGAAGAACGAAACAGTGAAGCAAGCCTTGGACGACCACAAAGTCGAAAAAGCAATAACACAGTGGATAATGTGTATGCTCAGAAAGAGACAAATTAACTCTGAGCTAGCGGAAGAAAGGGTAAGAGTAACCACATCCAGAGGCACCCCTCAGGGAGGGGTTCTCTCACCGCTACTTTGGGTTCTTGTCATGAACGGCATACTCTCTAAATTGAAATCAAGTGGAGTAAGGATAATAGCCTACGCTGATGATCTTGCATTACTAGCGACTGGCAAGTTCCTACCCATTATCAGTGAACAAACCGAATACGCCCTCTCGTTGGTAAGCAAATGGACTAGGAGCTGTGGGCTGACGGTCAATCCAGCTAAAACAGAACTAGTGCTATTTACTAACAAGCGCAAAATACCTGACTTTAAAATTCCTTCAATTGAAGGCTGCCCTCTTAAAATCTCTGATCACTCAAAGTATCTCGGTGTGATCTTAGATAAAAAACTAAATTGGGGCCTGAACATAAAAGATAGATTCAAAAAGGCATCGATTGCCTTTTACTCCTGCAATAGAATTTTCGGGAAAACCTGGGGACCAAACCCTAGAATTATCAGATGGATGTATTCGGCAATAATTAGACCAATACTAACCTATAGTAATTTAGTATGGTGGAAAGCTTTAGAAAAGAGCACGAACCTACAAACTTTGACAAAAATTCAAAGACTAGCGTGCACTGGCATTACGGGAGCAATGAGATCCACTCCAACTGCGGGACTGGAAGTTATACTTAATCTGATTCCCTTAGACCTCTTTGTTCAAGAATCTGCGGCCAAAAGTGCCCTGAGACTTAGTCAAACTAAAGTCTGGACAAACAGTTCCACAGGACATGCCCAGACCCTTCATAAAGTTATGGGTCATAGTACTACAGTAGACTATAAAATACCCGAACTTGATTTTCACAAACCATTCCAGGCTGCCATCCCAAGCAGAGAGGAATGGATAGATAATATACCATACTCCAGTGAGTCGTCAATAGCTATCTATACTGATGGCTCTAAAATGGACACTGGTGTAGGGGCAGGCTTCTATTCTGAATCTCTCAAGTTGACCGCCTCGCTTAGGCTTCCAAACTACAGCAGCGTCTTCCAAGCGGAGGTCCTGGCAGTGACAACAGCTGCTAAAAAGGTATCAATGATGGCGATACCACGAGCTGATATCACCTTTTACATTGATAGCCAAGCGGCAATAAAAGCGATTACTGCAACTGAGGTAAAATCAAAGCTTGTTTCATGCTGCCGCGAAGAGCTTAAGGTTATTTAAAACAGGGAATCTCAAAAAGAATAACTATTAAGGCCGATGAAAGGTGGAACCTTCTTGACCCCTGCGGTACTACAAGAAAGATCTGGCCCTGTTTTAACAAACAAAGAACGGAAAGAATTATGCAGCTACAAAAGGGATCACTCCGATCTCTCGTAAGCATAATCACCGGACATAATCTGTTAGGTTTTCATATGAAAAAGATGATAATAAGTTCAGATGATCTATGTAGAGGATGCGGTGACGAGGAGGTGCATGAAGACACTTCGCACTTTCTGTGTCACTGTCCCGCACTCTCCCATCAAAGGAAGAAACTGCTTGGCAACTTTTTCTTTGGGGATTTAAAAGAACTCGCTAGTACGCCAGGTACTAACATTCTGAACTTCGTCAAAGCCTCTAAATGGCTTGACTAACTGATCACATAGGTTTTTCTTATTAGCTTGAGTATCAATACTCACGGGTATCACAATGGATCTGTATTGATCTAAGTGTGACGGTTAGGACATCAACTGTCAGCCCCTCAACCTAACCTAACCTAAATATACGGAAAAAATTTCAGATTGCCCATAACGTCGTAAAAAATATGTTTGACTTTATTACACTTTCAGAAACCGAAGTCCAATTTTTAAAGTGAAATAAAACAAAAAGGGTTGCAAGCGCACTTTAAATGCAAAGAATGCATACAACCGACTTCGCACCTACCCAAAATCCTATAGTGAGCCCAAGCAGAGGGGTTCCCAAAACATAGTTCACTATTTATTGTACGCGTATCTCAAAGCCCAACCACCCAAAATGTTTGCTAAATTAAAAATTAACGATACAGTACACAATTTTAACCAAAATAAAACATGTATTAATTGAAAAATTTAACCAAATTTAACAAACAACAAGAAACCTTTTGGGCGTTATGACATTTCTAAATATGGGTGTTACGACATTGAAAGTTAGTTTGGATAATATGACATTTTATTTGGGCTGTGTGACGTTTTTTTTAGTGATATTTCTTACGACATTTCTCTTTTCGTGCTTTATGTCATTTATGATTTGGGTTATATGTAGTTGGCTGATAAGACATAAGAAGCGTTAGAAATCATAATCGTCGGTCGTAATGACCAAAATTAAAGTTACAAAGTCCAACCCCTATGTCATTAAACTCAAGTTCAACATTAAAATTTTGTTTGGATAAAACAACAACTAAGTATTTGGGCGTTTTAAAAATTTATTTGGGCGTTACGACTTTCGCTTTAGGTTTTTTAACGACTTTTTGGGCTTTGTGGCCAGTTTTGGGAATTTTTACAATTAAGAAATTAGGAGTTATGGTTTTGGTTGAAAAGACCTAACCAAAAATCATATTTAAATTATAATGCCAGAAATTGTAGTTCGAATAAAGTGAACAAAAATGTTTATAATTAACGCTTCTGAAAAAAAAACACCATCCATTCATTAGGCCAGTAGATATTCTTCCAAATTTAAAGTTTTGATAGGATTTTGGGAAGTTTTTTATTCGGTAGCATCATGACTCTGGATATAAATGTTTTCATTGCAGTTTCAGTGTTGCAAAGAAATAGAAGTTCCTTTTCTACATATTGCACCAAAAAAACGTTGCAATAGAAACGTTGCAATTTGTCCAGCTTGACATGCTTCTTGTAGCCCCACTCTTCAGCATAGTACATACATATTTTTCTTGAATTCGCATCGTGAGTTTTGAATTTATGTTTCGAATTGGTTTATTTCTTAAAAACTGGATATGTAAAATTTTCTATAGTTCTTCTCGAAATACATAAATATGTTATTGAGGTGTTCCGTCCAAAGCAGGGTGTAGTTCAAAATTACCCCAAGTTTTCTTGAACTGCTCTTCAGTTTCCATTCCGAAAGATCATTATTTCTAAAAAAAAAGTGATAAGATTGAATATAAGAAATATTCGTGTTTAAAAATCATTTAACGATTTGTTTGAATATAAATTTAAATAAATGTTTTTATTTTCTTTCAGCTAATGGATGGATCCGATGGATCACCTCCTCAATCACTGTGCATGATTCGAGCAGCCGAACTTTTTCCCAAACCACCAATGGAGAAAGAAGACGTACAACTGACAGTTCCCTTCACAGAACGTAATGCTGAAATAAATTTATATAAACAAAACTATTAACAAGAACTTAAATATTCATTCTCATTTTTTTTTTCATCTAATAGTTGCTGGTGAATCGGTTAAATATCTCGGACGAACAGATGATGGAGTCTTAGCTTTGTCTAACTATCGAATATTTTTATTAAAAAATTCAATTAATTCAGAAACATCTGTACCATTGGGTCTAATTGAATCGGCACAGTCACGTGATTTATTTCACTTGGTTATCAATTGCAAAGATGCAAGCACAGTTAAATGTTCCTTTGAGACTGCCGAACAATGCTCGGAATGGCAGAGACGAATAACGTTATCTGTTGGAGTACCTGAAAGTCTGGAATCGTTATTTGCGTTTCCATTTTGTACATGGACCTGGGATGGCATGTCCTCGGGTGAGAATTCGGATTTTTCAGAACGATTACAACGCTCGGGACGCTATGATGAGGACTTTCGACGTGAAGTCGAACGATTGCAGTTCGATTTAAATGGTTCTTGGCGAATCAGTCATGCCAATGAAGACTTTAAGCTATGTCCTTCGTATCCGCAAAAATTATTAGTTCCTTGTTGTATATCTGATGAGACACTGCATAATGTGGCAAATTTTAGAGGATCACGACGTTTGCCAGCTGTTGTTTGGAGACATAAAAAATCTGGAGCAGTTATTGCACGATGTAGTCAGCCAGAAGTAGGTTGGCTTGGTTGGCGGAATTCAAAGGATGAACAATTATTGAAAGCCTTGGCAGAAGCGTGTGCTTTTGATCGAGGAGAGCAGGGTCGTCGCCAGAATTTATGTCGCTCTGGAGACAGTACTCCGTCTAGTCCAGAAGGCAGCCACGAAGAAGTTATTCTCGATGAAGTCAGGGTAAATTTTTTAAATTTTTTAGAAGTCCTAAATTTACTAAAACTAAAACTAAACTATTTCGAAATTATTGATTTTAGAAAATTCTTATCGTTGATGCAAGAAGCTACACGTCTGCCGTCACTAATCGGGCAAGAGGGGGTGGCTGTGAATGCATCGAGTACTACCCATGTGCTGAAATCGAGTTCATGAACTTGAGCAACATACATGTGATCAGGAAAAGTTTCCAGGCATTACGCCTGTTGTGTGCTTCACCACCAGACGTACCTAAGTAAGCTGCTGAAATACATACTCGTATATCCGGTGTATTGATTGTGGTTGATTGCCTTGTCTAAATATGCGTTGTGTTATTTATGCGTTTCAGTTGGCTTGGTCTGTTGGAGAAAAGTATGTGGTTGCAACATCTTTCTGGTCTATTGGCTGCTTCAGTTACAATCTGTCATGCGATTGAAAAGAAAGGTCGCCCAGTTTTGGTTCATTGTTCAGATGGTTGGGATAGGACGCCGCAGTTGGTGGCTACCGCACAATTGTGTCTCGATCCGTTTTATAGGACTGTTGAGGTATTATATTGAGAGTTTGCTAAATCTGTTATCAATTTATTTATTACTATATTCATAAAGGGATTCCGAATACTTGTGGAACGTGAATGGCTTAGTTTTGGGCATAAGTTTGCCGATCGTTGCGGCCATGGACCCGGTTCGGATGAATTAAATGAACGATGTCCGGTGTTTCTGCAGTGGTTGGATTTGGTCCATCAAATCCATAAACAGTTTCCTTGCTGTTTTGAATTCAGCATGGGCTATTTGGTAATAAAATTTAAATTTGTACCCACTCCGAAAATATTTTAATTTATATTTTGTTTTATTGTAAATTTTAGATCAAACTTGCCCAGCACTCACTGTCTTGCCTTTTTGGTACATTCTTTTGCAACACACTTAAAGAACGGATTGAGAATTCGGTGTTCGAACGAACATTTTCTGTTTGGCCATTTTTATCAGGGCCAATGTACAGGAATCCGTTGTATGTTGCAAATAAAGAAAAGGTAAGTTTTAATTATTCCATTGGTTCATCTTTTTAATAATTTTTAAAAATATTTTTTTTAAGGTTTTATGGCCTGCACACAATGTAAGAGACTTATCACTATGGACTGAAGTGTATTTAGGAAGTTTAGGTAATCAAAATGGGGTAGATTTTCCACCGAGCAACTCGGACAACGTACAAGGATTGGCAAGTAAGATCAAAGGATTTGTGTTTGGAGGTTTTTTTATTTATTAATTATGAAATCAATTTGAAGGTCCAATGGCAAAAACAAGGTCTTATGGTGATCTTATTACAGCTGGGATTAATCAAAATGGGATTTCTAGGCGATCTAGTGATCCAAATATGACTGTTGAACCTAGGTGAGTAAAATTATAAATTAAAATAGAAGAACTAGAGATATTGTTGTGTTCCTGTATTTTTCTACTATTTATATTAAAGAAAGTTTATTATAAAAAGTTGATATACAAAAATTAAATAGGTAGTTTGCGTTCAGCGGGTAAAAAGTAACATCAACAAGGAACATTACAAAGTTGCAAGAAAAACCCTACCGTCAAATTGATTAACCAACCAAATGAATAAATTAAAAATACATAATTAGGTTAGGTTGAAAGGCTGACGATTAATGAATATGGTGATATCAGCCTGTGAAAGCGCCATCAATTATACCTGTTTTGTAGGGTATACCATAGCCAATACCTTGGCTCTAGCATCAGTTTTCGAGTCGTCAGTATATATGGATATTGACGACTCATACATACATACATACATATGTATGTTTAAAAAAAATAATAAAGAGCGTTTTTTAGGGGTATAAAATGGAATTATACAAAGACATTTTAATTTCTTCTGGCATCCGCCACCACTGACACGGACATAGTCTAATCTGGAAGCCTTATATCGGCAATAACACGTCGAATGTTGTCCTCCAAGTGGCCAATCGTTTCGGGCTTGTCAGCGTAGAATATAAACTTCACATATTCCCAAGCAAAATAGTCAAGCGGCCTTTAATCACACTATCTTTGTGGCCTGTCACGTGTCCTTAACGTGAAACTATGGTGTTACCAAACACAATCAATCAACTGTGGCAAGAGCTATGTGACATGTTGCCATGTAGTCTTGTTCAAACCACAAAAAGTCAGTAATCATGGCTGAAGTGCCAAACCAAACTAAAAATAAATCACTTGGCAGTTGACAAAAGTTGTCTTCGTCAACTTTAAGTTCTATGCCTCTAACCTACAAAGTTATACTCTTAAAGCTTTCTACCCTTGGCTTTGAACCGATTTTGTTGCAATGGATTTCTTCTTACCTAGAAAGTCGCATATATAATGTTAGCTTCAGTTGCACTCTCTCTCACCCCTTTTTTGCTACCTCAATCCTTTTTTGCTACCTCACCCCTTGTTTGCTACCTCTGGCGTACCACAAGGTAGCCCCTTAGGCCCTATCCTTTTTATCCTCACCATTAATGATATGGTTGATTTCTAAATATTCCCATATCTCACTTACGTCGATGAATGATTCTTACCTTATTCAACTAGATCTCGACAGTTTCTCGGTCTGGTGTAAAAAAAAAACTGCTTAGACCTAAATATAAATAAATGTCAGTCAATTACTTTTTCACGAAACAAGCAAATACTTCCCACCGTCAATATTTTGTCCATAACCAAACCATTCCCTCTGTTAAGGTTTTTCGCGACCTTGGGCACTTATGTGAGCAAGAACTAAATTTCCGTGCTCATATAGATGATATAATTCTAAAAGCCAACTCAGCGCTCGGTTTTGTAAAACGTTGGTCAAACGAATTTTTTTACCCCATACATTACCTGATCTCTTTGCATCACCTTTGTGCGTCCCCTCCTCGAATACGACTCTACTCTCAAATATGGTGCCCTTACCAGGGCGTAAATATTTAAAGAATTGAAAGCGTTCAAAGACGTTTCCTTCGATTTGCCCTTCGAGGCCTACCTTGGCATGATCTCCTGATCCTTCCTCCATATCAACGCCTCCTTAAATTAATGAATCTCAAAACTTTCGAAGAAAGAAGACAGATATCTGACATCTCTTTCGTCCATGGTCTACTTTCTGGGTCTATTAACTGCCCTAATCCTTTTTTTTTTATTTAAATGTAAGCACTTCTTGACTAAGAAATTAATCTACAAAACTGTCTCTTTCACCAGCCTCATCCTTTGCTATAAGCTACTTAGTTCTTAATTTAGATTAAGTTTACAGCTTTAATAAAGGGGGTTTTCGCCCCCACCAAAATTAAATAATACCCGTTACTTTAGCACGAGAAACATATATTCAGGACTTATAAACATTTCAGGGTAATAGGTAAATGAGACCAAGTTCAATCAAACGAACAATATCATTTATCAAATCAAAAATACGTAAATACGAAAAAGAAACAAAAAAGTACATAATTAAGTTGTATGTACATGTTTTCTGAAACAGATTTTAACAATATTATTCCCGCTAATTAATTTATATTATTTTGATTGTTAACAAAAAGTGCGATGAACTCTTTTTGCTAGGGGCACTGCCTCTTAATTAACAAATCTTTCCAGAATAATATTTTACCTGAAAAGTGCTTTTCAAATTAGTTGTTTGGATTCGGTATATAACTGCAACTCCCTGACATTACTATAGATAGGAATACAAAATCTTAATGTTCGCAGAAGTCTGAAATCTTGATCTGGGTGTCGCAAATATATTTGTTTCATAAACAAATTAAGATTTCTTGTTATTATTTTTTTTGAATCACTTTTGAAGTGATTTTAATTAATAGCGAACAAAAATATAGTTACGAGCTTTTTTTCGCAGAATAAGTGACGCAAATACTTTCAACAATAATTTCAGTTTGATGATAGTTAACAATTCACAAACAAACTCAATCAGCGATGTCCTATCTGACCGTGAAGACTCACCGGATATTATCGCAACTCTGATTCACGACACAACTGAAAGGCTGCAACATCTAACAAATGAACTTAATCAAAACGATGACGATGATAACTTTAAGACTACTACAACAACTACAACTTTAACAACAACAACATCTACATCAACACAACAAGTTGAAACCGCCCGAAGAAAATCTAATGCTTCTGAACTTTGCACTGAAAAACAACAACAATTATTATTAAATGAGCACAAAATGTTTGACGACATCACAAAAGAATATAATCTGACTGTGAATGGATTAAGTGGCGACAGTAATGCTTCCGCTACCGATACTAATGGAATTGAAATTGCTAACGAGAATGGAACTAATGGAACGAAAGAGATGCATGAGGATGGTAGTGAGATTAGAGACACAGTTGATGGTTCAACGGATACTCTTGACATGAATCCGGATTTAATGCAAAGTATCGATTTAGGAGGTGAGATTTTTCTTTTGTTTTCCATTGAAAGAAGTGTTTTTGTGTTTTGTTTAAAGAAAACAAAATTTCCTCTATCCGATTGAGTCAATATTATTAACTTCAAGATTTAAGTTTCAGATAACACCACCAACTATAATCTACTTACACCATCTGGAGATACAACTGATTCGAATGACATTCACAACGCTTGGCATGGCTCTGTCAATACAAGCACTGATACACTTGTGCCAATGTCCGAAATGCAACACTCACCAAACAATAGCTTAATGCAATCTATTGATACGAATGCTGCTATAAATTGTAAGGACACAACGACACAATTAAGTCCATTTAGTACATCTAATGGTGGTGGAATGGGTAGTGTTGAAGAGCCTGTCGACCGAATTGTCCAAAGAGAGGAGGTGAGCTTTTTATTAAATTTTAACGCATTTTTGTATTTTTATATTGATTTTTTTTTTTGTATATAGAAGAGACCCGTCGCAAATGCAACAATTTTGCCAAAAGTCCATAGCAAGCCAAACTTGTCTATGTTAAGTAGTTGTAGTTTAAATAGCAATTCAACAAATCCAATGGAAGAAAGTATTCTCATATTGCCAGAACATCCGAAACTCGAGATATCAATAAGTGGAAAATGTGAAACAGTTATTAATAGTTCATCATCAACATCACATAGGCGACGAAGAACACTCTCCTCAAACTCAAGAAAAGAATTTACAACCATTGGAAAAAACACAAACGGAAGGTAAGTTTTTATTGTATTTTCTAAAAAAAAACTTTATATATTGTTCCCCTTAAGCCAGAAACATGAGAGTACAAAAATAGGCATGTCATAAAATTACGTTTAGTTCCGTAAATAAAAAAATGTTTTATAAACCGATATAGTTTTTATGACGACATATTTCTCTCTTTATAACTGCAAATTCATCTTTCTGACCTTGAAAAATTGACCATCTATCAGTCTTTCATAGCAAACAGTGTTATGTCTTTTCCATATTCATATTCTCCAAGTCCACCAATTTTTGAAACATTTTTAACTCTAAAAGATAATTTTAGTTTCTTCTGACGTAGATGATGGGAACAGGAAAAAGTTTTTAGACGGCAAGGACGTTGAGGACAGGACCCTCAGATTTTCATAGCACTTAAAATCTTGCTACATGTTTAGGTTTCCTCCGACGAGAAATTGTCTTACCTCTTCTGATCTGTCTGTAATCTTTAAACGCTTTATTGGTCCGAAAATAGGGTACAATGCTCGTATTTGAGTCGGTGCACCAATAACAAACTTGTGTCTCTTAGACAGAGTTAAAAAAAACTCTTAAAATGATAAGGGACAGTTGTCTAACTGAAAAGTTTTCCACTCTCGAAAACGGCCGTAATATTTCATGCCTGTCATTATTTTATTATTTTTCATAAACAATTCAACCGTTTTAACTGTTTACCAAAAATACTCATCACAGTCAGTACCCTTGAGTCTAACTTTGGACGTACTTTTAAGTACAGAGATTCTTTTCTTAGTAGCAATACACGCTTTACCAGGCTCAACATTTTCGCAATCGGCTTTTAGTTTCCGGCTCATTTCCATAAATGTATGACTCATCACGATATTTTACGGGACTGTTTTAGTCACAATCATTGCATTCCTTGAGCGTTTACTTACACCATTTCTGGACGAGTATCAAAATATATGTGGATCCCTGGTAAGCTCGTGTTAACGAGGCTGCACCAACTAATTTTTAAAACATGGCAGAAATTCAGAGAATAGCGTGTATAGGTACTACTATTGCCATAAGGACTATCCCAACCTCTAGAAACCTTCTTTTCGCATTTCTTACTTCAGTGACTTTCAAGCAGAGATTTTTACGATCTCTAAAGCCGCTACAGAGCTTTATATAATAAATTAATATTTATTGATGGCCAAGCGGCAACTAAGGTCATCTACAAAGTTGTTACAAAGTCAGTGCCGTAAAGTTCTTCGTTTACTCAGTAAACCCATCACGATTACCCTCCGTTGGATCACAGGCGTTACTTCATTTCTTATTTATACGCCGAATATTTCCAAGGAAAAAACAAGGTACCATATATAACTAAGTAGACCTCAACTTTCCATATTGATTGGAATTCTAAAAACTCGAATCAGTATCCTCGTGAACATCAGCTCATCGGATTTATTTAGCGGAAGAGGATATATTTCATATACCCATTTCATATATTTCAATACCCAAGCATAGCTTAAAGTAAAAAGACAGCTCCAGGAAAATGCTTCTTGTAGGACTTTGTCACTGAAAGATATTCTGAAATTCTCCCAAAAACAGGATGGTTCAGGGAGGCGGATATTCTTATCCTGATCATAACCTGGGAAGCAACATTGATTAATAGAGCTTCGATGTGGCCCTTTTCATTCATTGCTGATGCATTACACACTTTAACCTAACATAACCTAAGCTGGTCAATGCATTCTTGTCATCAATCTTCGAAAATTAACTCTGCTTAGTTAAATTTTAATATGGATCCAAAACTTTAAACTTACTAAAGGCTTGATAAGTCGCCCTTAAATAACAAAATAATGTGAGGATAGTTATTCTCAAAAATGACAAACTTTTTAGTGGTAATTTAAAAAAAAAACTCACTTAAAATACTTTATTTTACTAAAACCGGACATATAAATAGCCGCCTATGTAGTTGACGCTTTAAAAAACTATGGTTCTCTTCCAAGTATGGTAATCTAGGTATCAGTATAACGTAGAACATCCAATGGATGATCAAAACAAGCCCTTAAATAATTCGAACATTCATGCTTCTGAGATAAGGGGGAACGATTTTATAAAAAATGGGCTTTTTAAGACTACATAAGATGACGTATACATAATTGAATCATGACGACTCAAATAATAAACATATATAATTTTGTGTTCGAATATAGCTCCACTGTTTCAAGGTTTTCAACTCCTGGTGTACGTTCTCTTCCACTTACCCCTCCGGGTATGCCAGAACGGCCACAAATTGCAATTTCCTGCCCAGATGGCTTATCCCATGCGCTAAGCGAACAAAATATAAGACTTCAACAAATCGTTCATGAGCATAAAGTAAGTTGAATTACATTTTATACATCCGAAAATCATTATCATATTAAAAATCAATTTGTTTAGGTTCGTGAAGATGCACTCCTTCGAGAACTACATGGAATGCGAATGGCTCTCTTAAAAAAAATCTGTCCTAGCTGTAACAGTGCTCCAGTTGTCAACGACGAACAGGTATGTTTATGTAAAATAATTAAATTATAAAAATTATTAAAATATATTAAATATAAATGGTAGTATGGAAATTTTGTTCTTAATATCACAAAAATGTATGTTAGGAAGCATTTCCATTGTTAAATAAGTTTTATTATGTCTACACACACAAACTACACAGGAATGCATTTCATCCCAACTACATTCCTTTGTCCTTTAATTGTTATTTGTTTTTATTTTTTAATATGCACTTTCATATTCATTTAACTTTCTTTATGTTTATTTACAATTTTTTTGTTTTGTTTCTTTATATACTGGTTTCTTTTTAAAATACAAGGTAGATGTGATCATGAATCAAGAGAATAATTTATTAAGCCTTTGCTACTGTTATTCGTCTAGAAATCAGAGAAGATATTGTGAAGATGGTGCAATGTATTGTGGGAGTAGATCGCTATCGCCGGTTAGTTTTTTTTAATTTGTTTTATTTTTTCTTTTCTAAAACCAAAGCAAAATTGTTTCTGTTTTCTTTCCAATAAAACAAATTCATTTCAAATCAATTTTTTTTTTCTAAATGTATCAAATGCCTTTTGCCTAATCTTTTTTTTTGTATTTTGTTATCATTGTCCAGTCCATATGTATAATTGTATCATTGTATCATGTTCATAAATATTGTTTAATAACATTAATAAAACAAAATTGAATCATTCCATTTTATGTATGTACATATTATATAATTTGTATACGCTTGGCTATTATTTAAAATCAATAATTAAGTATTGAAGTATGAACTTTATAAATTTTAATATAAAACAATTCTTCAATGAATAGATCTTCTGTTAGCAGAATAAAAATACTAGTCTATTCGATTGAAAAATTTGTATTTATTTTTTTTTTCTTTCGGCAAAAGTTAAACAGGAGAATCCTAGATAGACACTTCATTGTTCTATTAAAATTTAATATTGATACAATAGAATTTTATTGTAAACCTTATTTTGCTATATTCAATATACTTTCGTAATAAGTGATTTTTATTATTAAATGTTTTCTTATATTGTACACAGTAAGTTCTGAACATATACAGCAAAGTAATAAAATATGACGAAAAAAGCACTTAACCTAGAAATCAGAGATAGTAAACAGAAAATTCGTACATACATTCTTTTAGGCGTTCTTAACATTATGTAAAAGTCTTATCAAAACTTGTGTCTGCGTCTTAAGTTATTGAAGGTAAAAGGTCGCGAAAACTCTTTTCTCTATTTGTATAACTAGAATATTGTAATACCAAAATGATACGAAGAATATTATTTAACACTCGTGCAGTTGCAAGATTACTTAAAGACCTTGACATACACAAATCCGCTAGCCCGGGTAGTATCCCCCCTATTTTTCTGAAGAGGTGTTCTTCAACGCTTGCAAAACTACTGCTTAAGCTTTATCAGCTTTGCTACTCTACAGGTCTCTTTCCGAGCGAATGGATAACAGCATTTGTCCAGCCTGCCCCTAAAAAAGACAAATCCTGCTCCCCTCCAACTATTGTCCAATAGCACTCATGCCCCTTCTCTCCAAGGGTATGGTCTCGACAGAATTGGGTAATTATAAACTGTGTAGAATTAAATGCTAAAAAAAGTCAATATTGTCTCCTGTCGTTAAAGCTTAACCCACCCTAGACGCCACTTTCCATGAGTGGCACTTGCATCCATGAAACTAATCAACTTTCAGTACTCGGTATGTGTTTCACCTCTTATGGAATGATCGCATATTCTACATTACCAAAAATGCTGCTAGGTGCTTAGGATTTCTTCGACGATGCAACAAATGTTTCTCCCCTTCTGATCTGGCTGTAATTTACAAAGCCTTCATTCGTCCAAAGTTTGAATATAACTCGCATATCTGGGCAGGTGCCCAAAAAATAAGTATAAATCTCTGCGATAAAATCCAAAAACGGCCTTGAAAATGATAGGAAATTGAAATATAACCGAAACATTTACATACCTCAAACACTCCCGCAATCTTTCATGCCATTTCCCATTTTGATATTCAGAACTTTAAGACCAATGTGCACCGGTACCTGCGTTTTATAAAGATAACATCTATAAAAAGGAAGCAATTTAAATTTAAAAATACAAATGTCAAGACAGAAGCCGAATTTTTTAAAGCCATTATTGCTGATGCATTTGTCTTCATAGTGTGTATTTTTTTTGACCACTGTTGCGTGCTAAAATACAAATGTAAGATTCAAATAAATAATTCGTAAAATTTGAATCAAAATTAAGACCATAAACGCCCCCTAGAAAAGATATCGTCCTTTTAAGGTGCTTAACCATTTTCCGTACCGATCAAAAAACACCCTTTTATCTGTGATATTTATATTATATTTTTAATTTAATTTTTTTTTAAATAAGATAAATCTTAACAAATATAGAGCGAGAGCTGAGGGATAATATTTGGCGCAAAAAGAAACCAGTCGATATTAATGTTGCAAGTAGTCTTAGTAAAGGCGATAACAGAAATGTTCGTCATCCAGCACGTACGTAATAGCAGCGTTTCCGAGAAAAAAGTGCATTAAAAGTACAACTTTTCCGAAAATTGAAGTAGGGGAGGAATTTACTTCAAAAGCATTGCAGCTTGACGCCTACAATTCGTTGATTGCGAATTGACGTCTAGGTAGCCGCATTTGTCCGGCAGAAAAAACGCGATACTTCAAATTAGCCTCATCCGAAAGCCTTCGACTCCCTGATTGCTAAAAAGATATACGTCTAATAAATAAATAAATTGGGTGACGCAACAGTCCGTTGAGAACTAGGGCCTAGTGACTTAGAACTCCCAACTATTTCTGTGTGCGAGTACTGTTCTCAGGGATGGAGGGGACCTATAGTTTTAAGCCGAATCCGAACAGCTAATTTGAGAAAGCACTTTTCATGACAAGAATAACTCTTGGAGAATTTGTCAATTCCTCGCAAGAGGCAGTACCCGTGAAAAAAACTTTAGATGGCACAGGCAGGGATCAGACCTCTAGCATGACAGCCCAACGCACTAACCATCATGCCACGGCTACTACGGATATACGTCTATGTGACCATATCTTCCTAGCAGACGTCGCCGAAAATGCGTTTTTTTTGGAGTTTTTGAACACTCAATAGCCCTCGGCTTTGTGAGTTCGAATATGTACATGACAGACCTTTATGTGGCAAAATTCTCCTGATTCAAATCGATTTTTTAAAAGAAATATTCGAATACATCGAATAACGATGTAGCACACTAAAATATATCACAACAAAAACTCCTTGGATTTAAATTTAAGTTTGTATCCCACTAAACAGCTGGATAGCTTTACGAGTGATATGCTCTTTTTTAAAATGGTTTTTGATGGCAGTCTTTACCTTGGTCGTGTAGTTGTAGATTTAACATCAAACAATAAAAACAAAGATAATCATAAAAAGACTATTTTCGTTGCCTTAGACCTCCCATAATTGATTATGTCGGCATGATTTTTGTATGAGACTTTTTAAACAATGCTTAGAACGCCCAAAGAAAGCTATAAACGATTTTCTATATTACTATCTCGCATTTAAAGGTGAAATCCTTATTTTACTGCACTAATTGGGATGCTTATTTTAGAACTTACAGACATAAAATAAGCATAAATAATGCAAAATGGATTTACATTATCAATTAATAATATCTTACTGAAGTATTGAAAACAAAAATGTAAGAAAACTCGATAATCTTTCCTAAACGACTTTCCACGTTCCAGATCTTCATTTTATCTTAAAATCGTTATTATTTTTTAATCAAAGTATGAACGTAAAATATGAAAACCATTTTTTCAAACATACACATGAAGTAAGCAAATCTGTTGGCCGAATAATTATTATATTTAAAGTCTTCAGAAGAATAATACGCACAACTTATTCGTTTCGAGTTCGTTTTCAGACTGACTCATCTTTATTCTTTCTTCTTACAAGCTAGGGGAATTTGTACAAGAGGGAAATTTAACTAGGGAATATATACTTATGTACTAGTAACAACGGTTTACATATGTTGATGTGTGAGTATAACTATTATATATTATTATATTATTGCACTGATACAGTGTTGCCACTGGGCCTGATTACTACACACATTTTGTAATAGTTTCGAAATCATTCAATTTTAATTTTACACATTGAAATAAGAACTCAGTTAAAATTTTTAAAGGGCTTTCATAAATTAGAATGATTTTGCTACATAATGGTCTCAAACTTAAAAATAAATACAGTTTTTGGTTTAGTAGACCAACCATCAAAATGCTTGTTTTTGATGAATTCGTAGAATGTTCAGATGAGTAGAGTAGTAAAACTTCGTAAGAAAATCATAAGAGTAAATAAGTTTTTTTTTTTTTCAAAGAAATGCCTTAAAGTTGTTGATTCAACAATAAAATCAATATTGTTTGTTTCAGAAATGTGTTTTAAGTAAACCACTCCAGCACCAGGACAAAAAAAATTACAAATTTCAGTACTAAAATTTTATAAAATGTAATCCAAAAAAAAAAAATAACAACTAATTAAACGAATAATAAATGTACCTTCTCCAAATTGTGTTTCTTTTTTTTTATGCATGCAAAATGTAGTTGTTTTTGTTTTTATTAACCATAAATAATCTTGTCAAGAGTGAGAGTGGGTGTATAATATATAAAAATATTTAAATGTTTGAAAAATGTCCTAAAACACCCAAAAACTGGTATTTTGTGTTTGTTTTATTTTAGTGTTCTGTACTAGACAACGGTGAAAATCTGTCAGTGTGTTCGTGGGAGGCTGTAGAAGATCGCAGTGGGGCTTCTTCTTGTGCCAGTTCTATACAGCCGACCAGTAGTGTACTTTGGGTTCCTGATCATGCGGTATCTCGTTGCACCAGCTGTCAAACAGAGTTTTGGCTGGGCCGACGGAAACATCATTGCCGGTGTGACACTTGATTTCTTTGTAATATTTCAATATAACAAATATTCCTTTAATTTGTACAATTGTATTGTTTTATCTTCCTTTTATTTGTATGTGTTTTTGATGAATATAAACAAATTGCAAATAAATTTCAATGATTTTGTTTTTTTTTTTTATTTTAAGTTCATGTGGACAGATTTTTTGTGCTGATTGTTCAGAATTCTGGGCACCCCTACCCGATGAGAAACTTTTTAGTGATGTAAGATTATGTGGGCCCTGCTACCACTCAGTGACAACACGAATGCAGGTAACATACATACGAGTAAATAGAATTGTATGTATATAATGTAACACTTTAAACTTCTATTTTAATAGTTACAGAACCGGAGTGTCAGTAATTTTTCGAGTAATAATCAGTATATTAATCAAAGCAGTAGCAGCAGCATAAGCACATCAAATTGTCCATTAGAAGTCAATTTAAACACATCATCAGCAACGTCCCCATCACCCCTAAACAATAATCTTAATATTAATGTTAATGTTACCTCAAGTGCAGCAATGGAAGCGTGCAAACATGCGGTAAATCCACCTCGGAATGATCGTGGCCTTTTAAAAGCCACAACTGCTTCCAATTAAAGATAAAAACAAAGGAACAACAACAAAGAAAAACAAATATACATCATTTAAATAAGTAAAAATAAATAACATCACTAAACAAAATTCAAATGATAGCGTATGGTTTAAAAAGAAAAAGAATTATATTTAAAAATGTACATTAAGTACGCATAAATGTACACATACCAAAATGTGTGTACATATATATAGATTGTACATATTGTTGAGTTTTGAAGAAGCACGACACAACCCAATTAAAATGATACACAATTTTGGATAAAAAGCACTTGCTTGGCCTATTTTGAAAAATGATATTTTTTGAGTTGAGTCGTATCTCTTGAAAATTAACGATATATAAAATGTGAAATCAAATTACAAAAAAAAAAAAAAATGTAACTTTACTATATATGTTCCCTTTTAAATCCTCTCTTTATGTTATGTTATTACCACAAAACAAAATAAGAACAAAAAAAGATATAAATTTATGCCTAATTGTGTATTTATTTGTTGTTAAGTTTAAAGCGAGATCGAAAGAAAAAAAAATTAATTTATGTTTAAGAATTTAAAGTATAAAAATAAAATATATAAAATACATAAGAAAATAAAAAGAAAAAAATACAATTTTGAAATATATAAATATAGACAAAAATTATTGCTTAAAAAGTGAACTAAAAAAATATATATATATGGATTAAAAAATTAAAAAAAAAAAAAAACACAAATAAAGCCGAAAAATGCATTATACCGGAAATTCTTACTTGAAAACTGGAAGACAAAGATATATTATTATGTAAAAACTTATAACTGCATACAATAAAAATATTTAAAAATTAAAAAGAAAAAAACAATGTTTCTTTTATTGCACAATAAAGACTTAACAGAAGTTTAAAACTTTTGAAGTGGAGAAGATAGTTTTTATTTCTTTATATTCCGCCATATCGAGGTAAACTTTGGAGTGGAATTTTCTCCGATGTCCTATATATGTAGACATATTGCTTAGAGGTAGTTCTGCGATCAGCTGATCGGTAAATCTCTCCGACAAAGTTAAAGGTCGCATTCGGAAAGCTAGTGGCTACGTAGTCAAGGGATTCTGATTGGCTAACTGCTGGAACACAATGGTGTCGGAGCCGGAGTCGGAGTCGTAACTGGAATAGCTGTCAAAGTATTCAATGTACGCAAATGTAAATGTACGAACACAACGCGACGCAACTGGAATCGGAGCCGCAGCCGGAGTCGGAAGAGTTGACTAACTTTTAACTTTGTCGTACGACACATGTGACATTTCAATTTTTGAAGTGAATAACTTGGTGATTATATTTTTTTTTTAATAGTTTTTCAATAAAAAAGTGGAAAAATATTTAAATAAGAAATAAAAGTGAACAAAAAAATATTTTCTGAGAAATTTGATGTGGTTGTAAACTGCAAATATACCAAATAACATCAAAAAGCCGTACGACACATTGTGTGCGTACTTTTTGTGAAACGTACGACAACTTTTCCGACTCCAGTTACGACTCCGGCTCCGATTTTGCATTGTGTTCCAGCAGTAAATCTAACTACAAAAGTAGTTGAAATTTCCCCTCCGACGTAGTGTAAAATTTTCGGCTACAAAGTTAGTGCACACTGGTTTTGACGTTTCACAATCAGCTGCTCGGTAAGGACACAAGAATTCAAAATGAAATTAATCGTTTAGTATTTAAATACATATAAAAATCACTCATATTATATCTTATATTCGGTTTTATTGAATTTGAAAACAAAACAAACTATTTAAAGTACTGAAAACACAAATGTTTCCTATATTATATATTTGCATTTGTCATTTATATGACAGTTCCGGATTGACTAGCTTTGTAGTGAAGTTTTGCATTCACAAATCTAGTTGAATTTCGACTACGTAGCCACTAGCTTTCCGAATGCGACCAAACTCATGCTATGGTCGCATTCGGAAAGCTAGTGGCTACGTAGTCAAGGGATTCTGATTGGCTAAATCTAACTACAAAAGTAGTTGAAATTTCCCCTCCGACGTAGTGTAAAATTTTCGGCTACAAAGTTAGTGCACACTGGTTTTGACGTTTCACAATCAGCTGCTCGGTAAGGACACAAGAATTCAAAATGAAATTAATCGTTTAGTATTTAAATACATATAAAAATCACTCATATTATATCTTATATTCGGTTTTATTGAATTTGAAAACAAAACAAACTATTTAAAGTACTGAAAACACAAATGTTTCCTATATTATATATTTGCATTTGTCATTTATATGACAGTTCCGGATTGACTAGCTTTGTAGTGAAGTTTTGCATTCACAAATCTAGTTGAATTTCGACTACGTAGCCACTAGCTTTCCGAATGCGACCAAACTCATGCTATGGTCGCATTCGGAAAGCTAGTGGCTACGTAGTCAAGGGATTCTGATTGGCTAAATCTAACTACAAAAGTAGTTGAAATTTCCCCTCCGACGTAGTGTAAAATTTTCGGCTACAAAGTTAGTGCACACTGGTTTTGACGTTTCACAATCAGCTGCTCGGTAAGGACACAAGAATTCAAAATGAAATTAATCGTTTAGTATTTAAATACATATAAAAATCACTCATATTGGCTGCGTTCAATCTCGGGCAGATAGGGTATCCGGATACCTTTTTGTTAGTGTTTTACGTGTAAAATAACAACTGATCAAAAACAGCTGATATGTCAAAAAAGGAATCCAAAGGTATCCAAGAATTTCTGGGGTATGTAGGTATCTGACAGAACAGCTGATTCAACACATGATTGAATTTTAAGAAACTTGAAAATTGATTTCAGCTTTTTGTTTTTGTTGGTAAACAAAAAGATACAAAATGTTAGTTGAAGTTGTATTTGAGGATGTTCTGTACATAATAGACGATGAAGAAGCTATTTGCCTCCGAATTTTAGAAGGTAATTGTTATGTTTCATCTTACAACAATTTGACTTCGAAGCTTAAATGTTTCTCTGCTTTTTGTGAACAGCTGAAAGTTGTTTTTATTTTTTGACAGCTATCTCAATACAGCTATCCCACTCGTTCAACAAGGTATCTAAAAATCCACCTATCCAAGATACCCTACCCAACACGAGATTGAACGCAGCCATTATATCTTATATTCGGTTTTATTGAATTTGAAAACAAAACAAACTATTTAAAGTACTGAAAACACAAATGTTTCCTATATTATATATTTGCATTTGTCATTTATATGACAGTTCCGGATTGACT
The DNA here is from genome assembly GCA_951509635.1 of Eupeodes luniger. NCBI lineage: Eukaryota > Metazoa > Arthropoda > Insecta > Diptera > Syrphidae > Eupeodes > Eupeodes luniger. The sequence continues at coordinate 114,606,633 of OX608074.1, forward strand.
AGCTTTGTAGTGAAGTTTTGCATTCACAAATCTAGTTGAATTTCGACTACGTAGCCACTAGCTTTCCGAATGCGACCTATTTAAATGCGCTGCTTTGCGATCAAATACTTGTAATTGTTTTATTTTTGACAGTAAAGGACACATTTTTCTCCGAAGTCCTTTCGTTTCTCAATGATCTCCTATTTTTTTATTTCGTACCCTTAGCTCGTTGGATTCGACGTGCAAAAATAACTACACTATCCATTTTACTATAAGTAAAAACATTTATTTACGTTCTATTTTAACAAAAATTTTTGTCATCATATTCATTAAATATATGTTTGGATATAGGAAGGGAACTTTATTCGATAGTTTTGAATTAAAAATCGGTGCATCTTATTACATTTTTTAGAAACGCTAATGCAATATGAATGAAATTCCACTCTTTAACCGATTTTTCATCGTTTAAAACGAAAATGTATATTTTATAACAAATTATCGAAAACACATCGCATTTTCGATATATACATATGTATGTAGATTAATTTGCACATTTTGCCTGAAATGTATATCCATCGCAATGCGCCGTCGAAATTCTTACGATATAAGGTACCTCGAGCTGAAATTGAGTTTCCGACGGAGGGGAAAACTACGATCTAACAGTAACCTCAATAGGACCGAATTATTAAGAAACTTATGATACGTGGCGCAAAAAAGGCTGTAAATCATTCGCACCATTTGAACAACTGGAGCACCATAGAAAAAGCTGTCTGATGATCAAGTTGACACAGGTGTAGTATGTAATATAAAACTTAAATATGAACATTTGCACTAATTTAACATTAATACATAACTCAAAGTTGAATCTATGCAGTTGTGTAAAAACATACCTATTTAAAAATATAATACCATAGTTCCAAAATAAAGTCGGGTGTTGCAGGTTGGGGGATCGTTTTGTTGATTAGGTGCTAGTGAGAAGTTAGCTATATTTTGTTTCGAACGGTTCGTGGGGTAACTCGGATTAAATTTAAAGGGTTTTTATCCGTTTAGTGATAGTGATGTAGGCTGCAGATGTGGCTATTTTTGTAAAAGATATCTTTCCTGTGTGTTTGAGGAGATCGGTTTGATAAAGATGTTGAAGGTGAATACAGGTGGGTTTTTGCTAAGTTCGCACCACTGTCGGCATATTTATTCCCGTTTATTGTTGTATGGTTTTCAATTTTATAATCTGATATCTTATTACAGATATGATTTCGGTGTTTTGTTTGTGTTGTAAATTGCATTGATTACTGAGATGCTGTCGGAGTATACAATGCATTTATTGGAAAGATTAGCCGCCGGAAAAAAGGCAAATGCTTCTGCTGTAAAGACCGTGGCAAAATCTGGAAGAATACTAATCATTATGGTATGTGGTGTCCGAAATCATCAGTGAAGATAAATCTCCATCCTTCAGACTTCAGAGGCTTCCTTTTTTTAATATTTTGTATTTTAATACAAAATCAGCGATTTTGTTTTGATAAACCATTGCGCGTAGCGTGGGGCGATAGGTCGTTCCCTTTTGATTGGCAGACTGTTAAAGTTTGATTCTTTAAGAATTGTATGTAGCTATAGAATGGAATTCTTTTGTTTAAATTTTAGATTTCTTGCTTCTTTAAGTCAGTAATAGAGTTCTTGGAGAATACAAGTTTTGCGAGCATTCTTAATGATAGTGCGTTTCTTCGTTCTTCGAAGTTTTTTTGTTGAGATTAAGGTTAAGTTGTTGACAATTTTGTTTAAGGCATTATACCTATGAAGAAGTTTACATTTTTCAGCTGAAAGTTTTTTAACTGTCTCAGATTTCATTTTTCTTCAAAAATTAACAATACAAAATGAATTTCTTATTTTCGTTGCATGCAGGCCCGTAGCCAGGATTGCGGTTCGGGGGGGGGGGGGCTTGTTCAATTTCGAATTTCGTAATTCTATATACAAAAATTTAAAAAAAACTACATAATGTAAAATTAAGGATTTCGCATCCTTTGTTAGTAAAAAAAACCGAACGCCAACGTGAGTTGGCCCAACTGTTCGTACCGTTAAATGAAAATACAAAAGAATTAATTTAATTTAATTTATTTTATTTGCTTATTGGTTCTAACTATTCAAGTTCGCGTCTGCCGAAAGACTGACTCCCTAACCCACCTATTGGATATTCGCTCAGCCAATCCAAATGCTGAGTAAGCTATTTCGCCTACCGGATGGTTATAGGCGTATCGCATTACGCATTACCTAAAGCAATGCAAAGGTATAAGTGCAATGTCAGCAGGTTCCCATGAATGCTTCATGTCTGGTTCATTGACATCCAATAGAATTGTGTTTCCGAAGGTCAACGTCGTTGGCGTGTGTTAACTTTTCACCCTTCGAAAATCTACGTCCCGTAGATCAGTGACGTCAGTAGTTGGATATCGCGAAGTCTTCTAATTCTAATTTGTTCTCTCCTGTGGTATCTTAATCGCTGGGAGATTAAGTCTTCCACTAATCTTCCGCCATATGACACATGCGAACGAGATGAGCAACAAGAGGATGACAGCGTCTGACACGGTGGAAATACGTACTTTATTCGTAAGGTTGCTAAGGCGTTCTATATTTCGAAGACTAAGGCTATGCACGAATTGCACATCTATTTTATGTCCTTCGTTAGTGATGTTCGTCATAATTGGTGGTAAAGCTTGCAAAACTGTAGAGCTTGAGCTCGTGAAGGTCCTGTTCTTAATTTGGATGGTTTCGTTGTTTAGTCGCACAATTAAGGTTCCTGATAAGGTTTGTATTGAGTTGTTAGATTTAAGTTCACCGTTGAAGTTCGTGAGGAAGATGGTATCCTCTTGAATCAGCTCAATGACTTCATTCGTGTTAGTTCGGTAAGTGCATGCTGCGCGACCTCCTTTAAGTAGTCTGGACAGGCAATAATCTTCTGGAACTTTCTGGAGAGCTTCTTCCCTACAGACCGTAGAGTTATTGATGGAGAGGCAATTCTTTACTATGCCGTAGGTTTCGTCCTGATTGACTAGGACCTTATTGAAGTCGATGTTCACTTGTTTGTCATTAATGATTGTTGGCCTAATCAGGAGCATGTTATAGTCGTTTTTTCTGACTTTTGGCATTGACAGGATGTATAGTAGCATTGAACTGTTGGCGTAAATTGATGGGACTCCAAACTCAATGGCTTCAATTTCGTTTTCGTATGGAAGCGTCTCGAATTCATTAATCAGCATAGTAACTTCGTCATGGTTCAGGAGATTTGTATTAACGATGCCACTTTTCGCCATCTGACAGGCTCGGACGATTTCATTTACTTCCTCCTTGATTAGTAAAACTTGATGAATGATATCCTGTTCGAATTTCTGAATATCTGCTACCATCACTTCGCGATTAGAATTTTCAATAACCCAGTTAATCTTCCTTGTCATGTCTTCTATTACGCTGGAAATTTTCTCGTTCACCTTGTACTGTTCATTGTTATTTTCCACGATTTTCTGTTGACTTTGCAGGATTTTATTCCAGTCCGCTGCGTCAGGGTTTCCTGCAACCCATTTTAGTGCTGAACCTATCCATTCGATTGACCTCTGCTTCCTCGATGGTTTCGCCCTCAACAAGTTTATACGGTCGGCTATTTGACTAAGGTGAAAGTAAACCAGCTGCTTCCTGTCTAAATCTCGGAAGTTCTTCTTTATCGATTCCGAGACTTCTTTTAGTTGACGCTCGAACTGGCTCAGGTCGATGACATGGATGAGATTAAAGTTGCCGTTGATTATCCAAGCCTTGCTCTCTTTGATGGAAACCAGCGGTGACGTGTATGAGAACAGCTGCAAACCCTGGACTGTAGTTAGGTAGGTTAGGCAGGCTAGTCTGTAATTTTACTGAAATCTAAGAAATATCTGAACAATATCTTAAGCTAATGGGTATAATTAATGAACATTTTTAATTGTTTTCATTTTAATTGTTTTTACTCTAATTCGTACATCAATTTCAATTAATTTTAAAATAAAATAATAATTTTTATTCATATTTTTACTATGTAGACAATATAATTTTTATGTTTTAATGTAAGAAAGAACATAAGGAAAATAATTCATAATTAATTAATAATTCATTCCTCTTTTTTTTTTTTTTTTTTTTTTTTTAATCTTTAATATTTTTGATATGTGCTTTATGCACTTTTCTGCCTGTCGATGTAATGACAGTTACTTTATTGTCTTTAGCGACTATTTCTTTACGAAACAACGGTTTATTTTTCGCTTTAATGCCCTTACAGGCTGTATATATTATATCACCCTTTTTATACATTTTGGGTTGAATTCTTTTTCTATTTCTATACAGATTTGTTTCTCTCTGTTTTCTTTCTATTTCGTGTTTTAGTTCTTTATTAACCTTGGTGCGGAAATCGAGGAAATTTTGGTAATTTAATCTCTGAGTTCTTTCAAAAAAAATGTCGCTCGGTTTGCGCTTGGTTACAGAGTGGATTGTTCTATTGTATCTGTCGACTGCAATATTAAGCAACTCTTTCAGTCGCAGATCTTTGTGTTCTTGTTTGAGGCAACGGTATATTTCTAAGATTGTCGAGTGGAATCTCTCGACTTGACCATTGACCTCGGATCGTCGTACGGGGGTATTGTAAAGTTTTATCCCTAACATTTTAATAAAGTTTATTATGATAGGGCTAAGGAAACTACTTTCGTTATCGGTTACTAACATTTCTGGAGCTGTGAAATAATGGAGAATTTTTATGATCTTTTCACGGAGGTGCAGAACAGATCTGTTCTTGATATGAAAAAGCTTTCCAAACTTCGAAAACTTATCAATGCAACTGATAAATTTCTCATTTTGGATTTCAACTATATCCAGATGGAGGATTTGGCAAGGATAAGTGGGGATAGGGGTTGGTTGAAAATCTGGGTGGTTCGGATGTCTATCGTATTTATTCAAATTACAAATTTCACATGTCTTCGTGTATTTCTTTATAAGGCTATTCATTTTTGGGAAATAGTAATTCTCAAGGAGTTGCTCCTTGTTTTCACGCGGATTCCTATGGGCCCTTCTATGCTCTTTCATAATCAATTCATACACCCTGTTTTCGTTTTTTATATCTTCAACGATTCTCTGAGTGATCCTTAGTTTATACTTTGTAAAATTATTTAAATATACCTCTTGTAACAACGACAAACAACCTTCTGGTATCTTAATACCGTTTACGACATTTGGATTCAATTTTATTTTCAATAAGGCTGTTAGATTTTCTCTGTCTGGTTCAGGAATTGCATAGTAATGACGGAAGTACCCCGGATGAGGCTCTTCGTAAGCTTCTATACCCCGTCCAACTTTTATAATAATCTGATTACGGAATACATTTATAGGGACTTCCACGTGTGGGATCAGGTCCGTATTATCCTGATCAGCGCTATGGGCAGTTGAACTTGATGATTGAGCTTCCTCAGCTGTCTCTGTTGTATCGGCACTTTCCGATTTATCCGTAACAACAGTAGCAGCATCAGTACTACAATTCTCAACGGCGGTTTCGGTAGATTCGTTTTCGGTTAAAATAACACTTGGTGCCGTCTCAGTGCGTTCTGAGTCGGTCAAGTGATTGACTTCCGTCTTTAACCTGGACAAAGCATCAGCGACTACATTAGATTTTCCAGGTTTGTAGATAAGCTCGCAGTTATACTCCTCAATACGAGCCTTCCAGCGCTTTAACTTAGCATTGTGGTTTTTATTACCCAATGAATAAGTCAAAGGCTGATGATCTGTATATATACGAATCTTCCTAGCCCCGTAGAGGTATGAACGGAGGTTGTCAAGTGCCCACACGATCGCCAACATCTCTTTTTCGTTAGTAGCATATCCCTCTTCTGCTTGGCTGAGAGATTTCGAGATATAGGCTATTGGGCGATCCTTTCCCCATTCACCTTGGGAAAGGACGGCTCCTATCGCAAAGTTGGAAGCGTCAGTTGTGAGGTTAAATGCTTTCTCAAAATCTGGGAAGGCCAAGACCTCTGATGAAGTTAGTAATATCTTTAAATCTTTAAACGCCTGCAAGGCTTCATCATTCAACTTGACCGGAACACGTTTGGACTCATTAGCCCTTACTTGTGCGTACTCCCCCCTGGTCAAGATGGTTAAGGGCTTCGCGACCTTCGCGTAGTCGCGTATAAACTTCCTATAATAGGATGTCAATCCTAGGAAACTTTTTAAGTCTTTCAAGGTTTCCGGGGGTGAGATAGCTTGTATGGCTGATACCTTGCTTGGGTCAGGTTGTATGCCCTGAGGGGTGATCACATAACCCAGAAATTCTACCTGGGTTTTCATGAAATGTGTTTTTTCTAGATTCACCTTAAGGTTCACTGTCCGGAGTCGTTCGAATATAGTATCGATATTTTTGAGGTGGTCTTCTTCACTCTGACCAAAAACAATTATGTCGTCGATGTAGACATAACAAATCTTTCCTATGAATTCCTTAAGGACGTCATCAATCATCCTTTGAAAGATTGCTGGGGCGTTCTTCAACCCGAATGGCAGTCTTAAGAATTCATATTTGCCGTTCATAGTCGAGAAAGCTGTTTTTGGTATATCGTTGGGTTTCATCGGTATTTGATGGAACCCAGAAGTAAGATCTAGAGTCGTAAAATACTTTGCCTTACCAAGGCTGGCTAGTGTAGAATTTATGTCCGGAATTGGATAAGTGTCTGCGATTGTTATGCCGTTTAGGCGTTTATAGTCGATTACAACACGATATTGCTTTTCCCCTGAGGGCTTCGGCTTCTTAGGTACAACCCATATCGGCGAGTTGTAAGGACTATTTGAAGGACGAATAGTTCCTTCCTCAAGCAGACTCCTTATCTCTTTTTCCACGACCTCTCTCATGCACGCAGGATATGGGTAACTCTTGGCGTACACAGGTTCGGTTGTATTTGTCCTTATCTCTGCTCTAACATTTGTTCTTATTACTTCGTTTGTGTCGATTGGTCCAAAAATCGATTTATATTTATTAATCATATCACGAATTTTCGTTCTAACACTTTCAGGAAGAGTTTCATCAACAACAGCATTTACCTGAGCAGAAATTCGAGCCTTAAGAGGAATAACAATACCAGGATTAAGAGTGAGAGTATTCTCTTTTCGGTCTATTACCGCTTCTAATTCTTTTAATGTGTCGTCCCCGATAATCCCATCGAACGACACCAACCCTGGCAGGACGTAGAATGTTAAAATGGTGTCATTGCCTGCTTTTTCAAAAAATTTACCAGAGACTTTTTTACTTACGACTATATTTCCAGCAGCGCAACGTACAGAGAATGGTTTTGTTAACTGGGTGCTTTTTTGGTGTATTGACGGGCTAATAAAATTCTTGTTAGCACCCGTGTCTATCAAGAATTTTAATTTGGTACCTCTCTGCGTTACATATTCTATATATGGAACGCTGGAGAGGCGCCCGTCATAAAATTTACTGTGTCCTCTACTGTGTCCTCGACGTTATCTTGGACTGCGCGCTGATATTCACCAGCGTAGACTTCGTCTTCATCTATAAACTCAGTATTGTACAACCTCTGTTGCTTTTTATAGGTAGGGCCATAACCTTCTGACCTGGCTCCCCTTTTGAATGGGTTACCATTCCGAGGGCGATTAATATAATCTGCCTGCCTTGATTGTACCGAGCCCAGCTCCATTTTCTCGTGAGGTTTCGGAGCTGTTGGCCTGGGTGGAGGATTACCATCCCGACGATAGTTTTGGGACGAACCAGGATGTGAGAATTTTTTCGGCGGTGGCATCGCTGGCCTGGTATCGTTCAATCTTCCCCCATTCATAGGCCTGAAGGATTGATTGATTGGGGCGGTTATTGAATTGGTCACGTATGGGTTATGAATCGTGTTGCTTCTGAAATTCAAATTCTGAACTTCCAAGCAAGCCGTGTAGGCCTCAGGCAAAGTCTTGGGTTTCTGTATGATTAGCATACGAGAAAGATCCCCAGACAGCCCACGTATAAAGACATCTAGCGCACGGTTGCGATACGTCTCTACTAATGCATTTACCGTCTCTGGAGAATAGGTCTCCGTTTTAATTTTGTTGATTATGAGGGAGAATTGATGGTTCACGGTAGCATAGAACTCATCAATCTTAGAACCCCTCTGAGACAACTGACTCAACTGGTGCTCAAGAGTCCTTATGTCCCTCTTGTCTGCGTAATGCAGCGAGAGACATCTCTTGATCGCACTCCAGTCGTCCTCAAATATATTGTACGATATTAATGCGGTGTCCGCATTTCCCCTAATTTTATTCCGTATATGCTGCATTATTGCCCTGTAAATCGGCTTACCTCTAACGATTTTGAAGTCGCTCAAAATCGACTCCACGTTGTGGATCCACGACACATATTGCGTCGGATTCCCATCAAATACTTGCAGCTCCTTTACACTGTCCGGAAGCTTGCTAATTTCTTTTAGCTCAACTTCGGTCCTCGGACCTACCAAGGGTGCTTCTGCAGCACAGATACCACTCACACCACTCGCGCTAGCTGTGTTCGCAACTTCGAGCGACATTACTCTATTTTCAACAATTTTTAATTGTTCATAAATTCGATTTACCGCACCGGTCAAATCTTGAACAGATTTTTGCAACTCATCCATTGTTTGGCACGAGTTTACTTCTTTTTCCTTAAACACAAATTTTTCTTTAAGCTAATTTCAAACAAAAATTTTTTAATTTATTTTTATTGAGATTCTCCCCAATTTAATTTTTCTTAAACTTTTTATCTTTAAGATATTTTCTTTTAATAACTTTTATTTTCTTTAATTTTTTTATAAATTTCTATTACTTTTTTTTTTTAACTTTTTTTTTATTCTTTGAGATGTTTTCCTTTAATAACCTTTTCTTTCACAATTTTAATTTGCTCTTAAGTTTTTATAAAGTTTTTATCGACTCACAGGTTATTGAGTTTCATGATATACCGCACTAGTAGTTATCGGTTATTCAGTTTTATGATATGCCGCACTTTATAACAATATCTATATAAAAAAACAAAATTTATTATAACGGGTTTTCTAACGGAAACCCGGCAAGGAAGTGTCGTGTTGGTCCCGTTTGGACGTTTTAAAACGACCTACTATTGGCACGATCAATCTTCACACCACATCCTTATGCCTTTTCGAATATCCGCATGTTCCCATGTGAATGCAGAAAGGTGTGCTCAAGAACCAGGAAAGCGACTGTGTTCCCATGTGTACAGTGACGATCACTTTTATTAAAAAGTGTCCTGGTCTTGAATAGCACTGATTCATAGGCTTAAAGGATGCAGTTTGCCGGGTCCCTGCTCGGGCGCCAATTAAGGATTTCGCATCCTTTGTTAGTAAAAAAAACCGAACGCCAACGTGAGTTGGCCCAACTGTTCGTACCGTTAAATGAAAATACAAAAGAATTAATTTAATTTAATTTATTTTATTTGCTTATTGGTTCTAACTATTCAAGTTCGCGTCTGCCGAAAGACTGACTCCCTAACCCACCTATTGGATATTCGCTCAGCCAATCCAAATGCTGAGTAAGCTATTTCGCCTACCGGATGGTTATAGGCGTATCGCATTACGCATTACCTAAAGCAATGCAAAGGTATAAGTGCAATGTCAGCAGGTTCCCATGAATGCTTCATGTCTGGTTCATTGACATCCAATAGAATTGTGTTTCCGAAGGTCAACGTCGTTGTCGTGTGTTAACTGTAAATGTTTTATTTTTGTTTGTATTTTTTTTTTTATTTAATTAAATAAATAGTTTGGATTTTTACAGTGTTCGATAGCTTAGTAGAAAAAAAATATTAGAATTTAAAGTATATAGTATGGAAATTTATTGCAATATAATTGAAAATTAAAATATATGTTAATATAATATTGAAGGAAAAGAACTTATCCCGATGCGGTATGCAGCCAAAGTGAAAGACATTACGGACAACTTGCTCTTGGCTTAAGCTAGAGGCGTTGCCATTAGTTTCGTTAAGATTTATAATATTAATTTCGGAAATAATTGTAATAGATCTAAACATACAGCAATAAACGCCTTGTCTTTTTTTTAGACATAATGTCGATCACTTCATCTGGATCCACATCAATACCTGAGTGAACAGACAGCATTGCAATTGCGCTTAGTCTTGGATGGCCCATAACGCTTCGGGATACTGTTTTGATCCTTTTCATCGTTTAAAAAGGTTCTTTCAACGCTAGCTGTTGTAACTGGTAGTGTGGCCAAAATTGTAAGCAAGTAGCTTATGCTCCTGAAGTAGGTCTTGTCACATATATCTAGCAGTTTCAGAACATCGGAAAAGGGATCCATCGATGAAATTTTTTCGCACCAGAGTATGTACTCCGCTTTAACAGCTGACAAGGATATTGCGTTATCGAAGTAGAGTGTTAGATTTTCCATTTCATTTACTCGATTGGCGGAAGCAAAACCTGGAAGCAGAGCTTGAAACGATAGTAAAACGTCCTCGTTGACCATAAATCTGTCAGTAAGATTTTGTATAAGAGAATGTAGACAGGGAATAAGTATAGAAACTCTAAAATAGTCTTCTGGACATGATGTTTCTGGATTAGAGCGCGTTGTTTGTTTCAAAGAAAGCCTTGAAATTATTATGCTGACTTCAAATAAATCCCTGGCAAGTTGTCATGCGGAATGAAAAGCGTCTCTGAAAAAGTCTCTGGCAGTTTCTCTTAAGTTCTTAAGAGAGCCCCTCTAGCCCCCCTCTGGCTACGTGCCTGGTTGCATGTAAAACAAATTAACATAATATTTCAGAGAAAATTACTTGCAGTAAATATCTAAAAAAAATATTACGTTTTGTTTAAGAATTTAAGCTTATTAAAAATTGTCCGTGTTTTGCATATTGTTAAAATGATGCTAAAGATAAACTCTAAAATTTTTTAGCCTAAAATGCTTCAATTCAACATTGCAGCGTTTTTGAATATGAAACGACTGGAATAGTTGAGAGTTGCAAGTTTTAGCTCCTTACTAACATTTGCAAAAACAATTTATTAGCTTTGTGCCGCCAGTAAGCGTTTCATGATAATATTGAATATCCAAGAAGAAAATCAGCCAATACACTATCGATATCATCAGCAATATACTCTAGCGTACCGTTCTGTCTCAAGATTCTATCTTTTCAAATTCCTTTAATATTATTAAAATAACCCACTTCAGAAATGTTCGTTCCTTTCTAGATACTGCGCGAAATAAAATAACGTGTTTATGCCAATTTAATTAATAATTATATTTACATTTATTTATTTAAAACTATTTCGATTTATAAGCAATTCAATCAATATTATTATCTAAAATCTAATTCTAAATCTAAATCCGAAACTTTCTTTTGAGAAACAGAAAGTGGAAATAAACCTCATGAACCTTCTTTGGTCTGTGATAACATTTGTTTTTTCAATGATTCAATGACGCCAGCAAAATTGGCAGTTTTCTTTTTGGCTGATTTTGGTGTTGAATTTTGACTTCGTACACGCATTTGTGGTAGAGCAACATCGTCCATAAAATCAAAATCGTTTTTAGCCGGCCTAAAATTTAAATTATGTATATTTAAACAACAAAAGAAGTGCATAGAATAAAATAAAACATACGCTTCTTTTTCCACAGTCTCGCTAACTTTAGGTTCTTCTTTGTTGTTTATGGGAGAAGGAGCTCGTCTGCCTGGACATTGCCATTGTAATTCGGGAATATTTCCATTTTCTAGTGCAAGGTAATAAGTTTCGAGTTCTTCGGCGGATGGAGCGAAGTCTTCACCGTCCGAAACACAGGATATGGACCAATCTTCACTGTTTGTTGCAACTTCAGCAGACATAGTTAAAATTTCTTTTTATTTAAAAATTTTCAAATTGATTTTCGTTCAAGTTTAAAAACAAGAAAAATAAATTTGTTTAGAACCTTTCGAGAATTTGACGTTTTAATATCGAAATGTCAAAAAAAGTGAAACCAAGCATCCATTTCCCAAAAGTTCTGTTCGCTTCGAAGTTTTTTAAATACAATAATTTCGGGAATGGTATAATTATTCGTATTTGGAAATTTACAATGGTTTATCAGTTTATACGAAGAGCATAAAAGTGAAAAATAATAAAAAGCTAGAACATATGACATACTACGCATGGAGTGCTGTTCAATTAATCTCCCTCTTAAAAGTATTTCCACCTCTTTAGCTATGCTTGTCTGCTTGTACGTTAAACGCCATCTCTTGTTTTGTTGCCTCAATAATCTTCGTCTTTCAGAAACTAAGGACATCTATAAAGTTTGAAAAAAATAAATAAAATATAATAATCAAGTTCAAAAGTTTCTCCAAATTTTCGCTGAACCTAAGCAGAAGGACTATTAGCGTTAAGGAATAGATGACACCAAAACGAAATTGGCTACTAACAGTCCGTATCTATTGGGTCAACGGTTTTGAGGTTTTAAAATACAAGATTGCTTTGCAGTTTCAATAAAATTCGATGTAAAGAGATGAAATTCGTATTAAAAGCAACCCAATTTTTCAACATAGCTATGCCGGCATTGACCTACTGGATATAAACTGATAGTATCCAACTTGGCGTTGATGTTATATATTCCTTAACTCTACTAGCCCTTCTGTAATAGGCTTTTCACACCAATCCCAAAACCCGGTTTTCGCGAAATGATCGGTTTTCGCCGAAAACCTACATGGAAAACTCAAGTCAAATTTAAATGTCAAATGAAAACGTGTAAATGTTCGGTGTGAATGATTTTCGGGTTTTCGAAAACTTTTTGCCGAAAACCCGGTTTTGGGTTTGGTGTGAAAAGGCTATTAGGTGAAATATGAAGAAACCATTTGAACTTGATTTTTACATTTTGTTTATTTTTCAAATAGATGTCCTTAGTTACTTTGAAAAAAAAATTGTATTAAGGCCTAGAAACAAGAGATGGCGTTTGATAATTAGTAATAATTTTGTAAACCAAACCTACGGGAAAGCATAGATTAATAGGTGATATCACTTTTTAGGAGGATTTTCTATGGGAATTCGACAAACAGTCCATACTTAGTATGTCAATGGATGTAAAGCTTTTCAATATAGTTTAAATGTCTGCAGAAACCATTTTTGAATTCAATGAGTCAAAAGCATCTTGATTCATATTTTCGAAAAAGTTGTACTTTTGGTATACTTTTTTCGTAAACTCTGCAACTTGCCAGAACTAAATGCAACATTTAAATCCAATGGTTTCCATTTACGTCATCAAATCAAAGTTATTTATATCCAAGAACAACATGAAAAAACACATTTCGCACCTCCTATATCAGATAAGAATTCAAAGTTAAGCTAAATAAATTGTGTAAGTTGTACCATCGGAGCTCAAAATATGATCCTTTAGGAATTATTATTTGCTCAATCACGGATCAAATATTGAATCACCATTTTGTCAACTCACAAAATTTTTCCCAACGATACAAGTAGCGAGTAGATATTTGATATTTGATATTTTGATATTTATTTATTTGTATGTCAGCTGTACATCAAGTTAAACTTATAAATAGTACAGGATATAAAACATTGATTTAAGATACAATTAACAAAAGAAATATTTACAAAACAAATGTAACAAAAATTTAATTAAAATTAATTATACATTAAAAATCGGTTAAAATTAAGAATTAAAGATTTCAGAACAAACAAAAAATTAATTAAAAGTTATATGAATCAAGACGCAAAGAAAATAAAATTGAAAATGACTAATTTAAAAGTATGTTCAGTTCAAGTTTGAGAAATATTCAAAACAAATTGCTTGAAACTTTCTGCTTTCGATTCCAGACCTCATGTGACTGGGAAGGTTATTCCACAGTCTAACAGCATGAACGAAAAATTGTCTGCGCGATGTCAAACACGTAAAGGTGGACGAGCGCAATAAAATGGAACGGCTAGAAACACAAAAATTAAGTCTGTCACATAGATAACTAGGAGTCTTATTAACAATCAATTTGAAGAGTAAAATGCAACAACGATATTTGAAGAAAGCTACCAGATCGCAATTGAAAAGCTGACGAGCTTGAAAAGAGACATGATCGAACCTACGTAGGTTAAAAACAAACCGAGCTATTGCATTAAATGCCACTTTTAGTTTGTGAGCTGATTGAGAATCAAGATCAGCAAATAGCTCACACCCGTATGTTATTATAGGTAGGACAAGTGCTTTTACCAGCTTTAATTTAATATGTGTAGGTAGTACGGATTTAGTAACAGATAGTCCTCTAAGTGAAGCATAAATCTTTGACACAACTGTATCGACATGGTTATTCCACGTTAACCTGTTGTTAAAAACCAAACCTAAATTTCTAACTTGGGCAACATATTCAATTATACAATTATTCAACATAACGGGAGGGAAATTATCTGTGTTTGGTTTGTTTATTGAAATTGGAAGAGCTTTCGTTTTTTCAGGATTGAGTTTGAGTCCGTTCCGTGTCGACCAATCATAAATAGCCTTTAAATCAATGTTCATTTTAGATATTGCATCCTTAAGCAATAGTAGGACAAAAATTACTGCAACTTACTTGACAGTACTTCTTTATTCTTTGTGATTCCCCATTTGGGAATTTCGAGGAGAATTTCTATGCGCTTTGAATATTAATTTAGCCTCGAAATGTTTGTATTCCAGAGGTCTTGGGTTCGATCCCTGCCTGTGTCATCTAAAGTTTTTTTCACGGGTACTGCCTCTTGCGAGGAATAGACAAATCCTTTATGAGTACTTCTTGTCATGAAAAGTGCTTTCTCAAATTAGCCGTTCGGATTCGGCTTTGAAACTGTAGGTCCCCTCCATTCCTGACAACTATACTTGCACAGAGGAATGATTGAGAGTTGCAAGTCATACTAGGCTCTAATTCGCAATGGACTGTTGCGCCATCTATTTTTTGTACTTTTATGTATCCACTTAAAATTACTTGATATTTTCACTGAGCTCAATAACGAATTTAAAAACAAAAGTTCAAAAACTTTTGACTGTAGTGTATATATGTACATACATATATTTCCGTTTCGAAAGCGAAATGTCTCACTTTCAGGCTAAAAATTCTACGGGTCCAAAGAAACACATTACAACATGTAAGGGCAATTTGTTTTTTAATGAAGTTTTAATGTTGATTTGTATGCTATCATAATAATTTTAGCAGAAGAAGAAAGTGCTGAATGTTTTGAAATAACAGCAACGATCCTATCGATTCTTTTCATAATCTTAACGTTTCCGTTGGCCATTTTGTTTTGTATTCGAATTGTAGCTGAATATGAAAGAGCTGTTGTATTTCGCCTTGGAAGGCTGAGGTATAAGTTTTCCAAGCATAATTTTTATTTTTTAAAAATGCAGTCTTCTGTATTCTTTTACAATTTTAGAAAGGGAGGAGCTCGAGGACCGGGTGTGGTTTTTGTGTTGCCTTGCATAGATGATATTTCCATAGTTGATTTACGTACAGCAACATTTGATGTGGCACCCCAAGAAATTTTAACTAAAGATGCAGTTACAATAAAAGTCGATGCTGTCGTCTATTTTCGTCTTCAAGATCCATTAAGTGCTGTTATACAAGTTGTCAATTATCGTGAATCAACAATGTTATTAGGTCAGACTACTCTTCGAAATGTAGCTGGAACAAAAATGCTGAACGAGCTTCTGACAGAAAAAGACGATATATCACATACGATGCAGAAAATTCTAGATGAAGCAACTGATCCTTGGGGAGTTAAAGTTGAAAGAGTAGAAATGTAGCCAAAAACGAATCACGATTTTTTGTTTGGGTTTTTAAATTACTAAAGTTTTGACTTTTGTAGAAAAGACGTTCGCTTGCCAGCGGCACTACAAAGAGCTATGGCTGCTGAAGCTGAAGCAAACAGGGAAGCTAGAGCAAAAATTGTTGCAGCTGAAGGAGAGAAAAATGCAGCCGAAGCTTTAAAAGATGCAGCTGAAATTATTTCCGAAAGTCCTTCAGCCTTACAAGTATTTATACATATTCTTTTTAAAGGAATTTACTTTGTAACATTTTTTATTTAATTTTTTTTTAATAAGCTACGCTATTTACAAACACTGACCACGATTTCAGCTGAGAGGAATTCTACCATAATTTTTCCTTTTCCAATTGAGATGTTCACTGGATTAACTGGCCAACAAAGAAAAACTTAAAGATATTACCAGTTCAAAATTTGTCTGTCAGTGAAGTTTTTTACAACAAATAAAAATGTAAAAACTTAAAATTTAGCAGTAACATTGGGCAGGTTCAGACGACATAAGGGACTTGAAAGTAAGGCAAGTTTCTAGCATCTGATTGGGCAGCTGCCAAAAAATTGCCTTCCAATTCAGGCAACTTTATTGGAAAGTTGACTGGAAAGTTAGTCAAGAAAAATCTCCCTAACTATTAAGTCAAGTCTACTTATATCAAATTGACATTTGATCATGCTTTTTCATTCAACTGAAAGCTGAACTTTATTACTCTGTGATTTATTTATTTTCTGCACAACTTTGTTTAATGCTTTCTGTAAAAGGGCCCCTTGTCAATTTGGAAAAGAAATAAGTTATATTTCTTTACAATACAGAATACAAATCTTGATGGACTTTTAGCTTGCCTGAGGAGTGTTTTGTAGACAATAATGATTTTGGTAATGTTTGTACTATGAAATTGAAGTTAGAGGTTTGTGAAGTAAAGTTCTGAATTTGAAATTCATGACACTTGAAAAATTAACTAGTTGCCTTGGTTAAAATTTACGTTCAAAGAATGAAGTTGACTGTATATGAAGTCCCTTATGTTGTTTGAACCTGCCCATTATTACTTTGTTTTATAATCATTCGAAAATGAAGCTGGTGTATCAAATGGAATAAGTAAAACCAAATTACACCGCCAAAAACCGCACCAAACCGTGCAACGTTGAGGATGGAGAGGCTTTTTAACAATCATTCTTGGATTTTCCAAGCATCAAATTCGGCAATTCTTCGTAGAAGAACTAACTACTATTGGAACAAACGTGTTCGTCTACCAACTTCTACTCTCATCTCCCAGCGGTGAACATCGTATGCCTGGTACATCAAGTGGAGGTTGGGTTACAAGCCCAGTGGAAAGTTATTTGGGGTACTAAACGAGAGAGGGGAGGAGAGGTGTTTCCACTAGAGCACCTCCTTTTAACCAGGCATATTCGGACTTCAGGCCCTTAGAGGCAGACTTAGTCTTGAGCTATAGGTCCTTCAACCATTCGCATCAAGGCTAAATTCGGCAACATTAGCCTAAGATACGTAAACGCCCCCACAGAATAGAAGGATGACAACACAAAGGATATGTTCTTCGAGCTCTTGGACAAAGCATATAAGCATTTAGGTAGTGCCCTGGGTACGACATTTAAACGATCTTGGGAGATTTGATTGCCAAGCTAGGAAGCGAGGATATACTCGGTGGAATAATCGGGAAAACCGCCTTCACGACGAAACTTCCGATCAGAGTGCTGGGTTTCAAACAGCCACAACACAACACAACGATTCATTCAATATAGACGACGAAAACCAACAATCCCGTCTTCCCGACTAAGACGAAGTAGAGATTGCAATATTTAAGCTGCAGTCTAAAGCCGCTAGAACAGATGGCTTAAATATAATCGAAGAATTACTTTTGCTTTAGTTGTAACTATATACATTATGTAGACATATCCAGAAGGATAAAATTCAAACGTCTGATATGGCTGTGTTCCCTAGGGTGAATGGAAATCAATACTCCGGCCCAGAAAGTCTTCGAAGCAGTAGAGGAGGGCCACGGATCAGGTGGAGCGCACAAGTAAAAAATACCTCACCCAACTTGGAGCGCGGAACTGCAGACATCTGGCTATGGACCAAGCTAGATGGAGAAAATTGTTGGTCGAGGCCTTAGTTCTCACAGAGCTGTAAAGCCACCTTAAGTTAGTTACTAAGCTGAACCACATAGGTAATTGAATTACTGCTAATTAAAAGATTTAGAAATATAGTCAAACATAATTTTTTAAAAGTGTCCATTTTTATTTATTCCATTCATCATTACATCATTTTGATCATTCACAATTATGTATTTTTATTTGTATTATGTATGTTTTCACGACCTCTTTTAACATCAAAATTTTTTATTAGATTCTCTGTTATTAAGAAACATAATTTATTTTATTGTTTTTTTTTTTTTGGAATTTCTTATTCTACAATGTAAAATGAAAAGATATTGTACAATATATATACTTGTATAAACATTGTGTATAATTTATAATTTAAGCTGAAGGTGTTATTTTTGTTTTATAGACATATATATAGTATAATATTGTTTGTTCATATTTCATATTTAGTTTTGAAAATGCAATTGTTGTAGGTATCTAAATTTATTTAAAAAAAAAAAAACAAATATTTGTTCGTATATATTGAAAAAATGAAAACATCCATACATTTAAATTTTATAACAACTACAAAAACAAAACATTTATTTTGTATTAATAATTTGTTTGGCTCACATTAAAAGAAGTTGTTATATATGTATTTATTAAAAAAAAAAAACAAAAACTATTTTAATGCTGACGGACAAAAACTCTTCATTCTTGAGTTCAAATATATAGTTTCATTTTTGACAGTGTGTGCTTCTCTTAATTTTAAAATATTTTTGCTTAGTTCCAATAGAGCGGAATACGGCAGTGAATGTTTATTTTTTTTTAACTTTTTTAAATTCTCAGTTGAAATTGAATTTTGTCTAAATTTTAGCATTCCTATCAATTTGGCAAAATGAAGTTTATTTTTGTTTTTGGTTAATTTTATATTTTTATGAGCAATTTATTTATTCCAAGTTTTATGAAATACATTAGAAGGCGAAGGAAAAATCAAACTTTTAGAAACTGACTCACCGATACATATATGCTTTGCTATATAAAAAAGCTATTAAGTTCAAATAACCGTGTGTTGTTTGAAAAAAAGCCGTTAAATTATTCAACCCAGAGTCCATTCTAATTCATTTAAAGGTTGCAAAAATGGTTGAATGGGGGCTTGCCTAATGTCTATTCCTAGCTTAAAGCATTTTAGTGCTCCAAATAAGGTATATTTTTAACGTGAGCATAGCATACCTTTTTGCTTTCAAAAACTGATCATTCCTTGAATCACTTTCTTTTTTTCTTTAATCTGCATTATTCAAGTTTTTATATACATATGTAAATGTATATTTGAAAGCCAAAAACAAAATATACCTACATTTTGAAACTATAATATTAACAACACCTCAGATATATTTTTTCCAAGTTCACATTAAAAATTAATTAATTTATAATTAGGAAAGGCAAACATAGAATACACTTTTTTAAACAATTATTTTTCATAACGACAATCATAATAATCAATACAATGTAATACAATAGTAATTAGTTAAATGAGTACCTAGACAGATTCACTTAAAGCGTATATTCACAAAATATTGTTTTTTCTTCTTCTTCAATTTCAATTCAAACTTCTTTAAAATTATTTTTAACATCCCTTCAGCAAAATAATCAGATCCTTTATGAATTCACTTTATTATCCATTGCTACTCTAATAAATCAAGCACTTTTCATTATCAATATATTAATTACTCGTATATACTTACATTTACTTTACTTTTCATTTTTACATGTGACTTCAATATTATTTTGTATAAATATGTAATTAAGTGAAGAGCTTTCTTTACTTATAATTAAAAATTTATAAATATATTTTAATTGATTTTGCATTTATTTTTAAATAAATTTTACTAAATGACCCTGTAATTGCGTGTGAAAAATAGAATGGTTTTTAAACGTATGTATGTAAGTGTAAGCAAATAATTTTTTGTATGAACACAAAGCTTTTATTTTTTTAAATTCTAAGTAATTGTTACATATTTTTTGATCAAGCAAATATTTGGATTTTAAATAAATATGTACACATATTTTCTACATGCACGGCCGGGCGCTGCGGAGCGCTCATCATGTCCATAGGGAGTGGCGATTACCAAGCGAAATATTTTATTTGTTTTTATTACATATAATTACACAAAGCTTAATTTTAACTTTTATACCTTAAAATTCAACACTTGGCTTATAACTACAAAATTTTGTTTGGATTATTTTGTGTGTTTGTTTTTAAGTTATTTTTTTGTATATATAAAAATAGCATTTTTATTTATCAATTCAATATTTTTATTAATTTGACCAAATTTATTTGTAGAATTTTTAAATCAACGTGATGGTTTTATATATAGAAGAAGAATGCATCACATACAATTCGCTGTGAAATTTGTTTATTATTTAATGGAAAGTAATTATTTATGAATTGAAGCTGCAAGGTGGTTTTAAGGAAGAAATCATTTAATTTTATTAAACTAAAAAATAAGTTTTATATTGTAAATTCCAAAAATAAAAAAATATAAACTATCTACGCCTGTCCTATTTAAGAGTGTCTGGGGTATTTGTTTTTTTTTTTTTTTAATGGCCTTTACTGCTGCTGCAGTTCCTAATTGCTGCTAAAATTGCCTTTTCGTTGTGAAACATTTGCTATAAGAAGAGTTATTTATACTATCGTAGCTTAGAAGAACACTTTAGCAGCACTATTTTGAAATGGTCCCATAGTGAAATGATTACCTTATTTCTTTGTTGGTACCTATCTAACAAAAAATAATATTTGGTTCTTTTTGTTAAAAGTCCTCGTTCTCGCAATAAAATGTTTTCTCTTGGACTATGGTGCCGTTTTTATATTATGTGGGTTAGAAAAACCCAACTAGTGCTTGTGATTCAATCCTGTCCCCCTAGCCCTTTCTATGATTTAAAGTGAAATGTAATATTATTGAGTCATCTTGAGAATCACAATATGGAAGTTAATGACATCATCTGATACCTTTTCCTTCTTTTTTGTTGTATCCCTTTTAAAAAATATAGTTACAAAATGTACATAACGTGTAATGGGATGCACTACGGAACATGGCCTTTTATTGAGTTTCAAGCGAGTCTTGTTGGTGACATTAAATTTATTACAAATTGTCATAATTTCCTATCAACTCTATAGAAGAAATTTCAAGCAAACGGAGATGTTAATAATCTAGAAAATGTTAAAGCTACTAAACGTTGTATTTTATGCACTTGTAAATTGTACACACTTTTTCATGCTCCATATCCATAAATTCTCTGGACGACAAATAAAATTATATTACAGAATAATGACAAATAACTGAAAATTATAAACAATCAAAAAAATAAAACAAATTAAAATTAAAAGTATGTGATTTGATTTTATTTTCTTTTGAATTGAACTTATAACATTTCATTTAAAAAAAAAATTAATTATATATTTAAAATATTACACGCTGATCGACATAATAAAATCCTAATGACAAAGAAAAAATAAAGAAAATATTAAACAGGCGCTATTCACAAAAGTGTATTATGATTTATATTTCATGAATTTTCTTTTGTTTAAATTGTATATTAATAGTAATAATAATGTAAACTACAAAAATTGGATTTACTTTAACAAAATACTTTTTATGGACGTTTATTTCTTGTGTTTTATTATTATTTAATGTATTATTTTAAAACTCACGTTTAAAAAATTTGATCTGTAAAATTTACACAGCTAAATAATTCAAGTTAAAAAAATAACTAAATTAACTTAAATCTTAAGTAGTATAACAACTCGTTTTATTTAATTTGTTTTGTTGCCATTTTGTATTAATTTGTTTGTTTATTAAAATCTAAACAGAATTATTTATAGTTAAATGAGTATAGGAGAAGGAAAAAAATACAACATTGGTTTTATGCTCCTTGAACACATTTATTTGTTATTTTCATTGTTTTATTTCATAAATATTATTTTTTTTTGTAATTTATTTGTGTGCTTTAAATTGAAGTTTATTCCTCAGCCAAAAACAAAAGAAAATCAAAAATAGTTTGAAAAGAAGATTTAATATAAATAAATATGTACCCTTCATTTATTTGTTTGGGTAAATATTTTGTTTATTTATTTTTTTTTAAATGTATTTCATACATTTTTCTATATAATATTAAATTAAATAGTTTTATAGCTGCAAGCCATTATTTATAGGCAAAACAATCGAAGGCTCTATTTTTTGTTTATATGAATTTTTAACTTAAGCTGATACAATTTGCTTTAAATAATAAATATATTCGATTTTGTAAAAAAAAAACAAAAATACATATTTATAAGAGAAAAAAAACAAAATGAGATTCTTGTATATAGATATTAGAAAGTGTGAAACAATAAAATTATATAGAACTTACACGAAAAAGGCTTTTTTTTTATAGTTAAGCTAATTATTATATTATTTATATTAATATTATATTTTTGTTTTCTTAAATATTTCTGTTCTATTATTGTGGGTAAGAAAGAGAGAGTTTGTGTGAGGGGGAGGGTTAGAAGTTGAACACTTAAACATAAGTAGCTACAGCATTGGAACCTTGTGTGGATGGCGCTTGCTGATGAGGGGTAGGTTGAGGACTCACTGGTGGTTGAAGTTTTCCTGGAACGTACTGACCTATAAACGAGCCGTCTTCGGTAAATTGTCCTATAACAAAAAAAAAGAGAGAACATTTTGTTTATATACATTTTTTTAAGAATGAAAAATATGTAAGCTTTCACAGAGTTATTTTAGTGTTAATATGAAAAACTAAAATAAAGTTTAAAATAAACAAAATGATAATATTTTACTTATAATTCAATCGTATGTTAGTCAAAATAGGTAGAAAACTGACAAAAGCCATGCTGGAGCATTACAACTTCAACTAAAGTATATAATAATATGAAATTCTTTCCCAGTTTTGTATTATTTCCATATTTTAAAAGAGTCAAAATTGAAATAAAATGTATGTACAGTCTTTGATGAATAAGATTTCGATCTGACAGCATAATAGTATTTTCGATAAAAGTTAGTAATTTAGTAAAGATTCCAAATCCTGATTCTATTTTTTGTCTTCTTTATTGACAAACAAAGTTAAACTTACATAATTAACAAACAGAAAAAGTAAGTAAAATATTAAGTACATTGGTATTTTGCAGGAGCTTTTTCAATGACATACATATTTAATTTTTAATAATTTATGTGCTATGTTGTAGCAATCGATCGAAATCAATTCTGAAAAAACGAGCACATTAAAATTGGTTTTAAAAACTTTCAAAAATCATTCAATTGAAATCAATAGGAGCTTTTATTACTCTTAAAAAGAAGATTATTTAATTGCTCACTATTTTTCTATTTCGATTTCATTTTGAGTGAAAGTGAAATACAGAACTGAAAGAATTTTTTTTTTTAATTGGATGATTTTCAATCATATTTTTCACGTTGTTAGGTACTCATGTTTATAGTGAAATTTTTAAACTTTAGGGTTGTTATTATTTTTATGAATGATGAATATTATATCGTTGTTTGCAATTAACAATTCATTTAAGATTTGTTCATAAAAACAACTTTTTCAAATTATTTACTTTTCTTGCGAAGTTAGAAATATGGGGTTTGAAAAATGTAACTCCATTTAGAAAATCAATTATAAAATTCAAAAACTGGCCAGGGCTGGTGGCAAACTTAGTTTAAACCATACAGAGCACAACCTAAAACGCTGTCAAATGTATCATGTAGATAGGTCATATTGAAAATTAGTTATTCTAAACCCTTTCTTGGCAAAAAATCAAATAAGTATTTGAATTTCCGTTTTTAGAAATGTTCGCACAATTTTATAAATACAAAATATGTGTAAAATTGCGATGATATTATCAGGACCATTATGAAAAATTATCAAGTTCGAAAATCAATTATTCGGTATTTAAAATTAAAATATATGTGAAACAAAAAACCTTCCACCGAATGAACATATAAAACATAAATACGAGAACCACCACCAAATTAATATAATTTTGTATTATTACAACATATAAACACAAAAACAAAAAGATAAACAAAAACAAATGTAAACTCTACCTCTAATTGCAAAATAAAACAGAAAAACTTGTTGTTGATATTAAACGAGACATCCAATGTCGGAATGTAGTAAACAGAAGGTAACAATTTCGAAGCACTTGTATGTAAAATACAACATTTTTTTTTTGATTTTTTTTTTCGTCTTACACTACTGTTGTTTTTTTTTTTTATAAAAAAATATTGTATTTCGTTATTTTTGTTCTTAAAAATAAGGGCAAATTATTTATATGAAGTACAGGATAAACAAGATCATCATAGTCCTTTTCGTCCGTATTGGCCAATAAATGAACCATCTTCGTTCATGCCTAATAGAAAAATTAATAATTAAAACAAAAAAACAAATAAAATAAAAACAAAAATAATAAATGAATTTAAAAAAAATAAATAATAATTTAAATAACTTGAATAAGAGTTCTTGAAAGTGAAAATGTAAGATTGTAAGATCTGAAAACATGGTTAAGCTAAAATATGTTTTTTTGGCTGTGTTAATGGAAATGAGTTCGACATTATAAAATACCCACATGTTTTAAAGATTTCTTTTAATGGAGGTATAGGTTCACATACATTCTTAATATAATAATTTTACAAGTAATGTATGTTTTTTGTATCGCATATTTTCTATTCGAGGAACCAGTAATGAAGCATTAAGTTTTGAACTTTTATAAATATTTAAAAAAAAAATATAACGCTAGCAGCAAATCAAAGTTGTTTAGAACCTCACCGAAGCGAAATTTGTTTTCTCCTTGGGGAAGTATTAAACTAAAACAGACATTTTTTTTTAAATAGACTTCTCTTTACACATTGTAACTTAAAAACAAATTATTTCAAATCGTCGTGATAAACTGTCTTAAAAAGCGTCTGGGTTAAGACACTAAAGCATGCACCAAGTCTCATTTTGTCGCAACAAAGTAATGACAACATCTGCTGGCTTCAACTTCTAAAACATCAAACATGAGACTAATAAAATTTTTATTTTCATCGATAAATTCCAATACACGTACAGGGTCATTCATTTGTCGCTTGTATTGTCTTTTGTTCAAACTCCTAAGAAGGGTATCACGTGATTTTTATAAGAATGGAGATGCGAATTCAAATAAAAAATACGCCGTAGTCGGCAAATCTTTGATAAATTCACATTTTCAGCAATAATTCCACTTGAAGTAGCCTTACGACATCAGTAACACTAGCACTCTCTTACAAAAATTTCAAACTTGAACCGATTGCTCTCTTAGTCGGTTAATTTCCGTAGTAAATTTTAATTAATATTAACGTATCGTTCCATTGTTAAGCGATCCATTATAGTATATTTCAAACACTTATCTAATATTATGACACTTCATATGACAGCTGAGTCTGACAGGTGTCAAATGCCAACGCTAACAACTAGAAACCACGAAATGAAATCGGCAGGTTCAGACAACGTAAGAGATTTCATTTGCAGTCAACTGCATTCCTTGTACCTACATTTTGACCAAGTAAAATAAGTTAGTTTGCCAAGTGTCATAAACT
Organism: Eupeodes luniger; assembly: GCA_951509635.1. Lineage (NCBI taxonomy): Eukaryota > Metazoa > Arthropoda > Insecta > Diptera > Syrphidae > Eupeodes > Eupeodes luniger. The sequence goes on from OX608074.1 coordinate 114,632,092, forward strand.
TTAAACTCGAAACTTTACTTCATTAACCTCTACTCTTAGGTGATCGTGGAAAAACTACCAAAAACATAATTGTCTACAAAAAAATTCTCAGGCAAGCTAAAAGTTCATCTCGACTTGTATTTTGTATTTTAAATAAATATTACTTAAACCAATTTGACAGGGAACCCTTTTACATAAAACATTAAATGGAATTATTGCAAAATAATGATTTGCTGTAATTTTGATATTAAGTGGTATTGACTTCATAGTTAGGGAGATTTTGACTCTATCAGAAACTAGAAACTTGCAATACTTTCGAGTCCCTTATGTCGTCTGAACCTGCCCAATGATCCTTTAGAACAACATGTGACTAAGAATGTGATTTTTATTATAAACTATTACTTCTGTAACAACGAATATCAATCAAATTAAACTAATTTTTCGAAACACATAGCTATTCGTTAATTTTTAAGTGAAATTAAAACTGGAGACGCTATAAGATTTGAATAAAAATATAAATACATAAATAGGAGTTAAAAATCCGATTTTTCCTGAAGGAATTGATAATTCCAAGGTAAGCAAATGGTGGAGCGTTGGTTAGTATGAGGCTTATCAACTTGGACTGAATGCAAAAAATATTTTATTTCATATAAATTCCAAACACCACACAAAACAAAGTTTAAATAATAAAAATGGTTGTTTTTTTTTTTTAAGCGCATAGTTGGTCATTTAAAAAAGATTCTTCTTATTTTCAATGGATATGCAATGTATTTAAATGTCTAAAATACATGTAGTCGTCCTTATGTTATAGTAAAAAGTTGGAATAGACCTTTATAATTGTATGGTATTATAGGTTAGCTCTATATATATTATGTATATTTGTATTTATTAGGAACAATATTAGAAACAAGTGAAAAAATTACACCCGGATCAAGATTTATTATGTATTCAAATACACCACACGATAGCATATTTTATTTTAATTATTGCAGCGAATCGAATAAGCAATTAAAATAACATTTACCTGTGTCACTGTGCATTAATTTTTGACTGGACTTTGAATTTTGCGACCTCATTTCCATAACACATAACCAAACATAAAAATAGGTATATATTTATATAGTTTTTTGGTGTTGTTGTTGACAAAATAATATAATATCATAATAAAAAAACACGAATGTTTTGTGTGCACTTTACAAGAAGTCAATATTTATAGGCTGGTTTTTCAACACTCACCTGTATCCCCATCACCATACTCAGCCATTGAATCCGTGTCACTTTCGACACCTGGCTTATTCGCCGAACTCACTGATTGTCGACCCGCACTCTTGTTATCCAAGCTACAAGAGAGAAAACAAAATATACATATTTTATTAACTATTAATTTATTCATGTGCATATAATGTTTAATGCACATAATTCAAAGATAAATAATATTTACGGTTGGGAATATTCATGGAAACCGCCTTCATCGGGATAATCACGACGTCCATTGGCCAATTCCCGGTCATGGACATCGTACTTTCCACCACGATTTCTTCGAATGATGCAAATGATTATGAATAGCAGAATGATAATGGCCAATGCCAGCATCATTCCGATAAACCAACCAGTATTGGCAACATTCTGGTTAGGCACCACAATTGGTCCATCGATGCCATTTGTGTCGATTTGTTTGGATTCACTTTCTTTCATGAAATGGCCATCCACTGAAACCACTCGGAATTCGTATACTGTGTCTGGATCCAGGCCACTAACAGTTTGGAAGTCGTTCTTGAGTTCCTCTTTAGTTTGAAGCCATTCATTTTCTCCCTTAATCCTGAAAGTGAAAAAATGTACGTATTATTAGGAGACCGTGACTTCTATTTCACCTTTGTCTATGACATACCTGTATTTCGTGAAGAAATGTGATCCTGGATGACCACCATCTACTGATGGCTGCCAGTTAATTTTGAATTTTGCATATCCGTTGTCTGATGGCAACTGTTCCCAGTTAAAGTTTGGAACAGCTGGTTCCAGGAAACCTCCAGCTAGTGTTCTCTTTTCAATGTAATTTCTAAAAACAAAACAAAGTTAAATTTCAGCTTAATTTTTTCACAGAAATCCACCAATCTTACTCTTTTCCTTCTCCCATCTTGGTTGTGGCAGCAATAGAAATCCTGTACTTGGTATTTGGCTTCAGACCTGCCAATTTTGCTCTCGTAATTCGTGGATCGTTAATGTGTGGATCTCGTTCTTGTCGTTCACCCATATAGTTGCTGCCCTTGAAGTCTTCATAGTAAATTCTATAGCCAGTTAATTTTCCATTGGGATTCAGCGGCTTCTTCCATGACAACAAGAAAGCTGACGAACCGAGAGGGTAAGCTTCAAGACTCTCTATTGGCGATGGAACACCTTCGGGTGTATTGAAATCAATAACTGCACTCGGAGGACCATTGAAACGGGAATTGTATGCTAAAACTCGAGCGAAGTTCTTTGAATCTGGTTTAAACTGCGTAACTAGCGCTTGATTGGAATCGCCCTTAACATGGATTTCCTGCAGTGATTCCTCACCCTCATCATCAGTCCACGTTTGGATTTTGTAGCCCTTGAAGTGACCACGTATTGATTCGGGACTCACTGGATTCCAACTTAGAATAGCCGACGTACTACTAGTGACCTGAATCATTGAGAAATTCGTTGGTGCTTCCAATGGTCTATCTTCTCCCGAATATCCTGGGACTTCTACAGCAGCAACATTGGATTCACCCTTTTGATTGATCGCAACTACCTTAATAAGATATTTAACAAATGTCGGTTGGTCATTAACCACCAAACTCTTTTCGCGCCAGTCGAAAATGTCTTTGTTTTCCCAGCTAGCCGCCGGAATGTCTCTCTTCCAAGAAACTCGGTATTGGAAGTTAGGTGCATTGTGCTCGATTTCAGGCATTGGTGTCCAACTGATCACCAAGTTATTTGGCTCGGTTCCTTGGCCTTCGACATTATCGGGATTTTTGTAAGGGACATCTGGTTGAGTGGTACAAGAATCACTGTGTTCCGATGGAGTAGAAGGTCCGATTTTATTGAAAGCGATAACTCGGAAGGTATAGTTGGCCCATGGTGTCATTGGAATTGAGTAACTAAAGTCGGTTGAAGGGACCTTCTCGAAGGCTGCATCCCACGTCTGAGGAGTAAAGGACGTATTGTATTGGATGGTGTAGTGCAGAATTGGCGAACGATTGTCTCCTTGTGGTTGCCAGTTTATTTCAGCTTCTCTGGCCTTACACACAATTCCCACTAGAATAGGAGGATTAGGAACATCTTGAACGATTAAGTTTGCTCTAGCACTGGCCTCATCAAGTTCGGTACGCGCCACACAAGTGTATTCACCGGAGTCAAGTTCCATAGTCTTGGAGATGGTCAAAGAGTTGTCAGAGGTTTTTACAAATCGAACTTGGTTCTCGAAATCAATGGGCTGGCCATCTTTCCACCATTCGATTTCTAGAGTCAAGGTGTCGTCGTGAGCTTCGTTACACCGGAAAGTGGCTGATTGTCCTGCTGCAACTTCGTAATTCTGTGGTTCTTGTGTGATTCGGGTGTGTTCTTTGACAATCAGACTTCCATTTGCTGATTTGCTTCCAAACTTGTTAGCTGCATGACATGTGTATGGACCAGCATCACCGAAGCTAATCTGAGATATATGCAAGTCACCAGAAGTTTGGATTACATAGCGACCACCAGTCAATTCTAGTCCATTGCGCATCCATTTGACCTTGGGTTTAGGGGCACCGAATACCCGACATCTCATCGTTACGTTCTTTCCATCAACAGTTGCTTCCTTTCGTGGTGCTTCATTGATCTCTGGGGGCAAAGCAAGAACGTTAACGTAGACATCTTTGTACACATATCCCCATGAGTTGGTTGCGTTACAACCGTAGTTTCCAGTATCACCCTTCACAAGATCACGGATTACAATTTTGTTATTTTCAACGGTTCTACGGGGATTTGGTGGAGCCTGAGAAATCGGTTTACCATTGTGAATCCAAAATATGCTTGGCTCTGGATTACCTGCCGCTTCACACCTAAACTCAACTGTTTCCTCTTCGGCCGCATTCTGGATCTCTGGTTCCACTGTAAAATATGGAGTAGCCAAAACCTTTAAGTTAATCGAATAAGATTGAGCGTTTCCAACTCCGTTTGATACATCGCAGGTGTATGAACCAGCATCTTCAAATGCCACATGCCTTATGACCAACGACTTTCCGTAATGACCCTGCGATATTCGATCGCTCCAGAATATAGGCGCACCGTTCTTCTTCCACACCGTTTGGGGGAGGGGCGTCCCGCCAAATATACAATACATTTCGAGCTTTTTCCCACGCGTTGCTATCTCATCCTTTCGAGAAACATACTGCCTCACAGGTTCGTGCTTGTTTTGTGACGAACTGATTCCGGTCTGCTTTACGTCCAACAACACCCGGTTGCCGACCTTGTATTCACTTCGGAATACCGATGTCGCCGAACAGGCATAGAAGAAATCATCGGAAGCATCTTCACGCGTCACATTCGAAAACCATAAAGTACCCTCGGGATCCAGGGTCATGCGGGAGTTATTGATACTTTTAATCGAACCATCGGACTGTTGTATTAACCAATTAACTGTGGGCTTTGGCCAACCATCTGGAGGTTGACATTGCAATGAGAAGGGTTCACCTTCGTTTGCTACTGTTGTCTTAACGGGTTCATCTTTGAAAGCGTTCAAATCGGCTTTTCGGACAAATACCGAATTCGACGTGGCAGTTCCGAATTCGTTCTCAGCAAAACACTGATACTGTCCCATATCTTCATCTTTGGGTGCAGTGATAACAATTGTACCACGACCCGGCTGTTGAAGCATTCGATCGTCATAACTTTGCCATTCAAATTGTTTGCCGTTTTTAATCCATCGGTATCTAAAAATAAATTTAAAAGAAAACAGGGTTGTTATACAAAGAAAAAACAAACAGAATAAGAAAATTAATAGTTTTCAACATTGACGGTTACAAAAGACCAGTCAAAGCGAAACGTAAAAGAGAACAGAATGTGCAATTTCAAACTGTTTTCATTTGTGTATTTTACACGAAAATGGAGCACTTCAATTAAAGATTCATATCAAATCGATCTGCCCTTAATTTTACCACACAAATTTAATCGAAACGAACAAAAGAATATTCGATCCGCTTGAACAGCAGAATTGAGTCATTTTACAAATTTACCCTTTTGTTTAGTCGTTTTAATTATGTAAGTGATTATAATTGATTTAAAAGTACGAGTAACTATTCATCATCATCACTCACTGTACTCTGACGATCCTAGGATTGATTATAAAAGCAACAATAAATTCTTCTAATGGCAGCGTCCAGCGACATAATTTTGTATAATTTGTGATTCATTCCACAGAGAAATAGAGTGAGAGAGAGATGGAGAAAAAGGGAGAGAGGGTGAGACAGACGATGCTAAAGATGAAGCTCGTTCTAAATAGATTGTTTCTAATTGTCTTCTCTGGCTTGTTGCGTTCAAAGGGAGTGGTTAAGTTGAATATTGTTTAACTTTTACTTAAAACAAAATTTACATATAAGAACAATGAACTATAAAGTGACCTGAATCAAATTCCGTGGGATTTAGTTTATGATGCTTATTTAAGAATTAAGATTAATTATTGTTCTGTGTGCGGATATTTGCAATCAAGATGATGGAAGATGAAACAAGAAGAAAAAAAAATATACATTAAGAAATCGTTGTCGTTGTTGTTATATACATACTTATGGTTGTGGATTGAAATAGAGTTCAATCAAATTTCTTAATTACAGTCTGTGAGAAAGTGAAATCTGGAATAGATATCAATTATGTCGTTATAAAGTTTAGGTAAGTCTAAAAATGATTTATTTTTGCATACATAGTTTATAGAACGATGAAAGTGGATGAACTCTAAAGATATAAAAGGAAAATGACTACGTCTTCATTTTATTGATGCAATTATTACACTTTTTAAATACAAAAATTAATGAATGTACTGATTGGAGTAAAGATGACTGAGTCGCGAAGTGTAACCCTACAACAATTTTCTTTCAAGTTTTTATCATGTCATTTCTTATAAAACGGCAGTTATCGATTTTGACGTTTACAGATTTGTGACGTTGAAATTATAGAAATGTTTACAACATGGTTTAAGAATGGGCTAGCCGTTGCTATGTCAATTCGGTTTTGGGAGAAAATAAAAGGTTTTACAATAAGCGGTTTTATTTTGAAAAGCCTGCTGTTTTTGGCAGCTGTCACCTTAAAATACCAAGAGTGAGTGTTGGAACTTGGAAAGTCTATATTCAGCCGTAACATGTCATTATTTCATGCGGTTTTTGAGCTAGCGGTGTGATTTCATCTTACTATTTGAAAATAAAGCTGGTGTAACTGATGAGCACTCCTGGAGGCGTGAATATTACAATCGAATTTCTGAAGGGAAGGAATACAGCAGACTACTTCAATAGAGCATAATCCGTTAAAATAACGGTAAAAAAGGTGAGACAAGAAAATTTACGACATAACTGATTTAACGATGATATCATTACCAATCAATAGAGACTTAAGTAAGGAAGATATAAGAGTTATTCTCATGTTTTGGACGTGTATAAGTTTTATAGATGATAGCCAAGTCAGGGGACAACAAAACTTCTTTTATTGCTTAAGGAAACCAACGAATCTGTCATTTTTGGAGACATCGCGTATGTATGTGATCATGGATATGCTTCTGCAAGAGGTTATTGGGGATATACATACCGTGAATTTCAAGGTTCCCAGGTTGCTTAATATAAGTGCCACGCATGGAAAGTGGCAAAGGTAGTAACTACGAGTATAGTAGGGCGGATTAAGTTTTCGACGGATTAAATTCTGCTCGATTTTGATTCCCTAATTAATAATACTAATAATTCACACCCGAATAGCAAAGTTACGAATATGAAAAGCTGAAAGTACTATCGACAGCTAAGTATGTACATAAGTGGATAAGAAGTTTCAGGCATGATATAAATAATACAAATTAGAAAGACTGTCGGAGACAAAACAGAGGCCTGGGGCACACCAGCCTTTATTTTATGTTTCTCAGACTTGAATCACCCATCCAATACTACTTGTGTTGATCTATCTGACATGTGATTTCTAATCAAACGAAGGCGGGATTTGTCAAATGCGAATGCATGCATTGTCGATAAGAGATCCTTATACCAAACTCTCGTAAATGCTTTTGAAATATCAGATGCAATAATTTTACTTTCTCCAAAACGATTTAAAGAATTGTTCCAGTCTTCGATGGGCTAAACCATCAGATCACTAGTGCACCTTGTTACTAATGATTTTGTATGCCCAGATTAAGAAGAATTTGATGTGGAAGTTTATTCTCACCAAGGTTGCTTTAAGTGACACACAAGCAACGAAACAATCACAATTTTTCAAGAAAAATTTACTGACATTTTTATTTATCGAAAAGGTGATCAAAATTAGCTACCGAGATATTGTGATTTCACACTTTTAGACTTTTTTTTGAAGCCACCTAAAAAATAAGATTTATGTCAGTGCTCCACAATCAATTCAAGAGCTAATGATAGAATTCGTGAAGTTTTCGAACATGGCCAATTGACAATTTCATGAAAACGATGTGTTGCAGCAACCTATTGATAACTTTTTCCATTGTCAATGGCATACCTTCCTCTTTAGAAGAACGAAATGAATAGATTTCTCTTAAAACACTCGTTTTTTTAAACTTTAAGCTTGTATTAACTCTTTTTAAACTCTAAATTTTTTATGTTCACTAGAACGCAACATTTACTGTCAGTTTTAACATTGACAGATCGCTGATACCTACATTCAATTAGAATTGAATTTGCATTATTTTATCTTGAAGCCACCCAAAATATTAGATTTATGTCAGTGCTCCACAATCAATTCAAGACCTAATGATGGAATTCGTTTAGTTTTCGAACATGGACAATTGACAATTTCATGAAAACGATGTGTTGCAGCAACCGTATCCGTATTGGCTATTTGGCTAACATCTTTTGTCAATGGCATACCTTTCTCTTTAGAAGAATGAAATACATTAATTTCTCTTAAAAAACACTCGTTTTTTAAACCCTAAACTTGTATAAACACTTTTTAAACTCTAAATTCTTCATGTTCACTACAACGCAACGTTTACTGTCACTTTTGACATTGACAGATCGCTGATATCTACATTCAATTAGAATTAAATTTGCATTATTGTATACATAGCTATTAAAATGCAAAATGACAACTGACCACTTAAAAACTTTTAGACTTTTTTTTTAAGCCACCTCAAAGATAAGATTTATGTCAGTGCTCCACAATCAATTCAAGACCTAATGATGGAATTCGTGAAGTTTTCGATCATGGACAATTGACAATTTCATGAAAACGAAGAGATGCAGCAATCGTAGCCGTATTGGCTATTGATATCTTTTTCCATTGTCAATGGCATACTTTTTTCTTTAAAAGAATGAAATAAATTGATTTCTCTTGAAAACACTCGTTTTTTTAAACATCAAATTGAAATGCCTTAAACTTGTATAAAATCTTTTTAAACTCTCAATTCTTCATGTTCACTACAACGCAACGTTCACTATTGACATTGACAGATCGCTGATATCTACATTCAATCAGAAAATACATTTTCATTATTTTATCTATGTATGTATGTATATTAAAACGCAAATAATGACAACTCAAAAAATTGACACTTACGAGTATATTTTTGTTACCACTTTGAAAAAATATCTAATTGAATACTTTCTATTTTAAAGAGTGAAAATCAATGAAATGAAAGTATATTTCCAATGAATAATTTTCCCATATCCTTTTTAAGAAAAGGGAAAATGTCCTAAATGAAATTAAAATCAATATAGACAACGATAAAACTATATGTAAAGAAGAAAATGTCGGGTTCAGTTGCATTATCCTGCATGCCGGCAAAATTGGAAATAAACAAGAATTATATTTTTCCAGTAGCAATCTGTTTTCTTACAAAACTTCTTCTTCTTTTTCCTTTTCAAAATAAAGAACCATATGACACCATATCAGACTGAAGTTTTGCTCCTTTTCTGCTGTTTTTGTTGTTGTTTTTTTGTGTAGCTTTGTTTAACTCACTTAAATCGTTTTCTGTTTTATACATCAGGAATAGAAAGTAAGAAAAAGTCCTTAGGGTTTGTTTTTATCGATTTTATATTCACTTCGGGGGATGCCTATTCTTGCTTTCGCTTAATGGGCAAATATCAAGACTGGGAGCGAGAGGGCAGGTTAGGGGATGGATAGGTACTATCTACTATAAATACGTGATATGCGAGTGCGAGAGGAGGATATGTATTCGTGTACTGTATACATATTGAAAAGTTTTGGATGTCGACAACAGAAGCACCGCATTCGACATATCTTTTAGTTCTTTAGTCGTCGTATATTTGAACATGAACTGAATCCTCCAAGGCATTTTATCCATTTGTTTTTTATATGTATAAATATCCGTATACATATGTATATTCTTTGTATATAGATATGTACACTATATAAAAGCACAGTCGTGTCTGATGTCCTACGAAATTCAAACATTGAATTTATGACTCCACTAAGGCTGGATTACAATAGAGAACCTTTAAGGGATATGGGTGCTGGGAGTTTTCTGAATTCTGATGATGACTCATATCAAACAGCTGTGCAGGAAAAAACTTTTGAAATTTGAGAACTTTGTATGTTGACGACCGACGACGACGACGACGACATGCTACCTACATTCATATACTTGTATATCGTCAAAACGATAAATGGACATAGGATATGCAGAAAGTATATACCATGAGTTTTGGTTTAATGGTTTTATTTTTGGTTTATGAATCCCCCCGACTAATAACTACATTATGATGACGAATATGCGAGACTACTAAAAGCATTTTGCAGACCATTTATGGTATTTTTCTTTTGGAATACAAGAATTCAGGACGAAGTGAAATATGTCAAATATTTGATATACACAAACAGAAGTATAAAGTTCCTTTTTTTCCTGGAAGGACTTTCAGATAAAAGATATTAAATAGGCGTTAAGGTTGAAGAATTGCTTATCCATAATAGAAATATTTTCTTGTTTTTTTTTGCGGGAGGGAGGAAGTCAGTTTTGATTAATCCTAAATATTAAAGACATATATTTGCCACTGTCCCAATAATTAAGAATTGTATAGTTTTCTAAATAACTTTGTCATTTGAAACAATTTTTTGTTTGGATTCTAATTTCTTATGTAGTTTATGTCAAGTATAAAAGAAACAGTTTGTCAATCGGCCTTATCCGCTCCGGTCAGGCACGGTTACCTCGATAGGGCCGAATAAGTGGCGACTGTCAAATGGAAAACTTAATGAAAAGCAAACCTTTTTTATTTTTTAATAGCAATTTTCGGTTGAAGATAACAAAATAATTGCTAGAAAATTTGCAAACAAAAAATTACAATAAAAAATCTATTACAATTATTATTTTAATTTTGAGATCTGGGTCCAAATCGCGTAAAAACAATCAATCAATCAAAATAAAATGAAAGAGGGAGCTTTTGTCAAAATGACTATTGTCTTAGTCGATTCCACCTCTTTGCAAAGCAAAAAAAACATCAAATAAAAAAGAAAAAGTAAGTTAACGGTCTTCTACTACCAAATTTACAACAAACAAAATCTCATTCTTAGGAGAATTCTCCTCATTTTATCAGATGCCCTCTGGTGGAATTATAGTTCGTGGAGACGTTTACGTATGTTATCATTGCAACTTAAATTTGTGTGTCCATATTTGAATTAAATCTAGTACTAGATTTTTATCTGCTCACAAGTATAGGGGTTACAAATAAGAGGATTCATTTTTGCCCGCTATTTGGGTGGAGTGGAAATGAAACGATATACGTTTTACCAACGCATTGAAATTTTACACATACTGTTGTCTTGTTTTGCAAGAATAACTTCCTGACCTTGCAATTTTTTGGAAATGTAAAGGCAATTGTCGCCGAGGTCTTGTGATTCGACACATGAAATACATGGTATATTCCTTACATTTTAAGGTCTACTGAAGACCTTAAAGGTATAAAGTTAGTGAAGTTATAGAGGACATAGAGCTGCAAATATGCGAATTTTGTCGTAGAAAATTTCATCAAAAGGATTTGGTACTACGATATGGAAACTTTGGCTTTAGGGATCCATAGAAATCCAAAATCTATGTAGGGCTTCAAAATATACAACAATTGAAATCTTTAATCATTAATCAGATTATCACCCTCGCATACAATTAATATTCAACACAAATTTCAACATAATTCAAGACTTCACATACACTGAAAGTATCTCTTAGGGATATTGGCCAAAGACACTCCATATAAAGACCAGAATCTTTCGTACGTTTCACCATCCAACACCTATTTATTTACATTGTTGTATGTATTTGTAATTTTGACATTAGGTCCATGAATAATGAAAGTCCAACAACAATTCGATGCGGTGTATTTACTTGTTTTGACAGATGTTGTTGTTTTTTTTATTAAGTTGTGTGGTGAGGATTTTAGATTTTCTTAATTAAGGTGATGACACACTTTTATGTGTTTTTTTTTTTTTAGTTTGAAAAACTTAAATTATAGTAAAATTGTTAAAACTTGTTCACTTTTTTATAATTATCAAAATACTTTTATGAAATATTCATCGTTTTTAAATTAAAAAAAGATAATTTTTGGAACGTATAATTTTACCTGGATCACAACTCTTTATATTACATTTAAAATTAAAAAAAAAACAATGTTTTACATTTTTGCTAATATTTTTTCAAGTTTTCTTTACATAATACAACAAATGTCTTGTTCAGACAATTATAACTTTTTATTGAATTGGAAAGGGTATTCGATTTAGTACACACTTTTAAATGTAGTGAAGTTACAAACTAACAATTTCTTGACACTTTCAATCAAAAAGACCTCTAGGTGCCAGCAGCCCCTTAAGAATCAAGGAAATAGTACAATAGGTTTTATATCCATAGATTCCACCTACTAAAGTATGTATGTATATGTATGTTTGGTTTGGAGAAACAAATTTGATTTAATTTTAAAACGCCATCTCTTATTTCTTAGTCCCAATAAGCATTCTTGTTACAGAAAGAAGTTTACTTGTAAGGTTATTTTACGCTAAAAATGTATTTTTTTTTTAAAACGTATGGTAGCTATAACTGTGTCCGAAATACTTCGCCAATATTACTTCATTCTTCTTTTAACATATTAATTTGAACAAATTATAAGGAATAAAAAAGGAAAATTATTTATTTTTATAAGTTAACAGTTTTCTTTTTAAGTTTATTATGTTCTTACAAAAAACATATACGAAACAATATCACTAAATACAACACACTTTTCAGCCCACCCGATTTTATTTATTATCCCTATGTTCTGCATTAAATTTAATAAATTTTTCCTTACCAACTAATGTTGCAACAAAATTGTCCATTTAAGGTCAGTTAAGCACTATACAATTTTCTTCGTATTTTCTCACCAATTCGTGGTGAATTGACTTTAGCAGTGGTGAATTGACTATAACTGTGGTGAATTGACTTTAGCAGTGGGGAATTGATATTAGCTTGTAGGCAAATCAGAATGACAGATTGGTTTCCGGTGTCTTTGATATTGGCTTTGTGAATTTTCGTTTTAGGTATATTTTGATTTGATTATTTAGATTATATTACTTTGCAAACACAATTCTTTTAGATGATTTGTGTTGTATTATAAACAACAAATAAAAAAGGGTGCAAATCTTAAATCACCAAAATTTGTTAAAATAAAAAAATACCACCTGCATTTTTCATTTATACATTATACAATCCTCGAATACTCCTACCTTAACGGTTCTTGTTTTGTTCATTTTAACACAAAATTGATAGGAATCATAGAATCATTCTCTCAAGCTGAACACCGCCATCGCTGCCACCAACCGACCGCCTAGAGGCCTGAGGTTAATTCCAACATCTAATCCAAAAGTTCCGCATCCTAGGTTATGAAGGTTCCCATTACTCATTACTTCAAACCATCACCATGCGGGTATTTATTTACAGCACTTAACCGACGGACCGTATAGACGCACGACGACGACCGAAGAAATGATGCAGAGCATTTGCTATGGCTAAGGCTTTGATGACGATGATGGTGATGGCGATGATGATGATGACTGCCTACGGTGGTAATTCAACGCCATTTCAATTCATTTACCGACAACTACACCAAAAGAAGGACACAAGGATACTATCTGTACCTGTACCAGAACTACATAGATATGTATATCTATATGTATGTATTTTAAAAAGGGTACAAGGATTTAATTTTATGGATCGCTGAACAAAGACGGGAGCATTGAACTAATGACATCAAATTGAATATTCTCTCGTGTCTATATATTTTGAGTACATATGTATATGCAAAATATATGAGTACTTTTCAGTATTTGTTTCCTATATGTATGGATATGTGTCGATATGCAAATATGTATTGTGATAAAATCAACGAAGAAGCACGTAGAAAGGATATAATATCTAAGTAGCTATACAAACACTTTACGTTTGTGAAAATTTAAGAAAAAGTTTTTATATTTACCTACCTACATCGTATACAGCATACATACAGACATACATACATACATATATTTTATAAATGGAATTTTAAGTGACTTAGTTTTGAATCCCCACATTTATCGTGTTTTGTATACTTTTCTGTTCTTACAAGTAAGGGGATTCTAGTTCTATTGTATCTTATTTTGTGGACAAACTTTTTTAAAGGAGGTATTTTAATACAGCTTTGTTTATTTTAAGTAAAAAAAAGACTAGAACAATATTTACCTTAGAAAGGATATTCCAAATAATAGAATTTTGACAGTTCATGACAGAAATGTTAATTTTCCTGACACTAAAGACAGATCTGTTAAAGTTGTACACTCAGGCGTATACTTACTTTAAAAAAAAAATCATTTCGTTCTGTTTGTATATGACTTAAGCATCTTGCACATGAGCAACGAACTGCGAACTGTGGATGTTCGCATATTTTGACTTTTCTTTCACATGAGCTTTTATTTCTATTCGCAGGTAGCGACGAATTGTCAACCCTTTTCTCCATATTTTCCTTAGCCATGATCTTTCACACAAAAACAAAACAAGAGTGGTATAATTTTGAGGTTAAGTTGAGCGCGAACAATTTATTCGTTGCAGTATGGATGGTATGTGGAACGCGAAGAGTTTGACAGTTCGTAGCAACCACACTGCAATTCGTTACTAACAAATTGTTTTTACAAAATTGTCTTGTTTTAGACAACAAAATGCAAATTTTATTATCCTAATATTAGTGTCAATTGGTTTCTTATAATTTAAATGTGTTTTTGTGTGAAATTGACTTTTTGAAATGTGTAAAATCACGTTTGTTCGTCCATTCGCAGTTCGCAGTTCGTTGCTCATGTGCAAGGCACTTTAGTCTTGGCTTAGGCTTATTCTTAAAGGAAACCTCATGCTTCCTACATTAGGCGACATATGTATGATAAGGTCAAATTTTGCGAACAAAGGAGTTGTCAATTGATTGAATTCCCCTTATAATACTTGACAGAGTTTTCCAAAAACAGTCGAGAATAAAAAAATGAAATGATTTGATAATTATAATACATAATTGTATCAATGGGAAATAGGGACACATTTGGTCCCATAAATGTGACTTGTTTTCTTAAATTTTTCGTGCAACTAAACATTTGAGGAGTGGGGTGGGGTGCGGTTATATGGCGAACTATTTCCATTTAAAATTGTTCGCTTCAAATTGTAACACGATCTGATATGACAGTAAAATATTACTAATGTACACATTGAAGTATAAAAGTATACGAGTGAGGGTATAATTAAGCATTTTCCGTCCCCTCATAACATAATGCAATAGTTTAGAAAAAAAATCATACAAAAGACGTGACGTGACAACGACAAGTTAAATCTTTAAGTAGAGCAAATTTTTTACTAGGACTAAAAGACAACGAAAAATATGACATAAAATCACGTCAAACTTTCGACTTGTTTGCTCGTCGCAGGTAAATAAGGATATATGTAAGTGTACAAAATTACATCAAAACACATTAGCTTTGGAATGTATGCGAGAAATTGATAATTTTACTCAAAAGTTAGAATAAGTTTTTAGTGTAAGATTAAGTAATAAATTACACCGTTTAACAAGGTTATGTATAGCTGGCAATCAAATTAGTGTTTTTCTAAGATTTTTTTTTAGTCCGAATACGACTTCAAAATCAATTTATCACGTCAGGTTTTTGAGATGTTTTCGGAGGCAATGTTCATTCATGAAGTAGTTTCTTTTTTCAATCAAATTCTTAATGATTTTCTAAATTTACAATCCCGTTTAAATATTTTCAGTATATTATTTATTTTTCAAAAAATCCTCATTAGTTAGAAGTCTTCACCTGCCCTTCATCAACCTTAAAAGAACGAATAAACATTTATGCTTAAACGGTTCATAATTTAAAAACGCAAAACGGTATGAAAGCGAATTTGTATTCTTATTACGAAATATATAAATATACAAAAAATATAAAAATAATGTTGAAGACGGGTGTTTCTGAACTTGAGCACATAAATATAACTAAAATCAGATTTTGGATTCGGAATTAGCACCATAAATTAATTCTAAAATGGATTATTTAAAACCATAAGGAAACTAAAGGTTCTTCAAAACTTCAGATGACGTCAAATGAATACCCATAAGTCATCTCATAAATAATGAAAGTTGAAATTGATTCAAACTGTATCGAGAACATAAAGATTAGTACTTAGTAATATCAATATTTTGTTAAGAACTTCATTGCGTTGTAACCTAGACTTAAAACAGCGTATTATAAATTATTTCCATTTTTAGAGAGTTAAAGCGTGACCTAATATACAAATTGTAAGGTGAGATTCCAATTAAGGACAACAAATTCTTTTGAAAAAGTATTGTTTATTATTCGTAAGAACAGTAAGAAATTAAAAAAATAAATAAATTAGGTGGCACTACACTACAGTCCGTTGAGAACTAGGGCCTAGTGACTTACAAGTATCAACCATTCCTGTGTGCGAGTACTGTTATCAGAAATGGAGGGGACCTACAATTTTAAGCCGAATCCGAACGGCTAATTTGAGAAAGAACTTTTCATGACAAGAATTACTCTTGGAGGATTTGTCAATTCCTCGCAAGAGTAACTTTAGATGGCACAGGCAGGGATTGAACCCAAGACCTCTGGCATGACAGTCCAACGCACTAACCATTATGCCACGGTTACTACTAAAAAAGAAATGAATGCTTAGAAAATGCAAAATGTCACATTTATTTTAAGTTTGAAGGCAATTTTTTCAAACAGTCTTATTTGTTAGGTAGATTTTTATGTATTCAAATGCAACGTCAACTCAGCCATCTTAACTTAAAATAAGTACAGACTATTGTCAGATAGTACAATATTGACAGATCAGACAATACAAATTTTTTCCTTAATTTGCCAGTTTATGCATATTTCTATCATTTCTGAGATTTCTGTATTCTCAAAAATATTTACAAAAAATTTCATAAAACATTTTTCGTTTTTGCTGTCAAAACTGTAGTAACTAGATTTATATATAATTCGATTTGCCGAGTATTCCCCAGCGTACAGTTACAAAATTAAAGAAGCAAATGCAAAGGTGATTAATTTGGTCGTAAGGTGAGAATGAATAGTGATTTTTGTTTTTGTTAATTTTTCATTCTCGTGCTCTGTCAACCTGACTGAGAAAAATTTCCGAAATATAAACTGGCCAAATGTATTAATATATTGACAGAAACGTCATTGTCAGACAACACGACGCACGTTCAGATGGCGTTGTTGGGGATAACTGACAATTGTTGACATTTGTTCCATTGTCATATAAATATTTTCTGCGTGGAAGAAAAATGGAAACAGCAACCATCCTAAACATTCTGAGTGTAGTTGTAGTATTTTGAGAAAAAAAAGTACCAACAAAGGTATTGTAAGATCTGACACTTGTCAAAACATAGCTTTAGACCACTTTTAAGCGACAAAATCACTGTACAAATTCTTTTACGTTGTCTGTTTATGAATAAGTTTTATAAACAAAACTAAAAATACTTTAATTTAGATACATAATATCATGATTTAAGAAATTAAAAATAAAGCATAAAACATAAAAGTATTTTTGTTCATGTAAGACTATAGTCGTTGTTTTTTAATAATTTAAGTTATGTTGTTAATATTTTATGACCCTCCCATCTAACAAGGCGAGACAGACCCTCCCCCCTCTAAGTCATAGTGAAAAAAAAAAGATTTTATGACTATTTTCCTCCCCTATAAAATTAACCATATTTGGTGACATAACCTTCTTTCGATGTTGAATGAAATTAAATGTTAAGAAACCTGACGTCATACCAGGCTATATTTATGTGCCACGAAAAAAAATAAGAATAAAATTATGTTTCATAATTTATTTTCTTAGAACAAATACCTACACACACAAAATAGTATAATAAACAAAATCTTGATATAATTATTAATCCCTTAATTACACTCATTTTTATATATGAATACCTAGTCAAAGGCAATTATGAGCTTTAATTATTAATTATACCTCGTCTAGATATTTGACATGCAATGTTCAAATTTAAGGGGATAGAAAAAAAAATTAAAGAAATAATTAGAGGACTAGTACGCCGGCCGCCGCCTCTGCCGCCAAAGACATTAACCTTTAAACTAAACATAGCCATTTGTCAAGTCATTAAGTGCGTCACGAAGCTAATTTAGGAATTTAGGAAGCTCAAATGTGCCTAAATTGCATTGCATTGATGCGGTCAGGTCAATTGATGTCAGATTTCTTTCTTCACACATTGTAAAAATGTGTAGGTTTATTCACCTTCTACATCAATAAAAATGTCCTTTGATGACATAGACGAGCGACGCAAATGACAACAACGTAATTAGTTTTTATTTTTGCTTTGTTGTTAAGTCCTTTCATTGTCTTCCCAACTTTTACTTCAAATATTGACTTATCAAAGCTAAAATAATAAAATACCAGCTTATATAGAAAACAACTTCATGCCTTTGCCTTTGTAATGCCATTTCGAGATATGGGTATTGGGTATAGGAGAAAAAAAAAAGAACGTCGCGTCACATTGATTTCCCGCCGCTTAAAAGATGCAGCATAGACCAAGTGAATAAAATATAAATCTTCAACCCCAACTTTTAGATATATGGCATTTTATGTGCTCCAAAAGATTCAGATGAAAGGAAGCTTATAATACGATATCCTTTTTCTTTTATTAAAAAAAAACCTAGGAAAAGTCTAAGCATTGCAATTTGCTTTCCATCAGGATATACATATACCAAGTATGTACCTTCAATAATGTCTATAAAAATCAAGTCTTTCGTAAAAATACAAAAAATATTTGCTTATACCGTTTACCCAGGAGGGTATTCCCATCTTTTAAAGGCTTTTTGTTGATAAAAGAGTTAATGTACACAAGTACAAAATAAAACTTTTTCTTTGAAATACGTTAAAGTTCTGGTTGAAAGGTTTTATAATGTTTATAATCTCTACATTGGTCAATTTATGGAGACTTGCATGTATTTTTAAAGAGAAAGTAAAAAATAAATTTAATATTAAAGTTTTAATTTAGGGGATAATGGGCATACATTGAATCGACAAAGAACTTTTAACACATACTTCTTTATTTTTTTATTAGCGATCGAATTAATAAAAAAAGAAGAAATATAATATAAATATAAATTAATATGATGCTAAGTTAGTTTAAACGTCAAATCCACAAAATGGCTACACTATTACACATCAACCTATTTCATATTGACAGTGTGACATTTGTAAATGTCAAAAAAGTTTTTTTTTATTAAGGATCAGTTAAAGTTAACTATGAAATCGTTGTGATTTGAAAATAACAAAATGACATTAAAATAATTATCAGAAGTATAACGAAATTACCATCCAAAATTAATCTAGGTTTGTTCGATTCTGCCGCATGGGGATCACTTTTGTATCTTAAAACTTGCAATGTTCTGTTTTTTTGTAACACTTTTTAAGGTTTGTTTGCAGCGTCTTCATACACTTTTGGTTTCTTCCCGAGGTGAGTAATCAGAGTTCCAAAAACAAATTGGCTTTTTTTTAGTTTATTTCTCAAAAAAGAAAATGCAAAACAATTTTTCGATCGGATGTAGCAACCTAAGATGGCCGATATAAAACAAAATCCTGAAAAGCCTTCTTTTTTTGACAGTTGATTTATATTTATTGAGGCAACTTGTGACATGTACATTAAACATCGAACACTCCTTCTGCAAATACATTTGCTCACATGATAATATGATAATTTGATCACGCTGTTTGTTACTTTATCTAATGGGATTGGGGTCAATGGCTTGCATTTGGATTTCAACAAAAAAAAAAACATGTGGCCAATGGAACACGATTGCAAATTTGTTTAATTTTTGTACCTTCTGTCATTTTGTTAGAACTACTAGTGTATGTCAAATTAAGAGGATTAAATGAATCATCTTAAATTTGCTTTTATAAATAGCTTTTTAGCAGAACTTAAGTTTGTTTCACTTTCACTATAGTTAAGATTTATTTGTTTGCTAACTCACGGCCTTTTGTATTATCTTAAAATTATAGTTTGTCTGTGGGTAAATCCGGCCATGGTTAACTATAAGCTTAATGATGGTTCACAGAGGTTAAGAATAGTGAATCCAAAGTATTTTTTTTTATTTTAATCAAATTGTTTTGCTTCGTGTGTTGACGTTACAAACGACCATTGAATAGAAATTGGGTCTGGGTGGAGCATTTAAGGACTATTGCATGTCTACCTTAAAAAAAATTTAACCCCCTCATCCATTCCTAAATTGCCCCAAAACGAACAAGGAAAAAGTCTCATAATCATTTTCTTTTATTTATTGGTTTTTCGTGTCATTTTTCTACTGTCTTCGGGTTCTTTTTCTGTAACTTTTTTTTTATTTGAACCTTTTTTCTGGGATTAGGGTGAATTCACATCTAATAAATTTGGGTTTACATAGCCAATATTTGGGAGGGTATGTATTTAGTGGTATATAAATGCTTTTTGTTAACATTTAAAAAGGGGAGAAAAACGATGATATGGGATTGGTATTTGAATTTGCTTAAGAGCATTTTTTTTTGAGAAGGGGTATTTCGAAACGTTTTAATAGTTTGATTGAGAAATTAGTTTGTCTGGAAAATTAAAAATATATATATACTCGTTATATTGTTATTTACCACTTATTGGTTTGATATAGTGTATATTTTTTGGTTTTATATCAAGCAAGCTTTCGTTTAGTTTTAATGATGGCAGCGTTCAAAGTTAATACACCAGTTTTTTTTGAAATTATAATCCACAAATAACCAGTTAGGTACATAAGGAATTTTTCTTTTTTAGTCTGAGCATATCGAGCATGCTCAGAACATTCTCTGAACAAAGTGTGATCTTAGCGCTCACCATAATTTTGCACTTAGCTGTCACTATTTGACATTTGACAATTTGCCTGTCATTTTCTTCGTATTTATTGCTTGATGAAATTAAGAATGCAGATTCTGATGCTTGTGTTCGGCATTCAACTCAATCTGCTTAATTATTTTATTTTGAACTCATAGAGCGCGCTCTGGACAACCTCAAAACTCGTTCAGAAAGAAAAAAGAAACGCAAATTTGAAGCTCTGAACGTTCAGAGATAAAAAAGAAATACAATTGTTTGTTTGACATTTTAGACTCAGCTCGGAACTAATACGCCAATTTATACTACGTTTTCACCGGGCACTAAACCTAGATTTAGCTAGATTTGTCACAAATCTCCTTGAAATCTCGAAGATTTACCATACAAATTTTAATCTCCTCAAATGAAGATTTCAAATAAAACTCATTGAAATCTACTTGGAAACATTAGTTTGTCAAATCAAAAAAACTTTTTTTTCGGAGAATAATTGTTGAACCGACCCATTTAAACACCAATTTCGTTTACTGACAGATGGAAATGTCAACAAAAACTATCTGTCTCACTTCCATATGACTCAAATTCAAAACAATAAACAACTTTCAAGAAATCACAGACGAAATAAATAAATATGTACAAGAATATAATAAAACTAATTACTTCCAGATGATGAGTGAACAAATACATATTTTTTTTCTTTTTGAAAGGAGAATAATTTGAAGTTTGGTTGTTATGACATAAACCAAAAGTCAAATTAATCTCCTTTTCTTTGGTGGAAACACCTCACGATTTATTTTATATCACTTGCCTTAAATCTCGGATTATTTTTTGGTGGAAACGTACTATTATTTTACTGATCCCTTGAGGAACACAGAACAGAGCAATTATGGCACCTCCCTTTTAAGGACTGTTTGTTTACTTTTCGTTTCTATCACTTTCAATTGTAGGAAATAATCTCGTGCAGAAAACAAAAGACACAACAATAAATGTCATAACAGCAATTATGAAAACTCGCTTTTTGTGTCTGTTTGTTTACTTTTAATAATTGTCAACTTTTAATTCTAAGAACTTTAACTTTGACTGAACTTTGTTAGGAATTGGTGGTTTTGTATAGCAAAAGAACAAATGTGTCAGTTGTCAAATCAATGTGTCAGCTGTCAATCGATTTGAAGGAAAATGTTTTTTGAATATATTTCACCTTAACTTTTTATTCTTGTGTTTTACAAGTAATGTAAACAGTGATGGTACATGAAAAAAAAAAATAAATCCCTACGGTATCCACAAAAAATCCCTACTTTATGAACTTTATCCCTACACCTATAAAATCCAAAAAATAACACACTTAAGGAAAGAAAAATAAGATATTGGTTTATGATTTTATTTAACTTTTTTAATCATTTTATAATAATAAATAAAATATATGAAGGAAAACTTATTATTAATTATTACCACCCTACAAATCACACAAATAATTACTTCACGGTAGAGTTCAACAACAAAAAAGAATGTTTTGCAAAATAAATAAATCTTTGACAATTTAATGATAATACAATAATTATTTTTTCAAACAAAATCGTAGTTTCAAAACTTTCAAGGTTGTGCTTTATTCTGGAAAATGTACATGAACGTGTGTCTACGCGATTATTTTGAACCGTATTTCCATGCTTGCTTTGTTTAGATTTTTTTTCTCAGTTTTTTTATGTATAAGCTCCCAATAGAAAGAGACATTTAAATTATCGAAACTTATTGACAGCGAATTTGACACAAGCGACCAGAAACATAAAGGTGGAAGCACATTAGTTATACTTCATTAAAAATAAAGGTGTGTGGTAAGATGTTTAGAAGGAAAAATATTTGGAAAAATATTTTTGGAAATATATTTTAGAAGAAAAAATATTTTGTGTGGTAAGCTGTTAAGATTGAAAAAGAAAAAAAATGGTTTATAGTAAAATTGTAAAAATCCCTACGCTTTCATAGAAAATTATTATATATCAAAAATCTGTCCTTTTTCCCCTACGGTGTCTTTTTCCCTACATGTACCATCACTGAATGTAAACAATGATATGTATGTATATAAGGTGCCTTGATTTGTTTACTTTAAATTAAAAAAAAAATATTTCTGAGCTGAGTTGATTACGTCGAAGATGTTTTACTTTAAACGAACTAATTAGCTTTTTCTTTCCCCTTTTTGGTTTACAAATTATCCCCCAGAAACCAAAATCTTTTAGTAATTACCTCAAAAACTATATTCTCACACAATAACATAAAAATGTTAGAATTAAATGCAAGTTACGTTATTATAATATGTTAAGTTAGTTTCGTTTGTAATTTTTATGGATACAATGATAATAAAACGAAAAAAAAAAACAACAAAAACAACCAAGGGTGGCACAATTGCTATATCGTCATCGTCGCTCGTCACTGATGACCCTCTACAGTGGTGTTGCATTTCAATACAAAACAATGGACTTCACTGTAATATATCTACAAACATGCTATATGGGTACAGTAAACGCCAACTTAATGTGAAATTTAAAGGGGGATGCTGATATGAATGTTAAGTACGATAATACTACACTCCCATCAGGGAAACTCATATATATGTACATATCTCGTATAATATTCCGTGCAGTCAAAAGAACGAATATTATAAAGGCATAAACGCAGGGTGGATAGGATAGGATAGAAATTATTGCACCGTATACAATAGACACGCGACAATTTCTCCCTTTTTATACACAACATATATTATAGCATCTCTCCTCGACCATCAGACAAAATTCATACTGTTGGAATTGCTTGTTTTATAAAAGAACAAAATAAAAAAAACAACAACAATGGCTTAAGTCTCACAGAGTCGCAATGTGCCACCAGACACAAAGCATTCATTCGAGCCTAATTTTGACATTTAAAGGGTTAGGGCGGCCACGGCCAGCGCATGCAGCAGATCAGTGTTTTCGTGTTCCCCATAATTCTTTTTTTTTCATTTTGTTTCCAGTTTTGGTTCAATTCATACATGCGAATTAAATGATTTATTATTAGAAAGTTGGCTTAGTCTCGACTTGTGTCAGGGACGTAGATATGAAGAGTAACGTCAAACTGTGACTTTTGAGTAAGAACATTGAGATTGAAATATTGTGTTAATATGTAATCGAACAAACCTAAAAGTATGCATACACCACTGAACGCGTTCAAATTCAAATTGTGACACTAATGAGACTGTCTCTGTCTCGCTTTTACTTTATAAGCAAGGGGACGTCAACTGAACGTGTTCATTTTGAAATTTTAACACAAATGAGACTTTCTGTCTTGCTTTTACTTTAAAGTAAGGAAACATCAAAGTTATTGAACGGCTCCTTCTATTTTACATCTGGCTGTGTTCGTAGTGTGTCAGACTTTGGAGTTGTCAGACTTTTCGTTGAAAAATAAATTTCAACCCCCCCTGGAAATTCTTTTTTCAACTACGACCTTGATTTGGGCGTGAAAAACACGTGCAGTCACTTTAAAGTTGGTAAATTCTTTCTTTTGTATTATTTTTTATTTTGTTGTGAGAAAATTTTGAACAACTGCTATGTGTCGGTAAAACTGAAGTAGGAAAATAATCTTGTAATGAGTGGCTTGGGAAGGTTGTATTTTTGTTTGTTTTTGTTTTAGATAGAAATGAAAAGGATAAAGTTGTAGGTAGACACAAGAGATTTTTTAATGTTGGTATTTTTATGCTTTGCTTTTGAAAAGAATATAATCATTGAGTTTAATATGAGTTGTTTCTTTTATTCATTTTTCAGTCAGTTACATTTCAATTCTTATTACTTTTTTTGTACTCATACAAATATGTATCTATTTTGTTGATATACTGATGGGTAGGTAGGAGGTAGGTCCTTTAACGATTTGAGACTTCAGGTGTTTTAGGTAAAGTTTGATATTAATGCAGGAAAAGGTACTTTTTCGAAGATGCTGTTTTTATTAAAATATAAAAGAGTGGAAGGCTAAGGCTCAGTAGTCTTCGAAGGACTGTAGTCACTTTTGGGATCATATGAGTATTTTATGAAATAAATAAATTTGAAAACAACGAAAAATTATTCTCACTTTATTTAAATAAGGGGTGTACAATCAAGTGGTTTTTGTTTTCTGACTGCTGTTTCCTACTCAAGCTCTTGGCAAAAATCAGTATCATACCTCCGCGGAACAAAATGAGTCACTTTAAGGTAGAACACCGTTGGGAAATATTGAAAACTTATTTTGAAAGTCAGTTTTTTAAAAAGATTGTGGACAAAAAGTTTAAGAGATTGACATACTAGTTGCACAACGCACATCAGATGGAAATATGGCCGAGAGCGGAGACTCAATTTACGAACATGAACTCGCCATAGATTTCAATATTTCACGCGCTACCCAGAGTAGAATTCAGAACAAGAACCTCAGAGTATTCGCTAACTAGGTTCAATCTTGTCAGCAATTGAAGGCACATGGCTATCCGCTTCGTTAACGCTTCGCTTGAGCTTTAAACTTTGAATTTTACCAAGATTTTTGATGAAATAAAGTTGATCCCCCGATTCCGTCCGTCTGTCTGTCTGTCCTCGCCTCTACAGCCAAAATTAGGTCGATTGAGTTAAATCTTGGAAATTCGTTTTAGGCGTTTTTTAATTTTTTTTTTGTTAAGACTAAAAATAATAATAGTCCCCTTAAAAATTTGTTGGTCAAAAACCGAAAATTCAAACTATGTACCTCAAAAACAAACCGATAGATTTGTATTTAAATTTCTCTAAAATTACATTTCTTAACTGGGCTTCTTGCAAGTAAAATAAAGTGCACGACTGGGTCGCACGAACTTGCTCCTGTATGCAAAGAGTCTGTTTAAAAAAGTATCTATATAATATTTAAAAATATACCTGTAAAATAAGTTTGTCTTCAAAGATATATATGCCATTTGATTTGTCGAAAAAACCTCCATTTTTCAATTTTTTGGGAGGGGGTTACATTTAATACAGTTAAAATAATTTTAAAAAAAACTAATTTAAGATTCAAAATTTTACCTGAAAAATAAGTTTGTTTTCAAAAATTTAAATGCCATTTTATAAATCAAAAAAACCTTGATTTTAAAAATTTTTTTTTTTGAAAATCGTTAGAGCGGTTTTTTTTAAAATTAATTTTTTATATATAAAATTTTTCAATTTTGTTCTAAAAATATTTTTGGTATGCAGTTGTTTAGTGATTGTAAATATACGCTCTATATTTCAATTTCGTAAAAAAATGTTCACCCGATTTTGAGATATAGAATTTTGAAAAAAAAAATTTCAATATTTTTTTAAAAATCCAAACAATAAAAAATTGCTTTTTTGATAATCAAATATTGTTAAGGCAATATAAGAGCTCGTTCAGAAAAAAAAATTATTGAAATCGGTTCAAAAGTTGCTAAGAAAATTAAAAAACAAAAAAACGGTTCTATGAGCGGTACCTTTCCTGAGCAATACAAAAATATGTTTTTCTTATTAAAAAAAGCCAAGTTAAAAAATAAAATTTTAGAGAAAATTTAAAAAAAATCTATCGGTTTGTTTTTGAGAAAATTCAAATTTTCGTTTTTTGACCAAAAAAATTGTATGGGGGCCACTGTTAGTTTTGATCTTAAAAAAAAAATGAAAAAAACGCCTAACGCAAATCTGCTCAAAACCTTAACTTCCAAGTTTGAACTCAATCGACCCAATGGTTTAGGCTGTAGGAGCGTGGACAGACAGACAAAATTGACCGGACGGAATCGCGGGACCCACTTTTTTCGACTTCTCTACCATCGTAATATCATGTTTGATTAAAATCTCGAGTTCGAAATTTTGCACGAATGCAAAACTTGCCATATATGTAGTTCCTATATGTCGCAAGTAAAAATATACGTATTTTTATATTGCTCCCGAAGGGTACCCCCCTCATAGAATCGTTATTTTGTTTTTAGATTTTCTCAACAACTCGTGAACCGATTTCAATAATCTCTGATGATCAAAAATATCAAAATTATTCTTTTGGATTTTTTAAAAAATATCACATTTTTTATTCAAAATTCGATATCTCGAAAACGGGCTAACATTTTTGTAATATAATATTAGTTTAAAAAAAAAACTGATCTAACGATTTTCAAAAAAAAAAATTGAAAAATTTAGTTTTAAAAAAGCAAATCAAATGGTATATTTTTAAATCTTAAGTTATATGTACTAATTTCAAACAGGCTCTTTGAATACAGGAGCAAGTTTGTGCGACCCAGTTTTATTTATTTGAAACAGAAATTGAAAACAAACAAAGTAAAAAAGTCAGAATTGTAACAATCAACACATCAACAAATTTTTGTCAAGAAGAAATACTTAATTGAAATTAAAAAAAAAAAACAAAATGAATACTTTAATCTAATCTTTTAATCCTTTAATTCTAATTTCCTAACGTTTGTGGAATTCTGCATCATCGAAGCTTTTCCCGTGATTAAATCATCAAATATCAAAGTATAAATGTAAAGCTTTTAAATATGAGTTAGTAGGCTATTCACCAGAAAAAAAATACTTCCCTATGTAATTTTATAAATGCATCAATAAATATCAATATTTTTGATCCCATCGAAATCCTTCATCCTTCCGATGAAAAGGAAAAAGTGCGCCTTCTACATGACTGCCTACCTACTAAAGGATCGAATATCATAAATAAATTAACGGTAACATTCGCTTCTGCCAGTGATGCAAACAAAAATAAGGAAACACGGAATGATGATAACAAACTTGTTCAAATCCACTTAAATATTTAATCGCGAGTTCCCTGAACTCTCACCTACAAGGTTATAAGTCTGCCTCATTAATTATAAATATGACATCACTTGGATTACTGCACTTCGTACTATCGTACACCAGAAATAAGGACAATAATAAATGTTGAAAATTTAATAAGCTTCACCTATAAAAATAAAGGACGAAGAGAACGAACGAAGAACTCAATTCATTCACACAAAATAAAGCCCGCAAAAACTCTGACTATGGCAAGAATTAAGCCTTAAAAAATAAAGTCAGTCATCCTCATCATCATCCAACTATGATGAAAATACAAACAGCAAACAGGAAACACCAGCACACCAAACCAAGTTTTATATATTTTTGTAAAAAAAAGGAAGAAATTGTTTTATTATTTTTGATCCTTATTTCTTTTAGCTGCATTGCATCGGGAATAAAAATGGGGATGTATACTGGTAATTGAAATGCATAAAACAAGAAAACTCTGTATATTTTGAAACGGAAACTCTGTGGGTAATGCCATTAAAGTTTATATCTGCGCAGCGCACCATGACAATCCATAAACGTACACTGTACACTGTACACTATATAGCAGTGAACAGTGGCAGGTGGATGGAAAAATTTCTAGCTGTATAGCGTGAACAAAATATTTGCTTAAACTGCAGTCTGCATCGTTGCATTTTTCTCGCATTGGCTGTGCATGAAAATCCTTTTGGGGAATTGCAAAACACAAAGGATAAAAAAAAGTAGGTATAGGGAAAAGTTCAAGGAATAGCGATACACTAAGAGAATTACTTTGCATGCTTTCAGGAGGGTAACCTTAATACACTTTAGGGCATATGGCAGGGTTGGAATAAATTAAGAAAAAATAAGACAAGTCTAATTAAAAAAAAAACATGCTTAGAAAATGGGAGCGAAATAAAAACACCTTTGCACGCAATAGGAGTGCCAATTTAACTGTCTAAATTATTTTGAAGAAAAGTTGAAGGAAAAAGAACGCGAACATGCATAATGCTATATGAATGACAGGTATGATAATGTTGTATATTTAGGTCTGTTTCTTTTAAATTTTCCCAAGATTAACTTTATTTCCATTTTGTTCAAAAAGAAACAAACCTATTTTCATTGAAGGAAAATCACATGGAGACAGTTCTCTAAAAATGCCTTTGGTCTGTCATTTTTTTAAACTAAAGGTAGTTGTTATGTCAAAAACAATTGTTCAAGTGCCATTGCTTTAAAACGTTGATCTGTCAAAATATTTGTATAACTCAAACTCGCAAAATGAATAACGAAAGAAAAAATTGAGCGGCTTTTAACTTAATTGAAACATTAAATAAAAATGGTTGAGTTATAATGTACATACATATATTTTAAAACATATCCTCAATAAAATATTTAGTCTTCTTTTTAACAAAAGGATCAAAAGTAAAGAGAGGAATACAAAAATTATTTATTGTATAATAAACATTTATGGTTCCTTTTGGATGACGAATTGCTTTTAAGTTCATTGTTTTCTTTTAATAAAAAAAATTGCTTTATTGTACACAAAAAATTTACTTTGACAGTTCATTTTTGAGTTTTTACAAATCGTAACAAAATGACATTTCAAAAACGAGTTTAGGAAGAACCTTGATGTTTAGGAACGACAATAGTTAATGGTTACTAACAATAGTTAGAAAAAGAACAGATCACTTATCTGTCGGTTCAACATATCCTTGGTTGTCATTTTGACGTTTAAGCACGTAAGACAAACTTTAATTTATTTTTATTTCTAAAACTGACTTTGCACCTGTTAAATCGGAATTTGTCAAAATTAACGTTTTTAGATAAAAAGGTGAATTAATTAATTCTTTGTGTTTTTTTTTTTCAATTTATTACATGAACAATATTGAAGAACATAGTCATTCAAGCCACCATTTTTAATTTCTGTCACTTTGAACTCTTCTAACACTTACACTACATTAAGTTACATTGGTGGAACCTACATCGGCGTCGAACATAATACTTTATGCAAGAATATAATGCAGTGTGAACCGAACTTAGGATCCACATTAGACGCTTGAGTCGCAATCGAACTGCCATTTTGTTTTTAAATCTTATGCTGAATTTACACCACTGATAAATTGGCAATGTTTTGACAGCTATCTGCCAAAAGAATGATTTTTTTCAGACAAATTTATCAAGAGCTATTTTTGACATTTCTTTTTTTTTTCAGTGTATCAGTTTACGAGTTCAACATCTCAACAATGTTCTTGATGTGTTTCTATAAAAAAAAAAATATACCTAAGTATATTCTACATTTATATTGAAAATTCTTTGTTTGATTGTGGATTATAGTGTATATAGAGTGCATGGAACCCATGAGGAGGTAAATAACTTTACGAAACAAACAAAATTGGAACGAATGAAATGAAATCCTTGAAACATTTATTTTTCCTCTTCATTTTTAAGTATACTAATCAAAATTGTTGAATTTGTTACTACTTTTATAAAAGGATATTTTATAAATATAAACTTATAAACATAAAATTTTTAATTATAATAATAAATACTTTGAATACTCGTTCAAAATAACAAATTAAAAAAAAAAAAAAAACAAATATTACTTATGAAAAGTCCTACCTACTTTCCAACTTTGGAATTGAAAGGTTTTAATTAGTGTTTTACCACCATGAAGTTTGGAAGTTAAAGTTCTCATATATGTATATGTATGAGTTTATACAGTAAAATCTTTGCCAGTTCGTTGAACCACAAACTTTTCTCATAAACGTTTCAAAGTATAAACAGTTTTGAGTACTTTTTTTTGTTGTGTTAATTAACTTTTCAAGAAGAGAAAAAGTATGTGTTTAAGTTAGTTAAAATATTATATAAAAGTAAAAAATATTAGTTTGATTTTTGAACAAGCCTCCAAACTTATTTTTCATTAAAAATAAAATGTACAAACAATTTAATTTTTCCATGGATACATATTTTTAAAAAGCTTTACTGTTTTAAAAAAGTGTGAACTAGCCATAAATTAGAAAAGATTTGTTTATTAAATGAACTCTCAGATTTTTGTATGGGAAACGTAAACGTCATTGTGACTTAAAGAACAAGGCGTGTTCAGTAATATAATACTTTTTTGACTTATAGAATAAGGCGTGTTTTGTTAAAAAAAGAATGTTCAAAACGGAGTAGTTTCAGTAATAGCTCAATTATTTTTACAACTACTTTTACATATTTTAATATAACTGGTTAATTAGTGACGTTTGATTAATAATCTTATTGTTTCTGTCATGTTACTTTTGCACTTTTACTGAGAATTAAAAACATTTAAAGATATTTAACACTATTAACAATTTACTAAATATTAACCGTTTTTTTCTAACACATACTTTTTTAAATAAGAAACGTAAAACCCCTTAAAGTCTCTCATATTTTTATAAAATTCTAATTTAGCGAAATATAAACAACAATCACAAGAAAACTGAACGAACCAATAAAAAAAATGAAACTAACTTTAAAAGCTTTGAAAGCCTTTTTATGGAAGTGTCAAAAATAATCCATTTTGCCTTTTCTGTCAAAATCGAAAATGTCATATTAAGAGTTTTTAATTGGAGTTTGAAAAACAATTTAAAGGGGGTTTGATGGAATTGATTTTTGTGTATTAAAAATGGCTGACGCATGAGAAGTAAAACTGACACCGTGCCAAATATATGGGAGCCCTTAAGTAGAAAACTTGGGATGACATTTGGTTCTTATAAAATTTAAATTTAAAGTTAATGAAAAAGGTTTCGCCTCTTTTCTCATATTATTTTTTACTTTTTATCAGCTTCTTGTAATTTCATCTGAAGTCAAAGTATGAGTCTTCGTGTAAAAAAGATACAATATTTGCAAAGAAAAAAAGCCCATTTAAGTTCATCCTGTATAATAATAAAAAGGGTTCTTCTCCCCTTCGCATTTATAATTTTGCTTCTTTTTTTTTTCAAAATATACGTGTTAAGTGGAAAGGTTCTTAAAAAGTCTCTCCTTCTCATTTTCTTCAGCATAATTATAGTGTACGGCAGACGCATCATACACAAATAAAACTGGGGGGAAGAAGTAAAAAATGTCATTTTGAAATGATTTTAGAGTTGGGTTAATTTTAATTGTAGTGACACGTGTTGGCCTACATTATATTATAAAATGGAAACGTAAAGTTTACAATATTGCCTAATTTAAAAAAAGGACGTGCTTTTATACATTTTAATTTTCGTATTTCATTATAATTGGTCAAGCGTACTCCTGATTTGAAACACCATCTTCCGTAGGCGGATCAGTGTCGTATTAAATCGTAATAATTGTTTATTTAATTACCTGCCTATTTTTTAATTTGACAGCAAGACTTTATCGGAAATGCTCTAAGCTTTTGATATTAAGCTTTTTGTGTTGTTATAAAAATATAAGGTACATACAT
The DNA here is from genome assembly GCA_951509635.1 of Eupeodes luniger. NCBI lineage: Eukaryota > Metazoa > Arthropoda > Insecta > Diptera > Syrphidae > Eupeodes > Eupeodes luniger. Next base: position 114,663,834 of record OX608074.1, read on the forward strand.
ACATATATAAATGAAGCTAATGCGACTCAAATAAAAGTGAAAATTTGATGAGAGAATTCACATACTTTATGAATTTTTTAAAACTGGGACGTACATTCTTAGATACCTTTCAAGAAAATTACACAACGCAAATTATAAACAATCATTTGATTAGCCCACTATCTAGACAGTCGTCACTTTTAAGGTTGTCATCTTTTGACATTTGACAAGTAAAAACTACTCATTGGAATAGCCCGGAATTAAGACAGCTGTCACTTTTGAAGCTGTCATCTTTTGACATTTGACAAGTAAATTTTGTTAAAATTCACTCCATAATCGATTCAATATTTTAAAGTAGGAATTCATGAAGTTATCGGGGATGTGCAAATTGATCGTAACAAAATTCTTAAAAAGTTGCCATAGCATCAACGTTTTCCACTTTCGATAATACACCTTATTTCTTACAATGAAATAAATACCCATTGATTTCTTTTAAAAAATACTCCCTTTTATTGATTTCAAAATGAAACCCCTTATTGGAAAATCCATTATGAAAGATTCGAAGCATATGAGATCTTTTGAGATGAAAAGTGTTTTATTTGTTTATAACTGCTTAATTATTTTAATTCATAAAGTATACACTGTTTTATATCTTATAGTTATAAATATGTATATAGTTCGCTACCTAATAAACCACAAAAGTGTAAAATTTCAAATTCAGTTTATTCAGTAAATTTGATATTTAAATACATTTTTACTTGTGGTTTTTGTTATTTTTACTTTAAGTACCCTATACAACATAGTACTCATATACAATATAGCTTACCTACTTAGCTGCGGCTGCATACTTACATAAGTATACATTATATTCTCTAAATAGGGGGGTCATGTTGATGTTGTGGATTTGTGTGTTTCCTTTTTTTTTAGGTTAACATAATCTGTTTTTCAAGTTCCAATTTTAAAACTAGGCATACAGAAGGTGTGTGTGTTCTCTTCTGTTTTTTTGTTGTTGTAAGACTCGTGTCATGGAAATCGAGTAATTAATATCAAGGTAGCTTGTAGTATTGTATTTGGTTAACTTTTTCTTAACACGAAACATAAAATTGTAATGATACTTTTAATTTGACCCATTTAAGTGTGAATACTCATTTGCAATTTGGAGGGTGCATATTCTATTAAAATTAAGAAAGTTCTTCTAAGCTCATAAGAAGATACTTATTAAAGAGGCTGGTTTTAATGTTTTTATTCTAGAAATGAGAACTTGATACTTTTTGAAGATTAAAAAACTTAGTTTTTGTAAGAAATTCCTTGATTATGAATTTTTTATTTATTTATTTATTTATTCGTCTTTCAAGTTACAATACTTTATGGAGACTACATTAAAATCAAACATTATATTTACAAATTGACAGTGGTAAAAACATAGTGTTACAACAAATTCAACACATCTTTCTTAATATCTTATTTATTTTTTTTTAAATCAATTAAAACTCAAATTCGTTAAAAGCAATACAAGAAGCAGTTATTGGATTATGTTTCGCATAGTTTGTGCTATGAAAAGGAACATGAAGAAAATTACCATTTCTAGGACGCAAATTCCGAGATGGAACATACATATTAAACTGAGACAACAAAAATGAACAATTTTTGTTAGAGTTGAGCACATCGTAAGCAAAGAGTACTGAATACAATTTTCTTCTAGATACTTAAGGCTTTCAGTCAATTAAAGCACATCTGGTCTCATAAGGTGGCATTTTTGAATAATTATGTACAAAGCTTTCGTAAAGCAAATTTTGTAAATCTCTTCTGAACCTTTTCAATCCTTAAAATACTTGATTGTGTAAAGGGATTCCATATTATGTAACAATATTCAAGTAAAGGTCTTACAAGGGATACAAAAAGAGTTTTTAAAGTATAAGGATCTTCGAATGATTTAGAAGTTCTTGAAATAAATCCCAACATGGCGTTAGCTTTTGAAATAACATCATCAATTTGGAGAGAAAAATTCACATTCAAGTCAAAGATCACACCAAGATCCTTTTGATTTGTTAACCTCATTAAGAACTGATTCTCAATTTTGTAATCAAAACACATTGGATCCTTTATTTTAGAAAACGTAACAATACTACATTTTTTACATTAAAATTAAAACCATTTATAAAACACCACTTGGTAATATTATCAATATCCAATTGAATTTTACTAGCATCTGATGAAGAACTTACAGAACTAAAAATCTTGAGATCGTCAGCATATAAAAGACATCTAGAACTTTTAATACAATTCGGTAAATCATTTATAAATAAAATGAAAAGGAGTGGACCAAGATGACTACCTTGTGGTACACCGGAAAAATTTTGTATTTCATTGGAAAGCACATCACCAATTTTAACATATTGTCTTCGTCCAACCAAATAGCTTCTAATCCATTTTAGGAGATTTGAGTGGAAGCCAAGCAATTCAAGTTTTTTCAAGAGAACATTATGTTGTACCCGATCAAACGAATTGGAGTACGATTTTCTAAACAACCAAGACAGTAATTTGTAAAAATTGCTAAATTTGTTGCAGTAGACCTACCACTCATAAAGCCATGCTGATGCAGGGAAATATGGTATTGAACTAAACTATAAAGTTTAATTTTAACAATTGCTTCAAATAATTTGGGGATTAGCTGAAGCTTAGCAATAGGTCTATACTTTTCCACAGATGCTTTAGATCCAGATTTACGCAAAGGACTTATCAGAGAATGTTTCCATGTATCTAAAAATACTCCATGTTTCAAGGACAAACAAAATAAAAATAAAAATAAAGGTGGAATATTGTCCGGTGCGGCAGAGAAACTGTTATCAAGCGACGATAAAGCATTTAATATATCAACTGTCGATAAAGAAAGTTCACCAAATGTTAGAATTGAAACTGTTTCATTATAATCTAAACACAAATCAGAAAAGTTTGATTGCAAAAATAAAGCAAAGTTATTACAAATATCTTCTAAATTTTCAGAAATAAATACCATTGTAAGAAATACTGGAAGGAATTCCAATTGATTTTCTTTTAGTATTTAGAAATGACCAAAAACACTTCGAATAAGTTTTTATTTTCGACTTAAGAGACCAAATATATTGTTTATATGTAAATCTTCTTAAGAATTCGTACTCTTTCCTAGATCTAATAAATTGTTCACGAAAAGAATCATGAAATCTTAATCTTTTTACGAAGTTTAGCTACATTTTTTAAACTAGACAAACTTTTATTAAACCAAATTGGTCTTTTTGAATTTTTTTAAAGGAACAAAATTAGCAATAGCATCATCTAATATGTTCCGAAACATTCCAAAAGTCATCTTTAAATTACTGCAATTATAAATAATTTGCCAATTTACGCTTTCAAAATATCGGTTCATAGAAGCAAAATCAGTATTTTTAAAATCATATTCATGACCTATAACATTGGAATAAAACTGTGATTCAATTAAAACAGAAAAATTTAATTTAATTTCAAGTGATTTATGATAAATACTATTTTCACCCAAAAGGAAACTAGCCTCATCTAATTGAGCTTCTAGATTCTTATCAATAAAAATTAGATCTAAAATTCGACCAATAGAATTTTGAACATTATTAATTTGATGCAGATTTAAAGCCAATAGGCTATCAATTACATTGTATTCAAAATCTTTAGTTACGTTATAAGGAAAATATTGTTCATCATCATTTGAAAATAGCAATTTTACATTTGGTAAAATAAAATCTCCAAGGATTATAATATAACAATTCTCATCTAAGATTTTTGCAATATCTTTAACATTATTTATATGAGCTTCATAAACAGAATATTGAGATAATGGAGGAATGTATGAAATAAAAAAAATAAATATGAATAGTTTTTCCAGTTAAAATACATACATCTACACAAACACACATTTGCTCAATATCTTTGTCGTATAACAAAATTTCCTTGATTATGAATTTATATTCTGCAAAACTAGCTACACTGGCAGACGTTTCTCTGCAACTTTATTAAGTCAATTTATACATAAATTAAATGTAAAGCAAAAATGTAAAGGCATTTGTTAAGAAAGTCGATATATTTAAAAAAAAAAGTGCTCATACGCCCCATTGCACCAACAAAAATCGTTTAATGGCCATATTTGTATATATATTTGTTATACACACATGTCCATATCTATAACAAACTTGATACCAATATGTGTACTATGTACATACAGTGTTGGCCAAAACATTAGCAACTAAAACTACCTGCATCTTTATGTCATTCAAAAATTAATAACTTTGACTAACATGTTAATTTTTTTTCTGAAATTTAATACATTATGTAAGTATTTTTAAATAGACCACAAGAGAAAATGGTTTTCAAAACGGTTTATTAAATATGACGTAAGTAGGACAGTAAACCCAATTTTGTGTGGGTCAAAACAAAAGCAACTTTTTATTGCTATCTCTCTTTTTTTTATTAATAGAGAAAAGTTAGTCCGTTAACTAAAAAATCCATTGCTCATCGTAAAGGTGGTGGCAAACGAGTGCAGTTTAATCTGTGTTATTTAGTTCACGGTCAAGCTAATCTAACTGCTAACTTTTGTAAACTGGCTGAAAACAAATACTCTTACGAAATAAAAGAATATAAAAGTTGAGTGAGTCAAATTAAAATATCGGAAAACTATTTCATTCCAAAATCATTGATTTGCCGATTAATAAAATCATACAAATCCAAAAAGTCATTCCGAAAAGTTTATCGAGGTGGCAGACCAAGAAACACAACAAAACGAGAAGATAAAATCAATTAAAAAAGACCCTTTTATTACATCGAAAGAAATAAGAACCCAACTCGAGCTCAACGTAAGCGCGAGAACAATTCGGAGACGAGCTGTTGATGGTGGACTAAAACTTTCAAAGCCTTTTATTTCAACCAAAAACAAGCTGGCGAGATTAAAATTTGCTCATGACGACATCAACTAGACCGATAGAAAATGGAACAACGTACTCTTTTCAGACGAGTCCAAATTCAATTTCAAAGGTTCGTATGGTTTCCGTCGTGTTCGCAGCTCAGCCAAAGATGCACTAAATCCACGTCACACCAAAGCTACTGTGAAACACGGAGGAGGTAACGTAATGGTGTGGGGATGTTTTTCAGTGCATAGACTGGGACCGATTCACCAAACAGATGGCACAAGGGATCGTTTTATGTACCGTGACATTTTGCAAAATGTATTGCTGCCACACGCTGAGGATCAGTTGCCTCTGAATTGGATATTTCAGCAGAATAACGACCCAAAGCACACGTCCAGTACGGTTAAGACGTTGTTTCAAGAAAACCGGATTGACGTGTTACAATGGCCAGCATAGTCCCCAGATCTCAACCTCATAGAACTAATTGCAAAAATTAAAATGATCTGTTTGATCAAATTAAATTGGCTTGGAAAATTATCCCAGAGATTTTCATGCCTCGAATATGTACTGAAGTGAACAAGGGGTTTGCAACCAAATACTATAGCAATATTTAAGTAAGACTAAAACAAATATCGGGTGATTTTTTAAGAGCTTGAGAACTTTTTAAAAAAAAAAAACGCAAGAAATTTGCAAAATCTCATCGATTCTTTATTTGATACGTTAGATTGGTCCATGACATTTACTTTTTGAAGATAATTTCATTTAAATGTTGACCGCGGCTGCGTCTTAGGTGGTCCATTCGGAATTCGAGCATTTCGGCCGGAATAGCCCGAATTTCTTCGGAAATGTTGTCTTCCAAAGCTGGAATAGTTGCTGGCTTATTTGTGTAGACTTTAGACTTGACGTAGCCCCACAAAAAATAGTCTAAAGGCGTCAAATCGCATGATCTTGGTGGCCAACTTACCGGTCCATTCCTTGAGATGAATTGTTCTCCGAAGTTTTCCCTCAAAATGGCCATAGAATCGCGAGCTGTGTGGCATGTAGCGCCATCTTGTTGAAACCACATGTCAACCAAGTTCAGTTCTTCCATTTTTGGCAACAAAAAGTTTGTTAGCATTGAACGATAGCGATCGCCATTCACCGTAACGTTGCGTCCAACAGCATCTTTGAAAAAATACGGTCCAATGATTCCACCAGCGTACAAACCACACCAAACAGTGCATTTTTCGGGATGCATGGGCAGTTCTTGAACGGCTTCTGGTTGCTCTTCACTCCAAATGCGGCAATTTTGCTTATTTACGTTGCCATTCAACCAGAAATGAGCCTCATCGCTGAACAAAATTTGTCGATAAAAAAGCGGATTTTCTGCCAACTTTTCTAGGGCCCATTCACTGAAAATTCGACGTTGTGGCAGTAAGTAAGTCTATTCATGATGAAATGTCAAAGCATACTGAGCATCTTTCTCTTTGACACCATGTCTGAAATCCCGCGTGATCTGTCAAATACTAATGCATGAAAATCCTAACCTCAAAAAAATCACCCATTATATGTATTTTTTTAAAGTTGCTTTTGTTTTGACTAAATTTGAACGAATTGTACTGAATGTGCTATATTTAATAAACTATTACAAGAACCATTTTATTTTATTTTCCATTAGAAACTGTAAATATTTATTTAAATTTTAAAAACAAAAATATACAATAATGGAATCCTAAATTTGTTTTTTAAATGTATATAATAATCGAGGCAATAATAGTTGCTTTTGTTTTGACCAACACTGTACCTACAACTTTCTTATAATATATTGAAAAAGTTTTCCAAAAAGTTGTGCCATAAATTAATTTTTGATTTCATACAAATAAACTTTAAACATTCAACACAAATGCAAACACTGTCTTTTTTTCATTTTTTTTTTTTTCTTGAGATGACTAAGAGTGTTGAAGCAATTTAAATGCAATTTAGTGGAAACTTATGGTGACTCATCTTTCCAGAGACCCTCATCTTTGCAGTCATTTCCGAATCAAACTCAACTCCCCGATACCTTTTTTTCAGCATGATATTTATCGATTAGTCTCTGGTTTCTCATATATTTTTGTTGGCAACAAAAACCAAGCAAATATATGCACAACAAAAGGAGTCTTTAACTTTAACCCTTGCACAGCTAGCCGGGTGAAAAAAAACAATATGTTGTAGGTATAGTAAGGCATATACAGTGACTCAGAAAAAGATTTATCAGAGACCACCCAATGGCACCAAATACCGACAACCTCCCTCAACCCACCCCCAAACTAATTGACATCAGACATATCCGCCGGAATAAAGGAAAAAACAAACGAAAAGGAAAGTTGAAAGTGGGATTTTATCGATTAATCCGCATAGACTGACATGTACAATATTGTATACGAGTAGGAAAAGTGTGTGAAAAGCCTTGGAAATGTCAATTAGTTTGAAGAAGAAGAAGAAGTGTTCGACTTGATAATGGAATTTGAAGGACACAAAAGCTTTTTGCTTTTTAACCCATTTACACTTTTATCGAGAAATTAATCAACACCTTGATCGTCATCGCTCATCCTCGTCGTCTTCGTCGTCGTGTCGGTCGGTTGTATCTTCTCCTATACTCGTATTATGTATTAAGAGGATTTCAAAATTCATCAAGATTATGGTTATTTATTTCTATTGTATTTTCAACATATTGTTTTGTATTTTGTGGGTATATTCATCAAATATGTAATGTTACCATACATTGTATTGATTTATTGTTAAGATGAACAGATTTAAGGTTCTTGAGAACAGAAGGAGACAATGAGTTAAACGTATTTTGGTTTATTTCTATACATTTTTATCAAAAGAAATTCTGTAATTGGTTTTAAACTTAAAACAAGTCAATGACGAATAAATAAGCCAGGGTTATTTTGAATTCATTAATTGTTATTTTAAACTTCTGTAAGGAAGAAGGTTGGAAGAATAAAACGTTAACCTCGATAGAAATTGCATTACCGAAGTTTGAATGGAAATGGAACAAAACACTGTTCATTTTCTCAAAAAACATTGTTACGTAATTGAAGGACTTAAAGAATTGTTCATTAAGAGGTTTAATTCTGCTGTTAAGAAAAAAAAAAAGGCACACTGATAACATCCTTCCATCCGTGCCCGTCTGTCGATTTGTCTAACAGTTTAACGAAATATTAATAACAACATTTTGTGTTTGATAAAAAAATTTTAAGTTTTTTTGTTTTTAAATAAATTTGTCTTCTGAGTTTTCTAAAATTAAAAGTTACCAACAATATTTTGCATTTGATAAAATAAAGTTTGATTTCAAAATCTGTTTTTGTTACCGAAATTTTTCAGTTGAAAACCAAGTTTTGCCAATTTTTTTTTTACTCTCGAGATTTCGTGAATCGAACTTTAAGTTTTACCAATTTTGTGTAGTTGGATTTTTATACAAATTTTACTGAGTGTTGAAAATAATCTACACTAATATTACCCGTGTTTTGTTGGAAAATCTATCCATAGTATAGTAGGATTTTACACGAATAACAAAAACAATATCCATAGTATGAATAACACCGATAAAAGTTAGAGTAGAATCTATGGATGGGTTTTTGACATTTATACGAGTCTCGAATGGATCTTATGTGATTTCGTTCTCAAATATTGGTACGATTGATATTGCATTTATATTTCGATGGCTGTGTTCGTTGAGAAGTTGTGCATTTGGAATCATGTGTGTTTTCCATTGGGGAAAAAAATCAATCTATTATTGTTGATATTTTTAAGTTTTGTTAGTGAAAATGGACTAACTGGGCTTATTTTGCAAGTGAAAACAATAGAAAAGATAATTAAGTTTTGCTATGTTTCCACCAAAGGTTTATCTCAGTTTAGATTAAATAAATCTTTTTGGTGTTTCCACCGCACAAGAAGATCGATCCCCGACCGGAATCGAGGCGAATCAAGCTCATTTCAACTCGATTCAGGTATATAAAGAATTGAGGCGATCTTCAAGCTCGCTTCAAAACCCCATATTAATGTAGTAGTCTACGAACAAACCCCCTTCTTGAAGTTTTTATTTTATGTCAACTTGTTTGGTTAAAAATCTGAAATCGACTATTACCTTACACAGACGTATTTTCTTGATTTTGATAGTCAACTATCAAAAATCAGCTTACACGATTTTACCCCTGGTCTGAATTCAATTGTATCAACTTTCAAATATAAAACCGGACTACTGCGGATCGTTTTTTTGGCAATTTCTCACTGTACTATATATGGAATACCAAAAAAACACGGCTATTATAAAGAGGAAAGATTTGTATTTTTGTAAGTAACAAATAAACTCAAAAAGTACTGGACCGATTTTAATAATTCTTTTTTTCATTAGAAAGCTACATTATCACTGAGTAACATAGGCTAGATTAGTACTAGATTACTAAAGAAATCTTTAGAAATTCATATTAAAACCAACCGAAGGTGTAAAAAAATTAGCCATAAAATGTCTTTCATCGCATACGCAGCGAAGAGTATTAATGATAGGACAAAAAAATGTTTTCTAATTTAGTGATTCATGGTCGTTTTAATTAGCATGCTTATAACTTAAATATCTGTACCTATTTATGTCTACCCGTGCGAAGCCGGGACGGGCCGCTAGTATTTTATATGAGATTAAATTAGTTTGAAGCCAATATCTTTAATTTTTGCCAAGATATCGTTGCTTCGAATTTTCTCAAACTTTAACAGTTGCATACAATTATTTTGAAGGTAAAATGATTTTTTGTTCGTAAAATACTCGAGGTGAAAAATATTTTTTTTAAAACCCGTTAGTTGATTTTTTTTTCTCAAAATTATACAAGTTTGGTATAACGTCACATTATATAATACAAAATTTAACTAAAGTCGCAAACTTCAACAAACTTTTTATCGGAAGTTAAAAAACAATTAAAAAACTCATTAGATGTTCATTTGATTTCAAAAAGGTAGGTATGTCTTTGAAAAAAGGACTCCAGGCCAAAAACCGTATCAAAAAGTCACATGTTGGCGATGGAAAGGCTTTTGAGCAATCATTTTTTGGTTTTTCGGGCTCCAAATGCGACGATACGGATTATTAACGTAACCTATAAACGGTTCTGGAGCATTTTGGTTCTTTTCAAGGACCCATTCGACACGTTTCTGCTAATTAGCCGGTTTGAGTTCTTTTGTTGACTGAACATAAAAAAAGCTTTAAGACGTATGCCTTCATTCCAAAGATCGCAGAGAAAACGACAAACTTGGTTTTTTGTCAACACTACGGTCTACAGTAGTAATATTGTTATTCTCCACATCTTTAAGTAGTCCCAACAGCTTCCTCAAGTTGAATTATTGTCGAATAGGAAAATTCTACAAGACGACTTCAAAGCGCTTTAGTTTTAAAACACACAATTTTTGTTATGAATTTTAACAATTCCAATACTTTGTTAAAGCATGTCTAAATACATTTTTAGTAATGGAGTAGTTTTAACTTGTCAAATGTCAAAATTTGACAGCTTTAAATGTATCACCTGCCTCTTATTTGAAACCCCAATGTTTACACAAGAGCTTCGATGACATATATTCAATTCATGGTTCAATGACTGCACTGTTGTGTAGACACATAAAATTGAGAGAAACAAAAGTATGAGTATAAAACTTACACCGGGTGTATATTTTAACTTGAACACCACCGCCACGCCGACATCCCAAATTTTTGTTTATAACCACGCAACAATAATACCTTCACCCATATTTCTTTATAATTAAGTGTTTCCAAATTGTCCCGTTTTTTCCATTAAACACGTATGACTACTGAAAATTGTAAAAAAAAAAAGAACTTCCTCTGCACACCTGTTCCAATATGTACGGAACCTATTAACTTAGTTCTTTATTTTTTGGCACGTGACATTGCCATCATCGTATCCGAAATCCAAAAACGAAAAAAAGAGTATAGGTACTAAAGTAAATAAATGCAGAAATCCATTTTTGGTTCTGCTAAGGTTAAATATACATATTGTAATTCTCCAGACGGCATTAATAATATGTATTTATATAGTTTCTCATTTATGGTTTGATGACGTATGTACATTGAGATTTTTAATTTTTAAAATGCTAAACACGTTTTTGTATCAATCATTCAACACGCATCACATTCATTTATTATCAAAACAATTTTCAACGAATAGAAAACTATCACTGTTTTGCCACCTGCAATTTAAGGGTTGAATACACTATTATTGATATTACTATGCCTAATTTGGATAACAAAAGGGTATTCAGGAGCGCATATTTATTTAATCACAATTAACTGTCAAATAAATTGACAGGTCTCTAGACTGGTTGTCTTCTCTGAAAATACGAAAGATGTACATAGTTTAAACAAATGTCACTTTAGGTCACATAAAAAAGGGGAAAAAGGGTTAGATTACAAATAAACAAAGAAAAAGCCTCCATTATAAGACAGGAATTGCGAAGAAAGTGTTTTGAATTTTGACATAAATGTATGTGAATTGCCAAAATTATTGAATTTCGACATTTCATTTATGTGTATGAGCTTTTGCTGACACATTCCATTAAAAAAATGTAGTTCTAAACTTAAGGTTAAATGTTAACTAAAGTTTTTAGTTTGACGGTTTGTGGAACACTTTTTCTTGGAATAAGCGATGTTTGTCAATTAGAAAATACATAGTTTAATTTATTTCTTTTCTTAAAAATTAATTTAAATTGTTGACAAGTAAAAATTAAAGATATTGCTCTTTGTTTCTTTTAAATGTGATTTTTAAGTTGCTGATACGTGGAAATTAACTGTTTTACTATATGCTCTTGCCATGCATCATTTGTAAGAAATATCTTCATCACTTAATTCGGAATGAAAACCAGTAATGTTTGACAGTATTGAATTATGGCACAACAAACAAATATAATTTCAAATTTTATATAAATTCGTTAATTTGTGAAATGCGCATTGGGAATTTATATGTGACAGTTCTCATCGTCTATTGCACATTAGTCTTTCAATAAGTACAAGGCAAGCAGCTGTCAACTGTCATATTCCCTTAACAAAATGTAACTATAAAATTTTAGGTTAAATGCAAACGAATTTTTAATTTTCCAGTTTGTGGAACACTTTTTTAATAGGCAGTATTCGAAAGTTCGCACAATACACGTTGTTTTGACAGTTATAGAATATTTAAATTAAAATGTTTGCAATGTCAACAAATTCAAGATAAGTTTTTGTGTTTGAATTTGAAGAAAATTATAGAATTGTTATAAAAGTGTCAATTTGCATTAATGTGTTGGCGACTTAAGTGTAGTACAATACCTATATTTTTGACGTGCATCAGCTGAAAGAAATGTCACTTTAGTTACTTTTTTTTGGAATCAAAAGGTGTAGTTTTGTGTAATGTTATCAGACTTATTGTACAAACAGAAATTTGAAAAAAATATAGAACGCGTCTGAGAGTACGATTTCAGAAAACATAGCGAATAGGAAAATTGTAAATTTTTTTCTTAAAGGTTAGATTATCTTTTTTTTCAGACCTCTTATATTTACATTTGACATTAGAGAATGAGGCGCAGAGTCTAACTACAATTATTGCTCTCTCCTGATTGACGAGACCTTAATCCGGTAATTTTATACAATTCCGTCTACATCTATATATAAACAAAATACAAAACAATGGAGAAAAGTTGTAATCAACCCGATGTTTAAGTCAAAGTATTTTATTATAGTTATAAATTTGATTTAAAACGGTGAACGCGAACACGCCTTAAGAGTGACAGTTTGTGGAAAAAACAACATAAAAACATATCAAAATCTGGAAAACAGGTTAAGCAAGTTGAAATGACAGATATCACGATAATGGTTCAATATTTAAAGCAACCTAATGTTAATATCAAAGCATTTTGCTTTATTGAGAAAATTTCCAAATATTCAATTTTCTAGCTACTTTAAATATTATAATTTTTTCCTAACTAATAAAATACTAATTTCAATTTAATACAAACGGTTCATATGAACAAGCCTTAAAAGTGACAGTTCTTGAAAAAAAAACATAACAAACAAACCTAAATCTGGAAAACTGACTTATTAATTTGAAATGTCAAAAATTCAGAACTCATAGCTGAATACTAACAGTTAAAATAGCGATTTTATGAATTAAAAAATGCTTATAGTGTATCGTATAAAATTAGAAAATCATCTTTTTAGCTTAGTAACTTACTAAAATAACTTAAGCATTTTACTAAATCGTTTTAAAATTTTGTGCCAATATGTTCCAGGTATTAACTACTTTTTTTTTGACGTTAGACAAAAAGGACTTAAGTCAGAAACTGGTCACACAGACTCAATGAACTTAAGGCGTTAATATCAAAATATTCTCTAAATACAAAATTAATATGATATTTGCATCTCCTAAAGAAAATTTCACTAAAAAATAAACTTAAATAATAATCTAATAGACTAAAATTTTATTTCAAGGCTTTGATCATAATATTCATGATGTAATTTTGTTCCAGCCGCATCGATTGGTCATATAGTTTGTGATCTCATTGACATAAAATATTAAGTTATTAAAATTTATAAATATTAAAAACGACAACAATATATCTTTTCTTGAGCTTGAGTCAGACTTAAGTCATAAGCTTTTCTCAATGAGTAAAGGTAGGTGGTATACACCTTTTTTCTACAAGCTACAAGAATGCAATTTGTATAAATTCTTTTATTGTTTGTTGTCAATAATATAACTACTTAAATAAAAAACCTGTTTCAAAACTATAGCTGCTAGCCAAGAGCAAGAGTTGTACATTGAATCAAATATAATGACATCATATAAAAATGAATTTAACCATTTCGTATTTTTCTTTTTGATATTCCCATTTCCAGTTTGAAGATAAAAAGAAACGAGAAAACATGTTTAATAAACATAAACTCATGCTCTCTGACAGAAGGTCTACTCGTATGCTGACCGAACTTGAATATTTGACATGAGCCCGAACCGACCGACACACAGCCAACAATAAAGACACATCAACGCGCGATGAGCGAGCGATGACATAACCCTGCTATCGATCGAAAATTTGAGTTAAACTTAAGAGTCATCATCAGACATAGGGTGCGTTCGATTTTATATACGAGTACATACGTCAAACTTATAGAAGCGGAATCAAAGTAGGTATATTTTGATTTCCTGTTTTTGATGGAATTCAAGTCGACTGATTCTATAAATGCCTGGGCACATATTCCTCAAACCATAATGTCTTAGAAATTCAATATCCTTTTCATCCTTCCAAAATAAACAAATAATGTCATACGCATCACAAAAGTCACCACCTTGATGATGTTTCTATAGGTAAACAACAATGTGTGTTTGTGTTACCAACTCGTTGAATTTTTTAAATGATGTGGTGACATGCATCAAGTCTTTATTAGTCATTTTTTATTAGTTAAAAATGTTAAATTGAAACTACTGTGCTTATTTAAGTACTATGATTTGTTTAAATGAATTCAAATGCACGTAGATTATTATTTTATATATTATATTGATAAAAGTCGTCATCGTTGTTTTTAAGTGGAAATTGCGCAAGATTATCAAAACCAATATAAATTTATTCAGCATTTTATTTTTATTTTTTTTTTTTATTAAAATCAAGTCTGCTTGTGAAGAATGTGATGTATACTTCTAAATACACAGTACAGATCATTTGATTAAATCCATTAAATAAAAGTCTTTTTATTTATTGTTACTTGCGGAACACGCTCGTAGAAATTGGTTTATTTAACGGGTTTTTATTGAATATCTTTAAATTTAGCTTAAAGTCTGTCATCCCAATAAATTACACTCGAATTTTGTTATGAACAATTTGTATTAATCGACATTTGACATGATCGATACTTTGTTTCAATCAAAATGGCGTCACATGACACGTGTCATAATTAAGTTAGATTAAAAGGTATTTGGTTTTAACTATTAACCTAGTATATATGACAAAATGGAATGTCGAATTAAAAACTGGGAAAATTATTTTTAAAGTGAATAGAAAATGCTTTTAATCAGTTAAGTTTGACATTTAAATTTCAAGCAACTGTCACTATGTAAGCTGTCATCTTTTGACACTTGTTAAGTTAAAAACTTCAACATTACTTAAAAAGGAGCGATACACGTTTGAAAACGCATTGAAATTGTTGAAAGTCACTATGAAAATGGTGAAAATTTTGTAGTCAGAGTTCGTAGTGATTCGTAGTTATCTCTGGAAGAGTTGATTATAATTATTTGGCCACCGAGATTTTGTAATTTAACACCTTTAGATTTTTTCATTGGGGACACGTAGAACAGTCTTCGGAGAGTGAAATAGTTTTTTTTTTTTGCCAAAACAACCAGCTTAATTGATCTTTTTCTTTTTTTATATTGTTATCCAGAAACCGTCATTTAAACAAAAAAATTGACATATCTTCTAAGCCCTGAACGCACTCAACGAAAAAAGAAACACAATTCTTTTCATAACTAAAAAAGAAAAACACCGAAATTGACAGATTAGTGTTGCAGTTGTGAAAATGATGAGTTTAAAGTAGAGAAGTGAAGATGGATGGCAAAAGAGTGGCCCATTTATTAAAGGACACAACGATTTTTTCAGATGGTAAACAACATAAATTGTACTTTGACGTTTGTAAAAGCAAACGGATCAAATTTTGCACGTCAATAAAACATGAAAAAACAATTAGTATAGTAGTTCGCAGTTTCCTGACCTCTCTCGAAAAGGTGAACATAATTGGCCACCGACAACTCTTGACTTTACACCTTTAGGCCGAGTTATAGGCTTCTGGTAGAGTTTTCGTTGCCAGAGCAATCAGCCATTTTAGTTATTTTGAGAATTTTGTACCCATTTAATTTTTCCTTTATCTCAAAAGTATAAAATTTGTTTTGTTCAGCTTTTAACAAAGATCTATCTACTTTCCTTTCTATAACTATACCGTCATCGGAACGAAAAAGTGTACAAAACTTTGAAGCCCTGAACGCACTCAACAAAAAAAGAAACACAATTTTGACAGTTTAAATTCTTTTCAAAACCAAAAAGGAAAAACACCCATATTGACAGATTAGTGTTGCAGTTGTGAAAAGGGCGAGTTTGAAGGACGCTATAAAAAATATCAACTCTATTTTGACGTTTAAAAAGCAAACAGATCAAATCATAGACGTCAATAAAACATGAATCAAATTAAATTGGAAAACGGAAAGGGATACATTTTTGTTTCTGATTTATTCAAGCTTAGTTTTATGGGGGATAAAACGTTTTAAAATAAGTTTTGAAATAGGTCGTCCCTGAATATCAGTTTAAGGGTCTCTTGTAATGTTATGTGCGCAAAAATGCACTACAAAATAAGATAATGAATCAATATATATCTTAATCAATAGATCAGTAATGTAGCTCCCCCTTAGTGATCTTGATAAAAGGAGAAAAAATAATCATTATTATTTTTTCTTTCTTTTTTTATTGTTTTTGATTTATGCTAACTTTTCAAATCGTTAAAAAATATCTCAATATACGAAATAGTGATCTAATGCGATATTTTAATTAAACAAATATGTCGTCATCACAAGATTGAGAACAGAATTCCATTTCATTTTTCAATGATTAATCATTATTATAAATAAATTAGTAATTTTTGTACTATCAAATAACCTTCATATAAAACATGAATGAAAACGATGAAGCAGAAAATAATATACAAATTTGATTAAAATGCATCTTAAAACTTAAAAGTGACATTTGAGACAGAAATGACATACAAAAAATGATCTCTAATTAAATCAGGAAGCCGTAAATAACATTTAAAAGCTAAGAGCTAATTTAATTTGTTAGATGATGTTTGTTTATGTCATAAGAAATACGAGTAAAACTATATTTTTAAAAAGCAATTTAAATGAATATAACTGTATGATTATAATTATGTTTTGTGTTACTTGAATAGGTTCAGTGACGTTTGGTCAGTTTTAATTAATTTGAATTTATGATTCTTTCTTAAAAAAAAAAAATTTAAACTGAAAGAGAAAAATAAAGAATCAGGTTTCCTTTCCTGGACAAATTTAAATCATTTTATACACAATCAACGGGAGACTTGTCAAAATCACTTGTCATACAGAATATCACAACTTCTTCAGACAAACTTCTTTTTGACATCTCTCTCTATGAGAGTATGATTGATTTGGTTAGACGAAAAGAAAAATGATTTTTATTTGCTCTTTTTAATAAATTGAAAATAAACTGCAGGATGATGCGGAAATACAAAAAATAACAGGAAATCAAGAATATGATGGATGATGCACTTCAACATAATAAACGAACCTAATTATGTATATAAGACCAGGGTTTAAAAAGAGTATAGAAATTGAGATTAAAATAACAGAACTAAGTTAATTTATACTGAATTTCCTCAATAAATCTGTTTAACAGTTGCAATTACTATATTAAGCTATTGTGATTGATTAAAAACATAATGACATTTGAACAAAAGGATACCATTTTGTTTTGATTTTGATACATACAGTAAACTTAACGAAAGTGTTCATGATACTCAAAACTTTTGGAACGAAAAGTCCTCACAAATTTTAAGTGAGCATAAAAAGTAATTTCAGGAATTATTCCAAAATTTTCTTCATATAAAGGATTTTCCAATAAGAACAAGTTGATTTTGACAGATTGGCGGCCAAATTGTTTCTTTTACTTTCTGTCAAAAAATTATTCTTTTATTTTTATGAGTTACTAAAGATATTATATCATAGCAATTTACAGCGTCGAGCAACATGATAAAAATGGGTATTCTCTAGGAGGAACGATGTGCGCGTTTAGCCCTTTTTATGGGGTTCATATCACATGGTCGTCCTTTCAAGTAGGCTATTCAACGTTTCGTGGTAAAATTCGAGTTCACCGGCTCAGTGAACAATCAGTCAACACCCGTCTGTCAATGAAACGCAAGGTCTGCCGAAAACATCGCCGTTGTTAGTGTTCGTTGTTCGTTGAAAGTGTGCAGCAGAATCCGTGGCTGTCAATTCCGCTGATTATAACTTTACATCCGGATAATTGGTAAAATTCTAATGACACAATAAAAGAAAAAAAAAAGTTACTGGCAATCAACCGGACTTAAGTTCTTTTGCCAACTGAACGTATTAAGACTTAAGTCTCTTAACAAAATACGGTATAATGACATCTGTCGAATGCCTCACAAATGACAAACCTGTGTTGTTGAAGCGAGCATCGTTTCATTTGTTCTTATGTCAAATATCAAAAGATAACAGTTTCAAAGCTGACAGCTGCTCAAATATCGTGCTATTCAAAATTAAATTCTTATTGAAAAATTTGACATTTGTTATTATTTGTAATAAAAGTTGAACAAATTGACGAGATAAGATGCTATAAAACATTAAAAGTTACAAAACCTGCTGATAACCTATATATACAGACATTTTCTTGTGTCTTTTATTTATACCGCCCATCAAAAGATTACAAACAAAAACTTCACTTCAAACAAATATTAAATATAAACCATTTCCCACCCCCTTTTCTCATGTGAATTCATGAATTTAACATTTTGAACATCAAAACCCAATTCCTCATAAACTCGAACAGACCCAATTTGTACAGTGCCAATTAATCAGGAATGTTTTTTTTTCTTTTTATAACCACATCACACCTATGAACTTAGTTTTAGAAAATAAAGTATATATACAACACTCTTAACGCTATCATTTTGAGGATTGAATCTGGCAGGCATTTAAAAAATGAGAACAAAACACTAAGCGGCGACATCGACACAGTTCGAAAATAGCCGGTTTATTTTTGGAATTTCTTGTGATGTTGTTGGTGTTGATGGTTGATGGTGATAGTTGTGGTTGGTGTTCCCAATTAGACCTCGTCTACATGTTTCGAATTGTGCCAGTTCGCAATCGCAACTTGGATGTTTCTGTTTTTTTTTTTTCTTTTTAATATGTAGGTTTTGTAATAAATAAAATAGTGGCAACAGTTGGTTGTGAACAAATATTTTAAAAAGGTGGTTTCACGAGGAAGAAACTAAAATTAAACATCTATAATCGTTGATGAATTTTGTTGTATTTTAGTTTAAGAATTCAAACTAATAATAAAAACATCCAGGAATGGAAATTTTAATTTAATTTTTTAATTGTAAAAAAATGTTTAAATTAAAAAAAGACTTACGTAGGGTCAGGTTGTCCTTCAGCTTCACATTCAATAATGAATGGTTTGTCACTTTCTTTTGATTGTTGGGCAACTTTGAAAAGAAGTTCATCTGTGGGAGGTTGCTTAATAATACGTGGCGGTGAATTTGCTGCAAGAAGTAAGAAAAGGAATCTTAATATTAGCAAAAACTTAAAAGTTTCTTCTATATCTTAATATATATAATTCTTCTGTGAGTGTGTATGTCACTGAACTTCTCTTAAACGACTGGACCGATTTTGATGAAATTTTTTGTGTGTGTTCAAGAGGATCTGAGAATGGTTTAGATTCACAAATTTAAGCCCTCCCAATATGTGTAATGGTACAAGACTATTGATCAAAGAATTAAGAGATATTGTGATTGTATAGCAACTATCATTACAGGTCCCGTGGCTGGTCAGCTCGCACATGTTCTGCGGATTCCAATGATACCAACCGATTTGCCCATATCTTTTAAAAGGTTACAGATCACTTTAAAGATATCATATCCGTGCGAAGCCGGGACGGGTCGCTAGTATGTATATAAAAATCAATGCCACTTTTCGTCGTAATGTTATAACTCAACAATGCCTTTACCGATTTGGCTAATTTTGGTCTTGAATTATTCGTGGAAGTCCAGAGAAGGTTTGTACGTAGAGAAAATTAAAAAAAAATCTTGGAAAAGTGTAAAATCAACATCTTTCTATACTCTCTATATACAAACAATTTGTACTAATACTTAAAAGCCAATTTGAACTGGGAAAACAATCGAAAACAAAAAAAGTGACGTTAGTTCTGTCAAACAAATTTAATGTCATCATATGTCATTTCATTTCATCAGCGATAATTATTGCTTTGTTATGTTTATATTTTCCAAAACATTGTTGAGTTATTGCTTTGTGTTTATATTTTCCAAAATATTGTTGAGTTAAGGTAAAATGCCACGAGCAAGACCAAATTCTGCTTTGGCAAAAGTTCTGCGATTAACGTCAATTATTTTTTGGGATGAGTGCACAATGGCGAATTAAAAATCAATAGAAGCATTTAATCGAACAATGCAAGATTTACGCGGTAATCAACAGCTTTTTAGTGGTCCTCTGATATTGCTGTCAGGGGACATTCGTCAAACATTGCCTGTCATTCCTCGATCAACTCCTGATGATGAAATAAACGCCTGTTTGAAGTCATCAGTTCTTTGGAGATATGTACGAAAATTGTCACTGAACATTAATATGCGTATTCACCTATACATAATGATGGAACTGCCCATAAGTTTTCAAAACAATTGTTAGAAATTGGTGATGGCAAAATACCAATCGACAGTACTAACGGATTGATCGCGTTACCGAACAATTTTTGTACAATTGCGCAATCTATAGATGAGTTGATTCGAAAATTCTTCAGAATTACAGAAATCATGATTGGTTGAGAGAACGCGCCATTTTAGCATCGAAGAACATTCATATCAATATGCCATTAATTTTCAAATTTAAGCGAAACTGCCAGGTGTAGTCACGACATATAAATCAATTGACAGCGTTATGAATCAAGATGTGGCAATGAATTATCCAATTGAATTTTTAAATTTATTGGAACCGGTTGGTATACCACCGCATTGCTTGAATCTGAAAATTGGTTCTTTGATTATATTATTGCGAAATATTAATCCACCAAAACTGTGTAATGGCACCAGATTGACAGTGAAAAAGTTATTACCAAATTTGATTAAATCTACAATCTTAACTGGTAAATCAAAAGGAGAAGTGTGTTTAATACCGCGTATCCCTATGATTCCAACTGATATGCCATTTGAATTCAAAAGATTACAAATATCCTGTGCATTTATCATTTGCAATGTCCATAAATAGGGCCCAAGGGCAAACACTTCACGTTTGTGGTGTCAATTTGGAGGAATCGTGTTTTTCACATGGCCAACTTTATGTTGCCTGGTCCAGAGTCGGTACCCCCAACTGTTTATTTATTTATGCTCAAAATGGAAAAACAAAAAATATTGTTTATCCAACTGTTTTAGACTAGCCCATATAGACCCACCATAGTAAGAGTACCCAATTCTTTTTTATTTCTTAGTTTTAACTCTTTGCTGATAAATATCATATAAACAATTTATCATTTCGGTCATTTGGACTTTTAAATAGCTAGCAATTTAAAATATTTGTTTGTTTGAATAAATGAACTTAATAATCATTTTTTTTTATTACTATGCCTTAGGCGTAGCGAAGCACGTACCGGGCCGCTAGTAGTTTAATATAAAATTGTATTGATAGTAAAAATTCTAATTTTAATGAATTACTTGTCATTAAGAAAACCTTGTATCAATATTATTTAACACATTTATTGAGGAACTGAATCCATAACAGGGTGGGCCATCTATCTGAATCTTAGGTTATTTCGACATTGACAGCTATTTCCGCTCGAAATCTTGACAGAAAGCCAAAATTATACAACCGCTTAACAACTTTTAGAAATATTGATATTGTATGTCCAAAGAAAGTGTTCTTAAGCCATAACAATACTTAAAAAAAAAAAGAAATTTTGGCCGAAATGAAGCACCCACGACGACCGGGGAGAATTCTGCACAAAGTTATCGGATTATTTGTTTACAAGTTCCAATTGACTCAGAAAGTACGACCATCCTCTTCGTTATCACTTCGCAGTTTGGGCATTAGAACAACTTGAATTTAAAAACAACTTTAGGTGAACAAATCAGCGGCTACGACGTTATTAAATAAAATTGCAACATCCTGGGCTCTGAAAACCAGCATTTTATTTTCGGGAAGATAATTTGCCTACAGAGAGTGATGTTTTTCTAAATCATGTTATCAGTCAGAATTCGACTTCTTTGGTATTTTGTGTGTGGGAACCATAAAAGGCCGATAATGTGCCAAGAGGTCGACAACGATTCCTAAGGCCAATATTATTCAGAAATCAGTGATCTACAGCTACCATCAACAAGGCCTTGACAAATATTGCAGAATTTTCTATTGTGATTTCATTCGAGGAAGTCTAAACGACTCTTGCTTCATATTTAGTGAAAATGTTGATTCTAATAATAAGTTATTTTGTTTGTTTTAATAAGAGCACACTTTAAGGGACACAGAAAAGAGGGAGGGGTTAGAAAATAGATTTTGGTATACATTACAAATGACCAGGAAATACAGTGTGGTATGTATCTTGGTTTAACGATACAAGACAGCATTAGGTTTTCGAAGCTTATAATTCCACTGAACAATGCTGCGTAGGTCAGATTTTAGTGAGCTTAGCATATTTTGTGGTTGCAGTTTCACATCCGAAGAGGGATGTGAGTCTGAAAACAAATATAAAAAGCTAAGAGTACTATCGTCAGCAAAACATTTAATTACATTAGAAGTTGCAGACAGATGATCATTAATAAAAGTAAGAAAGAATGTCGGACAAAAACCAGAGCCCTTAGGCACACCAGCATTTATTTTGTGGTTTTTAAACTTAGACAATACAATACTTGTATTAAACGGTCCTAAATGAATTTCTAATCCAAAGAAGGAGAGAGATTCATCTAAACCAAGGGCGCGAATTTTCAATAAGAGGACCTGATACCAAACTTTATCAAAAGCTTTTGAAATATCAAGCACAATAATATTATTTTCTGCAAAAAAATTTAAAGAGTTGTTCCATTGTTTGGTGAGATGAACCATGAAATCATCAGTGGACCTATTGCTACGAAAGCCGTAGTACCGATCATTAAGAAGCCTGCCGTCTTCGAGACATTTTTTAAGGTAATAATTAGTTAGCGTTTCTATGACCTTGGAAAGAAGGGTGGATAATTAGAGGAGGAGGATTCTCCGTTTTTGGTCTTGACAAATGCTATTTTCCATCTACTTGGAATGAGAACTGAAGAGTGGGTCAGATGAAAAAGCTTACGCTGGGGTTGAAGAACACCTCTTCAGAATAATTGCGGGAATGCCATCAGGGAAAGAGAATTTGTGTGTGTTAAGATCTTTTATGACTCTAGCTACATACATTCAGAGTCATAACCCTCTTAAACAGCGACTTAGAGATTAGCTTTCTCTAAAGATCTAACAAATGAAAAGTTATTGGCAACGAGCGTAGGAACCGGCCAAACATTTGTACTGCCTTTGAGACATTGCAGTATTTGTTGTTGACATTTTTGGTAATGTATAGATTTGGTCAAAAACGACAACGGAAACTTACTTCCTTAGTCCTCTTTGCAGCTTGAATCAAACCTTACGATTTCTTAAGGTTTGATATTTTTAACCCTGTTCGGGATAAAAGTTCTCGAACCAGGTGGCACAAAGGAATTGTTTGCCAGGGGATTAGTCAGAATTAGTTCTATATCAGTAAAATTTGCTTGAGGGTGGCAAGCTGTTGGAGGAGCTTGTCAAGTAGAATCTTGTTCTATGGGTCGCAGAGTAATTTCAGTTCCAGATTTCACAAAGCCTGAAAAGTTTCGTAAAACGCTTGGAACACCAAAGTTTGACAATGAATAAAAGCCTGCTTTACGTTTCTCTAGCTTCTCGTTAGTTGAATGCTGTGTTATCATGGGTACATCTAATGAGAAAACGTATTGATGTTGATGATAGCAAAGATGATTTTTGATGTGACGAAGAAAGACCTGGAATCTGAGCGTAGATATTCTTTTTAGACGATAGCCATACGTATACATGGACAAAATTTTATTCTGCTCATTTTATTGCAGTTTTAAAAGGAACTTGTTTTTTTTTTTTTTTTTTTTAGATAGATAAATCTTTATTCATAAAAAAAACGGTACATAATAATTTACAATAGAAAGAAAAAAAAAATTACAAGCATGGCATTAGAGCCGTCTGCCGAATATTATCAAGACATTTACATTGAGAAAAAAGAGTATACAATTATGAAATATAAAATAAAGAACATAGTATAAATAATATTACAGAAATGTGATTAACTTTTTAAATGTTGTTTTGTTAAAGTGGCAAAGTAATTTAAAGAAGAAAAAGAATAGTTAACAATAAATATGTGTTACAATGAAAAAAGAAAACAATTAACAATTTAGGTACTTTAAATGATTGTTCAAAATATTAAAGTTTAATTTTTTTTTTGTTAACTAAAAAACCGAAGATGGCGAAGAAGTGGAAAAGTTTCGAAGAATAAGGACTTTTAGTTTAGTTAAAACGGAAAAAGGCGAACTCTTGTTATGGGGCTTTTAGTTTAGCTAAAACAAAACTTTATTTTCTTTTTTTACTTAAGTAGATACTTCAAAACAGACTCAGTTTAAGTCCGTATTTTGAATATTAAACTTATATCAGAAGCAGAAAGGTCCTCACAGAAATAATTATAATCGCCCAAAGTCAAATTAAGACGGCTATAGGTTGCTCTAGAAAGTGATTCCCTAGCCCTTTCGAGATTAGTTTTGTACATTTCCTCATCAACCATCGAACTTGTATTTGGTCAACTCCTTCATGAGTGAGTTTAAGATAAAATTACGAGAAGTCAAAATTAGTCGCCTCAAAAGGGGTCCAAAGGGTCCAACACATCGCAGTGTTTTGAAATATTTGACAAATGACATACTTGTCAATACTGTGCTCTATTGACAAATTTCTGTATTAAGATGCGACGAAAAAAATCATCACTAAAAATTTGTCAGAAGTGACATTTCTAGAAAAATAATGAGTAAACTTGTCAAGAACTGTCAAAAATTTTCTTACAGTTAAAAAGGAGTCAATTCTCAATGAGAGAGAAAGTTGATCTGTTGTCTAATTGTTTCTAATTTTCACATGTCACACTTGTCAATTTTTATGATACCGGGGATAGGGTACATCTAAGACAACAAAACATTTACCGACATTTGGTTATTTTTAAGCCGTGTTTTTTCTAGGTATACATCCTAAAATAATTTTGTATGATGGTACAAAATTATAAAGCTGAAATGCAAAGGAATTATAAAATGTATAAAGCACATACATACATAATATTATGTATGTATGTTTATACTGTACTGTTGTTTTTGTTTTCTAAATTTAAAAATTAAATATTAAACAAAATTATTCTATATGTATATGCATACTTACTCATTGCTTGTGCTATGCTTAACAGCGCGACCATAAGGACGGCAAACGTACAAGACCGCCGCCCCATTTTAATGTTATGTGCTCTGCTCCTCCTTGCGTCAGTCCTATTATATATTCAGCCAGGAGTGAATTCCTTCACTTGTCGTCGTTTGAGAGGAGGATATTATGTAGAAAAAAAACTATCCCCCCTTTTTTTAAAGCATCTAGGGATGATGCGTTTAAAAATATATATCTTATATCCTAGTGCAGTCAAAATCCTTTTTCTAAAAAGAGAGAGGAAAAAGGGAAGAAAAAAACACAAGCTGTTAATATCAATTTTTTTCTACAAAAAAAAAAAAGAGCAGAGTAAATATAAGTTAAAAAAAATATACTTGAATCCTAAAGATTATCGTTAAGGAAAATGGCAAAAGATGCAAATAACTTCAAAAGCTTAATACTGGGCGACTTAAAGTTAACAACTGAGTCGCATGGTTTTGTTGTCACGAGAAATCCTTGTCTCAGAAAGCATTTAAAGAACTGTAATTTGTGTTTCAAACTAATAAAAATAATGGGTTATTCATTTTGCGGTTTCAAAAGTATAGGGCTGGAATTCGACATCTGTCAAAGTTGTTAAACTAATTTTTTACTACAAAAATGGTGGTTCTGCCACAGCCACACATCGTGCCTCAAGAGGAGATTATGATTTACATAATCGTCCAACTCGTAAGCAATTGGCGAAATTGTGAAGAAATTTGAAGAGACTGGATTGGTTACAGAGAAGTTGTTAAACAAAATTGTCGCATTTGGGATTTTGAGAATACTCAAGTAATAGAAGAGAGGTTATTACATCCACAAAAAGTCACTGTTTGGTGCGCTCTTTGGTCCGGAGGTGTGATCACACGAAAGATCACATGATTTGACACCGCTGCCTTTTTTTTCGTGGGGCTACGCGAAAGACTGAAAAAACAATCAGGTGAAGCTAGTGTCAATCATCAATTGATAGTTGATATTTATCGTAGTTTAAAGTCTAACAAGGCAATTGATATAGGAGATTTTATAATTGAGAATTATCCAGACAGTTTTGAATAAAAAGAAGTTAAAAATTGCTTATTTGTTTAATAATTTAAGTTTAAGGCCGAATTTCAATATTTATTATCAAATTTATTAATTTTTGAAAAATGTGATTTTTTTAAAATTGTTTAATATTTACAAATCTTTGTTAACTTTTTAAGATGAATTTTTTGGATGTTTGTGTATTTCTTGAAATCCTAAGAAAAAAAGAAAATTCAATATCAAACATTTTGTTCGTTATAATATTCAGTGTAAGATTCGATAAAAATAAAGCACTTAAAAATTATTTTCATGAATCTTAAATGTAACCTATACCTATGGTATGTCTAGAAGGTACCTATCATTGTATAAAGCAACTAAAATAAAAAAAAGAAAGCAGATGCGGAAGTGTTGTGTTTATGCGAACGTTCATTTTCATTTAGTTAAGGATAAGCTGACGTAAGTAATCCTTAGAAGAAAAAATATGCAGACGAGAATTCATGAGAATACTATGTACTATATACAAATGTATGTTTATACCTTAAAACAAGCTACAATCTACATATATAATTTAATTTGTATAAGGATGGAAAATAAACAGGACATAGATATTTTCCTATTAAATTTTGTTCAATTTAAAGAGTAAATTTAACACCTCCCTGCAAAATCTTGTTGAAAAATTAATTTTGATTAACGTAAGTATAATCCTTTCTAATCATTTTTAAAGACATATATATATTCTTTAAGATGTTTCTTTAAGATCAATATTTAATTTTTAGAATAAAATAGTTTTATTTTGGTTCTATAATTTTATAAACCTGGGCCTTACAAAAAGTAGAAATGTGCATGCATGTCTCATTTGATTTGTTCATATTTCAAACAAAATATTTGTGTTCTTTAAAATATTTCTTAAAGTTTTTTGTATTAAAAACAAAATCCCGTTATTAAAAAATCCCGAAAAAAAAGTTTTAAAATTCCATCTTCTAAAAAACCGATTGTTTGAAATCCCATCTTTTAAAATCCCGCTTATTTAAAATCCCGATCAATTACAATACTGCTTTTTAATATCCCGTAAAATTCCGCCAATCCCGTTTTTTTTTGTTTACAAAATACGGGATTACAAAAAGCGGGATTATAAAAAATCGGGATTATAAAAAGCAGGATTATAGAAAACGGGATTTTGAAATAGGGATTTTAAGAAACGAGAATATAAAAACCGGAATATCGAACCCAACCCCTCGGCAAGAGATACAACTTGACATTCAAGTTAACACTACCACCTCTCAAAAGCAGTAAAAAGGTTCACAACTAATTCCATATGCAGTTCGTTACTTTAAGTATATTTTCAGCATTTTTGAGTGGTGGTATTTCTCACTTTTCTTTTAGAATTTCCAGGGCTAAGTTTAAAAAAAAATAACCCAATCTTTGTATACTCGTAAAATTCCTAAAATGTTCAAGTGTAGTGCTAACTTAACAGACATTCGATCCCAATGTACGCAATTTTTCGAAAAAGATTAAAAGATCGGGACTTATGATATTTTCGTAAACGTATTACTGAATGGCGAATATTTATCATAAAACATATCTGCCAAACCATTTTTCTTTTTGAACTTTTCTCATTAAAATGAAAAATTGGAATGGCAACTTTAAAAATCTTTATAGTTAGCAATTGCAGTTTTGCTTTTTTTTTTTGAAAATACTATTTTTATCTTAAATTTCTTTATATTTTTAATCTTTTAGTGTGTATTTAAACAAATTATTCAGCCTCATTATGAGTTTCGCCCAAACGTTATTCCACATGAAAAAAAATCTCCTTTTTCTTTTCCCGTATTATGAGTTTCACCCGAAAAAAAGTTCATGTTCAAAAGATTCCCCCTATGATGAGTATTCAATTCGGTCAAAATATAATACATTTAACAGCTTAAAATTTTTTAGAAGCGAAGAGTACGAAAGCAATATTAAAAATTTTAAGTTTTTCAACGAAATTGTTTATTATAAACATAGATTTAATAACTGTAGTTTTATTTTGAAATCAATCAACTCTAAAGCAGCATTCACATGAGCGCGACCAACGAACGACGAATGAATTAAAAATGTGAGTTTATTTACGTTTGAAGACATATTTCCACACAAATTCTTAACAAAACGATAGCAATATAGTTTCTATTTGATTTATGATGCATACTTTTACTTTTCAATATCATATATGTATTAATAAATTTAAGAAAACAAATTTATTCGTCGCGAAAAAATTGTAGTTGATACGAACTGTCAAAATTTATTCGCGTTCCACATTATCCACACTCGCAATGAATAAAACAACTGCGCGTACTTAACCTAAAAAAATCATTCTTGTTTTGATTTCGGTGGTGAATGGTATTCGGCTGTGCGACGAATTAAAAACTCTCATGTGAAAGAAATGTCAAAATCGACGAATATTCGTTCGTTCATTCGTTGGTCGTGCTCATGTGAATAGTGCTTAAAGCATCTTGCACATGAGCTACGAACTGCGAACTGTGGATGTTCGCATATTTTGACTTTTTTTCACATGAGCTTTTTCATTCGCAGACAGCGACGAATTGTCAATTTTGTTTCCATATTTTCCTCAGCCGTGACCTTTCACACAAAAAAACAAAACAAGAGTGTTATAATTTTAAGGTTAAGTTGCGCGCGAACAATTAATTCGTTGCAGTATGGATGGTATG
This sequence comes from Eupeodes luniger, assembly GCA_951509635.1. Classification (NCBI taxonomy): domain Eukaryota; kingdom Metazoa; phylum Arthropoda; class Insecta; order Diptera; family Syrphidae; genus Eupeodes; species Eupeodes luniger. The sequence goes on from OX608074.1 coordinate 114,692,730, forward strand.
TGGAACGCGAATAGAGTTTGACAGTTCGTAGCAACCACACTGCAATTCGTTATTACCAAATTGTTTTTACAAAATTTTCTAGTTTTGGAGAACAAAATGCAAATTTTATTATCCTAACATTAGTGTCAATTGGTTTCTTATAAATTAAATGTGTTTTTGTTTGAAATTAACTTTTTCAAATGTGTAAAATTACGTTTGTTCGTCTATTCGTTCATTCGTTGTTCGCTCTCATGTGTAAGGCCCTTAAGCAAAAGCAAAGATATGATTTTCTGATAATGCAAGAAAACCCTGACATTGCGCGGGTGAAATTTCAAAGTATTGTACTTTTAAGAGCAATGCCGTTATTCGCTTCGTTCGTCGCTTCATTTAATCCTTGCTGTTTGTCAACAACAAATATACAACTGTCAAAACAAAAATTCAGAAAGATAGGTTCGTTCATTTTCTGAACCTTGATAAAAAACGGAGAGGGAAGTTTTGTTTATCCGCTTACTTACCAGTAATAAATAAAAGTCGTAAATTTAAGAGAAAATTGCAACATGTACATTTTTATGTTCAAGAAAAACCGAAGGTTCAGATTTTACTTTCTGTTTCCATAACATGGATGGGAACATTTATTTAGAGCTATTTTCCGAACGAACCTAATTTTCGAACAGTCAATTCTGAATCCGAAGTGAGATCTCATTCGGGCGAACGATTTTTCGACCGAAACTCACTGTAAGGACTGAATAAATTTCGTTAGAGAAATTTAAATTATTTTTTCGAATCTAGGGTGGAATCAGGCAAACTGAGATATGTATATGTAGATTGGCGATATGTTGATAAGTGTCAACAAAATTTGCAAATATTGAGGGAAACAAAGTTAAAATCACGAAGGCTTGAGGTTAAAATTGAGAAAAATTAGAAAAATGAAAAATTAGAAAAATGAAAAATTAGAAAAATGAATAGTGTAGGAGTATTTTTTTGTATTTTGTTTACATGGGGAATTGAGTTTTTAAATAAGATTTTCCGTTGCTTGAATTCAATTTCAACGTGTGTCCACACAAAAAAAAACATTTCAGGAAACATTGTTTAAAAATGTTTCTAAAATTTTTTACATTTGCTTAAAAAACATTTCCGAAACATTGAAGAAACATTTCAAAAATGTTTCTGATTTGCTTCGAGAAACATTTCTAAAATGTTTCTTTGTTTCAAATCTATGTATCCAATTTTTTCTATGAAAATGGACTGTTCAACAAGTAGCACTAATAGTGCCTTGGGTAATCATCATGAATTTTTTTTTCTACCTCATCTTTTTTCACAATTTATATTTTCAGAAATTTCAGACTTTCAAATCCCACAAAAGATTGTGTATAGGTAAGGTAGTAAGGTAGCATAAATTTTTATCAATTTGATAAAATTCTCGTTGCTCCAGTTTTAGCGCCATTTTTTATATACATATGTATATTCATACAAACTCACATACTGTCTACCTATGTAAATGCTTCAGAATAAAAATGTTTCAAATTGGGAATAGGAAACAGTGAAACATTTCATAAACATATCTAAAATGTTTAAAAAAAGGTTGCTTTGGTATGAACGCACCTTTAAATATTTCCTGGCATGAGTACAATAAATTTAGCGCCAAGAAAAAATAAAGGTTTTTGGCAGAGGCGCTCAATACAAGCAATACAAGGGGGTTCTATTTCCTCTCCCTTAGGCGGAAGGGGAAATTTTATAAAAATTGACTTAAAATCTTAACAAAAACATTTAAAAACAACGGCAGCACTTACAGGTATAATTTATACATTTTTCAAAAGCCACAATTCTACACTTTATAATAAGTTTTCAAAAAAGTTGTTTCAATCAATAGTTGGTGAAATAATATTCATCTTATCTTCTTCGTAATTTGTTTTTTTTTTTTTTGGAAATTTGAGGCAAGGCTTTTTGGAGGGAGCGGGTTGAAATGATGTATTTAAAAATACTGTATGGTGAAAATTCTGTATGATACTGAACAATACTGTACAGTCATAATACTGTATGGTTAATATTCTATATTTCAAAATACAGTACATTTAAAATACTGTGTCTCAAAATGCTGTATTGTCAAAATACTGTATAATACTGGAAGTTTTGACAGATCAATTAGTTTGGTGCTGCAATTGTTGATGATGATAGCAACGATTCATGTAAAAATGTGAGAGAGTTACAAATAACTAAGAAGAAGAAAATGAGAAAGAAAAAATAAGAAGAAGATACCATTTATGTTGTTTCTGTTTTTATTATTTCAAATACTTATGAATTATCATAGGTACATATGTTATTGTTCAAGGGGAGTATATAAGAACATTATGCTTATGAAAAATTATCATCATATTTTCTTAAAAAAAAGTATTCTGTTTTCAAAATTCTGTATTTCAAAATACTGTAAATAAAAAATAAAAATCGTTTTAATAATGTAAAAAAGTGCGCACTTTTTAGCCTTATTTACAGCATTTTGAAATACAGAATTTTGATATACAGAATTTTGAAATACAGAATTTTGAGATACAGTATTTTGATCATACAGTATTTTGTACATACAGTATTTTGAAATATAATATTTTGAGATACAGTATTTTTAATACAGTATTATGATCCATACAGTATTTCGACCCCAACCCGTTTTTTGGATTTTATTTTGAAAATACGTACATTTTTATGACTTGTTAACCTACGTACATGTTAAGTTTCCCATTCCGAATGGTACAGAAATGTTTTTGAAATGTTTTTTATAAATGCTTCTGAAATATTTCAAAAATCTTTTTTGTTTGGTTTGGATCATAATCTTGTATTTAAAATACTGTACCTCAAAATAATGTATTTCAAAATACTGTACATATATACAAAATACTGTATGATCAAAATACTGCACCTCAAAATTCTGTATTTCAAAATTCTGTATTCAAAATCTGCGCTATTTTTTACATTATCAAAACGATTTTTATTTTTTAGCCTTATTTACAGCATTTTGAAATACAGAATTTTGAAAGCAGAATATTTTTTTGAAAGAAAACATCATAATAAGTTTTCATTAGCATAATGTTCTAATATACTTCCCTTGTACAATATGTACCTAAGATAATTCATGTCTTTGAAAAAATAAAAAAAAAAAAAAAACAATATAAATGGTATCTTCTTCTTATTTTCTCTTTACCATTTTCTTGTTCTTTGATATTTGTATTTCTCTCACATTTTTACATGAATTGTTCCTATCATAATCAACAATTGCACCAAACTAATTGATCTGTCAAAACTTCCAGTATTATACAGTATTATGAGATACAGTATTTTGACAATTGCAGCATTTTGAGACACAGTATATTGATCATAGGGTTGGGGTCGAAATACTGTTTGGATCAAAATACTGTATTTAAAATACTGTACCTCAAAATACTGTATTTCAAAATACTGTATGTACAAAATACTGCATGATCAAAATGCTGTATCTCAAAATTCTGTATTTCAAAATTCTGTATATCAAAATTCTTTATTTCAAAATGCTGTAAATAAGGCTAAAAAATAAAAATCGTTTTTATTGTTTAGCCTTATTTAGAGAATTTTGAAATACAGAATTTTGAAAACAGATTACTTTTTTTAAGAAAACATCATAATAATTTTTCATTAGCATAATATTCTAATATACTTACAATAACATACTTCATAAGTCTCTGAAATAATAAAAACAAAAATAATATAAATGGTATCTTCTTTTTTATTTTCTCTTTCTTATTTTCTTCTTCTTATTTATTTGTATCTCTCTCACATTTTTACATGAATTGTTCCTATCATAATCAAAAATTGCATAAACAATTGCACCAAACTAATTGATCTGTCAAAACTTCCAGTATTATACAGTACTAGCGACCCGCCCCGGCTTCGCACGGGTGCAATGCTGATATACTAAATACGCTACAGAAAAACTGTGAACGTTGTTTATAAAAAAGCATAGCGGCCCGCTCCGGCTTTGCACGGGTTTAAAATATGTTACTCACTGAAAAAATGATAAAATCAATCCAGTAGATTTGATTTATTCATTTACTGGCCGTAGCCCGCACGCGTTTTTGGAGTACTTAAAACAATTCCCTTTTCCTTATCTTTGGAATATCTTTTATACACAATATTTTCACTTTTTTTTACATTTTTACTTTTTTTTTACATTTTTACAATTTTTTAACATTTTTACTTTTTTTTACATTTTTACTTTTTTTTACATTTTTACCTATTTATTTTACAACAATAATTAATATATTACAAAATATCTTTATATACAACGTTCACAGCTTTCTTGTTATTTTGATAAATCTCGTAGGATTCAGCCTGCGTTTGCAATGTAAGCGGAAAAAATGTAATTATTTGCGACATCACATTAGAAACCTCAAAAATAACAGTATTTGTCCACTATTTAATGGATGATATTATACATAAAAACCTTCCTCATGAGTTACTCTATCTATTAAAAAAAAACCGCATCAAAATCCGTTGCGTAGTTTTAAAGATTTAAGCGTTCATAGGGACATACAACATGACACATGACAGAAAAAGCGACTTTGTTTTATACTATGTAGTGATAGTGATTATGAGATACAGTATTTTGACAATACAGAATTTTGAGACACAGTATTTTAAATGTACTATATTTTGAAGTACAGAATATTAACCGTACAGTATTATGACCATACAGTATCGTACAGTATCATACAGAATTTTGACCATACAGTATTTTAAAATACAGCATTTCGACCCGCTTCCACCTTTACAGAAAAAGTGGACAATTTTTTAAATTCCAAAAGTATAGTCGATAGGGAAAATTTCAATGGAAATTTTATTCCCGACACTTTTTGATACACTCAAAACTTTTTTTTTTTTTTAAAAGAAATTTCAAGTCATTATTCATTCAAATCAACGAGTGTTGATTTCAGCCAAATGCCCGCCATTACTACTGTTGTAGCATCACATCCTTTTCATGAAAATTTCTATTACCAATTCGTAAATTAGCGCTGCGTGATCTGGCTAACTTCTCAAATTCCATCTTAATCGACCCGAAAAATAATTCTTAAGGACTTAAATTACAAGATTTCGGTAGTAAACTGTGATAACCTCTTGGAGAAATAAAACGTTCAGAGAAAGGTTACTGCTTTCCAATTTACGATTGCAAATTATGATAACATTTTCAACATTCTTGTATTGAATTTTAACTGTTTCAATGTCAAATTTATGACAAAAAATATGACAGCTTCAAAATTGAAAGCTGTTCAAATAACAGACTATGCTAAATGGAACTTCTTTTTGGGAAACCCCTTATAAACTTCAAGTCTATAAGCAAGCGCCTTCAAATTATAACTGTCAATTCAATCGACCTAATTATGAATTCTATTTATTTAAGCGTAAATAATTAAAACATTATGTTCAACACTCCCTAGGTATATTTTTTGGATTTTGTTTTGTTTAAACAAATAAATGTCTCTATTTAGTAGTGCCAATGTGCATTCCATTTATTTTGATTTAAAAAAAATTGAAAAATAAAACACTGCATCTATGTATACCGTGATATTTTTGTTGCTGGTTGAATAATTTTATTCACGGCATGAATAGAGTACTCGTATGTAATTCCAAAACAGTCGCAGTCGGTGTATTAAGCCATGTCTGTCATTTGTTGATGTTTTAGGTCAAATTCCATAAATAGTGTTTTATTATACGACAAACAAGAGAATAACAACATTCACTCGTTCATTCTGTTGGCATACATTGAGTATATGAATATAGTAAGGCATAGGTTCTATCAAAGGTAATTGCAATTTCAAAAACATAAAATAAACAACAATAGTGAGACACCTTCTCGCTATACAAACTATATGAGGTTCAAATAAGTCCAAGTGAAAAAGCAATGCAACAACAACAACAAAAAAGTATCTAAATGAAAACGTCATTCAGTGAGTATAGAAAAAAGATATGGACTTTTGTAGTCCCACATCATTATATGCCTTTGTGCTTTTTAGACAATACTTTTTTAAAAGTTACATTCTCATTCACAAGAATTCACTGAAATGTGAACAAGTAATTATTTAGTTTAAAAAAATATGAAATGAAATTAAACAAACAAAGGAAAATAAAATTAGTATCTATATATATATATTTTTTTTGTTAAAGTTCACCACCACCGACCGATTGTTCATTTTTCGAAAGAGAAACTTTTTTAATAATTCAAAATGCGCATGATTGTCATTCATTTATTTATTTTATTTAAAACAAAAATCAACATCATACAAAACATAGTACATACGTAACTGTGTCTGATGGCATGCAGCATGTAACATGTAACGAGTTATATTCAAAGAGAGGTTTTAACAAACGTATATAAATAGATATCTACTATAGTTAGTAATTCATGCGAACGACTATTTGAAAGAAAATAAAGAATAAATTAAGAATAGTGAAACTCTGGAATGGAAAAACTATATTTTCACTGCCACTGACAGCATAAGAAAAACTTGAAGACCACAATTTTTCCAATCGTCAGAAATAGCAGCAACAACAACATCGAACTCTGTTGTACACCATGAAGGAAAAGTTCGAAGCATATTTCAACAATCAAAACACAAAAAGAGAATAAGAAAAAAACGGTAAATAAAAATAACTGATATTCAAATTTTAAGATATCAACTATGGTAGTTTTATTAATAAGAAATTTCACTATTCTTATAAATAGAAGAAAATTAATGGTCTTCATTTAAATTTAAGACTCGCGGGTATAACGGGTGTTTTTTCAAGGTATAGAACTTTAAGTTGGCAACACTTTTTTAAATGTCAGCTGTCAAGTGATTTTGACATTTCAATATGAATAGACTGAAACGTGAACGACGCTTTTGAATTGTGCAAACAAATTTTGAAAATACTGGTTCTGTTCGAAAAACGTATCGCGTGGATTTTGTTAAGCGATGAAGCTCACTTTTGGTTGAATAGATACGTCAATAAACAAAACTGCCGTATTTGAAGCGATGATGATCCTCAAGTGTATATTAAGATACCCTTATGGCTGAATCACATACACGCTTCAGCTTCGGCTTCGCCTGACGTTTACGAGTTCAGTTATAGGAATTCAATGCATGCTATCACAATGGAGCTTCGACCTCACGTTTCGTTTGGCAATCGTAAGGAAAAGAACGTAATGTAACGTAATGTGACTCTAAACTGAAGCTCTAGTTCAATTCTCTGAACATTTGCTTCGTCTGACAGCTCAAGAGATTGTAAAAAAATGTCAACAAACAAAATATTTGCTCTTTGGAGGGATGAAATAATAGAAATGTCATTCAAAGCAACCTCGAACGAAAAGCCCAACGTAACGCAGACGAAGCCGAAGCTGAAGCGTGTATGTGATTCAGCCATTACATCCACAAGAACTGACTGTTTGGTGGGCTTTATGGGTTGGTTGAATAATTGGTCCGTACTTCTAAAAAAACGATGATGGCCAGAACGTTAGTTATTATTACTGACTTTTTCGTTCCTCAATGATGTGCAGGAGCTGTGCCACAATTGATTTATTGACGTGAATTAATTCAAGTGAGTAGGCCTCCAAGATAATGCGATTTAACGCCGCTTGACTATTTTCTGTAAGGATACATGAAATTGATATAGTCTACGCCGATAAGCCTGAAACGATTGACCGTTTGGATGACATCAACGTTATTGACGAACATTTTGCAAAAAGTCATCAAAAATTGGACCTAAAGATTAGACTACGTCCTGCCTGTGCAATCTAAAGTTTTTTTTTTCAAGGGTAGGTACTGCCTCTTGTGAGGAATTTAAAAAATCCTCCACGAGGAATTTTTGTCATGAAAAGTATGCTTTCACAAATTAGCCGTTGAGAGTTGTAAGTCACTAGTCAACGGATTGTTGCGCCACCTAATTTATTTATTTAATTTATCTGTTTTATTCTATTTCAAGTTGTATGCCTTTAAAAAAAACACCCTTTGCAATATTTAAAACAAAATACATAAATCAGATTTAACTGTAAACATTTTTTAAATTGCTGAAATAAATTAAGTTAAATTCAATTCGAAACACTTATAGCTAAATATCTGAAGATACAATAAAGAAGTTCAAAAGAAATATTTTATTCAAAAAAAATATTAAAAGTTTTAACTAAAAGTAAAGAGGGCTTAAAAGAACCAATAACTATTATAAAGATTGATAAGTTTGGATTTAACTGTCATTGCATTTGAATGAGAAATGGTTGCAGCAGGCCTGCATAATATGGAAAACAGCGCGTACAACCTTCAATTTGTTGAGTCAAACGTTTGATCTCAAGAAATTGACCTTTTGGTTTAGCTCGATTATGTGATTTGACAATTTAGTACTATTTTTTCTGGAATCCTTCAAATCTCTAGGCTTTTCTGACACGTCAGCAACGATTTATCATTTAGAGGCCATCATTCGATTCAGTATTGACAAAAAAGACCGGTGCGTTTTTTTTTAAAAAGCACCCACTGCACCTGATGCAGTAAACAAGTTTTAAAAAAAGTTCATGAGACTGGAATTCTAGTGGACAAAACTCAGGTTCCCCCGCCCCGTCGGTCGTGCGTCGTCGACATACGTGCGGAACAGAGAATGTGCGGCTACTTTAGCCAAGAGTGCGAAACTCAATTCACGAACATCAACTCACCATCGATCACAAAATCTCAGATTATCCGCTTAAAAGGTATCAGCAATTAAAGGGCGCACGACCATCTCTTCCAACAATTGATTTGCCAGTTTCAACTTTAGGGCAGCTTTTATTGGGCAAGGTACATTTTAATCTAATTGGAAAGGATAACAGTTGGGTAAAGCATTTCACATTCTTGACGTTCGGCTGAAAAAAGAATCTCTATAGGAATTTGACAGTGTACTTTAGAAATTAAAGTCAAGGTTTTTCTTTTTGCTATAAAGTTGAAGAAAATTATTAATAATTCATCAAAAGTCAGGATACATTGGGGAGGTGTTTATATAAAAGTTACTGCCCAAAAAAAAAATAAGCTTGTAATGGGGGCACATATCCAATGTGCCAATTATACTCAATTTTTGGACGAATAATGGATTTGTAGAATACAACAAAAACCGATCTTTTGGGCACCAAATTTCCAAATCCTGTTATCAATTGTCGTATATAATGTCAGTTGGCCGCCTCGGAACTTCGCTGATGGTTTACTATCCCAGAAACGATTTAAGGCATATAATTCAACTACAACCCGAAACTATCAACAAGGTTTTGGAAAATTGAGATTAACAGAATTGAATGGACTTCATTGCAAATAATTGACTTTTGCAAGCCTGCAAATAAAAGATTTAACTCTAACATTTCTACAAATTATTGCAACTGGTACGGTACTGCAAAAATTGAAAAATGCTACACTATTAACCCTTTACAAGAAATCAATGTTCTATAAGAAACAACAAAAACACTTTCAATCTTTTTCTTTTTCCAACAAAAACAATTAGAAACAAAAACATAGCACATATACATAGGTAACTTATACTCAATGTACATAAGCCCCTAGCAATTTACACTAATTTAATTAGCCAACATCAGGTAATGGGTTCATCAATTCAAAACTAACAACGTCTATAGCTTGAACCCCTCAGAAGAGCGCTTATATCTACGCATATTAGATGTAAACAATTTTATTTCCAATAAATTAATTTTATTTTTTAGTATAAAATGTAAAATAATATTTGAAAAAAAAAAACAAAAATAAAATTCAATTTAAAAAATAAAACAAATTTAATATCTTTTTGTTGGTGAAAAACTAAAATTTCTTCAGAAAAGAATTGATTTTCATTTGGAAAAAAGAAGAAGTAGAAAGAAAACTGCATACATGAAAATTCCAATACAGTTTGTGCGAAAAAAAAGAAATGGATTTGAAAAGCTTCTACAAGAAAATCGATGTGGATGGCATTAAAAGTAAGACGGCCATTTTTATTTTTTGGTTTAGAATTTTTAATCTAAATTAATTGAAAAGATTTAAAAATGTTTAAAATATTTCCCTAGATAAATTACCACCGTTAAAAATTCCAAAAATCAAATCACGAAAAATATTCAAAAGCTCACGTGAGGATTTGGCCCAGCAACAATCACCAGCTGAACCAATGGGAGTAGGTTCACCCATAACACCACAATCTCTGCCAGGACACTCCACGTTTATTGATCGAACTCCGACTAGAATTTCCACAGTGTCATCGCTGATGAATTTAAGTTTGGGCTTCAAGGATAAGCAGGATGGTGGTGGTTTATCGACTTATAAGACCGCGAGTCATTTCGAAGAGGAAAATTGTCCGGATGAGTTCGATACTCGGGAGCCAGTTAGTGGGAATTCGGTGAGTAGGTTTGGCGATAAATGCAAGAAAACCTATAAGGACATTTCCGAATTCAAGATAAAGAATATTTTTGCGAAGAAAACCGTTGTGAAGAGAACAGAGATTGAAGTGGATATTTATGCGCGGCAGTATGAGCGGGATATTTATCTGGAAGAACGAGAGTCAGAGGACCACCTCGTCGATCAGGAATATAAGTTCGAGTTCAAGGAGGCCAGGAGGCGTCTTTCAGGCTCTTCGGGAAGCATAAGCCCGGCTGATTCGTTAAGATCGGGAGTTCCCAGTCCGATGCGGTCTGAGTTGAGTCATCTTCAACAAAACGATACTCCTCCACTTTTGGCAAAGCGAAGGAATGCTATCTCACACGCAGATGTCCTCAGACAGAAGCTACAACGATCCGTGTCAATGGAAAGCAACGACGAACCGCCAAGAAAACCAAATAGAAGCAGCTTGTGGAGCGTTAACGAGAACAGTAATGCCGAATCAGGAGAAGAACAGGTGCCAGTTCAGCGAACGACTGATTCAAGGCTGTCGAAGTTCAAGAAGTCCATGAAGGAAGGAATCCGAGAGATGTCTATGGATTCGGGTGATGATCGACCGAGAATTGGTATGTCGATGGCGAGGTTTAAAAAGCCAACAAGGGAGACTTCAACAGATGGCAGGAGTGGGCCACCAGAATCAGGCGATGATCAAGCGTCGGCGGTGGCTCCAAAGGCTGGCCCATCGAGAATGGCCAGACTGAAGAAGTCCATGAAGGAAGGTATTTCAGAAGGCTTTATGGATAAGAATGCCCCTAACGAATCAGGGGATGACCAACCACCAGGGGCTCCAAGAGGTGGCACATCCAGAATGGCACGAATTAAGAAATCAGTGAAGGATGGAATAGCAGAAGGTTTTTCAGACAGAAACACTGCAGTCGAATCAGGGGATGAGCCCGGATCAACTACTAAACCATCAAGAATGGCTAGAATTAAGAAGTCAATGAGGGAGGGTATTTCAGAGAAAAATATTGCTTCTGCAGAATCAGGTGATGATCAACCCTCTGCCCAAAAGGCTGGTCCCTCCAGAATGGCAAGGTTCAAGAAATCAATTAAGGCAGGAATTCCGGAGGCCATTCGAGACAGACACGTACCTCCAGAATCAGGAGACGAACAAGCTGCGCCACAAAAAGGTGCATCAAGAATGGCACGATTTAAGAAGTCGATGAGGGAAGGCATATCGGAAGGTTTTTCAGACAAAAACATTGCCCCCTCATCGGGTGATGAGCAACAATCGTCTGCTCATAGAACTGGGACATCAAGAATTTCTCGAATAAAGGCATCAATATCAGATAGAAACATTCCGACTGCCGAATCGGGAGACGAGATGCCCAAATCAAGTGAATCAAGAATGTCAAAATTCAAAAAGTCCATGAAAGAAGGAATGTCTCACGAATTCGACAGCAACTGGAATCTCAAAGGAATTCGCAATCGATTCACCAACGATGATACTGAGCCATCGACAAAGACCAAAAAGAATCTTCAATCGCAAGAATCGCTCGATGAGCATTCGGACTACGAGAAGAAACCTTGGAAATTGAGTAATATCCACCTAAGGCGTTCGGAGCCTTCAGAGAAAACCAATGAACCAGCTATGTCGAGTCCTGAAGGTAAATTTGCTGGCATCAAAATGAGTATAAACCGTTTGAAGAATCGGAAACCTCAACGACAACAATCTGAAGAATCAGGAACCGATCAGAATGCATCAGAGTCTCCGAAGCCCAATAGGTCCGAACAACTGAAGGCTGGTTTGCGGCGGCTGAAAATGAAAGAACGATCGTTGACATTTGATGAGGAAGAAACTAAAACTCCCAAAGAGAACGATAACATCAGCAGGCTTCGCAACTGGAAGAAGAGTATCAAACTAAAGCGAACAACTGAGGCTGTTTCCGAAGATTATGGCGAAGAACCACCACCGTTGCCTACTTCCTCGCCTCCTGGACGATCTCGTACTCTGATTAGAAAACTAAATCATATTCGAACCCGAAAGGTAGTCTCTGAAGATAACGAGGACTCAGCTGATCCAACCAACGATCAACAAAAGCAAAAATCAAGCAATTTAGAGAAACTTGAGCAAGCTCGTACAAAGGCGTTGAGAAAGGTAAATGCCCAAGTACAGAAAATGAAGAACTTCCATGGCAAATCAAGAGACTCGCCGTCTGAAGGCAGTCCCGAAAAGGAATCCCGTAAAATCAAAAAAGAGAACATTTCGAAACCTCTCTCCATGGTCCCGAGCTCACATTCCATAGTATCGGCACTTTCACTGGACGATGACGATCAAAAAGCTTTACCTGAAAAGACCGCTCGTAAGATGAGCAGATCAAAGCCTAAGCTTGCTGGATTGGGCTCAAATTCAATGGAATCTTCGCTGTCAATTGAGGACACCGAAGACGACGACAAAGAAGAAGAGACTCCAAGAGTTTTCCTCCACCAGGACAATTCCGATCAATTTGAATCTACTTTGACAGTTGCGGTTACACGGCCGGCACCGCCAGTGCCTCCTAAAACAGCTGTCATCAAGGAACTCACTCTCAAGACCAAAAAGCAGGCACCCAAGACTGAATGGATCCCCAACAAAAACGCCATTTCCAGCTTCTTGGAAATGACTCCAACTCCATCACCAGAGCCAGCAACAAAGCAACTCGATGTCAGTCGAGGACACTTACGCAAACGTTCAATGGATTCCAATGACTCGGACTCTTGGATCCCGGACAATTTCCGCAACAAGAGTTGCTCTTCATCTTCCATTGCTGGTTTAAATAAGATCAACGAAAACTCTCAGCCATGGAAGGTACACAGTGTTTTTAGTGAGGAGAAGCTCTACAAGACCAAGAGCATTGATATTTTTGCAAATCGCGATGGTGGGGCTTTCAGAGACTTTGACGACGAAATGAAAAATGTTCCGGTGAGACGTATAATCGCCGATAGCGCAGAGAACTTGAACAAGCCTAATGGTGATAGCACCGACGATGAAGAAGACTACGACAACTCTTTAAGAGTAACTCGAGCGAATCTCGAGTCTCCAATGGTTAGCACCAAAGTCGCCATCGAAACTGTTCGAAGTTTAAACTCGTGCGACAGTACTGAGAGCAACAAGGCATACCGCGGCAGCCCAGTGCCAAGTAAGAAGCCGGCACAAATCGGCAATAGTCAGGAGAGTTTAGATGCAAACTATGACGAAAATGATGATATATCCAGCGAAGAAGACGAAGACGACGAAGAAGATGACGAAGCACCAACAATGGCACCATCGCCACCACCATCATTCTCCCCACCACCTCCACCGTTGCCATTGAGGAAGCCTCCCCGTCTCGTTCCCGAACGAAACGAGTCGATGGTGCGTCTGGCTCATCCCCTCGTCAAACAGGGCTCATTGCGGCGCCATTTCAGTGAGGAACTCGATGCAAGGGACTTGGGCAAGGTCAACGACCTAATAACCAAGTTTGAGAAGAATCCGCCTTACGAAAATGTACCACGAATTCAGCTGATTCCAAGTGATGACGACACTGATGGCACTTTTGAAGTTGAAGAACAGAAGGCAGCAAAGACAAAGGAGAATGACGCCAAGAAGGTTTCTGTACAATATTCATCAAATGTTGTTGACTTGGACGACTTCGAATTGGAGGACAAAAATAGGACGCCAACTAGGGAAAATATTGGCGGTGGCGGCAAAAAGAGCCGCTCTCATCGCAACGGCAATGGAAATGGAAATGGAACAACTGACGAAGAAGGCAACTTCGAGCAGAAAAAAGTGACCAGAAGCAGCAGCAAACGAAGACCAGCTCCAATTCCCAATCAGACTTCAGCAAGGATGGATGATTCTAGAAATAACAATATTTATAACAACAACAACAAAAACAACAACGACGAAATTGTAAGATCGAAAAAGGAACACCCAAAATCACCATCTCCCGAAGAATTAAATGAAAATCTAGACAATGTATCAATTCAAAGTCCAAATTCAATTTACGGATCACCAATTGGATCGATTTGCTTATCCGAAAGAATTTCCACAAGTTCAATATATGGATCACCAGTTGGGGTGGCATATCCAATGAAGACCGCCGCCGCCGACCAGATGCATACGAATAGACGACGCCTCTCGAATCGGTCATCGCTAAGGGATGATGACACATTCTATTCTTTTGAAAGTGACGAAGGTATAATTTTTTGTTATTTAAATTTATGACCACATGAAAAGATAATTTCTTATTTTTAATTCTGATTTTAATAAAATTATGTTTTCAATATTTCAGAGAATAATTTTTATTCCTTGGGTGACTCGTCTGACATGAGGTACACAATCGAAATCTAAATGTGATGCGTGAAGGAGGAGGAGGACATGGGATTTATTTTTGGAATTACGATTAAAGTTAAAAATATTTTAATTTATTATTATTTATAATAATAAAAATAATTATGTGAATGTCCCTTTGAATGTAAATTAAATATTTCATCTGGAAAGTATTTTTTGTTGTTGTTTTGTTTTTTTTTTAGTTTCTGTAAAAGAAAATGAATTTAAAAGCGGGTGTGGACAGCGAGTCAATGGATATTTATACACAATGACTGTGTTCAGCTAAACAAAGATTACTCTTGTCAACCTATCTTTTAAAGTTAACTCATTGTTATCTTAATTACAATATTAAAGGTAAGCTTTAAGATGATGTTGAAAACGATAAATGGTAATCTTCAGCAAAGAGTGTAGGCGACATTTTTAAGAAACTTCATTGTGATTAGCATATTTATGTTAATATGAATTTGAACCAGTTTGAAGAAATGAAATAAAAAGTGAAGTCAATGTGGTTTGATCTTCTTCACCTACACATGAATTTCGTTAAAATCACATTGTTCAAAAATTAATTTATTTTATTAAAATACTCGCGTGATTAACATTTCATTTATTAACGTTTGTATATGAAATAGAATAACAAGAAATTGAATAACAAATTGAATTGAAACAAATCGAAACTTTCCTCTTTTTTTTACATTCGAACCTCTTGAAATTTTCAATAAAACAAAAATTATTAGTTGGAAATATTAAGCCTGCTAAAGCATTTCACATTCGTTAAGTGCGGCTAAAGAAAGAATCCGTGTACTTAAAATTACGTTTGAAATTGGGCTCAGGGGTAAACTGATGAGTTTTCCTAAAATTACCGGTATGACGGTTGAATTGTTTGAGTAATGAATATTATATAAAACAACAAATACCTATCTTTGTAAAAAAATTTAAAAAAAAATAAATATGAAAAAAAAACTAGCTGACCCGATTAACTTTGTTCTGCTACTTTAGTCGGCTAATAATTTAAGAAATTAAGCAATGCATATATAAAAACAACAAACATTTAGTAATGATGCTGGTAATGGAATTACATGATGAAACATTCTGAAATGCATTAAAGTTACGCCTTTAAAACGTCTAATAATTTTGTTATTATTTTGTGACTTTAAAATAAAAAATGTCAGCTAAGGTATTCCTTCGATCAATGAAATTATAAATTGCCTAGAATTGGGCGTATACCCTGTATATAATTATTGTAGTATTATTGTAAAATTATGTGGTAAAATTGGGACTAAACGAATTGAGAATGTTTGTGCAATAAAAACCCCATAGTTTTTAATTAATTAAAAAAAAAATTGTGTACTGGACCCGAATTACTTTACAATTGTGTATTCTATAGAACTTTCGTCAAATGCATTTGTGTGTCAAAAACATTGAGACCAAACGAAAGCTAAATGTTTGGCCAATACAAGTATGAAGTTTAATACAAATTAGATACAGAGTTTTAGAGACTTAATGTGTGTAGTTTGTACAGAGTTGTTAATTATTCGGTTTCGAGAGATGTCTTTGTGTTCATGCGTTCGAATACGTCCGTACGTATAGGATACCATTTTTCTTATATCTCAAAAACCAGTAAAGATATCGACTTCAAAAAATGTTATTATATTGATAGTAACAAACAAATTTGCAGTAATAACATTCAAAAAAATTGAGTGTGTTTTTTTTTACTGTAACAACTTTTTTTTAAAAAAGGCAATATTTTTGTTGACCCAAAATAGTGACTTCAAATAAATTTAATAGTATATAATACCCGTGTTTTTGGAAAATCTATTCATAGTATAGTATAGGATTTACACAAAACAATATCCGCAGTATAAATACTAGCTATAAAAGTTAGAGTAGAATCTTAATAGGGATGGGTTTTTGACATTTATACGAGTCTCGAATGAATCTTATGTGATTTCGTTCTCAAATGTTGGTACGATTGATATTGCATTTGTATCTCCATGGCTGTGTTCGTTGAGTAGTTGTGCATTTGGAATCATGTGTGTTTCCAATTGGGGAAAAAATCAATCTTTTACTGTTGATATTATTTAGTTTTGTTAGTGAAAATAGACTAACTATCTTATTTTGCAAGAGACAACAACAGAAAAGATATTTATGTTTTGCTATGTTTCCACCAAAGGTTTATTTCAGTTTAGATTAAACAAATCTTTTTGGGGTTTCCACCGCACAAGAAGATTTAAAAATGATTAAGTTTGACAGCACTTTCTAAAATGCAAATGGTGTTTCGATGTTTCTTATGAAGTGCAAGTGAGATAGTTTGATTCGTGTTAAACAATGAAAAACTGAATAGTTCAGCACCACATAAGAATATGCTACCTACTCCATGTGCAATTTTTTTTTTAAATTTGATTAAAACAAAACTATATTTTTTGTACCCAAAAATGCAAATAAAAAGATCATTATCTGTAAAACCAACTCCTCCACACAGGTTTTTCTTCACAAATTTTGACTCGACTCCGATCCCCGACCGGAATCGAGTCGAATCAAGCTTATTTCAACTCGATTCAGGTATATAAAGAATTTAGGCGAGCTTTAAGCTCGCTTTAACACCACATGTTAATGTAGTAGTCTACGAACAAACCCCCTCCTTGAAGCAATTGTTAAATTAACTTTCTTTTATAGAATCTCAATTTCCAGATGTTTTCTTACCATTTCTTCTTGAAAATTGTCCATTTTATTAGTTTTAGTTAGTTTTTTTTGCTAAATTAGTTTTAACATTTGATTTTCACAAAACTTTCGTCTATTTGTGTGTTTTTTTTTATTAGTATTCTGACAGATCTTCTTTCAGTTGTACCAATTTTAAATACAAAAATCTGGCTACTGCGGATCGTTTTGTTGGCAATTTCTCACTGTACTATATATGGAATACCAAAAAAACGCACTTAATGTGACGTGATATTATAAGTAGTTTTGAAAAAAAATCAAATAACGTGTTTTTTATAAATCAAAAACACGAACAAAAATTATTTATCTCAATTATTTATATAACTCAAAAATAAGTGTATGCAAGGCTGAATAACGCTATTGGATTCAAATTAATTTTATCTTATAAGAAATGCAGTTTTCAACATTTAGTAAAATTTTTATAAAAGTCCAACATTCAGTTTTTCAATACAAATTAAAATCTACATTAAATACTACACAAATTTGATAAAAATTGATGCCTGATTCTCAATATCACATAAATAAATGAAGGTATTGATTTCATTCTGTACTATAGATTTGGTTGTTAACCAATAATAATGGTATTAGAAAAATTTAATCCCATTTTGTATATGTATATGAAATAAAAACTAACAAAAAAAAATTCTACTTAAATTGGTAAAAATTGATTTTTGGCTATAAATCTCGGGAAAAAAAACAGATATTGAAATCAAACTTATTTTATCATGTGCAAAACATTGTTTCTAACATCTAGTTAATTTTTTTGGAAAAATTCAATTGACAACTTTTTTTTTTACAAAACACGAAAAACTACAAAAAAAAACAACAAAAAACTAATACCAAATGGTTTTCGACTTAAGTATTAGGTGAAAAAAGGAAGATATTGACTTAAAATATTCTATCTCACACAAAATATTGTTAGCATTTTTTTTTTTTAAGTTTTGGACAAATCGAGATTGGAAGTTATTAGTGTGTGTTCCAGCCTCTTTTTTTCATTATAAAGTAATTGTAAGAAACAACAATCTTCAAATAACGTCATAAGCATCTTGCACATGAGCTACGAACTGCGAACTATTGATGTTCACATATTTTGACTTTTCTTTCACATGAGCTTTATTTCTATTCACAGACAGCGGCGAACTGTCAATTTATAATTACCCTTTTCTCCATATTTTCCTCAGCCATGATCTTTCACACAAAAACAAAACAAGAGTGGTATAATTTTGAGGTTAAGTTGAGCGCGAACAATTTATTCGTTGCAGTGTGGATTGTATGTGGAACGCGAATAGAGTTTGACAGTTCGTAGCAACCACACTGCAATTCATTTCTAACAAATAGTTTTTACAAAATTGTCTTGTTTTAGAGAACAAAATGCAAATTTTATTATCCTAATATTAGTGTCAATTAGTTTCTTATAATTTAAATGTGTTTTTGTTTGGAATTGACTTTTTGAAATGTGTAAAATCACGTTTGTTCGTCCATTCGTTCATTCGTTGTTCGCTCTCATGTGCAAGGCCCTTTAGGAAAGATTGCACGACACAATTTTTGACAACTTTTTAGTACATTTTGGGTTATGTAGGTTTTTAATTCGTCTAGCGAGGAAAATTCTCACGCCATCGTAAGCTATAATTGGTCTTCTTGTGTGACGAGTTATTCGGTTTAGATGGAACGTACGTCAGTACGTTCGCGACGTTTTTTTCGTCGTCCATAGCTCAAGAACCAGAAGAGATATCGACTTCAAATAAATTTTGTTATACAGATAATAAGGCAGAAAGATGCAGAAAGGGCTCTCAAGAAAATTGCGCGGGTGGGTTTTTTACCATAGCAGTTTAAAAAAAAAGGTGAACATTTTGGTTGACCCTTAATATCTCATGAACCAATGACGCTAGAGACTTGAATTAAATTTTATATTATATATGTATTTATAAAAAAATCCAATTAAAGGTTTTTTTATAAATCAAAAAAACTGAAAAAAAATGTGTCACCTTGAACATTTTTCGACTAAAATATGATTTCATCTCCAAAACAATTTTTTGCAACGAAGAATAATGTTTTTGACACCTGATAAAATTTTGAGAAAAATCTTATTGACAGTTTTTTTTATAAAAAATAAAAACCTGAACAAAACATTACTCAAAGTTGGTAAAAATTGAATTTCGACTCAGATATCTTTTCAAAAACTTGAGATTAAGGCTACAAACTTATTTTATCTTATAAGAAATATTGTTTTCAACATTTTGAAAAATGAAAAAAAATAAAAACCCAAAAAAAAATAATAAAAGTTGGTAAAAATTAATTTTCGACTCAAATATCTTTTCAAAACTTTGAGATATTAGCTTTAAACTACTTTAATCTTTCAAAAAATATTGTTGTCAACATTCAGTAAAATTTTGAAAAAAGGAATTGACAGCTTTTGTACAATAAATTAAAAACCTAAAAAAAATTTAACAAAAGTTGGTAAAAATTGATTTTCGACTCAAATATCTTTTCAAAAATTTGAGATAATGGCTTCTAACTAATTTTAACTTATAAGAAATATTGTTTTCAACATTCGATAAAATTTTGAGAAAAATCGAATTGACAGTTTTTTTTACAAAAAATAAAAACCTAAAAAAACAATACTAAAACTTGGTAAAAATTTACTTTCGACTCAAATAGCTTTTCAAAAATTATAAATATTGGCTTCAAACTTATTTTATTTCACAGAAAATATTGTTTTCGATATTCATATATCATTCGATATAAAAATCCAACAGTCCGTTTTTTCATAAAAAAATAAAATCTACAAAAAATAGTACGCAAATTTGGTGAAAATTGATACATATAGACAAACTTTTAAGCAAGACAAATCGACAGACGGGATGGGAAGTTATCAGTGTGGGTCGCATCTCAGCCTCTTTTTTTTACCAAATCGCTCTGATTTGACGTTTGCCTGAGATGCAAAATACTCCATAGTGAACTTTCACTTTTAGAAGCAATATATTTAACTCATGATGTATTAGAATGATGCAACATTAGTAAAACTCCAAAATTCTATAAATTTCTTAAAAATATTACTCATTACTTGCTTTTGTCACAAAACGCTTTGTTTCATTGTTCAACGATCTATTTTCGTAGATGACAAACATTCAAAGTATGACACTGTAAATGGCAGCTGAGTTTGACAGGTGTCAAATTCTAGCGCTAGCAACTTAAAACTAAAAAATGAATGACCCTACACCACAGTGATTTTATAGTCATTTGTTTCTCATATTAATAACTTTTATTTCAGTTTTAAAGATTATCAATAGTTTTCTTAAAGAGCAAGAAAGTCTCAATATTGCCACATAATTTTTATGAAATTAAGTTTTTCTATATTTTTCCTTGGCCCAAAAATGTTTTTTTTTTTAGCAGGTTTTGTATACTGAACATTTTGAAACCAATTATGTATTATCAAAGTTTCTTTTAGAATAACTATAATATTTACTCACTCTTATAAGACTCTTCGCATGAAACAATGTTTATTAAAAAAATCATTTACCTGAAATGAAAAAAGAAAAGTTTATAAAAATGTGTGTTTTGAATTTTTCGTTTGTTTTAAATAATACAAAATAAAATAGTTTCAATTTTTGAGTCATATAGCCAAAAAACTGTGACCAAAATAACTATCCGAAAATCTAATTTCCACATATAAATATAATCCCATGTTTTTAATAGCTTAGAATAATTACATCCCAATTAGTATAAGCTCTATAAAAATAATCTTATTAATAATAATCTTTTTTTTATGTAGAAAATATTGATAAAAGTAGCAAAGGAACTCATAGAAACTGAACCTTATCATCTATAAAAGTTTTACAAAGCTTTGTCAATGAATCTTGAAAAATAAAAACAAAAAATCTTATATGTGGGTTTATATGTATTAAAGGTTAGTCGGTTCAAGTTCAATGCAATTGATGGAAAATAAAATAAAATACTCGTCTATATCGGACGAACTTGCTCTCATAGAGTGAATTTTTTTCAAATTTGCTCCTAAGGCCACGTCCATTTTCACGCCCACTTTTAAAACAAATGTAATATTATTGTGTGAGCAATAAGAATCTTGTTGTAATCTAAGGGATATTTTTCAAAAGTGTCCTAAATTCTACGCAGTATTTAAATTTACTGCCTATTTTACAAAACGAACTTAGTTCGACAACTGACAGCTTACGATTTTACAAAATAGTAATACACAAAAATTACTACAACACCAGTAGAATTGACAATTCTTTGTTGTTTGTAAAGCATAATTGTGAAGTAAATAATAGTGTTCAAAAATGATTAAAGTTCCCCTGTCTCAAATGCAGGCTAACCCTTAATTTCATCAAGGACAACCCGTATCTACAATATTTGAAAGAAGTCATAAAATATTTCACAAAAAGTCAACCACCACAGTTAATGCTCGGATAATCCCTCAGAAATGCAAATTCCTCTCAAATTCTTCTCCATTATAATTATCATTGATGCATAAGGATTATTTTTTCGATGTGTCAACCCTAACGCCTAACGCCGCGTCTCTGCTGCTGGGCTGTGGCCGCTATACGTTACCCTAATACGATTTAGAATAATCTATATATGTAATTACTTTACCTAAACTTGAAGTCGTATTATGATACATGCTCACGTAAGAATAATGCAAACAAACTAAAAATATATTCATTCAATATATAAAACGTACTCGTGTTTAAAGAACCTCAATTAAACACTTGAAGTAATGAAACCGAAAACGAACGGAAAAAAAAACATTGATACGTTGACACAGGAGATAAACCCTCGCCCTGACTGATTTAATTGTGTTAATTGTCAGCAAATAAATTCCTCATCAATAAAATTTATTTCGAAGCCTTTTAGGGCAACAATAAAAATGTATAAAGCACCATGATATTATATTTATATGGCAGCTGTTTTTGATAAGATGAGAATTTTGTCGGTATTTTTTTTTTGGTGGCTTGTGCTTCTTCCTTCCGATGATTTTGAATTCAATAAGGGGTTTTAAGACAGGGCTGTCAGACTTAGTAGTAAGGGAGTGGTTCTATATTTGAATACGATGAGTCAAAAAATATTCAATACATTCGACGAGCGCAGTAAAAGAAATAATCATGTATAGTTTTTACTTTATTACAAAAGTACTTAACTATTGACAATACCATCACAGAATTTATTTAAAAGACACCCCTGATTTTAGAATTGTATTCGAAAATCTATTTAGGTTATAATAGATTTTTAGGGAACAGCAACTTTTCTAAACTCGTGTCGTTTGATATGGGAACATCTGTAAAATGACAGCTGTGCAGTTGTGCAACTATACAATAGAACTCAAAGGTTACCATGCAACCCAAAAGCAGGTAAGAAAAATTCTCAATTCCTTAATGATGTATGCCTATACATAGAAAATGCATTTTAGACAATGATGTTTTGTCCTTTTATTGAAATATAAATTCAATAGAAAATTATATCCTGTCTTGCTACTGACTGTTAAAACAAAATAAATACATAAATTCAATTTATTGCACACATCTTGTCTAGACTCGAATTCATGATTTTAAATCTGAATGGTGTCTTGTGGCTGAAATACAAACAAGCTTCAGTTTCGGCTTCGCCTGACGTTTACGAGTTCAGCCATAGGCATTCAATGCATGCTATCACAATGGAGCTTTGACCTCACGTTTCGTTTGACAATCTGAAGGAAAAGGACGTAATGTTACTTAATGTTACGTAATGTGACTCTAAAAGAAAGCTCTAGTTAAAATTTGCTGAACATTTACCTTGTTTGACAGCTCCACAGCTGTAAAAAAAAGTCAACAAACAAAATACATTTGCTTTTGGAGGGATTCCCATTGGTTATTATAGAAATGTCATTCAAAGCAACCTCGAAGCAGGCCCATCGTAACGCAGACGAAGCCGAAGCTGAAGCGTGTTTGTGTTTCAGCCATTATGGGTTTTTGCTTAACAATTTTGTAATTCTATAAATGTTCACATTTTAAATACAATTTGAGAAGAACTGTAATTTATTTCATCAACTCAAAAAGGACTGTTCGTGTAAAATACAGACCAAATATTGGTAAGTCAACTCAAAAAGGACTGTTCGTGTAAGTACAGACAGACACATTATATGGGTAAGTTTGACAAGTTTGGGCTGCTTAGTAAATTATGGAAAATATTATTGTAAATGTTTCGAAGCACTTTTAATTTATTTTACGAATTCTCGTAGGGTTTATTTTATTTAACTATGTTTTTTTTTGGTTGATGAAACTGATTACAACAAAAGAAAATAAGAAAAAGGAGTGAGGGGGAAAAGTGAACAGAATGACAAACAAATGACAGCCATAGTAAATTATGTCTGACTTATGAAGAGTGTCTATCTATAGTTAATGTATTAACAGTTGTCAGAATTACTTTTGAGAGCTGTCAAGATTGTATTAAAGTATTGTTTAAAATAATTCTCAGAAATCTTAGAAATATAAACTCGTCAAATGCATAATCTTGGCTTATTTTATCAAAATGAGGAAGGAGAAGCAGTTACCGCAGTCATCGGAATTTATTGCTATCAAAATCAAATACTTATAGAAAATATGTATCGTTGAAAGATTTTGACCGGCTTTGTGTGGCCAGCGCCATCAAGTGGTTTCTTCAACATATTTTGACACTCGCCGCTATTTCTAACTTGAAAGTTTGGCAAAAAGTCAGGGTCATATTTACCTTTGTATTTATTTATTTAATTAAAGGGTGTTTTTTAAAACAAATTTTTTGACAAAATTGAACACAAAGCTTAAAGTTTACTTAAAAAGTTCGTGACACTCTGAGACACTTTTAGGCTTGTTTCACACTATACGGTTTTGACCGTACGGCAAAAAACCGGACGGCGATATTTTGCTAGAGGCCGTGACCGTATAATATGAAAGCGTATATGCTCTTCTTCGCGCCTCTATCAAAATGTCCCCGTCCGGTTTTTTGCCGTATGGTCAAAACCGTATAGTGTGAAACAAGGCTTAGTTTTCGTCGTCGTACTGTGAGCACAGACCTGAATTTATTTACTTACCCAGAGTGTGAGACTTAATTCATGACCATCAACTTACTACACTATAAACTAAGCTATTAAGTGGTTAAATTTCATGTCCAGCGTTCTTCAATTGACAGGATTGTAAAAGAATACAATCTTTAAAGATTGCAATTATTCAAACATTGTATTCATTTTGAGACTGCATCATCCATTTAAGCAAATACCAATCATTTGATATCAAAAATATTGCAATTATAATTCTTCCAATTTATTTGACTTCCATCATTTGAGACTTTATTTTTAAATCTTTTTTATTCATTTAAAGTCTTTGGATTTATTTGCAGTCTTTAAAATCTTTGTTTATAGCCTTTTTATTCTTTTTCAGTTATTTCATTCTTTTGTATGATTCTGATTGCTAGGCATTAAGTCTCGAATGATTGCCATTAGTAGATTGTGATTGCAATCAATTGATGTTATTCAAATGATTGCAATAGTTTCGTTGCAAATTATTTTTCTTAGACTAAAAGTGAATTTAATGAATGCAATTAAGTTCGTTGCATTCTTTTATTACGCAGGTAATTGATACTCTCGGTTTTAGTGAAACCCTTAGTCTACGCATTACATGGAATGAGTTGAAGTTATAAATTGGGAAAGCTTCTTTAGAAGAAAGAATACCGATAAGAGTTTAAAAACTTTACCGCAATAGCTAGACAATCCGAGTAGTTTAAAAATAAAATCAAAACCAAAATTCTTGTATTCCTTAAAACGTTGTTTTTGAATTAAATTCTCTTTCTTTATTCTTAGTTTATTACTTTTTAATTAAAAACCTCCAACTTATTCAAGTATGAAAGAAACTCCAAATAATTTGGAATACATTTTTCCCACTTAAAATTTGATTCATCTTTCTTTTTTTTTTTCTATTTCATTATTGCACTTGAACTTTCCGAATTAATATGACCCTGTGGTGCTCTCCTAGATAATTTACGCGGCAATTTACTTTGGAATTTTTGAAAAAAAAAAAAAACAAAACGAACTACATAAATAATGTCAAAGTGCATTCTAATTTCAAACTCATTAGTCAACAGCGTTACAATGGAATTTTTGTTTTAAATAATTCTTTCTTTTCCCTTTCCCTTTTCTTTCTATTCTATTCGAAAAAAAACATTTGTTCTGTTTTAGAAAACATTACAACAATGTTTACATCTCTTTGATTTCGAATAAACATTGGACTTCAAAGCACTTAACCAAAACAATAACATTTAAAAGCCAACGAGACTCAAGCCATAACAGACAACACAGGAAAATTTATAGATATGTACTCTTATTAATAAAATGATGACCATGCAAGAGGCGCAAGGAAACAAGAAGTCTACAACATATAACCATCCGGCGGCGGCAGCGGTATAAAGAGGCAGCCGGGCGGCTGCGGCGCGGCGCTGCAGCAGTGGTCTTGGTGGCATGCAGTTCAGGGCTGATTCTTGAGGAAGAAGAAGAAGAAGTATAGGTTGTAGGTAGGTCGTAAACTCTAAGTTGAGATGTACCTACTACAATAATACAAAAGATAATTACGAATCGTTAACCAAAGCCGACCTCTCTTGAACAATATAATAATTTTCCCAAAAGGGCAATGAATTCACGATCTTTAAAGTTCCATCTAGCTGCACAAAAACCGCACAAAGAAAATTTAAAATACCGAGCAAAAAACACACAAAAACGAACAAAACAAAGATTGAGAAAGAGAAAAAGAAAGAAGAAAAAGAAAAACATAAAAAGCATTAAAATAATAAGGTTGCAATGAATTTCACGATAGACGGATTAGTTTTTCCGTTGCGACGAGTCTGAAGATGAACATTGAAAACATGGATATAATATTTACGAGCTAAGCTCTGTAAATTCATTTTCTCTATTTTTTTTTGAATTATTTAAAAATGGACGTGTTCTTGTTCGTGAAGATGGCAAACAAAATAAAATCCCATTCCATTAAATGACAGCACGCTGACTGGGACCTAACCGGGACGAAAAAGGAAACGATTGCACCAGGTGCTCCGGTGGTGTGGTGTGGTGTTGTACGTACATACAATGTATTCATGCATTCCCGTTTGTGAAAAACCATACAAACACACAAACACCAACATAGACACTCATTTAGGGATGCAAAATGCATTTTCCAGAGAATAATATTTGTGGCAAAAATCGGGAAAATATTTGTGTCTGTCTCTGGAATCTTTGGTGCAACATCATTTTGTATTCATATTCTCGTACACTCGACTTCATTTGATTTAGGTCAAAATTTTAGTCTGAGATCTCAATTGTTTCTGAAGAGTTATGACAAGCTAGAAAGGTGTTTGTCTTTTTTAATCCATCTGTCAAGGATGTCTAGGACAAACGACTGAATTGGTCAAGCGAAGAGACTTATGGCTACTTAAAACTTACTTAAGGTAAAACCATGGTCGACAGCATGCATGCCGACGCGCCGATTGAAGCACTGCCTAAGGTGAGTATTTTTTTTTTAAATGTATTTTAAGTTGGCAACACTATTTTAACTGGCGGCCATTTTGTCAGTTGTCAAATAATTTATTTTAAGTTTTGTTTAAATTTTCAGCAAGAACAGAATGACACCTGAACGTAAAAACGCTTCCCAATTGTGCACATTTAAATTTAAAAACCATGGTTCTGTTATTTCAAAAGGGAATTTTGTTTAACCATAAAGCTCACTTTTGGTTAAATGGATATGTCAATAAACAATGCCGTATTTGGAGTTATCACTAGTGAGACACTGTTACATAAATAAAACATTGGTGGAATAATTGGTCCGTAATTTCTTGAAAAACGATGCTGGCCATAACGTTACAGTTAATAGTGACCGCTATAGAGCCTTGCTTACTAACTTTCAGAAGCTGTGGTTTCAACAAGATGACCGATAGCGGCGGCGGCGACGTGGTGCTATACGTACCACAGCTCGTGCCACAATTATTTTATCGAAAGAAACGTTTTGGTAACCACATAGTTTCACATTATAAACCCGGGAATTGGCATCCAAGAAAACGCTGCTTTACTTCTTTCTGTGGAGATATGTATGATATTTAATAATAGTAGATATTTAAAGTTTAACGATTCTGTGGCGTTTCTATCACGGGCGGCTGTCTAGAAGTTTCTGCTTTTTTCAGCACTACAGATTCGCTTATTATTACGGTAACGTCAACGAAAATATAAAAGGAGAGCATATCCATTGTATGTGAAGTTGATAGTCTACACCGATAAAACCGAAACGAATATCCACCACAAGGACAAAATTCCCGCCCTATTGCCGATAAACGACCACAAATGTAAGAAAAAATCATCGAAAATTGGAATACCATATTAAATTACGTGGTAGCCTACCGTGACGGTCATATGCCAGAAATCATATTTAAATTGCAATGCCAGAATAATAAAGTAAAGTTAAGCAAATTTCATGTTAATTTTAAAAATCTACTTCGTTTTATTTCATTTCAAGACTATATACCTCTTAATAAAACACCCTTTATAAGTTTGTAAGAAAAAAAAAAAAAAAAAAAACAAAGATTTTTCAGAAATGTTGAAACAAACAAACTCTTAGGAAACTGTTTCATTAAATTGTTGTCATACGGGATTTCCAATAAGGGGTGACATAAGCCCAAATAGTGAGCAGCTGTCACTTTTTTTTAAATGTCATCTTTTGACAATTGCAAACTAAAAAACTACGCCATAACTTAAAATGTAATGATACACTCTTTAATAAGGCTTTTGAATTGTTAAAATTCACCACAAAATGGTGAATATTTTTCAAACACAGTTCACAAACCTATATATCAATTTTTTGTCGTGGTGAAGCGCCTTCTCCGTTAGTGATGTGAAAAATTTGATAATCGCATCTTGGCTGATTGGGTTTTTGAAATGCCTCTGTGATGAGGTCTATTTTCACTTTAAATATTGGGTTCGTGAAGTTCACAAGTGCCTAATAGTACGTTTCCACCAACAAATAATCCTAGATTTAAGGCAAGTGATTTAAAATAAATCATGAGGTGTTTCCTCCAAAGAAAAGGAGATTAATTTGACGTTTGGTTTATGTCATAACAACCAAACTTCAAATTATTCTCCTTTCGAAAAGAAAAAAAATATGTATTTGTTCACTCATCATCTGTAAGTAATTAGTTTTATTATATTCTTGTACATATTTATTATTTTTGTATACTTACATTTTATTTCGTCTGTGATTTCTTGAAAGTTATGTATTGTTTTGAATTTGAGTCATATGGAAGTGAGACAGATAGTTTTTGTTGACATTTCCATCTGTCAATAAACGAAATTGGCGTTTAAATGGGTCGGTTCAACAATTATTCTCCGAAAAAAAAGTTTGTTTGATTTGACAAACTAATGTTTCCAAGTAGATTTCAATGAATTTTATTTGAAATCTTCATTTGAGGAGATTAAAATTTGTATGGTAAATCTTCGAGGTTTCAAGGAGATTTGTGACAAATCTAGCTAAATCTCGGTTTAGTGCCCGGTGGAAACGTAGTATAAAGCCGCAAATGTTCAAATTGATCTTTGTTGTTAATGGCATATCTTCCAATACTGGCTGTTTTAATACCAAAATGTAACCTCTTATTGGAATACCCTATATTTTGCAAAACTAAATGCAAAACAAAAGTTTTTGATTTCAATCAAATAATTCAGAGTGTATAATGTTTAATATTGAAAGGCAAAAGAAGCGTCATTCGTACTACTATAATATTATATGCACAACCTGGTGGCATGCATGCCAGTCAACTCGTGAAGGGAAAACTAGTTTTTGTTTTGTCTTCTCTTCTTCTATTGGTATATATATATTGTATACCTACTCCCAGTTTCTAGAATTCTAATGGTATTCCCGTACCGTCGAGCGTCGACGTCGACGTCTACATCAGGTTTTATATGAAAATGTTGGTCTCTGCTCTGGCCTAATATATTATGGGAGGGGTGTCGGTCGGGAAAAATTTTGAGGACGTACAGAGCGAGCGGAAAATATACAAGCCATTTGAATATAGTATAAATGTTGATAGGAATCTGCATTCAGATGTAATTACTTTCAGTTGAATTGTCGGTGATTGGGTGTTTCTGACGTTCTTTATTTTATCAAATACAAACAAAAAACTAGCAACAAAACAAAATACTACGAGTTGAAACCTTTTTTTCAATGAAATGCTGTTTGTAACTTATTTCTGAAAAAAAGAAATGATGTGCATGGAGGTAAGGGGTCAAAGAACTTTTGAATAAGCAATTTTGCTTCTATTTTATTTACGAACGAATACAAAATCATTTTTTAGAATTTAGAATTTCGCAATAAAAGTTTATAAATCGTTTTATTTGGTCGAAATCTCAATTAAATTTCTTTGCGCCTCTGCAATAAACAACAATTTTATATGATCTTGGATTAATTAACGATTTATTACTTAACGAAACGATCAACTTTAAAGGTTTTCGAACTGCTTCACTCTCTTTAATTGCTTGACAGATGCCAAAAAAGAACTGTTTATAAGTTGTTTTGTATGTAATGTCACTTTTTTAGGCGTGTTCACCTGGAGTTAGGTCTGTTTATAAATTATTTTCTATCAAATGTCACTTTTAGAGGCATTTTTAATTTGAGCTCAATCATAAATTAATGTGAAGCAATATCCAAAATGATGTTAGTTTTAAAATTGATAATTGTTGTGCTATCATTTAAGCTGAATCCAATATCAATTTTTTTGAACATTTTCGTTGTTTTTAACTTCACCCTTTAGCAAAATGCCTTTTTAAAGCAATTTTCTTTTCCAAAAACTATTTGCATGAAAAATTGTATACATTCTTTTTTAGAACAGTTAAAATAGACTCCAAAAACATTGCTTAATGAACACTGAGGTCTTAATTGTTTCAATGAGGATTTTGTTAAGATGCTAAGGATTTTGTCTTTTTGATTTCATCTGTCAAGATTTCAAGGTCAAACGACTGAATTGGTCAAGCGAAGAGACTTACTGGCTGAATACAATGGATACTTAGCAGCAACTGGAATAGCTGTCCAAATATTGAATACACACACCATTTATGTTACGAACACAACTCAACGCAACCGCAATCGGTGCTGCAGACGGGACGGTGCTCCAAAGGTTCACCAAATTTTAACTTTTCCGTACTGCAATTTGACATTTCAAAACTTATAGCAAAATACTACATAAAACGTACTAAAGGTAAGATCCTGGGCGACTGATGATTAAAGCGAACTGCTTCACTCTCTTTGATTGTTTGACAGATGTCAAAAAAGATCTGTTTGCAAGTTGTTTTGTATGTAATGTCACTTTTTTAGGCGTGTTCACTGGAGTTAGATCTGTTTACAAATCTGTGAAGCAATATCCAAAATGATGTTGGTTAATTGTTTTAAAATTGAAAAA
The DNA here is from genome assembly GCA_951509635.1 of Eupeodes luniger. Classification (NCBI taxonomy): domain Eukaryota; kingdom Metazoa; phylum Arthropoda; class Insecta; order Diptera; family Syrphidae; genus Eupeodes; species Eupeodes luniger. The sequence continues at coordinate 114,723,582 of OX608074.1, forward strand.
TGTTATTTTATCATTTAAGCTGAATCAATTTTTTCGAAAATTTTCGTTATTTTTAACTTCGAGCCACCCTTTAGCAAAATGCCTTTTTAAAGCAATTTTCTATTCAAAAAAACTATTTGCATGAAAAATTGTATACATTCTTTTTTAGAACCAGTTGAAGTATACTCCGAAAACATTACTTTAAAAAGTTAGACCAGAAGGACTAACAATCCAGGAAAACTATGGGTGTATTCATAAACGTCAGCCTAACTAAGAACTGCGTTATCTGCATTCATAAAGTCAGATTTTCGATCGAACTAACCTAGTCGAACTGCAGTACCTACGTTCATAAACGTCAGACTGTCATCAGCGTCGGGCAGATTGTGCAGCTGAATTTGTTTGGCTGCAGAAAGATAATTTTTTAAGCTTAAAAATTGTTTCGTTATAATTTTCTTTCTATTTTTCCTTTGCAAGATATTTGTGCCAATTATAATTTTCTTTTTCGGTAAGCAAATCAAACATCAAGTTCAACAAAATTTGTTTGGCAGCCATTTTTCTCTGACGTTTATGAACTCTGTTTACATACAAATCGGACTAAGTCAGACCTTTTTGTTTACTGCAGACATTCTGCATTGGGAGTGCGTTCACAAATGCATCAGAAAAGAAATGCGATTGTACTAGCGCAGATTTTCTGCGTTAATGAATACACCCTATATATTGATCGTACAAAATTTCGACGAAAGTGAACTTTGGTATGTGGAGCTTCATTTATTTAGGGTCAGCTGTCATGTGGTTTTTTATTAATAATACGTTATTTTGACACTGACATATGTTTTCCGCTTGAAAAACGTTGGGAAGTAGGTATTGAAACAAATTATTTCCAAAGTGAGTAATGCGTTTTTGAAAAGAATAAGCACGTTAAAAACGCAGGTTATTGTCGAGAACACAATGCATCAACAGAAGTTGAGAGTTTGGTGTGGTTTGTAAAGTGGTGCCTTCATTGGAACATTTTTTTGGAAACAACTTTTCGATTAACATGGTGGGCGTTACAGACCCATATTAACTGACTTTTTTTTACTAAAATTGAAGACATGGATTTGGACGACCTCTGGTTCATGCAATATGGCACATCATGCCCCAAAAGTCCGTTTCAAAATCAATCGATATTGGTGACATTGGGGATGAAACTGAAACCATTCACAATGGAAAACAGCCACCTACCTATCTAATGCCCAACTTAAAATTTGTCTACCGTTACTGACTTCACACAGTTCACCAACCTCTCAGAAATAAGAATTTATTTAGAGATCATTGAACTAGCTTTACATGTTTTGTTTTCGTATTAAAAATCGATCCGAGTCAAAACCATGATTATAAAAGTTTTTTCTCTGTATTTCTAATTTTGTTCACGAATTTTGACACAATGAAAAATCATTAACTTAATAAATTAATCACTCTTCTTTTACCCTTATATGTATATGTACTGTACATATTCGCATAGAATGTATAGCCTCTCGTGTACTAACTACTTTTTATTAATGCAATAAAAGAATAAAAAAAACTTCCAACCACACTTTATTCTCATCCAAATTTACTATAAAATGTATATTCATGACGAGTTCCTTAATTCATTAGGAAATTTTATATATGTATTAAGAGGACCTTTGATACTCAACATAATTTCTGCTGACTCATGCAGGCTTGGAGGTTTTTAAAAGCAGCATTCATTATGTCATTATATACTAATTCTTTAATATATCTACAAACATCTAGAATACTGGGTGTTTTTTTTTTTGTGTGTGTATATATGAAGAAATGCTTAATCACATGCGGGTACAATTTAATTTCGACTAATTCTATTTTTCTACAATAGTTCAGTCACAATACGACTCAAGTATATGTACATCATGCCAGTGAACTATTTAGCTTCACTTTTGTAAAATATGAGCGATGAATGCAAAACACGAAGACACTAAAACGACCAAGACGGACGTCAACGATACGCATTCAGTCGTATGTAACTATTTCTATTAAGTCGATTAAAGGTCCAGGAAAATCATTGGGTACAAAGACATTTTTTTTTTCATACATACTCGTGCATATATTAAGTTGATGGCAATGGATTTAATTGGAATGGAAGTTGTTATAGATTGCGATCTAGAAAGTGGGAGAAAAATGTCACTTAGATAAGAATATACAATATCTTATGTAGGTTAGGTACTCTTGTGACTTAACTGACAGAATAAGGGTGCAACTTTTTTTTTTTTTTTTTTGGGTAAATAAGAGGGTGGTAATTGCTTCTCAAGATTCGATTTGCTAGATAAAAAGTTAGATTTTGGGGTAACGACAAACGACAGCGTGACGTGCAAGTTTAAGTAGAGAATTTTGGGGTTAGTCTCCACGGAAAGGTATTGTTGCAGTTAGAGATATAATAAGTTACTTCCAGATTAAAAATGATAATACGACTTATATTTGAAACTTTATATATTTTTACTTAATTTTGTAACTTTTTTTTCAATTTTAAGAATTTGGGATACCATGCCAACCAACCTGCACGAAACTTCTCTTTTTGTTATCATATTACGTGGCTTAATTGTTTTTCTTTTTTACTTTTATTGTTGGAGCCATAAGTCTATTCAGTAGCCTGGTAAAACCTACTGGCTTACACTTAAATCACAAAAATCGATTTTTACTCCTGTCAAGATCCGAACATTTAGTCTAAAAAAGTTCATGATGTTGCTTACAAGCATTTACATACATAACGTCTACAGAAAGCAAAATTGTTCTAACAATTTAAAAAAGGTTCAACATTTTCATTTTCAAATCACGGAACTTGACGGATTTCGTATAACCCTTGAAACTTTTTGATGTCCGTCATTTGACAATGTCAGCGACAATTCTTTGGTTGCTAGCTCCTACCTCTCTAGTGTATCAACCGCATCCAGGCGAAGCAAGATCTTCAACTATAACAGGACGATAAAGAGGTTTGGAAAAGTTGAACTGGGACGACATGACAATACTGAAACGGAAACGACTGCACAATATGGAAGGACCTTTCTTGATAGAGAATGCTGGGGAACTATCCGGGGACAAGCCGAGAACGAACCGAAATCCCTCCCTAGGGATGTCCCTTTCAAGACATTGATGGGGGCACCACTGTCCATAGCTGGACTCGAGCTAAGAAAAGGGGTTAACCGAGTGCTAGTGCGCAAAGCACTCTCTTGCAAGGAAATGAAGAAAAGGGATAAGATATAGTAGGGGATTGTTCTGATACAACTAAGGACATAACTAGGGAACTGTGCCGTGAAATAAGGCCAAGTGAAATAAGATCTACTTTTAAAAACTGGTCTTATTGCACTTTAAAAAAGAGGCTGGGATGCGACCCACACTTATAACTTCCCATCCCGTCTGTCGATTTGTCTTGCTTAAAAGTTTGTCTATATGTATCAATTTTCACCAAATGGGCGTACTATTTTTTGTAGATTTTATTTTATTGAATATCGAAAATAATATTTTCTGTGAAATAAAATAAGTTTGAAGCCAATATTTTTAATTTTTGAAAAGCTATTTCAGTCGAAAGTAAATTTTTACCAAGTTTTAGTATTGTTGTTTTTTTTTGGTTTTTAATTTTTTGTAAGTTAAAATTGGTTGGAAACCATAATCTCAAATTTTTGAAAAGCTATTTGAGTCGAAAGTAAATTTTTACCAAGTTTTAGTATTGTTTTTTTTTAGGTTTTTATTTTTTGTAAAAAAAAATGTGAATTCGATTTTTCTCAAAATTTTATCGAATTTTGAAAATAATATTTCTTATAAATTAAAATTAGTTAGAAGCCATTATCTCAAATTCTTGAAAAGATATTTGAGTCGAAAATCAATTTTTACCAACTTTTGTAAAAATTTTTTTTCGGTTTTTAATTTTTGTAAAAAAAACTGTCAATTCTTTTTTTTTCAAAATTTTACTGAATGTTGACAACAATATTTTTTAAAAGATAAAAATAGTTTAAAGCCAATATCTCAAAGTTTTGAAAGGATATTTGAGTCAAAAGTAAATTTTTACCAACTTTTATTAATTTTTTTTAGGTTTTTATTTTTTGTAAAAAAAACTGTTCATTCGATTTTTCTCAACATTTTTACGAATGTTGAAAACAATATTTCTTATAAGATAAAATAAGTTTAAAGCATTAATCTAAAGTTTTTGAAAAGATATTTGAGTCAAAATTCAATTTTTACCAACGTTGAGTAATGTTTTTTAGATTTTTATTTTTTTATAAAAAAAACTGTCAATTCGATTTTTCTCAAAATTTTTCCTAATGCAGAAAACAATATTTCTTATAAGTTAAAATTAGTTAGAAGCCATTATCTCAAATTTTTGAAAAGATATTTGAGTCGAAAATCAATTTTTACCAACTTTTGTTAAATTTTTTTTTTGGTTTTTAATTTTTGTAAAAAAAACTGTCAATTCGATTTTTTTCAAAATTTTACGGAATGGTGGCAACAATATATTTTGAAAGATAAAAGTAGTTTAAAGCCAATATCTTAAAAATTTTGAAAAGATATTTGAGTCGGAAATCAATTTTTACCAAATTTGAGTAATGTTTTTTTAGGTTTTTATTTTTTTATAAAAAAAAACTGTCAATTAGATTTTTTTCAAAATTTCATCAGATGTCAAAAATATTATTCTTCATTGCACAAAATTATTTTGGAGATGAAATCATATTTTAGTAGTAAAATTTTAGAGGTGAAAAATTTTTTATAAAAAAAACCGTTAATTGGATTTTTTTTCCAATTGTTTTGTATCACGTTACAATATATAATATAAAATTAATTCAAGTCTCTAGCGTCATTGGTTCATGAGATATTTAGATTTAACCAAAATTTTCACCTTTTTTTTAAACTGCTATGGTAAAAAAAAACCACCCACGCAATTTTTTTGAGAGCCCTTTCTGCATCTTTCTGCCTTATTATCTGTATAACACAATTTATTTGAAGTCGATATCTCTTCTGGTTCTTGAGCTATGGACGACGAAAAAAACGTCGCGAACGTACGGACGTACGAACGTACGTACAGTACACACGCACGCACAGACATCTTTCTAAAAATCTTTTATTTCGACTCTAGGGACCTTGAAACGTCGAGAAATGTCAAAATTTTCAATTCGACAAATCGGACCCATTACAATAACTTCCTATGGGAAGTTAATAAAATAAGGCCAATTCTTTAAATTTGGATTAATTTCACTTGGCTTTATTTCACGGATCCCTAGGGAACACGTCAAAAGAACCAACCAGCTCGGCAACTGGCACAATCATGGGTCTTCTAGGCCTGATTGCACTGAAACAAGGTGGTGAAAGAAATGTTAACGATTTTTGTAATGAATTTTAAATAATTTCAAAGCGTGTTGAAGACGTGTTCCATTTTTAATAATGGCTATTATACTTGTAAAATGTCAGAAGATGAAAGCTTACAAAAGTATTAAAATATTTCGTTATCAAATGACGAAATTGTTTCAATTTTTTTTTTTGGAACCAAGGAGGGATTTAAAGGTCTTACATCCGTTTAAAAAATATCTATAGTAATGTTTGGAACCATTAAGAGCACAAATCTACAAAATAATAAATTGAAAACTGATGTAACTTCTTTGATATTCCCCAAACACTACGAACAAAGTTCAACAAAGGCAAAATGTTAAAAAGAATCAAATGGAATTTTTGGCATATTTTTGAATTTAAAGTTGTTAAATGTAATTTTAGATTGAACATAAGAACATCTGACACTTTTCACGTAAATAAGATTTAAAACACAAATTCTTTATGAGACCGAAATAAAAAACACAGTAGCCTATATATTCCAAAACCCAGAAAGACAAACTTTTTCCATCAACCATAAACCTAACCTATTCATCGTAAAAATAATTTCGCAAACACAATATTTAAAAAAAAAAAAACTTAATGAAAGAGAAAACTCTCGCCCAAGAGATGACACTTTCAAAACACCCCATAAATTCGAATTAAAATGTTTCGGTTTCATTTCTAAACTATTTAGCCTTCAGATAAAATAAAAAAAAATAAAAGTAATTTAAAATAAAAATATACACACTTTAAAAAAAATGTTGGCTTGTGTTCAAAGTTATTCATATTATAATTATTCAAACAAAATCCGACTAAGTATGATGTCATTAAATATGTATACGCGCAGGGTTATGAACTTTTTGTCTTATTGTTTCAAATGAAATGAACGCATTTGGGGGGGGGGGGGGTGAGTTTGACATTTATTATTTCATTCACGATTCACATGTAGTACCTAGCTGGAGAACTATAAGTGTTGCCAGATGTAGGCGATTCTGTCACAAAATATATGATAGTAAAACATTCTTCCATCAGTTCTGTATTTTGTTAAAAAAGTTTCAAATTGAGATAGCTTAAAAACTTATAATTTAACTTAACTATTTTTGTACTTAATATATTCTTTATAATTCAAGGTATTTTATTTTTGATTTATTTTGTTATTACTTTTTATTTTCCACATTTTTTTGCTTAACTTTTATTAATTTAAGATTTAAAAGACCAACGGCAACACTGCGCCTCACAACACTCGAAAAGCTTTTAAGCTCTTCTTCAATAAACCATCTTCGTCGTATTATCCTGTTCAGTTTTGTATTCGTTTTATACATAGGCATTGGTATGTAGGTATTATGTATGATGGAGGACGAAATCATGTGGATCCTTTGTGCTTATAAAACAGCAACAAAAATCGATAACTTCCTTCAGGCCATACACCCTTGTGTGTGTCTACAGGAATTATTTCATTTATAAATGAAATGAAAATAAATATTGATTTTTCATTCAGGGTCGGAATTTTGTTTCTATGAGGAAAAAACCCGAAAATATATGATTATGATGATGTTGAAAATACTTCGAGTTATATTAAACATCATATTTATGGATATAAAAAAAGGAAATATAAATTAGACTTCAAAAATATTCCTTCAACTCACCACCACCATGCACGAGCCATTGCGTTGCGTTGGGGGTGGGTGGATAGATGAGAGAATTTTATGCGTCATAGAGTTTTATTGCGAAAAACAAAATGTCTAGTCAGGTGTGTTGGAGATAATGATGATTATTATTATGATGATGATGTTGATGAAGTATTTAAAATGACATTTTGACAGGGAAAGTGATTCAAGCTGGCAGGAAGTGACTTAAATTTGACTATGAAAAAAAATACATATATAAAAATATGGAACAAGAAAATTATGACGAGCACGAATGTATTATATTTGAAAATTGTGTCATATCCGAAACTAATAAAAATTAGTTTAAAATTTTGTTACCTATACATAAATTTTGAAATGTTTAGGGATGTAGTTTTTCATAAGTTTGCATATTTATGATAATTTAATCAACTTAAAATAGAAAATGTTTATTGAAATTATAAAAGATTTTAAATGTTAAAACTTGAATACAAAATATTTCATAACTTATGTCTAAAGGGCATTTTAATAAGAGATTTCATTTTAGACATCCCTCTTTCAGGGCAGCTGTCACCTTTGAAGCTGTCATCTTGACAGTTGACAAGTAAACACTACGACATTACTAAAAATGCAACAATACACTAACGCATTGAAATTGTTGAACTTTTATTACAAAAATGGTGATGGTTTTTGTTTGCAGCAATCTAGTTTCTTCGCTGATGGTGTTCCTGAGATGCATCAAAATGATCCAAACTTCTATTGAAGATTCATCTTTAGTGATGGGGTACATTTCCACCTTAGAGGATACGTAACCTGAATTGTCATTTGTGCGGTGAATGGATTGCCGAAACGACATATGAATTCTGGTTTTTCATGACCGGAATTAGAAGATATTAATGTAGACGACGGCCGGCGCGGCGGCGATATTTATTATCAACTAGGCGGTGCTACGTGTCACACAAGCAACGGAACAATCACAAAGATAAATATCTTGACCGTGTTATTAAACGTAAATGTATTTATTAAAATATAGGGTTTTCTAATAGGGACAGGTTAATTTTGACAGCTCGAGGCAGCCATATTGTTTCTTTTACTTTATGTCAAAATATCTTCTTTTGATCAGTCACTGAAGACAAAATATTTGTGGCAACACGTGCCATGAATAAAACTTTATTATAAAAACGGGTGTTCTCTATTAACAATAACGATGCGCGCTTTGAGCCCTTTTTATGGGGTGCATGGTCGTCCTTCCAAGTCGACTATTCAACGTTTGGTAACTTAATTCGAGTCCACCGGCTCAGTGAAAAATCAGCCAACACCCGTACGTCAACGAAACGCAAGATCTGCCAAAAACATCGCTGATGTTCGTGAAAGTGTGAAGAATAAACCGAGGTGTTTTGGGCCTCCACCCATATAATCGAACCCAGCAGCTGAAACCAAACGACCGTACGCAGCGTCATATGTTTGCTAATTGGATTTTATAGCAGTTAGACGTTGATCCCAATTTCGGTCGAAAAACCATCTTTAGCATTGAGGCCCATTTTTGGACGAATAGGTACGTGATGATTTGGGATGATACACATCGGTCCGTACTTCTTCGAAAATGATGCCAACCAGGCAACTACTGTCAAAGGCGATGGCTATAGATCGATGATCACCAACTTTTTGTGGCCTCAATTTGATGATATGGACACCGAGGACATATGGATTCAAAAGAATATCGCTACAGAGCTCAGGGCACAATTTCCAAATGCCCAACTACTCAACGAACACAGTCATCGAGATACAAATGCAATATCAATGGTACCAACATTTCAGAACGAAATCACATAAGATCCATTCGAGACTCGTTTAAATGTCAAAAACCCATCCGTAGTAAGATTCTACTTTAACTTTTATCAGTAGTATTCATACTACGGATATTGTTTTTGTTATTCGTGTAAAATCCTACTATACTATTGATAGATTTTCCAACAAAACACGGGTTTTGTGTTACTTTTAATTATCTCCCTATTTCCAATAAATACATACAGAACAAACCCATGCTGTGTTTTCACCAGGACGACACAAAATTAGATTTAGATTTTCCCATAAGCCTATAACATACTTAAAATACCAAATGGCTAATAATTCAGATGACAATATTATTGTAACCCCTTTCTAGGTCAAATGTACATATTTTTAGGCATGTTCATAAGTCGGTATGTATGTTCCCATGTATATACGAGTATAAGCATGTTGAAGCAACAATCGCTGTGCAGACACCGGAACACTTTTATATATGTATGTTCTGTATATTATGACTACCAGTCCAGAAACCAATTTATTTGGTACAGTATCAGTGAAATAGGAGGTTCGTATATACAAGGTATAAGTTCATTTTGTGAAAATTGAACATACTTGTAGGTATATGTTATATGTACCCTAGAAATTGAATGAAACTGCATGACATCTCATTGCCTTGATCTAAAATTAGGTCATAAATGTCTGCAGCTATAATATTTGCAAACCTATTTATGTGACCATAGCGAAATTTAATGGAAATATTCTCTGCATGCAAAAGATAGGGATAGCTTTTTTCCTGCCTTCGAAAAAAAGTTTTGAAGGTCTATATTATGTACCTACATACATAGTATTAATAACATATAATTTAATTTATTTTTAAACTCTGAATTTTTAAGATAAAACTACAAGGAAAATAATCAAATAAGCGATAAAAAGTTCAATTGAGATAGTATACATCATAAACCCAAAACTTTTGTAATCGATTTGAAGCCCCTTTATGAAAATTTCGTTATAGGGATGTAATTTATTGAGTATTGTTGATTCTGCCAAAGTAGTCTGTTAAGATCAGCAACGATTTTCCGAATATTTTGATTTAAGAAAAGGTGCCCCCACAAACTGGTATTTAACAATAGTCATGTTCTTTGGAAAATTTATAACCACTTAGTAAAGAAAATTGAAAAAAAAAAACGATTATAGTCACTTTCATATTCAGTCTTTTCTTTTAATCTTAAATTAAGCGGGTTCGATAGTTTTGTTTTTACACGGAGTTTACACGGGACATATTTGATGTCTAGACGGTCATTAATTACGATTTGACTATCAATGCAAAATTTCCACTAGTTAAATCTCTGACTTGTAGCACACCGTCAATGCGTTGAAGTTGCCTCTCGCTTTCACATAATTTTTGGAGTAGTTTGACATTTATTTTGACGTATTTGGAATTATTTCCAAATGCCTGTCAAAACCCTTGAACAAAAGGAAATTCCCAAAAAAAAAACGATTTTTTCAGATAGCTTTTAAATTGTACAAGTAGGAAATCTATACTAATATTATAAATGCGAAAGTAACTCTGTCTGTCTGTCTGTTACTCAACCACGCCTAAACTACTGAACCAATTTGCATGAAATTTGGTATGGAGATATTTTGACACCCGAGAAAGGACATAGGCTACTTTTTACCCCGGGAAAATGACGCATTCCCATGGGAAAATTCAGGTGGGCCGATCGTTTTTACGCCTAAACTACTAAACAGATTTAAATGAAATTTAGTAAGGAGATAGTTTGAGACTTAAGAAAGGACATGAGTTACTTTTGACCTCGGGAAAACAAAGCATTCCCATGGGAAAAATTACTTTCCGTTGAATCTGATCGCTTTCACTCCTGAATTACCAAATATTTGAATAATATTTGGATAAAATTGGTATTAAGGGAAAACAACGCATTCCCAACCCTTCTCATAAGTTGAGATTGAAGGTTGGTGTTCCAGTCCTGTTAATGAGAAATCTTGACGCATCGAAGTTGGTACACGGCTACAGATTACTCACCTAGGACGAAATATTATAAAAGCTATAATCATGAAATGTTTTTATTCCCTGCATTCCGATAATTCCAACCAATTTGCCATTTCAGTTTAAGAGAGTGTAGTTTCCTCTGAAAGCAGTATTTGCAAAAACAATAAATAAAGCTCAGGTTCAAACGCTGAAAATTGCAGGTGTAAATTTGGAAAAAAAACTGTTTTTCCCATGGACAATTATATGTAGCGTGCTCACGAGTCTCAAACCCACAAAATCTTTACGTTCTGGCCAAGGAAGGAAAAACAAAAAACGTCGTATGTATATAAAAATGTATTGCAGTAACCTATCTTCTTCTTAAAACCCTAACCTAACCTAACCTATGACAATTTCACTTAGTATGGCCTCATCCCATCTCGGCACAATTGAAACATACGTACAAAAAAGGACAGCTCAGGTTTTTTTTATACTTCTATCCAAAAAAAACTATCTAATGCGGACGAAGTCGTGGGTAAAAGCTAGTAAACTATATTTTGCTATAATATGAAAATTTCGAATTTCAAGTAGAAAAATTAAGATTTTTTTGGAAATGTTTTAAATACTAAAAAAAACCACTTGGATAGACATGAAGTTTTATTTCCAAATTTTTTTGACATAATACAAATCTCTGAAGAAAAAAATTCACTACCGAACACATCCCAGTACTAACCTTTTCGAAGAAAATATTCTTTTTCCCTCGAATTAGGCACCATCTATATATCTTACCATATCAAACATTTTTATGTACTTAAAATGCTGACCAAATTTTAAGATACAGGTTCAGACGACAAAAGAGACTTGAAGGTAAGTCAAGTTTCTAGTATCTGATTGGCCAGCTGCCAAAAAATGTCCTTCTAATTAAGGCAACTTTATGGGAAAGTTAGTGAAGAAAAATCTCCCTTTATAATCAAATCAAGGCTGCTTAATTCAAAATATCAGCTGATCATGTTTTTTAATTCAACTGAAAGCTGAACTGAGTTAATTTATTGACCAATTTGTGTAATTATTGTGATTAGTGGAAATATAGTGTTCCGTCGGCTTTTTTGGTCGCTGTAGTCTTTGCAATGAAACAATTAAGTTACATTATTTTTTCCAACGTTTCGGCAGAGATTGCTGCCTTCTTCAGGGGAACTTTATTAACACAAAAAAAAATATACAAATAATCTTAGTTAGATCAATGGTATACAAATACAATAAATTTTACTCACTCAAGAAAAATAGGAAACAAATTTAATATTAATTATATTAATTAATATAAATTAAATATAAAACTATAAATATGAAGTTAAGTCTAAATGGATAAAGCACAAATTACATTTAAGAAGAAAGAAGAGAGCAATATACAGCAGAAATGTTTTGTGTGTCTTGTTTTCGGTACATGTTGTTTTTGTTATTGAGAATTTGTAATGTTTCTAACGTGTATAGTTTCAAAACATGTTTCCCTGTCTGCAGAACTTCCACGCCTTCAAAGTTTTGAGAATGACCGCTTACAATGCTGTGCTGTGGTCAGGGCTGTCTTCTTTTTTTAGTTTTATGTCGGACTTATGATTCGAGATGCGTTGTCTAAGAAGTTGTTTTGTGGTCCCAATATAACACAGGTTGCACGGTTTATTTGATTTACCATTGCAGTTAATTTTGTAGATCACATCTGTTTGTTTGTCCTTATCAGGTTTCATCTTGAGTTTAGTAAAACATTGATCAAGTGTTTTGTTTGATTTGAAAGCAAGGCGAACCTCTGTCAATTTTTTGGAAATGGATTTTTTGAAGTTGTCGGATAAAGTTGGAACGTAAACCATGGTTTTGTGGTGCGTTCTAATGGGTTCATCAATATTTTCTCGTGGAATTTGCATTTTGTGTATTAAAAGGAGACTTCGAATTATGGTAGAAGGATAACCATTGGCACTTGAGATTTTGATGACTTTTTTCTCGTTGGTGGAATCGTACATCACTTATTTTGAAAATTTTATTCACGAGGTTGGACGCAGTATTTATGATAATATGCCTTGTTTGGTTTGATAGGAAATTAACTAGTCTTCCAGATGAGGTTGGTTTTTGATACCAGTCGAAAAGCAAACGATTTTCTTCACGGTAGATTTTTACATCTAAGAACGATATTGTTTTGTTAAACTCATTTTCAATTGTGAATTGAATTTTTAAGTGGAATCCGTTTAGAATTTTTAGTACTTTTCTTTTATCCATTATTGCAAATATGTCGTCAACATATTTTGCTATGAACGCAGGTTTTTCTTCGATGTTATTTAAACATTCATCTAAAATGTGGTCCAAAACCAGATTTGCAATAGTCGGAGATAGTGGGTTGCCCATTGGCATCCCAAAAATTTGTTTGTAGATAGTATCTTTGTATTGAAGAAAATTGTTTTCTTTAAGACAAAAGTCTAGAATCTCAATAAATTTGTTTTGTGCGATCTTTGTGCTTTTATTTATTATATCCCATTTCTTCTTAGCAATGGTGATAGCCAGTTGAACGGGAATGTTAGTGAACATGGAAACTGCATCAAACGAATTTTTTATAGAGTAGCTTGAATTTGTTGTCACGCACTGTAAAATTTTTCCAACATACTTAGATAGCTCGTAGCATGGTACATTCATGGATGACGTAATCGGTCGCAGCGGCATGTCTGTTTTATGAATTTTTGGCAATCCGTAAATGGATGAACTTCATAACTCTGTGATGTATTTATTTACTACACAATTTTATTTAAAGTTTTGTGTAAAAGTTTTCCTTGAAAAAGGAATTAGAACTTTTGTTTTTTACAATTATTCAAAAAACAACTTATGGTGGTCTTGTAACCTGTGTGTAGATAATAACGTTGTAAGTACTTTTTGCAAGTAAATGATAGTCAAGTAAGTTGCAAGTTTTAAATTAATGACATCTGAAAAATTAACTAGCTGCCTTGGTCTTGTTTTGCGTTGAAAGAATGCAGTTAACTGTAAATGAAGTCACTTATGTTGTTTGAACTTGCTCAAGTGCTCACTCTTGATTATTTTTTATTGTTTTGCATTTATTTTAGGATTAAATTTAGGATCTTAGCTAACTTGATCTAGTCTGAAAATCTAGCATAATATCAATTCTTCGGTAAATCTATTAGGGCGAATTTGAGCACTAGTGTTCAACTTGCAGGGAAAATCTAAATTTGAACAACTCCGGAGTTGGTTTTAACTCGAAATTTTATCAAGAAGTTGAAAATTGTTTTTTTTTTTACTATTTCAACTCCCACTTTAGAAGTTTAGATTCAAAAATATTTTCAATTTTGAATAATACCCTGGGATATTTGAGAAAGATCTCATCCAAATTTCAGTAACAACTTTCGATTTGACATTTTTGAATAAGGTTATTCTTTAATTAATTCTGTTCGGTATTTCAAATTCTGTTTGATACGTGAAATATAAAGTGAAAAGTAAAATAAAAATGGACAAATCAAATTAAATAATGAAAAAAGTGTAACAATTGAAGAGGAAGATTGTTTGGTGCGAACTGGATTGGAGTGTAATTCAATAAAATAAAATAAAAAGACGAACGGTGCTACCAATCGCGATAAGGACAAAGCGTAGAAAAGAAAAATTAAACAAAAGCACAAGTTTGCTAAATTAACTTCTACTATTTTGGGCAGTTGATAAAATCTACAGTTAATCAATTCTAGAGTTTAAAATCGGAAGTTGAAATTGTCAAATTTGGCTGAATAAAAACAAATTTACAAGTTGAAGATAAAAATCCTCAAATTAAGTCAAATTCTTATAAAATATAAACCCAGCATCAATCAAAGTATAATTGGATACTCAAAAAGTTGCCTTAAACGTCGTATTATACTCTTCGAGTTTGATAGTTTATTAACTTGACACTCTTTGCCCTTGTAATTTGGAAACATGAACTCCCTACCAATCGTTTTTATTTTGTAAACTTCTATTCTAAGGTTATCAAGAAAATCGGGACCAACCTTGTGTAAAGTTCAACGTTCAAATCTATTGAAAAATCGATGTCGCCTTAAATTTTTCTACACTTCAACTTGGTCGACAATCCCAAGTTAACATTGTATTTATTTTATTTCAGAAAAAATAATAGCATCTACTTAAAAACTTTAAGTGTTGTATTTCCAAACTAGGCAGAAGGTGGTATAATTTTGTATTGCTTTTTTTTTTATTTATTCGACCTCAATAAATTGACACAGTTTCTTCTTTTTTTATTTAAAAGCCTTTTTAAGCATCTTTTTATGTGCATTTTCAAAGAAAACATCTAAATTTTTCCAGATTTTCCAAATTCGTCTTTTGTTGATCATTAGCACTTGGCACATGTCAAGGTGTATAATCTGTATAGTGCTTAAATTCCAGCACTTAATTATCGAACAAAAAAGATAAATCGATTCTTAATGGATTTGAGTCTAGGAATTTTGTTATTCTTATGTCTGTCATTCATAAGAGTATTGCGATTTTTATTATTTTCAATGAAATACTTAAATTATACAAAAAATTTTAATAAAATTCTATTCTATTTTAATTCACAAGTTATAAATTTTGAATAAATAAAATAAATGTCTGTTTCTTTCACACTTCTTCTTAAGAACAAATAATGCGTCCGACGAAGCTGGCACTGGTGTTATGAAATGACAAACTTGACATAATAAATGACTACATAGAAGACTTAAGCAACTAAAAAGCTGGTTCTGGTAAACTTAACCCAAGAAACATTATAAACAAAATCTAAAATACATAAATAACAACAACCAGCTTTAGAGAAATACATAATTTACTTTAAAATACATAATTTTAAAAAATCTATGGGGAAATTAAACAAATACAAATTAAAAAAAAAAAAAAAAAACCAGAAGAAAGAAAGAAAAATTATCGAAATATTTTTACAGATCAAAAATTTGTATTCAAAACCAACAAAACATCTCATCTCAGAGCCATCAGACAATATGCGTGAGCTGGTATAGTAAACTGGTCGTCTCGACGCTTCGTCGTCGTGCGTCGTCATCCTCAGTGGCGGCGGCGGTGGCGGCGGCAACGTTCGTCAGCATCTGTTCTAGCTGACAGTATTATAATATTCTATAGAGTTGTATGTGGATATTCTCTGCTTGTTTTGTGGGCTTTGGATTTTAAATAATTAAAATTGGGACGAGAGGGGGACCGTACCATACCATGCCCATGCCATGCTTTGCTTTGCTTTGCTTTGCTTTGCTTATGATACTGATGATATCATTCTCATTTTACTTTTGGAATGAGAATTTAAACAACGAAAAAAGAAAAATAATTTATTTTTGCAATAATTTTTTGTTCCAAATAAAATTTGTGTCTCTAGCGAAATAAATCTGTGATTATTTTTATTTTAAATTTTCTTTTTGTTCGAAAAATGAAAATATCTTTATTTTTAACTGCACTTATTTTGAAAATTGGTGTTGTTGATAAAGTCTGTGTAAATTTCGATATGGAAATTCAATCAAGGCGTGGTATTGGCGCCGCCGCCGACGCGCACTGCCACCACTTCTGACGTTACAAAGGAAATATGAATTTTTATTTTGTAACAACCGAATGTATGTAGGTACATGGATAAATGAAACAATCATCAATCATGTTTCTATTTTCAGAACAATTGAAAACAATAGTAATTGATAAATCTTTCAGTTTCATCATATACTAAGTAAAACACAAAACATTTCGTTAACCTTCAAAGTCTTATTAAAGTTCCATTAAGACATTCATTCATTATTCACCATTAAAAAAAACGATAAAATATTTTATAAATAATCCTTTTGTTCCTGATAACACTGGTCAATAAAATCAAGCTTTGTTTTTGCCACACAAAACAAAAAGGACTTTTTCAAAGTAGAGAAAAGTTTTTCGCGTGATCTACGGTCCCGTATGCATAGAAGGTGAGTAAAGGAGAAGATGGAACGACGAGCTCTACGGGCTATAGCGACGTAGACTTAGTTAGAAGGATAAAAGTCCAACGACTGAGATGGCTGGGTCACGTAGAGCGCATGCAAACCAATGCTCCCACCCGGAAAGTCATCGAATCCACGCCCACAGGACAGCGAAGTAGAGGAAGATCGCGGATCAGGTGGCGCTCACAAGTTCAAAGTGACCTCACTCAACTTGGAGTGCTAGAGCTAGATGGGGAAATGTGGCCCAAATTCACACAGGACTGTAGCGCCATATTAAGTAAGTAAGTTTTAACAAAAATTGATAATTATTACGCACAGTACATATCAATATCTCTGAAGCACAGTTTTTGAGAATTCTCATAAATTATGAGATGACTTAAAGGTCTTTATTTGACTCTACATGAAGCTTTGAACATTTTTAAATGTTATAATATGCTATCGTGGTTTTGAAAAATACTTCTCAGTTAATTTTTGAATCCGAACTCAGATTTCAGCTA
The DNA here is from genome assembly GCA_951509635.1 of Eupeodes luniger. Taxonomy (NCBI): domain Eukaryota; kingdom Metazoa; phylum Arthropoda; class Insecta; order Diptera; family Syrphidae; genus Eupeodes; species Eupeodes luniger. The sequence continues at coordinate 114,740,767 of OX608074.1, forward strand.
TATGCTCAAATTTAAAAATAATCGTTTTCAACATAATTTTATGAAATTGGGTATTCTCCAGCAACAACGATGTGCGCGTTGAGCACCGGCTTTGTGAACACTCAGCCAACACCCATGCGTCAACGAAAGGCAACATCTGGCGAAAACGTCGCCGCTGTTCGTGAAAGTCTGCAACAGAATCTGAGGCAGTCAATTCCGTGTAGCTCGCAAGAACTTGGTATGTCACTTACACGGCGAATTTTTGCGTCGTGATGATTTGGGCCTGCACCCATGCAAAATTGAACTAATCCAGGACCTGAAACATAACCACTATACGCAGCGTTATATGTTCGCTAATTGGATTTTGGAGCAGTTGGAAGTTGATCCCAATTACTGTCGAAAAGTCATCCTTAGCGATGCGGCCCATTCTTAGATGAATGGGAACGTGAATAAGCAAAATTTCACGATTTGGGACGACACCCATCCACGAGAGATTCATGAGGACCCAATGCATCCAAATAAAGTTACTGCTTGGTGTAGATTTTAGGCTGGAGGCTTGATCGGTCCGTACTTATTCGAAAATGATGCTGGCCATGCCATCATACCGTCAACGGCGATCGCTGTAGCTCGATGATCATCAACTTCTGGACACCAAAGACATATGGTTTCAACAGGATGATGGCGCTACGTGCCACACAGCTCAAGACACAATTGAGATAAAACCTTATATCTCATCATAAAATCAACTTGCCTTTAATGGAAAACCCTTTATAATGTTTTTTTTTCGAATTTAAAAAGAAATTGATTTTGAAGTCGAATACGAACTAAGGCTATCAAAACCATAGGAAAAGTACAAATCAGTGTAATGGATTCGTCATTAATTAAAATCCAATTTGACTGTTTCCTGCCCATTAGAATAGCACTAGACAAATTCTTATAAAAATCGGCCAGACGAATTCAATGACAATGTGCAAGCTGTTTAGAAGAAGCTTGTTGATTAGAACATCGACCTTCACTAAACAAAAGGACCGGATAAGTTCTTATATCCATAAGATACAAATTCTCCTCAAAATTTGATCCTTATATACCTACCTACTATAAAATATGTATCTAAGAATGAAGAACGACCCCATTACTTCTCTAGAGATGCATTTATCTGTCTGATTTTGAAAGTAATCAAGTAATTTAAAATTACCCCATATATCTGCATTGACCAAATTTTTTTTAAAATTCAACCTGTGATTAGTGGCAAACTGTCAATGTCAACTATATTTAGTTAAAACAACATATTCTTATTCATACATAGATTGGTATGCATAAGTTCGAATAGTGAAAAAAAAGTACCCTCTTATAAATTGACTACATCACTCAAAAGATCATTGCTTCCTTCATTGATATACAAAACTATGTGTTTTTCTTACATCTCGAAAGCACCTACATATAGTGATTGTTGTTAAAAAGTTTATTGTGAAAAAAAGCGAGCTATTATATGTACCTATAGAGGTACTCATATAATGTATATTCAGTTCATCATCTGTTCATTTGCACTTAACTTATTGAGTTCATTTGAATGAGTCAATGAATAGAATGGCAAGGCCTTTCACATTTACAACCTTATGGGTAGTACAAGTTATAGGCAAATGTGTTTATATAAATTTGTATTTATTTTTGAAAAAAAAAGAAAAATGTTTATTCCAAAATGTACTCATACCTTAGATACATACATTTAATATAGATACTGTACATACTCGTATGTATGTATGTAAAATTTGAATCTAGCCGGCTTTAGTAAGATTTGTATTTTACTTGCCGCTCTATTTCCAGAATCTAGACACGTATCCATTGGATATGAACCGAAACCGAGTCCGAGACAACACACAACGTTTAAATGAGTCAATTGGTTACTAAGTTTAGCATTCATTTCCTATTTCATTTGCTTTATCGCACGTTCGGATCTTTTCAAGTGGGATATTATAGTATTTTCAGTTTTTTTTTTTTTTTTTCGGGGTGCAATTGAATACTTGAGTGAATTTTAATTGAACTTTATAGCTAGATGAGTTATTATGTCGAATAATATGTGTTTATGATATCAGAAAGTACATTAATTTATTGGACGTGACTTATAAGGCAACAAAACGCACATTCAAATTACAATTAGATCATTTTTCTTTTGTTTTTAATTCAATATTAATGAATATAAAGATTTTTTAGTCATTGTTATTGTTAACCAGTAAACTCATGAACCTTTCATGTTAAGGAACCTTTTCTACACCTCAAGACATATCACCAAAAAACATTACATGCACATTTAGATTTAGAAAGTTAATATGCAAAGAACATTCAATATCCAAATTATTCTTTTAACAACATTTATTCAAACTACAAAAAATAGTAAGGTAAACATGAAGGCAGGCACCAACAACAGAGTTATCCCCATCAACCAAATTAATCTGCATACCTATAACCTTGCTGGGTCTGATAAAGTGTGGAAAATTGTTTCTTTTCACACATTACTTATTTAATCTGCAGATTACCTAGTTTTATGCACATGAAAGTATTCCTCACTTTAACTACATTCCTTATTGAAGATTATGAAGGACTACTTTCATATCGAACCGATCTAATAAGCATCGACTCAATAAAAATATGTTTAGTTGATATGAAACAAAAGTTTTCTTTTATACCTACATATATTATTTACTACCTTCCTAAAGGGAGTTATTTTAAGTCATACGAATCGATGTATCTTTCTGTCCTATGTACAACTTAACGAAAAGAGAAATTTCAATTTGCTCTTTTTCGCGAAGGTAGAATTAAACTAACCAAATAATCGTTATAGACATATTTTTTGTTTGCCTAAAATTTGTATGAAATAAATAGGTATAGCTTCAACTGATGCCCCATTGGACCCTACTTTAAATAAATACAAATTTATGGGTAGATGTCAAGTTATCTTTGTGCAAACTTAAATATGTAATAGCGATAGCGAGAAAAGTATGTTTAAATTGATTGTCAATCATTGTCAGATCTCAAACAGTTTTTTGAAAAACACACATAAAGAAAGCACATTCAAAATGATGATATAGGGAAAGGGTCGAACTTTGAGATCTATTAAATGCACCTCAGGAGTTCCTCAGATAAGTCATCTTGGCCTACTTTTATTTATAATTTTTATTGATGATATGTATTTGTAAAAATTTAATTTATGAATGCTTTAGATCTCGATGAAATAATTTACTGGTGCAAAGTTTACTGTCTTAAACTGAACGTTAAGAAATGCTTCGCTTTCTCTCTCTAGGAAAGTCCCAACTTATGAGTTTACGTATTTTCTTGATAGTACCCTCCCTAAATAGAACTTCTATAGTAAAAGATTTGGGTGTCTACTTTGATTCAAAGTTATAATTAGTTCCGCACATTGATGCCAATATTGCAAAAGCCAACATAATGATTGGTTTAATTTAAAGGAACTCAGCTAAGTCCTTAGCTCTAACTCATTAGTTAAATCATCTCTTGAGTATGCTGATGATGTCATATGGAACCCTTTTCAATAAACATTTTCGGATAGAATTAAGAAAGTTCAGAATCGGTTCTCAAGATTTGTGTTTTTTTTGTTTGTTAAATGCGATGGAATTTTTGTCCAGATTCTCAAGCTCAACAAAATCTTTTGGATTTGAATTCTATAATTTCGAATAACTATTCTATAATGTAAACTAAACTATACTTGTGTATTTATCTTTTATTGCAGTTGTCGAGTCTGAAACTCATAGAATTCTTGTCTGAGAGTGATAAAAAGTGGCCAAAAGATCAAACGCACAAAACCAAATAAGAAGCCTCTTATTGAAACCTAAAGAAAAGAAGTTTCAAGAAATCTACTTAATCATTTCAAAATAAATATGATTCAATTCCAAATAGAATTTTTGAACTAACTGTAAATAAAAAATAGTCAAAAAATACTAAACAAATGTCTATCTTTAAAAGAAATAAATTGTTTCTGTTTTCATTTTTCTTACTTTTCTCTTAAAACTATGAAGTTATTGCCCGATTTGTCATAAGGAAATTTTGACATTTTTCGACGTCTTGAGAATATAAATCAAATTTTTTAGAGAGATGTACAAGTACATACATACGTGTGTATGTAAGTTCGGGAAGCATTTTTAGACGTTTACATCTCAAGAACCAGTAGAAATACAGACTTCAAATAAATTTTGTTTTACAGATAACAACATACAAAAATGTCAAAGGACTTTTAAGAACTAGTATTGACCTTAAATATCTCACCAAGCAATAATGCTAGCGACTTGAATTATATTTTGTATTATGTAATGTGACGTGGTCCTAAAAAGGGGGGCGACTTTCCATTACAGCAGCACGAATTTCCTTTTGATTTTTTTTACAGTTAGGTAGAGGTCTCAATAAAATATATTTTAAATATGAACGCGAAGAAACACCTTTAAGTCATAAAAAAATATATTTTCTTTTTCGGAATGAACCTTACTTTTTTTGTATTTCGTTTTTTGAGCCTAAAACAAGTTTTTTTTTTTAAATTGATAGTACGACGACGTACTAACAGCTAGGTATGTAAAGGGGCATGCTGCCCCCCTGCAACCCCCCTGCTTGGACCACTATAGGATTTGGTGTGGGTGCGAGTTTAGGTATATGCAAAGTACTTTTTGCATTTGAGCACTAAAATCAAAGAAATCCCCAAAAAAAAATCAGGTATGCCAACACTGAACAAAAAACAGGGAAGAAATGTCAAAATCAACCATTTTTGCGTGTTTTGTATGTCAAAAAGTGAACTTTTAAAATTAATTAAAAATAGAAATAAATGTTTTTCCGCTCTAAAATTGCTATAAATTATTATTTATTTGCACATATCTATCAAATAAAAAAAGGCATGTCGAAATTCGTGCTGCGGTAATGGAAAGTTGAGCTAAATTGATTTCCTATATCTTTTGCAAAAATTCTAGATAATGGCTTTAAACTTATTTCATTAAAAAAAATGTCGTTTTCAATATTCAGTCAAATTTTTATAAAAATCCAACAGTCGGTTTTTCCATAAAAGTTGAACTGAAACTACAAAAAATACTACACCAATTTGGTAAAAATTGATATTCGATCCTCGATATTACGTATATAAATGAAGGTAGGCATTGACTTTACAATGATTTCATTCTGTGCTTAATTTTATTGTTAAAGGAAAATAATAGTCCTAGAAAAATCCAATCTGTATTTTTTTATATACAAAATAAAAACTTTCAAAAAATGCTACTAAAATTTGATTTCGATTAAAAATCTGGGGAACAAAAACAGATTTGAAACCAAACTTATTTTATCACATTCAATTCAATTCAATTCAATTCAAATATTCATTTATTGCAAGTAATCATTATACATTTTACAAAAGATTTTATGAATTTTTTAAGCATTGGCTTAGCCGTCAGCTCGACTGGTAACTTTAAAATATTTAAGTATACAATTGAACAAGTACATTTGTTTAATGGTATAAAATTAAAAAAAAAAAAAAAAGATATGATTTGATTGTATAAATATCTGCATTATATGATTTATGTATATTCCGTTACTATAAGTATTCTGTAGTGGTAGCTAGCTCTGACAAATTTGACAAGGTTCGTCCAATCTGATCCATTTAAAATTTCAATCGTTTCCTGTACTGATAGGGATGGTTTACCAAAGCATAGTCTTCTTTGTTGGTTAAAAATTGGACACACACTGATGAAATGGAAGCAATCTTCTTTAGCTCTTAAGTTACATAGATGGCAAAATTGGTCAAAGCTTCCGTTGTATGGTTTTCCATTTAAATGTAGAAGTTCGCACCTTGATTTAAAAATTAGGGAAATATCTTTATAGGAGAAAGAATCTTGGAAGTAGTTCTTGTCACACAAGTTATAATTAAGCTGGCTATAGAGTAATCTGCTCTCCGATTGACGGGCATTTTCAATCAGCTGATTACGGTTAGACTCTTCAAGTTTTTGATGATTTCGTAGAACTTCGTTTTCATCTGAACAATATTGTTGAAATTGATCTGCACATTTTCTCCACAGGAAGCAGCAATGTTTTCCCATGTCCTCATCCACCAGTCCTTATTTCGAATTTCGTAGAGCATCATTATCTTACATAACCGATTTTCCCGTAGACCAAACACTTTAATTAAATAATCAACCTGTAACTTTAGACTCAAAGTATAAAGTTTTGGCAGGCCTGTTTCCAAATAAATTGAATAGTTTGGTGCGGTTAAGGGAATATTGAATATTTTCTTTAAGAAATTTCTTTGAAACTTTTCAATTTCCTCGTATTCTTGCATACCCCATATTTGTGCCGCATAACAAAGCGAAGATTTCACGACTGCATTAAAAATATTATATTTTGTTGAAAGGTTTATGTGATCTTGTTCCAAGTAACATTAATTAAGCTTTGTGAAGTTTTTGTTTTTTCTACAAGGTACTTCCTATAATCCAGGGTTGGATTTAGTAAAACTCCCAAGTACTTGTATTCTTTCGATATTTCTAAACGACTCCCATTAAGTAGCCAGGTGTTCCTAACTTCACTCCGATTAGAACGCAAAAAGACCATTCCTTTCGTTTTGTCTGTGTTGATGACTAAACCCCACTTGACACAATAGTCCGTAAGACGATTTCTATCAATTGTAGGGTTTCTGCTGATTCAGATAACAAAAGAAGGTCATCAGCGTAGAGTAATACATTTATTACGATACCCGCAATTCGTACACCTCCTGGAATGTGCGTAGCTATATCATTAATAAAAAGAGCAAATAGAAGAGCACTTAGTAGACATCCCTGCTTTACTCCAGTAAGTGATTTAAATGGTTTTGAATATGTTTTGCCATCCCAGACTGCAACTTCAGTATCTGTGTATAAACAACGGATTATTTGGATGAATTTTGTTGACACTCCAAGTTGGGAAAGTTTAAAAAATAAAGCATTTCGATTCACCAAATCAAATGCAGCTTTAAAATCGACAAACAATGTGTATACTTTTTTATTTCTGGCTTGAAATGCTTTTACTATTGATGTTAGAGTAAATATGTGGTCAACCGTCGAATAGTTCTTTCTAAAGCCTGCTTGAACCTCTGTAAGAATATTGTTTACATCCACCCAATTTTCAAGCCTGTTAATGAGAACACCACAAAATATCTTCGCAATGACATTCATGAAGGATATGCCTCGGTAGTTTTCAACTGCATTTAAATCACCTTTCTTATGGATTGGAAAAATTATCGATTTTTTAAAAGAGGACGGCACATCAGCATTATCAAAAATCTTATTAAAAAGTGTATGTAGATGGTTATAAAAAGTAGGTGTTGCATTTTTAAAATATTCGTAGGGTATCCCATCTTCACCTGGGGCTTTTCCGTCCTTGGCTCTTTGGAGAACTAGTTTTATTTCATTGACTGATATAACTGAGTCCAATATATCATCACAAACGAGCGGTTGTGCGTATGAGAAAGTAGTTGTTGGGTTGATTTGAAGAAGATTTTTGAAATAATCAGATAGATCATCTGCAGAAACACTTAATCCTATAGAGTTGTGTGAACCGTTAATTTCTTTTGCCAATTTCCAGAACTGTTTTGTGTTTTTGATTTCACTGAGTGATTGGGCTTGCATGGATTCAAAAATGGTTTTCTTACTGAAGCAGATTTTCTTATACTTCTCATTCGCTTGTATGTACCATTTTCGAATCTGATCACAAGAACATCTGCGGAAGGCTTTCAGTAGAGCGAATGATTTTTTTCTGGCATTAAGACATTCTGTATCAAACCATTTTTGAGCAAAAGAATTTGTTGTTTTTGGAGTGGGGTTAATTGCAGAACATCTTAAGGATTCTGTCAATTGAGTTGTGAGTGCGGAAGTTGACAAATTAGTTGGAGGGGTGCGTGAAAGGTAATCATCTAAATAGTGTTGATATATTTCTAAATTTAGAGTTTTCCATTTTGATCGGGGCATCAAACTAAGGGATCGCTGTTGTGGTTCAAAGTGATATTTCCATTCAATTACTAATATCATATGATCAGAAAATTGTTTACTCAAAACTTCAAATTTGTGTATAAGAGGGATCCAATCGTTGTTTACCATGCAGTAATCAATCACCGATTTGCCTTGGCCACCAACAAAAGTGAAATGCCCTTCGGTGTCACCTTCCGTGCATCCATTTATTCATATTGTTGCTTATTTTAAAGTTAACTTTTTAGAAAAATTCAATTGACAACTTTTTTAGCAAAATACGAAAACCTTAAAAAGCAACAAAAATTTAGTTATTAATATTTTGTTGAACTTTAAGACAATTCGAAAAACGGACATGGATTGGAAGTTATCAGTTTTGGTCAAAACCCAACCTCTTATCTTAATAATTATTTATTAGAAGACGAAAAAATAAACATGGTAGGTAGGTATTTAAAATGCAACAAATTATTTACATACATATACCTATGGGACTAACTTAAGGAAAAAAGAGCTTTTGTTAATTGTTTTTTATGTGAACCTATTTTATCGACAGGCAGTGTATAAATGATATTTGCATCAGATCAACAAAACAATTAAAACAGAAATGAATAAATCAATTTTTTGAAAACCGCTAAACTAAGAAACTATGTTTTGTCCACCGGTAATATCGCGCTGTTATTCTATTAGGTACATGTCATGAGTCATAAACAATATTGTACCTTTGTAGGTAAGTTCGAGAAAAAGTCTGCAAAACTTCATTGAAATTAAAATTACAAAATATTGGAAAAAAGACTTTTGTTAAAATAACTCTGAACGTTTCTATGGAACTTAAATTATCATAATTTGTTTATATTTAATTAGGTAGGTACTACCTGAATTATCTACCTAGGTACTTATTTAAAAACAAATAGTGTTATTTAATTTAAATAATAAGACTTAAATTCATCCTTTATGAACAATCTATTAGCTTTTCCTTGATTATTAAACCCAGATTTTTAAAAAATGTATAAATTGGCTTAACTTTTATATTTATTTTCTAATAACAAAATTGAATTTTCCAAATTTAAAATGGAAATTTTGTTTGAAAACAAAATAATATTATAACAAATAGAACAAAGAAATCCAGAGAAAGCTCAAAAACACTGAAGCTCAAGGTTTCTTGTTTGGTGGTTTCGCTTTCGAGACAAACAGCTCGAAACACACCTTATTACCACCCATACCGCCATATTGCTGCGGTGCTATGCTGCTGCTGCTATTGCTGCTGCTATTGCTGCTGCCTGACATTAAACGTAAACCTTCCTTTGGCCTCAACTCAACAATCGTTGCCTAATTTTAACAATGACGTCAACTTTTATATTTTTTAAGTAGCGTTCTCTCTCTTGAGTCTTGAAACAGAAAACAAATAACTATACCTACATTTTGATCACATCACCAACAAGATTTGAAAAATGGAATAATATTAACGCAACACACACACACACCACACAAACGAATATCTAAGAGCCTTAAAAAAATAAGAATATTATTCTCTTCTATGAATTAAGCTTCTATAATTTAAGCTTCAATTCAATTCTTTTGTAGCCTTTATAACTTATCCAGACCAGATACCTAAGCCTTTGGTTTAAGAAGACACAAATCATAAATTAGGTACATATAGGTATCTCTATGTATTTCCTTTGGCGTTTTTTTTTTTGTTGTTGTTGTCTGAATCTAAATCTTATTTAAAGCTACAAAGCTAGATTTCACCTGTCGACCAAATCGAGTTCAGGTGTACCTGAATTTCTGTTGGTATGTATTCATTTGAAAAAAAAGAAAATATATAAAATAGAAAATTGCATATTTTTGTACCTACATATATGAATTAAATTTAATCAACCCACCTCTCGTTTTGGTATCCTTGTTCCACAAAATATAGAATCCTTACTCCCTTCCGCCTTCAACTTCAATGAGTGTAAAGGAATGCGTTCGTTGACAGTCAGTCTGCACAAACTTGCAGGAGCTTTTCTTTAAATAAGAAAAGATGCAGATGGTATTATTTTTTTTTGTTTTAAATTAAATTGATATAAATTATTATTATTATTTTTAGGTATGATTGCAGATTAAGAAGAAATAAGAAAATAGTAGGTAAATAAAATTGCACTTTAATTAACACAAACACACCCAAAAAAGGAACACGTTTACACGTTTCACATTACTTGTACTTGTATACGTATTTTTTAAAAAAATTTGTTATGTTGCACGAAAAACTCGTATTTTGAGTATGAAGTTTTTGTACAGACTACGCTTTACAGCGACAGTGGCAGCGGCAGCACAGAGCAATACACACAGTGGTCTCAGCTCAGCTCAGTCTTGGTCTGGTTTGAGTTTGAGACCTGGCTGGCGCTGAAGAGCAAGAATACACAAGAAACCACGAGTTAAAGTGAGATGCAAGACAATTCCGAATTAATTATACAGAAAACTCTCAAACTCCTCGTTTCGGTTTCGTTCGTTTTATATTTATTCCTGAATCTGAATAATCATACAGTCGTTTTTTTTTTTTTTTTTTTCTGGGAAGGGTGGGAATATGGGAAAATTAATATTAATCAAATAAATAAGATAGTTTATGCTTAAGAACTAAATTAATAAAATAAACTATCAATTGTATTTCTTTATTCAGCACAGGGTGGTGAAACTCGCGATACAAAAAGTAATTAATTATATGGGCGCGGCGTTTAACACACACACACACTATGTTTTTCGTTTTTGTTTAATTCTTTTCTTGCTTGGCTATGTTTAGCTTTAGATTTTCTTGGTCATAATTTTTAATTGAAATTTGTAAAATAAAATACCAGAGGAATCAGAAAAGACTCAATAAAAGAAATTATTATAAAAATAAAAACAAGAACAACCACAAACACAACACACCGAGAATTTATTTAACTAAGCTCCGGCGTCGACACGTCCACTCGGTGTTCTGTCTCGCTTTCGTTTGATTGGAATGATTTGTCAATTTTGGTTGGAAGCGGTCCGGTGTATGTGGATTACCTCATTTCTGGTTTGTTCAGTTTTTATTTTGTTGTTGACAATTTCGGAATAAACTTCTGTTTGATGAAGTAAAGTACGACCACCTGCGTGTGAGTGAGATGGAATGAATTTTTATTCAGCTAATTTATGTGTAAGCTGGCTGCATATTCAGCGTATTTGATTCTTGAACCATTTTAATAAAAAGGTTTGGATAGGAGATATGTTACTGAAGTGCTGCCAAGATTAAAATTCTATGAAGATTGAGTGCAGTGAAAAAACTTCTTAGGGCCTGTATACATGTTCTGTAAATATTGCCCCCCTAAAAATCGCCGGGAAACATTTTATCGCATCATAGGGGTTCTGTAACTTTGACAGTCGATAATTTTATGAAATGGAATAAGAATTACTGGAAAACAGTGTTCTGTAAGCTTAAAAGGCGATAACTTTTTCTAATCAAACGTCACACTTATCACCATATCAAAACATTGTACATATATACAGGGTTATCCATTTCGCCGTTTAAAAAGTAAACGTAAATAAAACATATAAAATATTATTTTCCATGTTATTCCTTTTTGTATTATAAAGTTTGAGAGTTTGTTGACATTATGTGTGAAACACTTCACCATTTAAAGGACCACCACGCGAATTCTTGCAAGCATCAATTCTTTTGAGGTAATTTTCGACTACTTTTTGACACATATTGGGCGGTATTTCAACCATAACTTGACGAATGCTGGTTTTTAAGTGCTCAAGAGTTAAAGGTTTATCTGCGTAAACACTGTCTTATACGTAGCTCCACAAAATAAAAGTCCAGCGATGTCAAATCGCATGATCTTGCAATAAAGCCATATTCGCTCGAGTTGTGTGGCATGTGGCATCGTCTTGTTGAAACCACTTATTTTCCAAGTCGTATTCTTAAATAGCAGGCCAAAAAAAGTTGGTCATCATATGACCATAATGCTCGGAATTGACGGTGGCAGGTGTAGATCCAAATGCAAAATACGCCATAATGTACCGTAAGACAGTCCTGAATCCTGAAAACAACGAGAAATCGACACATTCGGGTCTTCGGCAACACTTTCAACTGACAAAAAAAATTGTTTAACAACTTAGTTTGACATATGTCGAATTCCAGTCCTATACTTTTGAAACCGCAAAATGGATAACCCGTTATATTTGAATAGTACTATCATGAAGAGGTAGGAGGCTAAAAGAATTTGGAATCTTTTTGGAATTTATGAATGAGCGAGAATTTGAATATAGAAACAAATAATTAAAGAAAAGAAAAAAAATGCATACAAATTTAGCGAGAGTTTGAGGAAGGCAATGAAAAAACATTTTTGTTATCATTTCTTACTTCTTTTCTGTAAAATTTGACTTTTTGGTATTGTAGGGAATGAAGACAATTTTTAAAAAACGTTTCAAGAAAAAATTGTATCATAGGAGTAAATATGTAGGTAGAGCACTTTTATAATGTGGGACAGTTTAAGAAATTTAAAGATTTTTTTAAAGCATACAGTTTTAATGCGCACGCAACTCAGAATTTATTTAAGTGTGGTTGTGGTGTTATAACTATAGTAATAATATAATTATTACTCAAGTTCGTTTAGATTTAAGTTCTTGTAAACATTTAAATTGTAATTAATTCACATGACATAACGGTAACTGTTTGTTCAATTTAAAGTAATTATTATGAGAAATTTTAATTCCTTTTTTTCGACAAAAAAACGCAATTTTGTATGCTCAATTGCGATTTTTGGGAATTTTGTTTCATTTGTTAATAGCGATGTCCTCAGTGTCTGTACCAATTTTTACCAATATGCGAGTTGTTCCTACTTCAATCAATTTATTAAAAAAAACTTTTTTGCCTACAATAGGGAAAATTGACAGTTTAAAAAATTGAAATCTACGAAAAAATTGATAAAAATTGACCAAACACGTATTTCATGTTGTACCAACAAAATTACTAAAGTCAGATTATGGCAATAAAAATGCATTGGAGCTGTTTGAACATGGTCGATATTTTTTGTATTTGTCCAATGACCAATACATTTTTAATTTTAAAAAAAGTTTATCTTTCCATTTCACACTTAAGACCTTGTAATAAGTACTCCTTCAACTGTTACCTACACCAACCTTCCTATACAAAAAAATGTTTAACTTTTGCTGTTTAAAAAGGAAATAGGATTTTTTTTGATTCGCTTGTTGAATTATTTTTTTCATTGTTGCCATTCATGATTTTTTTTTTGGTTTAATTTTAAATGTTTATTTTTTTTAGATTTTATTTGGATGTTATTTAAAGATTTTATGAAACATTTCAGGAAATTCAAGGTAAGTACTTTTTAAATAGAACAAAGAAATATTTCTTCTAATATTAAAAAGCAATAGAAACTTTATATATCAACAAAATAGATACACATCAATTTTCTTATAAAAAGTAAACACAATAAATTGTTTGAGATTTTTAAAGGGGAACAAAGTTAAAAAGTATAATGACTTCGATAGAATTGTTCTTTTAAGGGATTTATAATGAAGCTAATCTAAATCAGCAAATCAAAATCTGCCGAGCAATGCGGGATTCTTCAGATCCAATGGATTTGGACGAACACATATAATTAATAATTTTATTTTTTAATTTTTACTTGGCTGATAAAAATCAGTTTTAGATTCATTCAAAACTTTAGACTTTCCAAACAAGTCTTCTTACAGGTATTAAACGATATTGATAATAAACTTAAACCAATAAAAAGAACAACAACATTCCATTCCAAATATACTTAAGTTGACAGCAGCGGTCTTAAAATTCTTTGCTAAACAAAGTTACCAATTAAATGAATTATTTCGGGCTTACTTCAGCATTTCCCTTACAACACAAGGACTCCCTTCCATCAACTCAACCATTTAACTAAGTTTTTTCTGTTGCTTACTATTCTGGTCTTAAATACAAAAATATCGCATAAAGAAACAAAGTAATTTTTTATAAGAGTAACTACATTTTCGCACGAAGAAATTTTTCTTTAGTGGCCAAAAAAACAACAAATACTTATGTGAAACGTCAAACAAAATAAATAAAACTCATTCACAATAAACTTTTAATTAATATTCACAATCGGTCTAAAATTACCAGTTGATACCCATAATACCAAATTATCAAATAATTGATAGAAATTATCGACTACCAAATTGATACTCATAATAAGGCTGTTAATTAATATGTTACTTAGCAGTTGTTCTAGATTCAAGTTGATAGTATTAAACGAAAGATACAAAATAAGGCCGTTACACAAAATCAAAAACCCAAAACAATTTTCGGACTTAAAACCTTTTTACTTAATGCCAAAAATGTATCATTATAAGAAAGAAGGTATGCTATTAAAAGTGGAAAACGATGTCAGAAATTAAATTTCATGAAATTGCCTATGAAATAAATAAATCCATTTTTAAGTTGAATAATTCCATTTTTAAGTCGATTAAGGTTCATTGGCATAGATCTTATCATTCACATGGCCCCAAAGAAAAAAACATGAAGGTGCTTTTTGTTAAATCACAAGAACTCCATGACCAATTGTGATCATCTATTCAAAAAATAACATAATCACCGATTACAAATTCCGATGAGAAAGCTGTGGAGAGAGTCAAATGTCAATTTAAACATTTCTGTCATATTAAAGACTAGCCGACCCGTGCACGCGTTGCTTCGCAAATTGTAACCACGAACATTTTTTGAGTATTATTATTAGCATATGAAAAAATTTCTCAATGGGACTGAGCATATTTTCTACAATAATATTAATTTTAGTTTATATGTATATATGGTTTCGCTTTTATATAATAGTACAGATTTGCGGTAAAAAAAAAAACAAATTTGTGTTTTAAATGTTCTCATACATCTATAGTTATGCGTGTGTAAATATCCATAGACACATTTTTTTATTCATCTGCTCATGTTCAGTGCAGTGCAACTGACTTAACCTACCCACATTTGTGTGCTCTTTTTATCGACGTCATTGTAAGTACCTTCTTCGAGTTATTTGTAAAGAAAATTTTAACTTAATTTCAGTTTTATTGTTCGAGGAAGTGATACAAAATTGGTAATTCAAGCTATTATAAATAGAACTTTTTTATTTTTAAATTGGAAGAATATAATCTATTCACTTCCTCGAACCAGAAAAATAAAAAAGATCTAATTTTTCTTTAGATAAATCGGCATTTCATGTGCACGGCACTGTAGTTAATTAAATGTCCATAGTAACTTAAAAAACAGAGCCCACACTGCTCAGCGATGTGACGATAGAATTAGAGAAACAAAAATAATATGTGTGTGTAGGTTACTTGATGAACTATACTATACAATACAGAAAAATTGAATATGTAGGTAGGTAGGTAAGAGAAAAAACGTAACTATTAAATGGAACACATATTAAGAGGGAAAGAGCATGGGAAGAAAAGAAAATTAAAAATGTTGGAATGATAATGAAATGAAACAAAGCAGCGACCTCGGGATTGTGATGGAATCTAATTTCCTGGATAAAATAAATTCAAAAAGTCTTTAATTTTATAATTTGTTTTTATTTATTTCTCAGGTTGTATGTTTAACTTAGAAGTGATTTTAGGCTTAAAATTTGCGCAACAATATTGACTTTATGAAGCAAATCTTTGTCGATTATTGTATAAGTTTTAAGACATGAGTGGTTGTATAAGTCAACTAATGAAAAAAAATGGACAAAAATGTAAAATTAATAATATTTAAGTTTGACAAATAATTAATGAAAAAAAAAATTAAAGCCATAAACACTCTCATAACAATATAGAAAATAATAAAATATATTTCAAATAAATCGGTTGACTACTTTCTGAGATCGTGCGTTACAAACTTTAAAATGGTTTCGCTTTTATATAATAGTATAGATATAGATATAGATGTCAACAACTCGCTCCGAATCCATTCGCAACTAATTCGTAAGATTCTGTAATCGGCGTTATAGACAGGAAACTTTTTTCGAAAGCTGCGAACTGTCAATAGTAATAGAGTAGAGTAATACACGGTTTTAGATGACACAAAGTTCAATAAAAAACTATGTCAATTTCAAGTATGCCTGCGCTAAACGTTGACAGATAGTAGATGTGTTCAATAGGAAATAAAATTGGTTTTTAAACACAGTTCAGCTACTAAATATACATAAACCTTAATTACATATATGGAGAATTTTGTAAGGAAATCCAAGTTTCGGAGCAATTGTTAAAGAAACGAAATTCCAATAGCCAACATTTTTCAGTAAATAGTTGTCTTCTTCACACTAGTTGCTTGCAGGAAACTTTTTGAAAAATTGTCTTGATTTAAAATATTCCATATTTTTGCCTCAGTTATTTTCGTGAGTTGAGTATAATATAGCTTTTTCGTAAATCAAATAAAAATTTGCTGAAAATTCAGTTTCCTCGTGTAAATGATCAATCATATAAAATATATAAGCAAAAATAGTTCCAAAGAATCATAGTTTTGACAATATTGGCCATTCTCAGACATCAGACATTTTTTGGACAAACTGAACTGAATGTTCAATTAATGATTTAAAAATTGACTATATTGATGAAAAATGTTTTTAATATTATTACAACTTTTTAATTACATTTTCGTTTAACCACTTAGTTTTTTTAAAGAGTTTTTATTTCTTGAATTCCACTTTCTTTTTTGTATTTTCCATCAACCGAAACAACACGGAACTCATATGTTGTATTACGGCTCAATCCACCTATAATTTGTGATAGGTAATTTTCTTCCTCATGCTTATCATGCCATTCTGTCTCGCCTTTAACTCTACAAATATATAAATAAGTTTTATAATTTTTAAAGTAAAATAAAAATGTAATAACAAAGTTATTTAAAAACTGTGTTTTTATTTTACTAACCTATATTGCGTGAAGAAATGGGTTCCAGTGGGATGACCGTTAAATGGTTGCCAAGTCACTTTAATGCTTGTGAGCGGCTCCCATTTGAATTGCGGCTCTGATGGTTCTTGAGGCCTTCGATCTAAACGTAATGTTTTCTTTTCAATAAAGTATCTTTAAATGTATAAAATATGTTAACTTTTCAAATGTTCTGAATCAATTTGAGACACTATAAATACTTACTCTCTTCCTTCTCCCATATTTGTTGTTGCCGACACAGATATTCTATATTTTGTATCAGGTCTTAAATATCCCAACTTAGCGTTTGTAACTTCTGGGTCATTAATTCGGCCATGCATTTCTTGTCTATCACCAACATAGGAACCTCTGATCTCCTCATAGTAAACTTTGTAACCAGTAAGTCGTCCGTTTGGTTCCAATGGCTTCTCCCATTTAATCAGCATGTCTGTTGGGCTTAGCACGTATACCTCCAGATTCTCAACATGTGATGGAAGTCCTTCGGGAGTATCAAAGCTTATGAGAGTGCTTGGTCCGTCAAATCGTGAATTGTATGCACATAATCGCACAAAGTTCTTTGAATAAGGTTTAAGCATAGTAAAAAGAACTTCATTCTTGTCATTTTGCACTTTTACTTCCCGAAGTGATTCTTCACCTTCATTAGCTGTCCAAGTCTGGAGCTTGTAGCCCTCAAAATGCCCCCTTAATGATTCGGAACTAACCGGGTCCCATTTCAAGTATGCTGCTGTACTACCTTCTAATTCTAACATTTTGAAGTTTTTCGGAGCTAGCAAAGGACGATCCTCCCCAGAATATCCAATAACTTCTAAAGCCGGGGTTTTTAAATCACCTAGATCGTTGATCGCTTGTACTTTCACCAGATACTTCACAAACGTTGGCTGGTCACCAATAACAGCTTTATTTTCCTGCCAATCAAGAATATCCTTTGATTCCCAATCGCTCTCGGGAATATCCCTTTTCCAAAAAACTCGGTAGTGTAAATTTGGACCACTATGCTCAATTTCTGGCATCGGAGTCCACGTTATAACCAGTTTTGTTGGATCAACTGATTCGGTTTTAACATTCCTGGGATTGTTTTGTGGCACATCTGGTTGAGTCGTACAAGACTTACTGGGTTCCGAAGGAGGTGATAGTCCAATTCTACTATGGGCAACCACTCGGAAGGAATATGTATTCCCTGGATTCATGATATAAGTGTATTTTAATTGAGATGAATGTATTCGACCTTCGCCTTCGACCCAATTCTGGGGCGTAAACGATGTGTTGTAATCAAGAGAATAAGAAAGAATTGGTGAACGATTGTCTCCCTGAGGTTTCCAAGTAATTTCAGCATTCAAGCCATTGCAAATAACGTCCTCTATCATGGGCGGATTAGGGACATCTTGAACTACTAGGGTTACTATTTTTCTATCTTCATCGACATCAGTACGGGCCACGCAAATGTATTCACCTGAATCTGCGCCAATGGTCTTAAGTATTCTTAGCGAGTTATCATTTCCTTTTGAATATCTATCTTGCTTCTCGTAGTCAATGGGGGCTCCATCTTTTAGCCATTCAATTTCAAGTGAAAGACTTTCATCAAACATTACGCTACAACGAAACTCTGCTGTTTCTCCAACAGTTACTTTTTGCATGTGGTTCTCTTTGAAAATTCGAGTTTTCTGTTTAACATCCAACTTTGCACTTTCCTTTACTGATCCGTATTGATTAAATGCCCTGCAAGTATATTCTCCAGAATCCATAAAAAAGGCTTTCTCAATTTTAAGATCACCCGATGGTAATATCTCATATTTCCTGCCAATGTTCATAATCATCATTCCATTGACTTCCCAAATTAGTTTAAGACTATTCGATGCACGACATTTGAATGTGACAGTAGATCCTTCACTTACTATGGTATGTAATGGTCCTTCTGTGATTTTAGGAGGATCGTTATTATCGGGGGAAAGTATAGCTGAAAATTTGAAGACACATTTTTATTAGAAGTTATGTGTAATTTTTGTTATGATTTTATTGAGTTTTTTCAACTTACTTAGAGCATTTGTTATGGCTAAAAGATTTATAAAAAGAACGGCAATCGTACATTGTACAGCATTCATCTTGTTCTTATGATATTTTGTCAAGATTAAAACACTCGGTTCCTATAAAAATAGAAATATGATAACATTGTTATTAAAAAACTTAATGCAACAGAAATATGAGAACAAGAAACTACAATACCGTAAAACACATTGTTACAAATTTTTTTGGAAGGCAAGTATGTATTTCCAAAGAGTGTTTTAAAGTTCCACTTTTTTAAAAAGTGATAACTTTTTCAATTTTTTATTTTCATAATAATTTTTTAGAGGTGTAGAGTTTTGAGTTGGCAACACTAACACTATTTTAATTGGCGGCCATTTTTTCAGCTGTCAAGTGATTTTTTTTAAGTTTGACATTTTAAAATGAATAGACTGGCACTTGAACAACGCTTTCAAATGGTTCTGTTCGAAATACTTAACGAGTGAATTTTGTTTCTCTCACTTTTATTTGAATGAATACGTCAAATAACGAAATTGGCGTTTTTGGAGTGATTATGACCCACAAGTGTATTTAAAGGCACTGTTACATAATATGCTTAATAAAAACAAACAGTTTGAATGTTGGAGTCAATGGTGACCCCTAAAGAGCAATGATTACTAACTTTTTCTTTTCATTAAGGTGGCGGCGCGCATCAGGCAGCATGTAACACAGTTTGCTTTACAATTGATTTATTGAAAAAAACGTTTGGTAGCTGCCTGTGAATTAGCCTCAAAGATCGTGTGATTTAAATTTCAACACCGCTCTTCTATTTTCTGTAGGGATATGTGATGTTTTATAATGGGTGATTTTTTTGAGGTTATGATTTTCATGCATTAGTATTTGACAGATCACGCGGGATTTCAGACATGGTGTCAAAGAGAAAGATGCTCAGTATGCTTTGACATTTCATCATGAATAGACTTACTAACGAGCAACGCTTGCAAATCATTGAATTTTATTACCAAAATCAGTGTTCGGTTCGAAATGTGTTTATCGACAAATTTTGTTCAGCGATGAGGCTCATTTCTGGTTGAATGGCTACGTAAATAAGCAAAATTGCCGCATTTGGAGTGAAGAGCAACCAGAAGCCGTTAAAGAACTGCCCATGCATCCCGAAAAATGCACTGTTTGGTGTGGTTTGTACGCTGGTGGAATCATTGGACCGTATTTTTTCAAAGATGCTGTTGGACGCAACGTTACGGTGAATGGCGATCGCTATCGTTCAATGCTAACAAACTTTTTGTTGCCAAAAATGGAAGAACTGAACTTGGTTGACATGTGGTTTCAACAAGATGGCGCTACATGCCACACAGCTCGCGATTCTATGGCCATTTTGAGGGAAAACTTCGGAGAACAATTCATCTCAAGGAATGGACCGGTAAGTTGGCCACCAAGATCATGCGATTTGACGCCTTTAGACTATTTTTTGTGGGGCTACGTCAAGTCTAAAGTCTACACAAATAAGCCAGCAACTATTCCAGCTTTGGAAGACAACATTTCCGAAGAAATTCGGGCTATTCCGGCCGAAATGCTCGAAAAAGTTACCCAAAATTGGACTTTCCGAATGGACCACCTAAGACGCAGCCGCGGTCAACATTTAAATGAAATTATCTTTAAAAAGTAAATGTCATGGACCAATCTACCGTTTCAAATAAAGAATCGATGAGATTTTGCAAATTGTATGCGTTTTTTTTTTTTAAAAAGTTCTCAAGCTCTTAAAAAATCACCCGATATTTATAAAGTAATATAACACAATAGACAACTGCAACTGAAACTAAATTTCAGTCAAAATTTGTCGTACGTACCACCAATGAAGTATGCAACTTTTTGACATTTAATATTTTGTTTTATTTGTTTCTTTCAGCTGTTGAATCTTTTGTTGAAGTTTGTGTCTAAGTTCGTTAACCGCTTCAATATTTTTTCAATTTCATCCATTATTATTCAACCACATAATCACAATAAAAACACAAAAGCGCTGACAGCAAAGTACGCCATAAAGTTATGTCCAATTCTTGAGATAGCCATGGAATTGCACACCACGAATATGCAGACTCAAATATTTGCACAAAACTTTTTATTGGATGGCTATTAGGCCTAGAATTATGACCAAAAATTGGACTTAACGCTCCTTAAGTGGCACTCCGAATTTCGTTAGAAATTTCTTTTATAATTTTCAGAAGTTTTTCGTTCATGTACTTTGATGAAAATGTTGAGTTAGTGAATGAATTGACAATGACAGGTCAATAATTAGTGAAATGGTGCGTTCACAAATTAAATTCAAAGTTATCAAGTTTCTATTAGAAACTCCAATCAAATTTGAACACATTAAAGTACGTTAATTTCCCCCAACAGCAAAAAAGTTAATAAGGTGCTTAGAAAATATAGAAAAGTTAAATAATTATTACTAAGCAATATAATCTCTTAATTTGTAACATTTATCAAGATTAAACTTGAGAGAGAACACCGATTTATTAGAGTATGGAACTTATTCATTCAAATAAGTAATTATTTTTGTTTGTATTCGAAGTCTGGTGTTTAGATACGATAGTTTTGAATCGTATTTAGCTGGTACTATGTTGAACAATTATCTTAGTTGAAATTGAGTACATATAAATATGAATACATTTTTCAATCACATAATGTCAAGTTAAATGACCATGACAAATGTACACATTTTAAATTCGGATGGATTCGAAAATATAACACTTTTTTAAAGGATATCCGATTGTGTCCTTACCGCTTTATTTTTAATTCGAAATAAGTTGAGGTGTTATTTTCCTTACGTTCTCTCACTATGAATGTCAAAACCACTATGTAACTAGATTCCAAGCATCTTTTTGTTAAAGCACTATTTTTGTGAATGAGCTAATACGCTTGTTTTTTTTTTAATGTTTTATAATACAAGCGTTGTGTTGGTTAATGGATTGAAAGATAAGAATAATACTAAAAAAAGCTTAGAAATGTTATGTACCTTGAAAGAAAAAAGTTGTTATAATTGATGAGATGACCATCTACTGATAGAGAGGTTTATTTAGATAGGTACATATTTTGCGTCTAAATGTTTATGGCAGCATCTTTTAGAGGTGATGATGCGAGCTCACTATCTGAAGAGACTATTTTTATTTTTGAGTTAAGGGCAGTGACCTTTTTCTTTTGATTTTAAATCTACCTCAATTGCTAGTAAAATATTTGTTGCGGGAGTGTCTCTTATGCCTTGTAGTGGTAGAATATTCAAGAACATTATTCCAAAGCTCAATATTATGTCTTTTTTAACTTCTTTTAGAAGCAAAAAAATAAATACATATTTTGAATTTAATTTTACACGTCAAAACTTTTTTCACACAATTTCTCCTGGTATTGTATTTTGTTTGTCAGTAACTATCGTTACAAAAAAGCTGGAAACGCAAAAAATCCATACAATACAAAATAGTTTATATGAGTAATATGACACATTAAGAAGTCATTAAGATATGGAATGTTAAATTCTGTTTTCTTAGAAAAATTTATTTATCTGTTTAGTGTTGAGAGTAAAGTCATGTTGGCCTTAATTGTATTGCCTTGCCATTGAGTTAGACAGACACAGACGTTTCATTAACCGTTTCGATCTGAATTGAATAAGTTAAAAATACGCCGCTTGTTTATAGTGGTTTAAATCTATACCACTTTTACCACAGAGTTTATACTTAAATGGCGCCCAGGCAAAAGTGCATATTATAGGAACATATATTTTGAGAACTGAAATATAATTTATTTTTTGAATATAATGTTGCTTTACAATGGGCAGCATGAATTGTTGACTTTGAACAAACTCGCCATTAATCTTGTTCTAAAGGTCTGATTCAGTTCACCAGGTGTAGCAATTGAAAAAGAACGTGTGTTTTTCAATCTGACAATGCTTTTGCTGGAATTGGTCTTTTTAACAATATTAACTTGATGTATGATCAGTTTAGTTTGCCATTTTATATTAACTAGATTTACTCCCGAAAAAACGTGTGCAAATTGTGCAAATTTATTAACAAAATAATGGTTTGGTCCAATATTCTGTCGACCTGTGGCTAGGCCTCCAAAATCGTGCGATTTACCACCGCCGGACTATTTTTTTTAGAGATAAAGTCGCTTTCTTACGCAGATAAGCCCAAGACGATTGACGCCTTAGAAGAGAATATTAGTCGCGTTATTGCTGACAAAAAGGCCCCAATTGTTGTAAAAAGTGGTCGAACTGGGCAACTCGGCTGAAATTTATTCGAGTTACTTTATAGTAAAGCTAAATTCTTGGCCATAACATAAAAGGGGTTTTTAATTGGCGTGGGTAGATTTTGGCGACCCGTGGCGGCCACTTTGTTTTGGTGACATCTATCAAATCTTTTGTTTATTATTAAGATGTTTATGCCAAATCATCATGGCAAGTTACACGATTGAATAGCACGTTCAAATTATAAAACTTTATTATCAAAATGAACAAGATAGATCGAGAACATCGTCGCGGTCCGTGAAAATGTACAGCAGAACCCGAGGCAGTCTAATTCTCGCCATGCACAAGAACTCGGCCTTTTGCAGACTTTAACTTGGTGAATTTAGCATCGGGACTTGGGCCTACACCCGTACAAGATCCAACTGACCCAGGAGATCAAAGTTCATGACCATAGATAACGCCGTTTGTTCGCTGACTGGGCTTCGAATCGTTTGGAAGAGCACCCCAATTTTGGTCGAAAAATCATCTTGAGTGACGAGGCGGATTTTTGGATGAATGGTTGTGTTAACAAGCAAAATTGCCGTATATGGGACGAAACCAAACCACACGAGGTTCACCGTTCACCAGGTGATAATGCATCCTCAAAAAGTTACCGTTTGGTGTGGATTTTGGGTCGGCGCGGCTGATTAATGTTTTGAAAACGACGTTAGTGAGTCGGTCACCGTCAACAACGAGCGCTACATAACGATGATAGCTAATTTCTATGGCCCAAATTG
This sequence comes from Eupeodes luniger, assembly GCA_951509635.1. Lineage (NCBI taxonomy): Eukaryota > Metazoa > Arthropoda > Insecta > Diptera > Syrphidae > Eupeodes > Eupeodes luniger. The sequence continues at coordinate 114,764,682 of OX608074.1, forward strand.
AACCATGTGGACCTAGACGACATGTGGCCACATAGCAAAAGCCACGATTGGCATTTGGCATGAACGATATGAGGGTAAGGTTACATATGTCTCGCGGGGTGATGTGAATTAGGCACCAAGGTCATGCGATTTGACCCCGATAGACTTTTTCCTGTGCGGTCTCTTGAAGTTGCAAGTCTATGTAACCACAATCGACCGATGGCGATGCCCTAAAGGTAAACATAACACAGGCCATCGCTCAAATTCTGCCGCATCTATGCGGAAGAGTCATTGAAAATTGGACCACTCGGATCTGTGCCACCGTAAGAAGCCGAGGCGGAAATTTGAATGATGTCCACACTTAATGGCATACATGCGCCTTTCAAATAAAAAAATAATTTTATTAATACCTAACACAGCTTGTTGTTATTCCATTTCAACATCTACCCCTCCTTATTGAAAAACCATTTATTAAATCAGAAGATCTCAGTTGGCAATTTTGATAGCTTCTTTAAATAATAAAACGATCAGATGTGTTTCCTAAATTGAGATGGTTTCATTGCTTGTGTAGTACATTTCGCATTTTGTTGTGACTTTTAACATGTTTGAGGCGTGTATCGTGACATTTGTAGTAAAAGCTTAGTTATTACTTTCCAAATGTCAAAATGGACGCTTTAAAGGTGACAGCTACTAAAATAACGGGCCGTTCGAAATTAAACCACTTACTAGAAATCTCAGTAGTACCCGTGGCATGATGATGGTTAGTGCGTTGGACTGTCATGCCAGAGGTCGTGGGTGCGATCCCTGTCTATGCCATCTACCCGTTTATTTCACGGGTACTGCCTCTTGCGCGAAATTGACAAATTCTTCAAGAGTAATTCTTGTCATGAAAAGTGCTTTCTCAAATTAGCCGGTCGGATTCGGCTTAAAACTGTAGGTACCCTCCATCCCTGACAACAGTACTCGCACACAGGAATGGTTGAGAGTTGTAAGTCACTAGGCCCTAGTTCTCAACGGACTGTTGCGCCACCCAATTTATTTATTTATTTACTAGAAATCTCTGTATAAATATACAAATAATTATGATATTCTAAAATTTAATAGAAAAAATTTCCTAAAAGTAAGAATGTTTAAACACATTAAAAACAGTGGCCTACATGTACAGTAGCAGTCAAACGTAACCTCTCGATTATTATACTCAAGTCACATTTCTAATTCTTCAACTACTTTTTCCTTTTGTTTTCGAAAAGAAAAAGTTCCATGACATAACCGGTCCCAAATGTTACTTGAATGTTTTAAAATTGTGTTGTGTATCTTAGCGGTCAAAAGCAATTTTAGCTAGATTATCGTAATTGGGTATTGTCTTTTGATCCTATCCTATGCATACAAAAAATTATATTAATTTCGAGCTTCAAGGTAAGCTTTCAAAGCCCCATAGTATTTACAATAATTGTAGTATGAGCCGTAGCAAATACCGCACTCCAGAGAAACGCCGAATAATTTGGAAAAATGTATGTATGGCCAAAAAAGTTTTCAAATCTCTTCGAAAATGATTGCAAATGCAAAAAATTATCAAGAAAAACCTGAAACCCGCGCCAGGTATTACCTCCGAAATCAGTAAGGATTTTTATATGCTCTAAGGCCTCAACTCACTTGCCTGGCACTGAGATTCAAATGCAAACTTAAATACAAGTGTAGAAACTTTTAGAAAATTTTCAAGAAAAAACTAATCTCAACATTATAACTCCTAAAAAAGTTCCACTTTTGACGGAAAAACACGTTCAGTTTGTCTAGACCCAAGTTCATAGGCCCCTCCAGGATTATTGAAAAATCTTATGGACGGATGGGACTAAAATGGTTTTGTATGGCAACCCTGAACCCTTGTCGTGAATATGTGCGACGACCACCAAATGCTGAATACGTTCCTAGGTATTTCTCGAAAAACTGCTTGACATAGTGGCTCTAGAATTATGCTATGGTTCCATAAATCGAATAAATGGAAAAATGGCTCAGCAAGTTTACGTTGATAATCTTCAAGGAACAATGACCCAATGCACACCAGACAAAAAGTTGAAGAGTCTTTCCAGGTTAATAAAATGTTCGTTATGGACTTGCCTCAACCCAAGCGAGATTCTTTGGCCAGACGTTAAAAAAAAAAACGTTGGAACTTCAAAACCCACTAACAATGATATCAGCATTGGATTACAGTTGAGACTGCATGGTAAGGTATATTCCATTGGCGATATGTCAGGTTTTGGTTAATTCTATGAAACGACGAACGTGAGGCTGTTATAAGTAATAAGAGGGTCTTCAAACCAAATATTAACAAAATTATTTTCTATTCCTTAATTTTCTCAAAAACTTCTATTTTCTTAACTGCAGAAAATCTTTACCTTAAAGGTAAACTTTGATTTATTTTTGTTTCAATCATCAGGTTTTAATTTTGATAATTTTTATAGGGTTCCCCTTCTTACTGCCATTATTTTGACAGCAGTTGTATAAGAAAATTCAAAATTATGGGTCGAGAGCTCAGTTATGAAAAAAAAGGCGTTATCTATAAAAATCTTATAGGAAAAATCGTTTCATTTACACATATTCATTCAATTTCTTTAAAATAATTAATGGAAAAATCGATCAATGTAGACTGAGAGCTCACAACAGAAGAGAACTGAATGTATTCATTTTCTATCGTTTTAAGTTTCCGATAACACGCTCATTCTATCGATAGCATTTCATTTCCCCACAAATCTCTTCCAAGAATAAATAAAACCTCTTCCATCCAACCGTCAACCGTCAAAAAAATTCACTTTTAGTTCCAGGCACCTCGCATGCGGTCGGCTTTTGTTTTCATCAGTCAACTAATTTAAATTTGCAACTAATATTTCTGTACTTATTATTTATTTTTTAACAAATAAAGTTATATCTCTTGATACGAAAACATCCTAATAATATGTCGAAACCACAATACAAAGTTGGTAAGTTCAAAATACCGCAACATTTTTATATATTTTGTTTCGGCAAACAAATTTGAGGTTAAAATGAATTCGAAGGAAAACCAACATTATATTAATTTAATTCTTATTTTTATTATAAAATTTTAGCTGATATTAGCTTGGCTGAATGGGGTCGTAAAGCAATTATAATTGCCGAAAATGAAATGCCAGGTCTTATGGCTTGCCGCCAGAAATACGGACCATTGAAGATATTGAAAGGTGCCCGTATCGCTGGATGTCTTCATATGACCGTCCAAACAGCTGTCCTCATTGAAACTCTAGTTGAACTAGGAGCTGAGGTAAGGATTAGTTTATATTTCATCCAAGACTTATTTTCAAATAAGTTAATTTATTAAAAAAAAAAAACTTTACTTTGTCTGCTGAAAGAGATAAACTTTTGACTTAGTTTGATTCATGAGATTGAAGCATAGAGATAACGATTTAACCTAAACAAAAGCACACATTTTTGCATTTGAAGAAAAAAACAAAGATGACGACAGTAGTGAAGATAGATAATAGAGATTCATGGGGGTTCGCGTTGGGGTCATATTTTTATTGTTTTGAATGACTTGCACTACCTCGCTAATTCTTTTTATAAACTAAAAAACAAACTTTGATTTTAAAGTGTGATGGAATTAGTTTATTTAGTGCTTGTGTAGCCATTTATATCTGTGGTGAAATTGTCTTTAAACATACATCTCAAATAGATACATACCTTATTTGCATATACCATTTACCTGGTTGAAGTCTTCCAAATGATTTCAATAGTTTTTATTTTATATCTCAATGAGATTTCGATATCAGTTTTTCTTTTTAAAAATTTGTCTGAAGCTATTTTTTGTTAAGTGTAGGAAAAAGATTTGAGAATCGATGTTAGTCCAATGAATTAACTTTCAACTCCACTAGCGATTAAAACACGTGCTGCCTTTAGTGTTCAAATACCTCACATACATATCTACATAATATTACGCTGAAGTGCAGAAGCTTATTTGTTTGAATTAATAAACAGATTTTTGTGCCATTGATTGGTTTTATCACAATTCTTGTTTATGTTTAACCATTAAGGTAGTTGTTTGAATTCTGAAGGATAATTGTTCCAAGAAGGAAGAATGGGCAATAATATATGGTGATGGAAAAAATAATAGAAACGATCTTGATCTTGAAAGATTAAAAAAAAAAGAAGAAATACTTATCCATGGTTTAACGAAAAATAAAATACCTATTAATTTAGAAATAAATTGGGTGGCGCAACAGTCCGTTGAGAACTAGGGCCTAGTGACTTACAACTCTCAACCATTTCTGTGTGCGAGTACTGTTGTCATGGATGGAGAGGACCTACAGTTTTACGCCAAATCCGAACGGCTAATTTGAGAAAGCACTTTTCATGACAAGAATTACTCTTGAAGAATTTGTCAATTCCTCGCAAGAGGCAGTACCCGTAAAAAAAACTTTAGATGACATAGGCAGGTATCGAACCCAAGACCTCTGGCATGACAATCCTACGCACTATTATCCTATTAATTTGGTTAACTTAAAAAAAAAAATAATAGTAAAAAATCAGAGAAGTATTTTACGACGTTTTACCCTGTTAAAAATAATGGAAACGAATTTACGAAACGAAAACTGGTTTTGTCATTTTTTTTTTTTTATAAAAGAATCGCATCTATGTGTGTACCATAGAATGTACACCTTGACAGTGTGCAATACAATTTAATTGTCCTTGTTTTCGTTTCGACTTGAGTCCCTGATATTTTTTTTAACCCCACAACTATTTCAATATTTAAATATCATATAATGTTTATGATATGTATTTTATTATGGAGATCCTTCTACAGTTTTAAGGAGTGATTTGATCATTATCTTTTTTTTTCGAAAAAATTAGTCCAAAATTATAGTGCTTGCACCAAAATTCTCAACTGTCTTCTGCGTGTATTTGGAATCGAATTTAGAGTTCCGTGATCGTCTGAGTTTATTCTTCCACCAAAGCCAAACAAATTTTTCTTTATTTTACAAAGGGTCTTACCAATAATAAAATTTAAAGTAGACTTAAAAATTTGAAAAAAAAACGTATATATTGTAAGGATCACAAATAAAAACCATAAATTTTGACTCTAATTTTTTGTATGTTCATTATTAAGAGTCGACTCTAATATTTAGTTCATAGAATGTATCGGTTTTTAATAAGAGGCCATAGCGTATATGTAGGTCAAATATTGTTCACACAAATTTTTATCTCAACATTAAATTTGATTATTAGTAAGTCCAATAGTGTTTGTTTGCAAAAGTTTATTTTTCATTTCTATCAGAAAGCTTTATCTGATAAAGATTGGATTTGGATTGTTCCACTTGAGAAAGTGCCTTTATAAAGAAAATTGCAGTTTATCGAAATGCGGCACACTTCAAGACCTATAACTATTTTGGCTATTGTTTCTACATCTTCTCTTAAATTTTGTATCAATAAAAATTCAAAACTAGTACAATTTACAAACAGCAAGAAAATAATGTTTTTTTTTTTTTAAGTAAAGAAAAGTTGAAGCATTGAGGGGAACATTACTTCCAAGTTAATCGATGATAACTTTTTTTCTAGATAAGAACTAAATCTTTTTGATTTTAATGTTTTCAGTTTTAAGTTTCTTGTTTTTTTTTCATTTAAAATGTTTTTAGTTATTAAGTTTGTCTTAAAAACTGCATAATGATCGAAAATGATTCTCCATGCCTATCACAATAGTATTTTATTTAGCTGGCACTTCTTTTTATATGCATATATTATTCAGCATGCTTTCATAATTTCTTTTTATCTTTTGAAATCCCGATGTGTGCACGACTTTTGAAAATTTGTGGTTGATCACTGTGCAATACTCAAGTACAAATTATATTTGATAAAGACAAAACGGGAATTGTGCGCTTATCACCTCAGTGCTTCCTTTATCTGCTATGCCTTTGGTCCATGTCATTATATAAGACATTTAAACATCCGAAAAAATGACATTCATTCCCAATTATAAAACTGTGTCTGTGTCATGTAGAATTCATTTGATGTGGTTAGTTTGGGCAAGGGAGGGCATAGTTTTTTGCAAATCTTAGGTGATATTTACGACGTTTGGATCCGATTGCGCTTTTTTGTAGTCATTTTACTGTTCTACGAACACGGCGTTATCTTGTTTTTGTGAGTCACAGGTGCTTCATACATGTATCACTTCTAGGAAGGACAAGTTAAATTATTAAAACTAGTCTCATAAAAAGACTCGCTGACAATATATTCGGCTTCTTTGTATAGAACAGAAAAACGAAAAAAAAATAAAAGTACTAGGACTAGAAATATGTAGATAGACTTTTAATTCCCGAAGGTAGTACTTAAGCATTTAATTATTATATGTCATTCTTCTTACTCTAGTCTTATAAGTTGGAAGAATTGTGTAACAATGCATGCAAACAATAATTTTTGTAGTTTAAATTTGTTTGGTTGCAAAAAGGAGTTAAGTGATCTTAACGCCTTCTTCCAATATTTTAAAAAATAGTTTCATTTAACCCTATTATACCAAAAACAGGAGGAAACATAAGGTCGTAGAGAATTGCTGGTAAGACAGAAATCTAAGTTTGCATTAAGCATAATCATTTTTACTAAAAAAACATACAAATCCAAAAATGTCACTTAATGTCTTCTTCTTCTCAACGTTTCAATTGGTTCATTAAATTAAAAACTTGCTATTTTATATAAAATATAACGGTTATTTCGTCCCACTCACAAGAAAAAAACTTGTTTCCATAAGATTTTCCAGGCGTTAAATTTTTGCTAATTCTATCATAAGTCCAAACAAAAAACTTACCATTTTAAAAAGAGCACTAAGCTTAGTTAAATTATAAAACCTGCAAAGAATAAATGCATTTTTAAATACAGCTATCAATTGTTGAATAAAATGAAATCTTCTGTTTCTATTAATTTGTCATCACTGTACTGGTCTACGTGCATAGAAAAAAACTTGTTTCCATAAGATTTTCCAGGCGTTTAATTTTTGCTAATTCTATCATAAGTCCAAACAAAAAACTTACCATTTTAAATAGAGTACTAAGCTTAGTTAAATTATAAAACCTGCAAAGAATAAATCCATTTTTAAATACAGCTATCAATTGTTGAATAAAATGAAATCTTCTGTTTCTATTAATTTGTCATCACTGTATACTGGTCTACGTGCATAGAAACGAGACCTTTTAAAATGATAGTATAGAGTGTATCAACCAAATAGCGTTCTTTAGTAAGTCCTTAAAAATGAGAATTAACCAATAATAATTTTAAAAAATTTACATGAATGTTTCATTAAGAATTATATTGTTCACATTGTCGGATGGGTTTTTAAACATGTTTTGCTATCGGACTCTTACATAGTATATAGCAGATATATCCTTTTGTCGACCACAAAAGTAAAAACTGTTAGATCTGATTTCAAGACATTTTTTTGCAATTTGAAACTAAGATCTTTTTTGAAAAGAAGTCCATAGTGATGGAAAAGTAGTTTTTTTTTTTTGTCAAGCTCTTTAAAATGGTTGATTAAAAAGTATGAAAAGTGCTTTAGAAAAATTAGAATCTTACATCGTTACAAAGCAATAATCTTTTTTGTAATGTACTCCGTGGTTTACAGTTTTCTGTCCATAATCAAAACATAACTAAGCTCTCGAACGTAATTTGACTCGTTCGAGTGCTGACCTTGGGATAAACAGGGAATTTCAAGATTAGTTCAACAAACTTGCCCAACGATTGGCCTTGAGATTATTGATCGTCATGGCAAAAGCTAAAAGCCATTTAGGCACTATCGTATAATAATAATGATTTTGATGTGATGCCCCATAAAAAATTATTATGCAAGAAGGAATCATCTTAAATTGCACACATCCTGAGTCAAAGTATAACGCCATTTTTTCTGGTAGCTTTATTTACATTACGACAGAAACTTTAAATTTTTTTGAAAAATGACTTTCTTATCTTTGTTGTGGCAGTTTTTTAACTATTAATTTGGCAATCACATTACATAGATCAAATTCGTCTATTTTGACTGTCATTTAACACGAATAACTTTAGCCGATTCCAATCCTGAATTCGAATCTCGGTCTAAAATGTTTATATCCCATCAGATTTTAAAATATACCTCTTAAAAATGTTAAAGACGAAGTAACAAAAAATATTGTATGATGATTTTGCAAAGTACAAATTTTTGTCCTCTAGAAATTCCCATTAGTTATGACTTATGACTTATGAGTGACCTCATTTGACTATATGAAGTATTCAAAAACCTTTAAATTATTGCTTTCTTTTTTTTTCATGCTGATTTTGAATCCGAAATTTTGTTTTAACTATCTGTTCAAATTTTTAAAATACTCTTTAATTTTGAAAGACTTGTGCTGTCGATGAATTCTTTACAAACACAAAAATTAATTTCAATTGAAAATTTAGAATGAAACAACAACAACTTGTGTGTGCTACCACCAAGTTCATAGGCTGGAGTTATAGCTATTTCAAACCATTTCTTTAAAATGTATGTTAGACTTGTAAAATTGAATACTAGAAACATTTAAACTAAATATTGAAGATATTAAAAAAAAAAAAACTATTTACCGAGTTGAGATAGCCTAAAATGATTTATATTCGCGTTTCTTCGAATGTTTAAAAGTAATATCTTAAAAACCTAAAGTGGTAGTGATTTTGGAGTCGGTTGTGAATTAGGTCCATCAAAACTAATCGGAAAAGTACAATTTGATTGTCAAAACCTTGTGCCTTCATCCGAAATTTTTCAACTTTCCGGAGGATCTTTCCAAATTGTTCTTTTGTAAAAACTTTCTCGTTTCGATTAAGAATAACTTAAAAAAAAAGGTCCAAATTTACGGTTCCTAATTATTAAACATTATTTATTTGTTAATTTACTTCTTCGTTGATTTATTTATTTAAACATTTAATTTATTCTGTTTTAATTAATAAATTTGTTTAGTGTGAAATGTTATACATTTATTTGTGATTTATTTTGTTTAAAAAGTAAACGTGTAAAAAAGACAGTAATTTAAAAGAGTAACAGATTGGCTTAAGGGGGTATTCTAGTGTAGAGATATGAATTTCGCCCGGTTTTTGAAGCGTTGGCGTTGTATAAAGGAAGCAAAAAATATTTTTACCATAAATTTTTTTATCATTTGTTTATTGATTTGTTGTTCATACATAAAAAAATTAATTAAAAAAAAAATAAAATTAACAAAGTTACAAGCAGTCAAAGTGGGGGGTCTAAATAAAAGAGGGTGTCCTGGCGTGCATCCTACCAACCCTCCTGGTGATCTGAAAAACAAGAACCAGACGGATTCTTAATTGATATAGATGTCGCTTTTGTTTCACCCTTGGATAAGTTAAAAAAAAAACTTTTTAACAAAATGGCAGCAGTTTGAAAAAAAATGTTCTTGTTGCATATTTTTCAACAATTCCGAATTTTAAAAAAATACTAAATGAGAAGTTATATTTTTGGGCAAGGACCACACCATAAAGAGATGTATAAAGAACATCCTCTCCAAATTTGAAGTAAATCGGTTTATTAGAACTCGATATATCCTTACCGCTAGCTCGAAAAAAGTAGTTTCGAGAAAAACGCGTTCAGAGTTTTGACAATTTTACTTATAGAATGATACAGAATACGTACATATTTTTAATCAGCGATTCCTGCTCCATATAAAAATCCTTCCTCTACTTCAAAATACTCATTTGATGATCTCTGATGAAGACGAGCAGTTCTACCCTCCTTTGACGCCTCTGAAGTCCAGAATTCCGAGCGCTCGATACGCGTTTCAGTTTCTATGACCTTCAATTAACTTGTGAAATAATAGAAATATTGAAAAATCCTTTTAAACGCATATTCTTGAATGTCTAAACTTTGGAAATATGAAAAACAAAATTTTTGATTTTTTTCAAAATTCTACACTAGAATACCCCCTTAACTTTAATATGTTTTCAATTTCAGGTACAATGGTCAAGTTGCAACATTTTCAGTACCCAAGACAATGCCGCCGCTGCTATTGCTGCTGCTGGTATTCCAGTCTACGCATGGAAGGGCGAAACTGATGAGGAATACTCTTGGTATTACAATACAACATTCCATTCTTAAAAAAAAGTGTTTTTCATTATTTTTATTTTACTTTTAATTCCAGGTGCATTGAACAAACAATTATTTTCAAGGACAATCAACCATTGAACATGATTCTCGATGATGGTGGCGATCTTACAAATCTAGTTCATGAAAAATACCCACAATTCTTGAAACAAATTCGTGGATTGAGTGAAGAAACCACCACTGGAGTTCATAATTTGTATAAAATGTTCAAAGAAGGTCGTCTAGGTGTGCCAGCTATTAATGTCAATGATTCCGTTACAAAGGTAAGTTAATTAATAATAAACTTATAAATACTTTATTTAATTTTTATGGTTTCTCCGTCCTTAGAGTAAATTCGATAACCTTTATGGTTGCCGTGAGTCTCTGATTGATGGTATCAAGCGTGCCACAGATGTCATGATTGCAGGCAAAGTGTGCTGCGTGGCTGGATACGGTGATGTTGGCAAGGGATGTGCTCAAGCCCTTCGTGCCTTTGGTGGACGTGTTATCATCACCGAAGTTGATCCCATCATTGCTCTGCAAGCTGCTATGGAAGGTTATGAAGTCACTACAATGGATGAAGCCAGCAAAGAAGCCACAATTTTCGTCACAACAACTGGCTGCGAATCAATCATCCTCAGCCAGCATTTCCTCAACATGAATGACGATTCGATTGTTTGTAACATTGGCCATTTCGATTGTGAAATCGATGTTGATTGGCTAAACAAGAATGCCAAGGAAAAGATCAACATTAAGCCACAAGTTGATCGATACACTTTGTCCAATGGCAGACATATCATTTTATTGGCCGAAGGACGTCTTGTCAATTTGGGTTGTGCTCACGGACATCCCAGTTTTGTTATGTCCAATTCGTTCACAAATCAAGTTCTTGCCCAGATCGAATTGTGGACTAAGGCCGATCAATACGAAATTGGAGTTCATATGTTGCCGAAGGTACTCGATGAAGAAGTTGCCAGTTTGCATTTGGAGAAATTAGGTGTTAAGTTGACTAAATTGACTGAAAAACAATCAAAATACCTTGGAGTACCACAGACTGGACCTTTCAAACCAAGTCACTATAGATATTAGGTTACTAATTTGGCATCTTATTTCGTTTGTGTTCTAAGAAGAATGGATTATTATTGATGAAAATAAAATATTCTAAAAGAAGACATTTGTTGGGTCAGTTTTCCTTTTTTCGACAGCTGGTTACATATTTTGAAGAAAACATAATCTAGCCTTCAACGACTGCCACTTGGGAAATGGGGACTATCTAGAATAATTAAATTTAAATTAATTTTTCAAAAGATTAAGCTGTCCCGAATTCGAATCTGGTTTTATAATTTTTCTTTTTTATCGTTCTTTTAAAAGATACCTTTTTAAACAAATATAAAGTAAATCGGTGTTTTTTAAAACATATAAGAGTTCTAAACAATAAATTTCATAGTGTTTGGTCATTGTCTTCTAGATACGATTTAATTAAATTTAGTTTCCGAAAAATGTCATAAGTTGTGGATGTATGAAGTTTTCAGAAACCTTAAATTTAATGATTTCATGATTTTCAAAAATACGTTTTGGAATTAATTTTCGAATTCAAATATTTTCTCATATATTAAAAACCAATGTTTTCCAATATGTATTTTCATTTTAAAATTTTAATTGAGTTATATCTCTAAAACTTGACTTGATAAAGGGATTTTGAAGTCAGATTTGAGCTAAGTAAGGCCGATACTATTTGGTATCGATGAATCTCTTCTTCGTTGGGTTAGAAATTACGGCCCTCATTATGAGTAGCGAAGCGAGCTTAAGAACTTTCGAATTCGTTAACTTTGTATTATGAGTATCGATTCGCTTAAATTAAATTCGCTTAAAATGTCAAAACATCGAACTTGGTTATCGCTAAATTATCATTAGCGAATGTTCGCTAATTTAACGGCTCAAAACGTCAAATTCTATCGAATCAAATTGCTCAAAATAAAAAAAATCCACAGCTACTGGTGGAGAACCATATACTGCTAAGCGTCTTTGTATCCTTTCGAGCAAGCTGTAGACAGACTTCTTACTCTGAGCCAGGCAGTTAATCCACAAGGCTTCACAGGATTTACTATCAACCGATGTGACGACTAATTCTGAAAAACTTCATCATGGTATTAGTATCAACTTTGAGGCATGTAAACAGGTTGAAGGATCTTTTCAACAAAACTCATTGAAGCCAAGTGCAACGGAGGTCGACCAAGCCAAAAGAATCATCTGCACAACAAAGTTCCCTGCCAAGTCAGAACAGACCATCAATTCCAATGCAAGGGAATCCTGAACTATTCAAGTTGTTGCAAACACAGACTGGGACCCAGGCAGATCTTTTAGATGTATCTTTATCCTTTCTTCCCTCTTTCTATCATAATCGTTTTCTTCAAAAAACAAATCAACGTTGCTTAACATTATCATTGTTTTTTTAATAACTAAATCAAAAGATAAAAACACAATCTGAGAAATACATTATTTTACGTTTCATTTTTTTCTTTTCAATGAAATAATGTTGGCACCGTTCATATTTGAAGCGAATGGCTAAGCTCGCTAACGAAGAGTGACATTGTGGCGAATATCTATCGGCCATGAATATGTTAAGTGGCCAAGCAGGGATGAAATTGCTCAAAATAAGGAAGAAAAAACAAAGATGCCAGGAATTTTGGGTTGCATAAACGGATCCCATATAAAAATCAACGGCCCGGTTCTAAACAAAGAAAATTATTTTAACAGGAAGCATTATTACAGCATCTTACTTCAAGGTGTTGTTAATGCAAAGAAAAAGTTTATAAATATTTTTTGTGGGGAACCGGTGAGTTTGCACTACAGACGGCTTTCCGAACATAGGATTTATATAGAAATGCATTCGAAAGCACCGAAGGGCTTTTTCCTTTCAAATAATTCCTGCTTGGTGACTCAGCATATCCATGTCTTGAATGGCTGATTCCACCCTTCAAATTCAAAGACAACGGGAATTAACAGATGCTCAACGCAGATTCAACAAACTCCATTTTTCTGGGTGAATAGTAATTGAGCATTCTTTTGGTTTGCTCAAAACTCGTTTTAGAAGAATACTTCATTTTACGGAGCAAACGAGTATTAACTCTGCCGTGACCTTAGTGGTATGCGCTTGCATACTACATAACATATGTGTAGACAACAACGATGAGTTAGAGGAAAGCCATCAGCATGAATCTTTTCCAGAGCTTGATTCTCATTCAGGAACTTCAAGCAGTTCAAGGCGGCAGTTAAAAAAAGTCACACAAACATTGAAAGAAAAAGTGCGAACTAAAAACACTTAACTAATTAGAAACTTTTAAAAAACATCACATTTCATTAATCGTCATATCACATACATATTTACATTTAAAAAAAAACAAAAACATCAATTCAAATTACAAAGGAACATATTACATATATGTATGTATATTTACATTTGAAAAATAAAAAAAAGTTATTTTAGACACGTACGGAAATATATAGATACATTTCAAAATTAAAGTTGCTAGGAGAATTATTTAATAAACTATGGCATAGTGCAAATGCATATAAAGTTTATGGTTTATTAAATAATTCCCTTAGCAACTTTTTTTTTCTATCTAAACGAGCTTCCTTTGCTCGTTTTGCCTCATCTTTTTTCTTTAATTTGCACGTTCTATAATGTTTTAAAATTTCATTTTTTTCGGCAGCCTTTTCTTCCTTCATTATATAATACCTTTCTTTTGAAGTCAATCTGTTTTTTTTGTTTCCTGAAGGAGTTGGTGATGTTGTTGTGATTGATTCTATAAAAGAAAAACAGCATTTGATTACACACATAACATATGTTCAATATGTTTAAAGTTGCTACCTGGTCGTGGAAAACTATTTGTTCCCATTGGCAGCCCTTCGATTGCCTGGCCACATAAATTTATGGTGTGGCTGTTTTTTATAATAGGCTGCGAACCAAAAATTTCCTCCATTTGTTCTGCAAAAGGAGCTTTGATAAAAAATTCTCCAGTTCTCTTTTTGAGGTCTATGGTGGATTTGTAGGCCCTCAAGAGTTTTTTTAATTTAGTTTTCAGCATTTCTTCGGTTGTTGTTTGAGTCTGCAAAAAACATTAGAAATGAATATTTATATATAAATAACAAGTCACATCAAATTTAAAGATTAATATCTACCAAAACTCCAAGCGCAGTAAGATCTTCCAAGACATTTCTCATTGCGAACTTTTCGAGTCTGGCACTCTCAAACTCAAAACGCCTCTTCCCGTAAGCATCCAGGAACGCTTTTGTCTCATCTGTAGTCCAGATTCGTTTTGACCTATTAATAAAATTGAACTTGATAAATGTGACACTAAAATAATTTTATTTGGAGATTACTTACAATTTATTTGTATTTTCTCCCATTTGTGCTGCAGGTTTCTCGGTTTTATTTATATTTTTTGACATTTAAAGCAGTATTGCCATAAGATCATTTCGCTCAATGATTTTTGTTTGTTCTTTTTTTTTGGGAAAAATGATACCCATAAATTATGTCAAATATACATTTTTTTGAACTTTATTATTTTGATTTCAACAATTTATGTCTAGTTTTGTTAAAATATCTAATTATTTCATGTATTATATGCCAAATAAATAAATATAAAGCTTCTCGCTTTCTATTTAAAAAAATATTTTATTTCAGTCAAATGGAAATGTTTATATGGCAATACAGGTTTTATTTAATATGTTTGCAATGATACCAACATTTACATGTGAAATAACAATGATAAAGCGCTCCTTGTTGTGAAAAAAAGAATTAAATTTTGGATCTCAAATTGAGATCCAAACACAAAGCAGGATCTTGTGTTGTTGTTGTAATGCATGTAAATTCACGATCCGGATCAGATCATGGTGATAATAAAACGCGGCTAACTAACAAAAAAGAAATTCGCTTTTACATTCGAAATTAAGCGAACGTTCGCTTCGCTACTCATAATGAGGGCATACATTTTGTACCAGTTCATCCAAGTAGTATTGGTTGGGTTGAAATCTGGGATCTTCAAATAAAAAAACTGGTATGCCCCAGTGCTCTGTTATGTCTCCGATACTATTCCTTATTTGTGTAAATGATCTTTTGTGGTTTCGTCTGAAACTTCCAATCCACTTAATTGTACGAAAGTACCCTCAGCTTTTCTTATATTTTTGTTTTTATATACCCATTAATGTCCTTAGGATATGGAATACCAGGGACAACGTATGTACATATGATAAACCCATTAATATCTGAGCTTGGTAGCCTTGTCCAATGGGGAATCATATAAACGTGGAGGAAATGTTACCTCAATACCACTTTTCATGGGTGGTACTTGTATCAAAAATACCAAACAGATCACGTTCTTGACATCGTAAATGCTGCTAAGTATTTAGGTTTTCTCTGTAGATGCAAGAAGTTCTTACCCCTCTTATCTGTCTGTATTCTTTAGAGCCTTTATTCGTCCGAAATTCGAGGTCAAATAACTCACTTTAGTCTCTTAGACAGAATTCAAAAGAGAGCATTTTTAAGTGACTGTTGTCAAACTGAAGCATTTGCAACTCTCAAAAATGTTCCTAGCGTCAATGGCGGACCCGGGGGGGGGGGGGGGGTCGTAGGGGTCATGACCCCCCCCTGGGAGATATTTTTTTTTTATTTTCATAGGAACTCCCTTGAATTTTCCAATAACGCAGCACAAATTCATCAACTTTTGACCAATGGACGATCCAGGGGGGGGTCATATGAGCCAAAAAGCTTATACAGTTAAGTTGTATAATTAAAGATTTCATCTAAAGATTTGTTAGTAATTTAATGACATTTTCCAAAAAGTGGTTTGTTGTCAAAAACAACTAAATTTTTTGTTTCCCGCAATTTGGAATTTGGAAAAATTTAAGTAATGCTATAAATTGTTTTCATAAAATTTGTTTCTAAGAAAAAGAGCAAATATTTAGGTTCTTAACAAGAAACCTTGAATAAAAGATCGTCAATTAAATTCCTGAACCTCGCCTTCAATTGAGTCTAAAAAATTCTTAATTCGTATAAAATTTAGAACTCGAGCTTTTAATCAAACATGACATTACGATGATAGAAAAGTCGAAAAAAGTGGATCCTCTGATTCCGTCCGTCTGTCTATCTGTCCTGGCCTCTACATTTTTCGATTAAGTTCAAACTGGGAAATTATGGTTTTAAGCCGATTACCGTAAGGCGTTTTTTTTTAAATAAGAAAATTTGATTTTTTTTTCAAAAATTAACCGATATTTTTGTTAAACTTTCTAATTTATTTTCTTAATTTGGTTCTTTGTACAAGAAAAACATATTTCGGTATTGATTGAGAAGAGCACGCTTCATAAAACTGTTATTTTTTTAAAGTTTTCTCAAGAATGTCATTGCATTTTTTTTTTATTTTTAAAAATATATTGATTTTTGTTTACAAAACTCGATATCTCAGAAAGGGGTCACTATGTAAAATGTATACTTATAAGCACTTAACAACTGCAGAAAAAATTTAAAAATTTGTATATGTTATAATCAATTAAAAAAAAAACCGCTCTATTGATTTTCCAAAAAAAAAAATGAGTTAATCTAGGTTTTTTGAGAAATAAAATGGCATTTGAATTTTTGAGCAAAACTTATTTTGCAGATAGCTACATGTTTAAATCTTATAATATAATAAATATTTTTAAACAGACTTTTTGGAAAACATTAGCTAGTTCTAGCGACCCAGTCGTGCATTTTTTTCTTTCAAAATTGATTTTTTATTGAGTTTGAGTACAAAAACTTTTAATATCTTAAAAAATTAAATAAATCTTCTTTTTAAAGTGAATTTGCTTTAGATGCTCTTGAACTGAGAATTAAACAGAAAATTTCAAAAATAAAAATGTCCCAAAAACAGCACAAGTGACACTTTTCTTAAACTAATGGCTAATTGAAAAACATAATGAACGTTTCATATCTGTTGAAAAAAAGGCTTCGAATCTCTTGAGATTTGAAGTGAAAAGAGATTCTGAAACATGTAATTTGTGAGTGCTACAGAAAAGTTTCTTCCCAACTTATTTTTTTACCTTAATTTGTTTTTATTTAATGTTCAGAGAAATTATGTACTTTAATACACCTACATATGTATGTATATCCATAAATTCAAGAACCACACATTTTTTTCTCTACAATTTGTAAGTATTGTTGAATCCTTTAAGACCAAAATATTTTCCAGCATCTACGAGTAAGCAGACTGATAGCGATAGTAATAATAGACTCCCGAAAATTTAATTCAGAAAAACTACGTCAAAACAGCCCGAAAATCCTTCATATCAGATCCTCTCTCATTTTCTGAGTTTTTGAATTTTTGAAGCGTTCTTCACATTAATATAAATAGAAAAGAGAAAAGTATTTATTATTTTTGGAAAAAGCTTCGTTCCAAAACAATTTTCTACCATTCTGCGTGAAATGCATCAAAAACCTCTAAACTATTATGTTTAAGCTCTTAAATACGGCATATTGAGAAAACTGGATGGAATGCTTTCATATGTAGGGAGTTGTCAAAATTAAATAGTTAGACCATACCTTGCTAGACAACAGTGTTCTGAAATAATTTTATAACTAAAGTTGTCACTTTAGCCCTTGAAATGTACAAATGTAAGGTTAAGATGCACATTATGTTTTTTTAATTTGTCAGCATACTTTACAGCACATTAAAAAACTTTTAAGTGGTGACTAAAAACTCATCTATATGTTAAGTGTGATCCCCCCTGACTAAAAGTCTGGATCCGCCCTTGGCTAGCATGTCCTTATTTTTAATCGTTTTTTCACAAACAATGCATTACTCATCCAAAATAATTGCACAGTTTACCCAGGCTTAATTTTTGCCTCTCATTGCAGTATGCAGACATTCAAAACAAACTTACATCAATATCCCATTTGTATTTGTATACAGGGTGTCCAAACTGAATATGATGAAAGGCTTTTCAGAATTTGGTAACTTGTTTATCCCGAATTATAACGGTTTTTGAGAAACAGCTGTTTTAATGAAATTTTTAAAAAATACAACTTTGAGTCAGTTTTTCAGGCTTGTTTCTAAATGATTTTTGTTTTTAAGGTTTTTGGCATTTTAAAATAACCAAATTTCGGAAATATTAATTTTTAGTATAACAAATTTGATGGTAACTGCATATTTCATGATCTTTTAAAATTGTGGCCTTTACAGGACACCCTGTATTAAATTTTTCAATTTTTTTAAGATATTTTAAGTATGTAGTTTTTAAGTGCTTATAATTAATTATATGTACGTTAAGTCTACAACTAGCAACCTTGTTAAATGTGTGTCTTTTACTTACTCCGTGAATGTAAAAGTAAACGAAGTCCACTATCTTTAGCAAAGCCTTTGACAAAACATACCAGTGTTATACTCTTTAGGCTTTCTACTCTCGGCTTGGAACTGATTTTATTTCAACGGACTTCTTATTACTTAGAAAGCCGCGTACACAATGTTCGCTTCAGATGCGCTCTCTCCTACCCTTTTATTGCTACCTTTGATCAAAGGAATTTTTCAAACCCTTCGTTCAACAAGCCCCTCAAGTATGTCCTCTTCAAAAACTTTTTCTTCGATTTGCCCTTCGAGGCCTACCCTTGGTATGATATGATCCCCTGATCTTTCCTATATATCAACACCCTCATCAATTAATTAATCTCAAGACATTGGAAGAACGTAGAAATGTGGACTTATTTTTGAGATATTGAATTTTGAAAAAAGAGGACGTTTTAATCATCAAATATTATTTAGGCAATTATGAAAGCTTTTTCGGAAAAAAATTGTTTAAATCGCTTCAATGAGACAATTTAAAAACAAAATAACGGTTTTATGGTAAGCAATACAAAAAGAAGCCAAGTTAACAAAAATTGCTAAAATTCTGGATTTCATGATTAAAAACTTGAGTTCGAGGGTGGAAGTGCAACAAAGAAGAAGAACTGCACTTGGTATTTCAATTTGTAAAATGAAATGTTAATATTCTTTATTCCCAAATTTTGTAAACTGTTTTGGTTTTTGTTAAATCGTGTCTTTTAAAAGATACAAATATGTACATTTATATGCATATAAAGTTTTATTTTTATTTACACAACCTACAGAAAATAAGGAAACACTTAGAAAGACACATAACACATTTGATTTTTTTAAAAATCCTAATTCCCTTCCCGTTCATTAGAATAAAATAAGATTAAACAATAAATTCAATTAAATGTCTTTTTTGTTATCAAACAACAAAATAGAAAGGTACTAAATTATACTTTGAGATTCGCCTGAATTCGCTGTAGATCGCTTATCGCTGAATTTCTTAAACAAATACAACGCCAGCAATGGGAATGGTGTCATAATAGCCACAGAAACTGGTATAACTGTTGTCAGATCAGCTTGGGGCTGTGGAAGACTGAAACGCAGAAGGAATATAGCTATTCCAGTGTTTTGAATGCCCGTTTCAATAGCAATAGTTAGAGCATCGGGTTGGGTTTGTTTAAGCAATTTGGCAACAAACCAACTTAATCCATATCCTAACCATGGGAGTCCCAAGCCAGCTATGATAATCTGAAAAGAAAAAGAATATATAGGTACGAAATATGGAACAGAGAAAAATTAAAAAATTATTTACCTTCCATGAAAACAACTTGAAAAGATACAAATTGGTAACAATTGCAAAAACAATTATAAACAGAATCAACATCGTGGAAATTGGTTTCAGTAAACGAACCAAAACTCGTGTTATTCGAGGAGAGCACTTTTGGATAGCCACTCCAATGGCCAAGGGTACAATTAGTGATACTGCGAATGTTGCAATCTTTCCATATGGAACACCCAATTTCCCCCGGTTAAAGATAACATGTCCCAAGGTGAATATCCAGAGAGGCATCATTCCAAATGCTGCAATATTACTGATAGTTGTCATGAGAACCGACAGGTTTATGTTGCCACCCAACAGGACCGTCCATATATTTGATGCACCACCACTCGGTGAGACTCCAGTAAAGAAGAGTCCCAATTGCATTTCCACGGAGTCAGGAAAGAGCAAACATCCTAGACCAAAACTCAACAATGGCATCACCAGGAACTGTGTAAAGAATCCAATTGTTGGACCGACAGGTCGTCTCAATATACCACTAAGTACACTCAGATCCAGAGCTGCACCGAAGTTTATGTAGAGTAGTGATACCAGCAGAGCTACTGATACCGTAAAAGCAATATCGATGGGTCGCAGAGCTCGAACGATTGTCACCATTAGTTCGGAGGTTGAAGTTTCGATTACATTGTCAGTCGTAGTAAGCTCAACGAATAGTCTTGTTTGGCCGAGAAAAATGGCCTTCACAGTTATATTGGCAGCCCAGTGGTCTGCACTAGGATTCGATTTCGATTTAATTGGAATATCAGTAAGAACCTGAGCAATATTCGGGTTATCACTTTGAATTTTGATTACAGCTGTGTGGGCTAAGTCTATGTCTATAAAAGGAGAAGTTTGTTTAATCTGTTTCCAAAAAGTTTTCTAAAAATCATACCGAATAATTCCAAGAGGACCTGACTCTCTGTGTCCATGTCAACTTCAATTTCGTTGGGGGTAAATTTGGCACTCCATTTTCTTAGTGGAGCATTTTGTGTATTACAAAATAAGACGTATTGCAAAAGCAATAGAATTGATAAGAGGCTTCTCGTGCACTTTCCCATTATGGGAAACTTTCACTTGCGATTTTTCCTATCTTTAAAAATCAATTAAGTTTTATCTTTTCGGTGGAGTACGAGATTCTTAAGATAATAAATGTTGAGAGGAATTAAATGCACTCGATAAATAGTTTCTTTCAATTATTTGTATATGAAATTGTATCCGGCAAATTTGGCAGTATTTTTTTTTAAAGATATGTTTCAACTCTTTTTTTTTAAAGATATGTATGTTTAATGTAAATGTTTACTTAAACACAACCAAATGAGTAAGGAAATTAATGAAAATAATTCATAAATAAACTATAAACATTACACAACTTAAAAGATGGAGCTAGTTTCTAGTGAAACTAATTTATTTTTTATCAAATAAAAACATCTACCTAGCAAAGAATAAGAAACGAATGGATTAATGGATATAAATAATATGCAGTGCAATACTATGCAATAGCAATAGCAACAGGTCGGGTTATTCACAATAACGTTGTAGTAAACCTTTGAGTTTAGTTTATCTCTTTACTTCTAGTTATTCAAGATTGAAATGGCTTAAGAAGGGAAGACTCCAACTTGGTTTAAAGTGTTATGAATCACTTGCAATTGTTTTTATTTAAATGCACAAGAATTCTCTTCACATTTGCTTAGTTTATAAGAAAAGTTGTATATAGGGTTTTCCAATAAGAGGTTTCATTATGAATAGCCTGCTATTATGGCAGCTGTCATTTTTTGATATTTGCAGTTACAGTTGCAACATTAAAACCAATCGTTGGGATTTTTTTTGAGAAGTAAATTTTAGCGATCATTGAAAATTTCCTAATTGATATTGGTATTGTATACCATTGGGCAGGTTCAGACAACATAAGGGAATTTATCTACAGTCAACTGCAATCTTTGAACGCATGACAATATGACATTTCAATATGACAACTAATTCCTTTTAAAATGGTGTACTAACACAAACAAACTAAGGAATTGGTTCGAGGTGATCGTTTAGTTTGTGTCAAAAAACAAATTAAAAAGTTGCTCGAATGGGCGACAGAATGGTTTCTGCATGTGCACGGACTCTCATATAAGTCTATAGTGCTCAGTATAGAAACCAAACAGTTTCGAAACTAAAAGTTGTATGTGCGCGCCCAGCCTTATAGCTATCGATCGATCCGGGAAAATTTTTGAATCGGTATTTGACGGTGTTTCCCTTTAATTAGAAATGAAAATTATATACTGATCGATCGGAAATCACACAAAGAATTTTTTTTGAGGAAAAAAGTGTAATTGTAATGACAGCTATAAACGATCTGTCAAAAAAATACCAATGTTTGTTTTCAATGATGAAAACCAATGATAGCTATAACTGGCGCCTAAGAAACATTTGTCCTCACTAACTTTCCAGTCAACTTTCGACAATTGGCCAATTCATTTCATTCTTGCCATATTAGTATCAGCTGTTGGGGAAAATGATTTTTCAGACAACATAGATAAATTAATTTTTTAGTGATTAGTACATAATTTGCAAATTTCTGGATTAATTTCAATGAAAGCTATGACTGGCCCCAAACTAACATAAAAAAAAAGAAATGAGTGCAACATGAGTTTGTAAAATATTCAACACACATTTGCGTTGTAAAAACTTCTATAAACAGTTTTTTGATCTTTTGACTTTATTTTTCAAATGTGAATTTTATATTTTACATAGTCTTTATTTGAAAAAATCAAAAGTTTCATTTCATTTTGGATAGCCCACTATTTTGTCATTTTTTGAATTATCATCTTTTCACATTTATCAAGAAAAAACTATGACATCTTTGTATATGAAACCTATAATATTATCATGCAGCTGTTTTTTTACGTTCGCCGTAGCCTTAAGATGGAGATGGAAGTTTTATATAGAAAAGTTAAGTACAAAAAATGCAGTGACATTAATGAAAATATACACTTAAGAACGTGCATATTTAATTAAATTGCTAAAATCCACTACAAAAATATTAAACTCTGCAAGTTTTTAACAATTGACTAGTTAGCAATTTGCTTAATATTTAGCAATATACTAAGGGACTCCAAAATTTTAAACCTCTCTTTTAGTTTTGATAACTAGTAAATTGCTAATGGCTTTTAATTAAAAAACCAGCATCCAAACATGTCTAAAAAGTGATATTTCATGAAAATAAACAAAAGCAAATACGCTTAAACAGTTCTATTAATTGGGATTCCCAACTTTTGCCCGGACAATTACATCCGCTGTTCTTAGAGGAATAATTGTACAGATGTCATATAGGTTTAACAAATTGCTAAAAGTTTAAGTAGCCAATCCCATATTTTATCTTTAGCAAATTGTTAAGAGATAGTAAGATGTTAAAATCGTTTAAAACTTGGTAAATCAACTTTTAAGCTTAGTACGTTGGTAAAAATGGCTTTAACATTTTACTAATTCGTTTAAGATTTTGCGCCATTGCTTTTATGAGTTATAATTAATGCTTTGAATGTTAGGAATTTGGAGGCTTTGATTTTGAACAAGATGAGGCTACGAGTTACACAAGCAACAAAACAATAGCAGTTTTTATTTTTGTAAGAAATCGGGCTTTTTTGGTCACTTCATCCATATATGCAAATAAAAAACTTTATTTCATATTTTTTCCCTACGTTTCGTCGTAATTTCTCGACTTCTTCAGGGGAATTTTATTAAATCTGAGGATAACATTTATTTAACAAACTGCACTTATAAAATTTTTCGATTTGAAACTTACATGTTTTTTGTCGTTTGTTACATATAATAAAGCACTATTTTTTTATAAACGATTTAAACTGAGTTTTTTTGTCTATAGTAAAAAGGAGTTATTTTAAATTTTTGAACATAAATAATTAAACGGAAATTTAATACAAAACTTACAGAAAAGAGAAAAAACTACATTAACTACATGAAAGTAAACAATCAAAATTTTATCAGAAAATTACACCGCTCTTAATGCAAGAGAGTAGCTGGCTATTGTGTTGTCTCTATCTTCCTGTGTATTCATTGTTTTGTCTATATTTTGTTGTATACGAAGGCTTTCAAGTGTGTATCTATTGTTTGTTCTCTTTTCTTTGTCCATTATTGTTGTATTATCAAAGTCTGCAGAGTGTCCAGTTTCTATTATATGTTGTGATAACCCAGTGGATTCTCTCTTATTTCGGATGTCAGCTTTGTGTTCTATCAACCTCGTCTCTAGTGATCTTTTTGTTGTACCGATGTAGATCAGTTTGCACGTCTCCCCTCCTTTCCATTGCACCCAATTTTATATATGATGTCATGTTGTTGTTCTTTTTCTATTTTTGTTTTTGTGTTGGTGAATAGCAGTTTTGCTATACAAGTTTCCAGATCATGTTTTTTTTACAGTTAATCACAATTGACAACTGAAATCTTGAGATTTAACATCTTTAGCTTTTTGGCTTCGATTCAAGATTGGTTTCTTTTAAAACATATCTTTTTTTTAAATATCAAAACATTTCCACTTATTACAAGCCTTTATAATGGGTGATTTTTTTGAGGTTAGGATTTTCATGCATTAGTATTTGACAGATCACGCGGGATTTCAGACATGGTGTCAAAGAAAAAGATGCTCAATATGCTTTGACATTTCATCATGAATAGACTTACTAACGAGCAACGCTTGCAAATCATTGAATTTTATTACCAAAATCAGTGTTCGGTTCGAAATGTGTTTCGCGCTTTACGTCCGATTTATGGTCTACATAATCGACCAAGTGAGCAAACAATTAATGCGATTGTGACCAAGTTTCGCACTCAGTTTACTTTATTGGACATTAAACCAACCACACGAATGCGTACAGTGCGTACAGAAGAGAATATTGCGTCTGTTTCTGAGAGTGTTGCTGAAGACCGTGAAATGTCGATTCGTCGCCGTTCGCAGCAATTGGGTTTGTGTTATTCGACCACATGGAAGATTTTACGCAAAGATCTTGGTGTAAAACCGTATAAAATACAGCTCGTGCAAGAACTGAAGCCGAACGATCTGCCACAACGTCGAATTTTCAGTGAATGGGCCCTAGAAAAGTTGGCAGAAAATCCGGTTTTTTATCGACAAATTTTGTTCAGCGATGAGGCTCATTTCTGGTTGAATGGCTACGTAAATAAGCAAAATTGCCGCATTTGGAGTGAAGAGCAACCAGAAGCCGTTCAAGAACTGCCCATGCATCCCGAAAAATGCACTGTTTGGTGTGGTTTGTACGCTGGTGGAATCATTGGACCGTATTTTTTCAAAGATGCTGTTGGACGCAACGTTACGGTGAATGGCGATCGCTATCGTTCAATGCTAACAAACTTTTTGTTGCCAAAAATGGAAGAACTGAACTTGGTTGACATGTGGTTTCAACAAGATTTCCGAAGAAATTCGGGCTATTCCGGCCGAAATGCTCGAAAAAGTTACCCAAAATTGGACTTTCCGAATGGACCACCTAAGACGCAGCCGCGGTCAACATTTAAATGAAATTATCTTCAAAAAGTAAATGTCATGGACCAATCTAACGTTTCAAATAAAGAATCGATGAGATTTTGGAAATTGTATGCGTTTTTTTTTTTAAAAAAAGTTCTCAAACTCTTAAAAAATCACCCGATATAAAACTTTTAAGCTCACTGCTTACATTTTCTATACTAATAAAAACAAGTTCCAAAAAATCGGCCATTGTAAACTTCAAATTAATAAATAACATTGTGAACAGACTATTAGTTCACAATAAGTAATTCAGTGCTTCTCAAACTGTTTGACATTTATGTTTTCGGAGGTTGTCATTTCTCATGTCATCTGTTGTCAAATGTCATTTAAACCCGACTGAACGCCTAAAGCATTTTTGTTTTGCTTTCCATTTAATAATAGATCTTAAAAAAAGTTATTCTTATTCTATTGAAATAAAACCCAAACATATAAATAAAATATGATTGAAATAACTTGCAATGATCGATTAGGAAAAAAGGTAAGCAAATGTTCGATTTCTATTTATTATACTAACCCAAACGTTTAAACGTTTTCGATGTTAATTAAGGTTCGCGTTAAATGCAATCCCGATGATACAATTGGTGATTTGAAGAAACTAATTGCAGCTCAAACTGGAACAAAATATGATAAAATCGTCCTAAAGAAATGGTACACCATCTACAAGGATCCAATTAGGTTATGCGATTGTAAGTTTAAATTATAATTTTGTATTTTTTTCATTAAAACAAAGAACTCATTTTTACTTCCAAAATTTATTGCAGATGAAATACACGATGGCATGAATTTGGAACTTTACTATCAATAAAAGAGAGCTTCTTTGTTTTTATACCGAAATAAAAAATATGTAACTTTATTTGCACTTTAGTTTAAACAAATTTAAAATACACTTTCATATATGAATATGTAATCTGTTTATTCATTGAAATTAAGAATATTAAAGTTTTTCTAAATGGATTTTGTATCACGTAATGTACAAGTTTCAAAAGTTGGAATTCGCCGGTACTTATTTTAAACTTGGCTATCGATGGTTAAGCCTTAGGAGTACCTACTCAATTTTAAAAGGTACTCCCAAAGGAGTACATTTTTCAATATATTGCAACAACTGTACTTTAAGTTAAAATGCAAGTCCGTCTCAAGCTATTTTGATGGTTCTTTTTTTGGTAGTAGTTATCTCAACAGTAGGTTAGTTAAAAAAAATGTTAAAGTAAAAGTCATGAACATAGTTGAGAAATTTTTGAAATCTGACTCCTTTTGGAATAGTAACACTGTAACAGAGTTAAGAAAGAAAAAGTTACAAAAAAAAAACAAAGCTATGAAAACCGAAATTACTTAGAACTAACCAAACATACGAACACCAAATAAATATGTGGAACGTAACAAGTGTGCTAAGCTTGTATAATTTGGGCTATACTTTGAAGTAGGGTCATTGATCAGCAATGGATTTTAAAAATAAAAAATTAATACAGATAACGCATTGGTGAGTGAGAAACCTTCAATTTCAATGCATTATTTATTTTACTGAATTTTACTGTTATTGCATTTTAATGTTAATTTATCTACTTTCTGATGTAGGTACTTAGGCTTAGGAAACCTTTAACTGTTTGTTTGTATATAATACTTGCAAAACAATCAAGTCCTTATGAGAGAAAGAGGTGGGCCAAAAATAGTTATCATTAGTAAAACCGCCACAGGTTTGGTTGTACATTCATTGGGCAGGTTCAGACGACATCAGAGACTTGAAAGTTAGGCTAGTTTCTAGTATCTGATTGGCCAGCTGCCAAAAAATTACCTTTCAATAAAGGCAACTTTATTGGAAAGTTGACTGGAAAATTAGTCAAGAAAAATGGGCAGGTTCAGACAACATAAGGGACTTCATTTGCAGTCAACTTCATTCTTTGAACGTAAATTTTGACCAAGGCAACAAGTTAGTTTTTCAAGTGTCATGAATTTCAAATTCAGAACTTTACTTCACAAACCTCTACTTCAAGTTCATAGTACAAAAACTACCAAAATTATTATTTTCTATAAAATACTCCTCAGGCAAGCTACAAGTCAACAAGATTTGTATTTTGTATTGTAAAGAAACATTACTTATTTACTTCCCATAGGAAGTTATTGTAATGGGTCCGATTTGTCAAATTGAAAATGTTGACATTTCTCGACGTTTCAAGGTCCCTAGAGTCGAAATAAAAGATTTTTAGAAAGATGTCTGTGCGTGCGTGTGTACGTAGGGTGACATGGTCGACATTGCACCACCCATTTTTTAAACGGTCATAGTTTCCCTAAATGTAATTATTTTTGTTAGATTTTTTAACATCATTTATATGGATTTCTTAGACAAATTCGTGCATAGTTAATTTTTGCATTGTATGTTTATTCTTAAATCTAAAATTGATTATTTAGAAAAACTGAAATGGTGCATAGTGTACCATGGTAGGTACTAAATGAACCAGTCTTATGTTCACAATGCACCATGTAGGTACTCAATGCACCACCAACTAATATTTAGAAATAAAGCAAGCATTTCAAATAGGAATTCATTGTATCTTTAAGAATAAAAACAAAAATAAATAGTTCATTTAACACTTATAAAATACATACAAATTTAATAATAACAAAAAATCTAAATAAATTAAATATTTCTCTTCAAGAGATTTAAAAAAAAAAAACAGCCAAGAAATTCATTAATATCCGTTAAACGGATAATAGATTAACATATGTTTAGTTTGAAAACATATTCAGAAAATTTGTACAGTGATTGTTGTCTTTGCGTTGGTCCTGATACAGAAGGATCTTTAAGAATATATTTTATCTCCCCCTCATTGACTTGTGCAAAATCTGGGACTTGCGGCATACAAAAAAGCTCATTAGCCTTTGATTTTAGTCTCAAAAATGATATGAACCATTCGTTTCTACTGTTCTTAGGTTCTAATATTTTCCAATATAGCAAACTTTGGATTTTTTTGACTGTTATAAGTCACTAATACAAAATCATTTACGGAAGGAGATCGAATTAATGGACGTTCAATAGTCTTATAGTGTAAAATAACTGAATCATTCAATAATTCAAAATTGTCCTCTGAGTCATCAAGTAATAATGAGACATCAGTTTCGCTATCAATTTCCTTAAGTACTTTTCGTTTTACAATAATTGGATTTTTGTTCAGTTTTTTGATACTTTTTTTGCAGCTATTTCATTTTTCTCGGGAGTGTCTGTAGCAATAATGATTCTACCAGTAGTGCGCTTCCTGGGCTTACGAGGACCAGCTTTCATTTGTGGTCTAAAATCAAATGGGCTTAAAAAAGGCTTCTTTCGGCTACAATGGGGACCCTCTTCTGCTTCGACCATTTGTGGAAGTGGATGTGGAGCTGTTGTTGGCTGATCTGCAGTTGCAATTGGATTCTCGGATGTGTCAGGTCGACCAACCAGCTCCATGTTCTGACAGTCAAACGAATCTGTTGCGTTATTGGTTTCAGATGAAATCTCGGAGCATATACATAGGTAACGGATTTGGTAGAAGAAGCTGAGAAAATTTTCTAGACAAGTGGGTGCAAAATGCACCATGGTGCATTTAAGACCATGTTGTTGTGGTGCATAGTGCACTACCCCCTCACTTTATTTTGAAGTCAAAATAAATCGCTAACTACCCAATTATATTTGAATCTATTTTATTTTACCAATGAATAAAACAACACAAATTATTTTTATCGATGTTTAGTAAAAAAAAATGGACCACAACTTAAATGAGAAAAAAAAACAGCTTACCTCAATTTTTTGATTTGCACTCTAAATTTGGAAAAAGGCTTGTACACGTACGCACGTACCAACAACTAGCACCAGACTGAGATCCACTGATATTTTGGCGAAAGACGCGTAAGATAATGTGAAATTTACACTGATGTTACTGTCGGTATGTTAGATTTCCCGGTGGTGCATGGAGTACCACTGGTGCAATGTCGACCATGTCACCCTACGTCCGTACGTCCGTACTTCCGTACGTCCGTACGTTCGCGACGTTTTTTTCGTCGTCCATAGCTCAAGAACCAGAAGAGATATCGACTTCAAATAAATTTTGTTATACAGATAAAAAGGCAGAAAGATGCAAAAAAAGCTCTCAAAAAATTGCGTGGGTGGTTTTTTTTTACCATACCAGTTTAAAAAAAAGGTGAACATTTTGGTTAACCCTAAATATCTCATGAACCAATAACGCTAGAGACTTGAATTAAATTTAATATTATATATTGTAACGTGATACCAAACAAGTATATTTTTGGAAAAAAATCCAATTAACGGTTTTTTTATAAATCAAAAAAACTCAAAAAAAAATTTGTCACCTCGAAATTTTTACGACTAAAATATGATTTCATCTCCGAAATAATTTTGTGCAACGAAGAATAATGTTTTTGATATCTGATAAAATTTTGAAAAAAATCTAATTGACAGTTTTTTTATAAAAATTTAACAAAAGTTGGTAAAAATTGATTTTCGACTCAAATATCTTTTCAAAAATTTGAGATAATATCTTCTAACTAATTTTAACTTATAAAAAATATTGTTTTCAACATTAGGAAACATTTTGAGACAAATCGAATTGACAGCTTTTTTACAAAAAATAAAAACCTAAAAAAAACAATACTAAAACTTTTTAAAAATTTACTTTCGACTCAAATAGCTTTTCAAAAATTACAAATATTGGCTTGAAACTTATTTTATTTTACAGAAAATATTGTTTTCGATATTCAGTAATTTTTTTTTATAAAAATCCAACAGTCCGTTTTTTCATAAAAAAATAAAATCTACAAAAAATAGTACGCAAATTTGGTAAAAATTGATACATATAGATAAACTTTTAAGCAAGACAAATTGACAGACAGGATGGGAAGTTATCAGTGTGGGTCGCATCCCAGCCTCTTTTTTCTTTTCCAAATTGACAAGTAAACCTTTAAAAGAAAGCAAAAGATGAAGTTGTGCAGAAAATAAATTAACATAGAGTAATAAAGTTCAACTTTCAGTTGGACGAAAAAACATGGTCAACTGTCATTTTGATAGAAGTAGACTTGACTTAATAGTTAGGGAGATTTTTCTTGACTAACTTTCCATTCAACTTTCCATTAAAGTTGCCTTAATTGGAAGGTAATTTTTTGGCAGCTGGCCAATCAGATACTAGAAACTTGCCTAACTTTCAAGTTCCTTATGTTGTCCGAACCTGCCCAATGACAGCTAATCATGTTTTTCATTTGATTGAAAGCTGAACTTTATTACGCTGTAAATTATTTATTTTCTGCATAATTCCATTTAATGTTTTGTGTAAAACGGTTCCTTGTCAAATTTGAAAAGGAACAAGTAATATTTCTTTACGATTCACATTTCAAATCATGATGGACTTGTAGCTTGTCTATAAGGAGTGTTTTGTAAACAATAATGTTTTTGGTAGTTTTTGCCCGATTAACTGAACTTCCCAGTCAACTTTCCATTAAAGTTGCCTTAATTGGAAGGTAATTTTTTGGCAGCTGGGCAATCAGATAACAGAAACTTGCCTTACTTTCAAGTCCCTTATGTCGGCTGAACCTGCCCAATGACTATAAGTGTCAGTGTCCGAGAAAAGGTACCTAGTTTGTCAAAAAATAGGTTTTGTCTTAAGAGTGGATTTTGGTACCTAAGAATAACATGTAATGAGTTGTATTTTTGACAAAAATTAAAAGCACTTTTCTCAAAACACTAATTGACTAGGTATTCTCAGACACTGCCACATTAAAAGCGATATTTAAACTTTAAAGCTTTAATCCAATAATTCAATTTCCTAACAAGAAAATCATTACAAATTTTACAGTCCCAAATTTGAAATAAAAGTCGTAATTTTTTAATGATAATAGAGATGGAGAATAGTACAGGGTTATCAATTTTGCGGTTTCAAAAGTAAACGTAAATAAAACACATATAAAATATTATTCTTCATAATACTTCTGTTTTATTATAAAGTTTGAACGTTGTCATTATGTGTGAAACACTAAATCACTTAAATGACCACCACGCGAATTGTTGAAAGCATCGATTCTTTTAAGGTAATTTTCGACCACTTTTTGACACATATTGGGCGGTATCTCAGCCATATAATTTGACGAAAGTTGGTTTTAAGTGCTCAAGAGTCAAAGGTTTATCTGTATAAACACGGTCTTTCGCGTAACCCAAAAAAAAGCTGTGTCAAATCGTATGATCTTGGTGGCCAGTTGAAATCGCCACGACGAGAAATTACGCGGCCAGGAAATGTTTCTTGCAATGACCATAACGCTCCGAATTGACGGTGACAGTCGTTCCATCGTCGTTTTCGAGTAAGTAAGTTCCAATCACACCTCTGGACCAAAGAGCTCACCAAACAGTGACTTCTTGTGGAAGTAATGACCTCTCTTTAATTACTTGAGGATTCTCAGAACCCCAAATACGACAATTTTGTTTATTAACATACCCACCGAGTTAGAAATGTGCTTCGTCGCTGAAGAAAATTTTGTTCGAAAAATCGCCACCCACTGCCTATTTTTTAAGTACCCATTCGGCTACGAAGTTGTGAATGGTCAGCTGGCTTCAGTTGTTGTGTGAACTGGACTTTATATGGATGTAAATGTATGTATCTAAATGCAAAATACGCTATAATGTGCCTGTAAGCCAGTCCTGAGAACGACAAGTAATGGTCTTCGGCAACACTTTCCCTTACAGCAGCCATATTTTTAGTGGTACGAGAGAAAAGGTGATGCACAGGCCTTACAATATTTGTAACCAATCCCAGTCTTTTCAAATTTCTTTATAATCTCCTCTTATAGGGCCCATATACTACGCAAACACGTTTGCTCAAACCTGTGTTTGAGCAAACATTGTTTCGCCACACACTACACAAACGTGTTTGAGAGATATTAGTTGCGTGACGTTTTTCATCTTAATCAGACCTACCTACGGACACGAAGCAATGAGTGATTTGATGAGTGATTGCAATATTCATTACTTTTTACACACCACAATACCCAAAAAATTTGTTCCTCTTGTTAACTCTATGAAAATTGGCATCGGTTTGAGCAAAATTCAATACACACCATACAAACATGTTTGTGCAGGCACGGAAAATTCAAATTTTTTTGATTTTGTTCAAACCGCTTGCGCAAACACTCATCATCGCTACACACTACTCAAACGTTTGCACAAACATTTTTACAACAACAAAATACATTCGTTTGCTCAAACAGTTTGTGTAGTGTATGGGTCCTATTAAGGCATGATATGTGGCTGTGGCAGAGTCACCATTTTTGAAGTAGGTTTTAACAGTTTTTATGTGTTGTGCGATACTTAAACGATCCATTTTTGTAAATGCCAGAATTTCACATTTGAGAAAAATTAGTTTAACAACTTAGTTTGGCAGATGTCAAATTCCAGCCCTATACTTTTGAAACCGCAAAATGGATAACCCGTTAGTTTATGGTGTTATCGTCAAAGTTTTGCTAGTCAACTTGTTGACAGAGATAACTTATCGTGAAGTTAAATCACAAAACGCGTCAACTCATTTCCGGACAGCATTGACCAGAGGGTTTCATTCGTGTAATAGTCAACTTTTTATGCATTGAAACTGGGCAAGTTCAGACTACATTAGGGACTTGATAGTAATAGGGCCCATACACTACGCAAACACGTTTGTTCAAACGTGTGTTTGAGCAAACATTGTTTCGCCACACACTACACAAACGTGTTTGAGAGATATTAGTTGCGTGACGTTTTTAATCTTAATCAGACCTACCTACGGACACGAAGAAATGAGTGATTTGATGAGTTATTACAATATTCGTTACTTTTTACACACCACAATACCCAACAAATTTTTTCCTCTTGTTAACTCTATGAAAATTGGCATCGGTTTGAGCAAAATTCAATACACACCATACAAACATGTTTGTGCAGTCACGGAAAATTCAAAATTTTTTGATTTTGTTCAAACCGCTTGCGCAAACACGCATCATCGCTACACACTACTCAAACAGTTTGCAAAAACATTTTTACAACAACAAAATACATTCGTTTGCTCAAACAGTTTGTGTAGTGTATGGGTCCTATAAGGCAAGTTTCTAGTATCTGATTGGCCAGCTGCCAAAAAATTCCCTTCCAAATAAGACAACTCTATTGGAAAATTGACTGGAAAGTAAGTCAAGAAACATTTCCCTAACTATCAAGTCAAGTCTGCTTCTATCAAAATGACAGTTGTTCATGTTTTTTCATTCAACTGAAAGCTAAACTTTATTACTCTATGATTTATTTATTTTCTGCACAACTACATTTAATGCTTTCTGTAAAAGGGTTCTTTGTCAATTTGGAAAAGAAATAAGTAATATTTCCTTACAATACAAAATACAATCGTGATGGACTTGTAGCTTGCCTGAGGAGTGTTTTGTTGACAATATTGTTATTGGTAGTTTTTATAATATGAACTTAAAGTAGAGCTTTGTTCTGAATTTGAAATGCATGGCACTTGAAAAACTAACTAGTTGCCTTGGTCAAAATGTACGTTCAAAGAATGAAGTCCCTTATGTTGTCTGAACCTGACCAATGTTTTGGCACCAAAAGTGAGGACAATCATTACAAAAGAAAATCTACATACATACATACATACATATGTAAGTATATAAAATCAATCCATTTGAAGTCGGGTTATTCAAAAACGTAAAGTAAGTTGACAACAAATTTACTGTACAGAAATCAACAGATTAAAATTTGTCATTGTTTAACTAGCAGAGAAAATTAAATGCTATATGCTATGTGAAATTAATTCCTGTGAAATTATTTTCCTAAATCAATTAAACCCCCGACCGCGTTGTGCTTTAAAAACAAGACAAAGCAGATGTGTCTTCACTTAATACACATAAATTCAACTTTTCTTGCAATCAAACATTTTCCTCCCTTTAGAATAAGAAATCTTGGTTCCTATCTATCTTGTACCATAATAATTTGATAATAAATAATAATAATAAAAGGCAGTAAGAGAAAAAGGTTATTTAATTTCAAAAACTAGCCCTTTATACTATTACTCTGAAAAACTCGACTTAGTCAGTCTTGACAATCTGATGAGCTCATGTATTCTTTTTATTATGCAAACAAAAATCTTACGAGTAAATGAGTTATCCTACTTACAGCAAATAAGAGCGTAGAAAAAGTAAGAAAATAATCTTATTTTATTTCGATTGAATTGAAAATGTAATTTGTGAGACCTTATCCAAGAAATGTAAAATCAAGACTCACTACTGATGCACAGTGTAAAGTATGACACTATATCTAAAGTCACATGAATATTGAATCATACTGTGACTCTGTAAGGTATTTTGCTTCTGGTCTGTTTCTGCATCTTATAACTTTTTCTTGCGGATTCTTAACTACATCATAATGACTTTAGAGGAATAAGGAGTACATATGCATAACCTATCTTCTTATGGATGATATAAAAAGCAGCTTCCATTTCGCGGATTGCTACGAGGCGTGAACGTGTATGCAATATATTAATCTAATTTGTGATTTCTTTCCTTCCAAGATGATACTTTCTTATTTTTGAATTTAATGGACTCCATCTAGCATTGAAAAAAAAAGGAAATACCTCTCCATCCTTCCAACAAAGACACAAGACTTGATTCATCTTCTTCTGTTCTGCTGGAGAATGCGGAAAGGCACTGAGCTGGCGGTGGTGGTGGTGGTGGTCGGCAGTCGGTGGTGTGATGGGTATGACATTTCTAATTCTGTAAATGGGAGGATCTCGCACTCAGTTATACAAGTCAATTTTTTGATTTGTTCAAAACTTTTGTAAGGACATCTCCGCATCATCATAACCATCAGAACCATCATCACTATGAAGAGGCAATGGCAAATGTAAATATTAGAACATGAACATGTAAAACCTAACCAAGTCAAGCCAAGCCGAGTCGAACACTCCCATTGGTAATCATTATTCATGGGCTGGGATTTCTATATGAATGTACGATTTACTTGTGATGACAGAGGCTCCAAAGGATGGCAGCTAGCCCTGTTTACAAGGATTTTACGGACAAGGACTGTTCAAATTTGCAAGTAAAGATTGTGACTGTGGAGGCGAGGCGACTAACTCAACTACACGACACGACTCTAGTATATGTATTTTGCTGTTACATTGTTGGCATATAAATTTCAAGAATTACTTCTGTTGTTTGGAGCTCAAACTATATATGGATTTGTATAAAATCCAATTTACTTACATTATATTAAAAAACCAAAAGTTCGAAATATGTATATACCAGTATAGGCAAAGCATTCATAAGGGTAAGTTTTGGGAAATATTGCCACTTTGGTTAACAAACCAACATCCATCAACATTTTAATACATAAAATATATTTATGTCTTTTGATTTCACAGGTCATCTGATAAGAATTGGAATTGGGGGAATATTTTTTAAAGATAAAAACAATTGATAAACAGTAGGTAGGTACCTATGCAAATTTGATCAGGGCATTCATTATTGATGTCTCAAATTAAGAGCAAATACTATATTTTCAAAACATAAATTGAATTCTGGCATAAACATTGGGCGGGTTTAGTTTTCATAAGGGACTTGAAGCTAAGGCAAGTTTCAAGTATCTGATTGGCCAGCTGCCAAAAAACTCCCTTCAATTACTTCCAAAAGTTGACTGGAAAGTTAGCCGAGAAAAATCTCCCTAATTATCAAGTCAATTATACTTATGTATGTACAGTGGATCAAAAAAGAAATTGGACATAAGCATTCTTTTTCAATAAGCCACCAAAAAGGACCAACGAATGTTTTGAAAACATGAATTCGTATAGTTTAAGATTATATTTATTATTAACTCTTCATATATGTATAACCAAAATTGAATGATTCATTTTAAATTTTCTCTTGAATTATTTTTTTAAGAAAATAATAACAATTTTATAGTAAAAAAAGAAATCGGACAATAAATGTTGGACAAAATAAAAACAACGGGAATATTATTAAAAGCAAAAAAAATGGGAAGCTAGCACTTCGTTGGTTATCCTTTACTCTCTTTTACCGCATCCAATCTTTTTGGCATTGATTGAACTAGTTTTTCACAGAAAAAAGCAGGAATTTTCTCCCATTCGATTCTTAATGCATTTTCTAAGTCTTTCTTTTTGGTACAATTGTAGTTTTTAAGCT
Organism: Eupeodes luniger; assembly: GCA_951509635.1. Classification (NCBI taxonomy): domain Eukaryota; kingdom Metazoa; phylum Arthropoda; class Insecta; order Diptera; family Syrphidae; genus Eupeodes; species Eupeodes luniger. The sequence continues at coordinate 114,801,149 of OX608074.1, forward strand.
GATTGTCTTAGTAGCTCCATAAATGTTCAATAACATTCAGGTCTGGTGATTGTGGGGAGGTTCAATCAAATGTTTGCAGTTATACAAGAGCCATAACCGAGTATTTAAAGCCTTGTGTTTTGGATCGTTGTCTTGGTAGAAATAATATTATTCGCTGATTCCTAATTTTCGTGCGCTTTGTTGTAAATTTTCCTTCAAAATTTGAACATATTTGTATTGATCCATAATTCTATCCACAATAACAAGATTTCCTGGACCAGCCGTCGACATACATCCCCATACCAAAAGGGAGCCACCTCCATGTTTTACAGTAGGTCTCAAGTTTTTTTCCTTGAGCTCTTCATTCGGCTTTCTTCACACATATGTTTGTTCATCTGATCGAAATATATTAAATTTACTCTCCTCAGAGAACAAAGCACGATTCCAAAATGACAAATCCTTCTTTTGATAGCGCCTCGCAAATTCTTTACTCTTGATTCGGTTTTTCTAGTTGATGAATGGTTTTTTTCTTGCCACTCTTCCATGAAAATTTCTTTTTCGAAGCACTATTCTCACGGTTTCAGGGTTAACATATTTTCGCAAGTATTTCTTTACCTCCGCCGTCAGCTTTGGTGCACTCATTTCCGGATTTTTTTGAACTTGTTTTACCATCCAACGTTCATCGCCTGCAGTAAACATCTTAGGTCTTCCAGATTTTTGTAAATTTTCAACGGATTTTGTTGTTTTGTGCTTTTTTATGAGATCTCCTACCGTAGACTTACTTCTTTTAACAATTTCTGCAATACCACGAACAAATTTACCTTCTTTAAAATGTTTTTTTACTAATTTTCGCAATTCTATCGTTGTATAACCATGTTGTGCTTCCATTTTGACCGTTCTTATAATAACGCATACAATAAATTGAATAATCATCTGACATATGTAACGGCATTTTATTAACCTAAAAGTGATATCTTTGTTCCGTTAAAAACAAAGAAAGATGAGTATACGACAGGGTGTCTGATTTCTTTTTTGATATTTTATTTGCGATAGTTTCTTTCTAAATTGAATTTCGACGGCCAATTATTAACAAAAATTTAATTTTTGCTAAATATTCAGAGTAAATAATAAAAACTGTGGTTTGATGCCCAAATACGCCATTTTCAAACCTTCATCAAATTTATTTCGTGATTTATGGAGCAAAAAGATATGTGTCCGGATTCTTTTTTGATCAACTGTATGTCAAAATGACAGCTGATCATGTTTTTTCTTTTAACTGAAAGTTGAACTTTATTTCTGTGTCATTTATTTATTTTCTGCACAATTCCATTTAATGTTTTATCAAATTTGAGAAGGAATATGAAAAAGTACCTACATAACTAGTTGCATTGGTCAAAATTTAGGTTCATAGAACGCAATGTTGTCTGAACCTGCCCATTAATTATAAAGGGTATCAATATGAATACACAGTTATTTGGGATGCTATCACTTTGGAGCTGTCATCTTTTGGCATTTGACAGGTAAGAACTACGTAATAGGCGTTTTTCTATTTTAGTTTTGAAAAGAGTTCTACACAGAGTCGGAGCATATCGAGCATGCTATTAACATCCTCTGAATAAAGAGTGCTCAGAATTATTTTTGAAACACAACTGGCATTATTTGACATTTGTCAATTTGCTTGTAATTTTTTTCTACAGAAACAAGAAATAAGATTCAAAACTTAAATTAAAATAGAAAAACTAGCATTAGCATTTACATAATTTATTTGTTAAAGAAATTGAGGACGAAGATTCTAATGCTTGCGTTCGGCATTCAACTTGGCCTGCTCAGTTATTTTATTCTGAGCTTAGAACACGTAGTACCCGTGGCGTGGTGGTTAGTGTGTAGGGCTGTTACGCCAGAGGTCTTGGGTTTAATCCCTGCCTGTGGCACCTTAATTAAAAAAAAAAGTTTTCACGGGTACTGCCTCTTGCGAGGAATTGACAAATCCTCCAAGGGTAATTCTTGTCATGAAAAGTGCTTTCTCAAATTAGCCGTTCGGATTCGGCTTAAAACAGTAGGTCCCCTCCATCCCTGACAACTTTACTCTTACACAGGAATGGTTGAGAGTTGTAAGTCACTAGGCCCTATAGTTCTCAATGGACTGTTGCGCCACCTAATTTTTTTTTTGTAGAACACGTTCAGAACAAACAATAGAAACACAAATTTGGAGCTCTGAACGTTGAGTGCTAAAAACCAAACATAATTTTTTGTTTGACAGTTCAGGCCAAAAACACTCTATATGAATATATTAATCCTTCGTACGTATCAACCTCCTCCAAAACCCATTTGTTTACATTTTTGTATTTGTAACGTGGACGAATTCAACGAGAAAAATTGAAGTGTTTGTAGGGGAAATGTCATAAATTAGAGGAGAAATGACACGCATACTTAAATGAGTTTATGAATCTGACTTCCGGTTTAGCTTGTAGGCTTACCAAGATGGCTACCGAGGATTTATATCTTTATTATAGTGTTTTTGGTTCAGGCTCTGCTCTGAACTATGTTATTACTAAAAATTTACGAAATGAATCGCTTAACGCTAGAAAACAAAACTGGGTAGATATTTAAAACTCATTTTCATAGTGAGTTTTTTAAAGAATTTTTGGTCGAAATGAAGCACTCAGCGCACCCATTCTCATCTCTGAGGCTATACCTTAACAAACAAAATTGGCGCATCTGGAGTTTGAAAAACCCCCACCTACATAATTATCAAGAAGCTAATGCATCTCTTGGGCTATTTTTTTGTAGAGAAGGACCAATGGGCAGTTTCAGACAACATAAGGGACTTCATTTGCAGTCAACTTCATTCTTTGAACGTACATTTTTACCAAGGTAACTAGTTAGTGTTTCAAGTGTCATGAATTTCAAATTCAGAACTTTACTTCACAAACCTCTACATAGTACAAAAACTACCAAAATCATTATTTCCTATAAAACACTCCTCAGGCAAGCTACAAGTCCATCAAGATTTGTATTTTATATTGTAAAGAAATATTACTTATTTCTTTTCCAAATTTACAAGGAATTTTTTTACAAAGAGCATTAAATGAAGTTGTGCAGAAAATAAATAAATCATGGAGTAATAAACTTCAGCTTTCAGTTGAATGAAAAAACATGATCAAGTGTAATTTTGACAGAAGTAAGACTTGACTTGATAGTAAGGGAGATTTTTCTTGACTAACTTTCCAGTCAGCTTTCCAATGAAGTTGCCTTAATTGGAAGGCAAATTTTTGGCAGCTGGCCAATCAGATACTAGAAACTTGCCTTACTTTCAAGTCCCTTATGTCGCCTGAACCTGCCCAATGTCATGGCAACAATTAGAAAATTTTCAAGCACTTAAGTTACAGCCCGAATCATTAACATTTAAAAATTTAAATGACAGAATGCAATGACAACCGAGGTCCTTATGTTCGATAGGGCAGATGTGTAATTAAATTACTAATTTTCTTATTACTAATTTCTTATTTTTCTTTAATTAGCTTTATAGATTCAAAAAGTTCTTGAACGGTGGTGTTTACATTGGCAAGTTTTTAAGCGCCTTATTTTAAAGTATCATAGTTTTATCTCACTTGCACTTATTTTTATAAAATAAAAACATTTTATCTTTCTTTCTCTTTTTCCATCAAGTGAGTGCTAAATAAAACAATTAAATGTCAAATTGAGCCGTGTTAATAAAAGTTCACGGTAGTGCCCAACCAAGTTTTGGCTCCTTTTTCGAATAAACAAAATTAGCTAATTTTCGAGCATCGTCTAATTTCAGAACCAAAAATCAAAAGAACCGTAACTTAATGACTGACCGATTATCAAAATTATCGTATCGGCATCGTAAAATCTTGAATTTTTGAACAAAAGTAGACTTAGTAGTAAAAAAAATAAATAAATCTAAACAATTGTAGTTTGTGATTAAGAGGCGTGGTATCCACCCATTCATAAAAATTATTATAAATTGTTTTTCAATAAGGGCGGGTAGATGTTGAACAAACATTATTTTTTTATTTGAAAGGCGCATGTATGCCATTAAGTGTGGAATATGACATCATTCAAATGCCCGTCTCGGCTTCTTACGGTGGCACGGATCCGAGTAGTCCAATTTTCAATGACTTTTCCGCACAGATCTCACTGAATTTGACCGATGGCCTGTGTTTTGTTCACCTTTAGGGCATCGGTCGATTGTGGTTTATTTGCATAGACCTGCGACTTCAAGAAACTCCACAGGAAAAAGTCTAGCGGGGTCAAATCGTATGACCTTGGTGGCCTATTCACATCACCCCTGCGAGAGATAACCTTACCCTCAAATCGTTCATGCGAAATGCCCATCGTCGCGTTTGCTGTGTGGCACGTAGCGTCTTCTTGCTGGAACTACATGTCGTCTTGGTCCATATGGTTCAATGTGGGCCATAAGAAATTAGCTATCATCGCTATGTAGCTCTCGCTGTTGACGGTGACGGTTTTCAAAAAAGTACGGACCAATTACGCCACCACTGCACCGGCCCAAAATCCACACCAAACGGTAACTTTTTGAGGATGCATTATCACCTGGTGAACGGTGAACCTCGCGTGGGTTGGTGTCGTCCTATATACGACAATTTTGCTTGTTACCACAGCCATTCATCCAAAAATGCGCCTCGTCACAAAAGATGATTTTTCGGCCAAAATTGAGGTCCTCTTCCAAACGATTCGAAGCCCAGTCAGCGAACAAACGGCGTTGTCTATGGTCATGAACTTTGAGCTCATGGGTGAGTTAGATCTTGTACGGGTGTAGGCCCCAGTCCCGACGCAAAATTCACCAAGTGCAAGTCTGCGAAAGGCCGAGTACCTGTGCACGGGGAGGAATAGACTGCCTCGGGTTCTGCTGTACACTTTTAGGGACCACGGCGATGTTCTTGGCCGATCTTGCGTTCCTTGAACGTACGGGTGTTGGCTGGTTGCTTACTGAACCGGTCGTCTCAAATTTGGCCACAAAACGTTGAAGAGTCGGCTGTGAAGGGCCACCACGTCTACCGTAAAATGGGCGCAGTGCGCGTAACGTTTGCGTAACGAACACTCATATTGATAATAAAGTTTTATTATTTGAACTTGCTGTTCAATCGTGTAACTTAATAAACAAAGGATTTGACAGATGTCAATGTCACCAAAACAAAATGGACGCCAAGAGGCGCCAATTGAAAACCCTTTATATGACTTAATATTACCGGTTCCAAGCGTTGTAGAACAACGAAATTAAGTAGAGCGGTGGGCGTGTACGTGCACAAAAATTGTGTACTCAGAGGGCGTGTCGCTTCCACCAAAGCTTTTGAGACAGAAAACTTACCAAACTTATAATAATAAATTAAGAACTTGATATACATATGTATGTATGTACTTTAAGATTACACATCTTTTCACGGCATACTTATAAATAACTCAATTTTTGTATACACCAGAGCTTCCCTCTCCTTTTTAACATTTATGATTTTGCTGTAAGAGTCCATTGTGTCCAATTCCCTATAAAAAGTCAAAAAACGTATTTAATTGTTACCAAAAATAAAACACGGAAATTATACTTATGGATTGAAAGAATTTTATATAACCTTAGTTAGTTTTATAGCACACAAAAATACTCCTAAATATTGTATAATGTTTTTATAAGCTTATAATTACATTTCTGGCAGTTAAAGAACTCAACTTTCTTAAACACCATCATTGTGACCTCAAAATCACAAAATCAAGTCATGAAATAAAACAACAAAAAGCCACCGTGTCAAAGCAGAATAAATTAGCTACTTTGACGTTTCTTAAAAAAAATTCTATATCCAGATAAGTGGTTTCTTTTTTAGTATATATTTTTATATTCAAACATGCGTAAGGTTGCCACGCTAATCACGATAAGAGTTAGTCAAAAATAAGAACAAAATGCAAGCGCTAATTACCATGCTCGTAAAAATTACGAAAATAAATGGTCAAAAAGTGGTAAAGTGGTAAAGCGATATAGGTATGGCAAAATGTTCATTTTCAACCTACTCCAAACGGTTGCCACTTAGTTTCAGATATGCAAATCATGTTCTTACGTTAGCCCCTTGTGTTTTGAAAATGAACAACTTTTCACATTTACGTGCCCCATAATGTTCTATATATGTATGTACATAGTTTCGGAAGAGAGGGTTAGGGTTGTGAAACTTTTGTGTGCATAGTTTTAAACGAAACTATGAAATTAATTCAACATTTTCTATGTTCAAGGTTTCGTCAAGTATAAAGGACTATTTTACATTCCTTTTAATCCTTATTGCGTGTGGAAAAATGTTAATCAGGAGAAATTTTATGAATGCCTTTTTAGCGTTAACCCGATAGCGCCTAATGGATACAAATTGGCTTTTTTTTTGTATTCAAACGCCATATAAAGCTATACGTTCGAGCGACCGACGACGGGACACAGCACCCCTGGCCATGACTCTGGTTCTAGTCTGGTTTTTCTAGGTAAGGTAAGTTAACAGTGAGACTCTGTATATAAAGAAGTGCGAAAGGGTTCTTTTTTCTTTTATGCGCATATGATCGCGTCATTAGGGAAGCGATAATGCTTCCGTTTGGTTTGAATAGCTTCTTAGGAATTTATTGTAAAACTTAGGCTTTATTAAAGAATTTCATGGAAGTCGTTAGGAAAAGTATACTTACTTTTAAACACAAAAATAAATGAAGAAATCTTTTGAATGGAGGGATTCAATGTCGTTTAAAAATAAATTAAATCAAAGTTAATGTTTTGTAAGCACATGAACTTTCGATAATATATGTCATCTTGAGTCGTAATTTTTTGATTGATTTTGCACCGTTTAAAGGATGTTTATCGAGGCATTAAAATCTAATTGAGTTCGTTTCGTCGGTCTTAAAAAACGAGTACAAAACAATTAAGAGCATTGAAATTTACACAGTAATGGGTGTTTTTTAAGAGGTGTATAACTATAAGTTGGAAGCACTTTTTAACTGGAGGTTATTTTTTCAGCTTCCAAGTCATTTATTTTTAGGCTTGGCATTTAAACAAGATTGTAGTACCCGTGGCGTGATTGTTAGAGCGTAGAACTGTCATGATGGTGATTTTGGGTTCAATCCCTGCCTGTGCCACCTAACATTATGTTTTCAGTGGTACTGCAACGCCTCTTGCTAGGAATTGACAAATCCTCCAAAAGTAATTATTAACTTCAAATAGGAAGTTATTGTAATGGGTCCGATTTGTCGAATTGAAAATTTTGACATTTCTCGAAGTTTCAAGGTCCCTAGAGTCGAAATAAAAGATTTTAAGAAAGATGTCTGTGCGTGCGTGTGTACGTACGTACGTTCGCGACGTCCATAGCTCAAGAACCAGTAAAGATATCGACTTCAAATAAATTTTGTTATACAAATAATAATGCAGAAAGATGCAGAAAGGACTCTCAACAAAATTTCGTGGGTGATTCTTACCATAGCAATTTAAAAAAAAGGTGAAAATTTTGGTTAATCCAAAATATCTAATGAACCAACGACGCTAGAGACTTGAATTAAATTTTATATTATATATTGTAACGTGATACAAAACGAGTATAGTATTTTTGAAAAAAAATCCAATTAACGGTTTTTTATAAATCAAAAAAACTGAAAAAAAATGTGTCACCTCGAAAATTTTACGACTAGAATATGATTGCATCTCCAAAACCATTTTGTGCAACGAAGAATAATGTTTTTGACATTTGATAAAATTTTGAGAACAATCTAATTGACAGTTTTTTTTACAAAAAAACAAAAATCTAAAAAAAACATTACTCAAAGTTGGTAAAAATTGAATTTCGACTCAAATAACTTTTCAAAAACTTGAGACTATGGCTTTAAACTTATTTTATCTTATAAGAAATCTTGTTTTCAACATTCTGAAAAATGTTGAGAAAAATCGAATTGACAGTTTTTTTTACAAAGAATAAAAACCTAAAAAAAATTAATAAAAGTTGGTAAAAATTGATTTTCGACTCAAAAAGCTTTTCAAAAATTACAATTATTGGCTTCAAACTTATTTTATTTCACAGAAAATACTGTTTTCGATATTCAGTAATTTTTTTATAAAAATCCAACAGTCCGTTTTTTTCATAAAAAAATAAAATCTACAAAAAATAGTACGCAAATTTGATAAAAATTGATACATGTAGACAAACTTTTAAGCAAGACAAATCGATGGACGGGATGGGAAGTTATCCGTGTGGGTCGCATCCCAGTCTCCTTTTACATACCTTTAAAAAAGCATTTTAAGGGTGAGCTTTAGGGAACCTCCTATTTGAATGTACATACATACATATGTAGATATGTATTCATCTTTGTAACGAGCAATTTTACACAATTTTCATTAAGAACAAAGATCGACATTCAACCTTAAAACCATCATTACCTTCATCTCGTTAAATACATATAGAACTCTCTAAAGAGCTAACACTGGCCATACTTTGAACTCTATTTGAGGGCTGTCTCACATCCATAAACCCTTTTTATAAGATCTCCCAAATTGATAAGGTATACAAAACGCCAGGCGTTAATTGGTCTTCTCTCCAAATCTCTTTGTATATTCACTCGTATATGTGATGAACACAGCCTTATGCACATTTAGAGTAAAATTTATTTATCCATTTCGTATATTTATCAAATATCTTAAAACGAGCGATTTTCCATTATGTATCCCTCTTGCGATACATTCATCCAACAAAACAACAACAAAAAAAAGAAGATACTCCGATAAACAAGATAAAGTCCACAACCATATATCTCGAAACACATGCCTCACTGTGTATCACCTTTTATCAAATTAGCCGACCAAACGATCAGGGGACCAAAATTATTACCCCAATTCATATCAGACTTACATGTAAAATGAATTTAAAATTTAAATAAAAAATCTTCTGGAGCGGTGGTGTTGCAGCCAGATCGGCGGCGGCGGCGGCGGCGGCGGTAGAGCACAGCAACGCCAACGAGCGACACTGACGGCAGCGGTTATATGCATTTCAATCCACCACCGACCAAGTCCAAGAATCGGTCAATATGAGGCTGCGAAGTCGATGGCAATGGCAACGTTCCGAAACGTTCTAAAGGCGACACCGATCACACAGGTCGCGCGCGCGGACATCATCGCTTACCCCAATCGTTCATCTTCCCACTCTGGACTAATTTATGTGCAGCATTTAACTAAATCCTCATTCTATTGCTCAATTATGTCAGATATGGCCGGGACACTTCCTCGGGTTTATTGAATGCGTTCCCATTGCCATTGCCATTGCCAAGTGATTAAAGTTTGTGTGAACCGCTTCGGAGCGTGTGTTGAAGGCAATTAAATTTGTAACAAAAACGTAGAGAAAAACCGAAAACACCTAGCCAAAGAGGCTCTTAAGTGCTCCACTGATGTGGAGTGGAGGTTTCTCGGTTTCATCATCATTTACCATCAAGAGAGCATCATCATGATGTGGCCTTATGGCTTCGTCGTCGTCGTCGTCGCAGACCCTCCGTCCGTCCATCCTTCTTCTACTTCGTTCGTCGGTCGTGGTCTGGGCATCGGTTTCGGTATGTGTACCTATCCAAAGGAAGCTGGCCATCGGTGTAAATCTTCCTCAAATGAGTGACTAAACGATCCGACAACGGGCCATACTAAATAATTTCAGGTTATAGCTCAGGTTATACCTATGTATCTATAGCTTTACCCATCAGCATCTACTTTAAAGCGATGCGCGATGGCCCGATGGGGCCAACCGGTCTCCTTATAACCTATACTCGAAGTCTTGTACCTAACTATATGCCGATGAGGCTGATGATGTCGATCTCGATGCCAGTGCGCTGGATTCCCCACTTTAACGATCGTTTTAAATGAACAAACCTTTTAATTTGCTTGTTTCTAAATTTGTTATCTTCAGTGTCTTTGGGTGTTGATGATTGCAGCTCCACCATCATCGGGCTCAGATGACTCTGGGTTGAGGTTGAGGATATCTTGGATATATGGCAAAGCCACAATAGAACGATCTGTTGTATATTTCTGTGTGATTGCAGTATATCAAATAAACATATTATAGTGACGATATTAGAAGAAGGTATAAGGATGTGGGAATTTATTAAATTAAATTTATTTAAATTTGTTTTACTTTTACAGAATGTTCATAAGTAGATGTTTTGGCTATACTCGTATGTTCTTGTGCGTACCTCCGAGAACTAGATTTTTAACTGAGATCATTTTTATCAATTAAGGGATTTAATTAGTTAAAATTTGGGCCATAACGAACAACAATTAAAAAACTGTCAAGACTATTATTACATACATACATTGAAAATCAGCATCTTCATACACTGCCGGGCAATAGAATAGGTTTGCAGCTTTTACGAGCGAAAAGGCTTTTTTCTCCAGAATAGAGCTTTGCAAAAAGCTTTTTTCTTTTGTATTCTGAAATCATGTCTCATTCATTATCGATCCATTTACAACAAAGAGACAAATTAAAATGTGTCCTTAAGGGTAAATTGCAAGCACACTATGAAATGCAATTAAAAAAAGAGCATTTCCCATCGGTCAATAGAATGGGTTCATCTGCTTTAAAGTTAGTTCTGGTTCAGAATTTGTAAAGATCAGTGCGTGAAATTTTTAGTGAAGTTAAATTATTCAAAATACAATTTTAAGAAAAAATGGGACGAGCACAGTGCCTTAATTCGGAAGAAAAAATTAAAATCAAACTCTACGCAGAACAAAGTTTAAGTGCGCGTTTAATTGCAAACAAAATTGGAAGATCGCAAAATGTTGCGAGCAATTTTTTGAAAAATAAAGAAAACTATGGGAAGAATATGAAAGGACGCCCAAAAGTTACGTCACCTGCTGAAAGGAGATTGATTGCTCGACTGGCGTCTAATTCTTGTCAGTCAGCTCCTCAAATAAAGAAATCATCTGGAACAACAGCAAGCATTTCCACGGTTAAGAGAGTGATTTAGAGTGCCCAAAACATCAAGCGCATGAAACTGAAGAAGAAGCCTCCACTTAACCCACAAAGAAAGGAAAAGCGGTTTGAATTCTGCAGGCGCCACATGGTCATGGTAAAAGGAGTGGCAGTTTGTCGTTTTCATGATGAAAAAAAATTAATCTCGATGGCCCGGACGGATTTAATTATTATTACCATGATCTGCGAAAATAAAAATTATTTTTGCTGCGTCAGCTGGAATTGCTATCATCACGTAGACGACAAATTCATACAAAAGCATTCTTGAAAGGGCTTTTCCGAAATTCAGTGAAATGTTTGGACCCATTAAATGGACTTTTCAGCAGGATAACGCCATCATCCATACCGCCAGAGTTGTAAAAGCCTGGATAAACCAGCAAAATGTTGGATTGTTGGAATGGCCTCCCTACTCACCAGACCTAAATATTATTGAAAATGTTTGGGGATGGGTCGTCCGTGAAGTCTACAAGTCTGGGCAACAATTTGAAGACACAAAATCACTATAAACAGCAATAAAACAAGCTTGGGCAAACATTTCTTTAAATTATTTAAAAAAAATGTATGATTCCGGGAAAATTCAAGAATTATTATTGTTAAAACGTCTCTCCATCCTCTTTGTCTCACTGTTTGGGGCAGTTTTTAGGCTAGATGTAGGTATAGGGTGGGAATGAGTGATTGGAGTTTAATTATTTGAAAATGAGGATGGCGTAACTTGAATGATAAATGGTTTGAGCTATAAAGCTATGATGCATGATTTTTCATAGCCGCAATTGGAATATTGATGTGGAAGACGTTCCTTTCCAACAAGATGGGTCTGTAACTACGGACCACACAGGCAACAAAATAATATACATTGGGCAGGTTCAGTCAACATTAGGGACTTCATTTGCAGTCAACTGCATTCCTTGAACGTAAATTTTGACCAAGGGAACTAGTTAGTGTTTCAAGTGTCATATATTTCAAACTCAGACCTTTACTTCACTAACCTCTGCCTTCAGTTCATAGTACAACAGCTATCAAAAACATTATTGTTTTCAAAACACTCCTCAGATAAGCCACAAGTCCATAACGATTTGTATTTTATATTGGAAAGAAATATTTCTTATTTCTTTTCTAATTTGACAAGGAACCCTTTAACAGAAAAAATTAAATTGAGTTGTGCAGAAAATAAACAAATCATAGAGTAATAAAGTTCAGCTCTCAATTGAATGAAAAAACATGATTAACTGTCATTTTGACATAAGTAGACTTGACTTAATAGTTAGGCAGATTTTTCTTGACTAACTTTCCAGTCAACTTTCCATTAAAGTTGCCTTAATTGGAAGGTAATTTTTTGACAGCTGCCGAATCAGATTATAGAAACTTTCAAGTCCCTTATGTCGGCTGAAGCTGCCCATTTTGTAGGAACTTTTTCCTGGCCGTGTTATTTTTCGAACAGGTGATCCCTATTAGCCACTGAAATTATATGATTTAACCCCTTAAGACTTTTTTCTTTGGGGCCACGTGAAAGATAATGTCTATGCTGATGTTTCACAATATAAAGCGCCTTAAGAATTAAATTCGAAAATAGAAAATTTTATGAAAAGGATATGGTTATGGCACCGCAACCGTGGCCCTCCCTAGGCTGAAATCGTTTTAAATCGTATATAAATGACATACTTTCCTCTTTACAATAAAATGAACATCCATTTTATTATCGAAATAAAAGCACTCATTGGAAAATCTTATATTAATACTTAATATGCCGTTATTTCCTTATTGTGTCCTTGTCAATTAATTTAAAGTGTTGAAATTCGTTAAGCACCTACATAACTCTTTAGTTTTAGTTTTATTAAATAGATTAATTTTGATAGAGATCATTTGGTGTCTATTAAGGTTTGTGGTGTATCTTTTTAATTTAATTTTAAAACTCAAGATAAACCATTCGTCAAAATAATTTATTGTCTCTTTTCAAAATTATACTTTATTATTATACCAAATTACCAACCAACGACAGATGAAGTATTCAACTGCTATCTTCTGTTATTTTTTTTATCCAAAATTCCGTCCAATAAAATCTACTGAAGTAGTATAAAATAAGATTCATACCTACATAACTATACATATCTAATATCTATCAAACTAAAGAGATTCCTCCTACATTCGATTAAAATCCCATAAAACAAAACAAAAAACACCCATCAGTTTTATATATAGTATAATATATACCTACCTGGTACCTAATTGATTTCAAACATTCTCTATTAAAAATCTATAAAAATTAAGAAAGAGATATTATTATAAATTTTTATTATTTCCCCAAACTGTTGTTTCTCTAGTTTAACGATAAAATACGAAGTCGTAAATCCTATTTAATTGCCGCTACAAATAAGAAACTCATCAGGTTGAAAGGTAAAATTTCCATATAGGTATGTAGCTATGGTAAAGGAAGGTAGGTTTATATTATTCTGCTGAAAAACACACCACACCATTGACATTGAGCGCCACATTTAATGTCAAGCCGCGCCGCGATGATGCATTCCCTCACCTGCTTTTTAACACCACCGCACCATGCGTCGTCATTGGCGTTGCTGCTTTGATGGGCCTGGTTTTGATGGTGTTGAAAAAACAACAAAACCTTTGTGTTCGAATTTCAAAACCCGTCTTCACTTCATATGCTTTTGGCTTTGGCGGAGATGTTCACCTTTTTTTCGGTTCAAGCCATAAATCTCTTTTTATTCCATATGTGTGTTTAGAGATAAGAACTGCTGAGATATTTCCATATTGAAATTCGACAAATTTTGTTTTCTTGAAAAGTTCCTTATAAAGCAGAAGATGTTTAATTTTATCTTGGAAGTTTAGGAAAAACGTGCCAAACATAAGTATAGATGTGTTTTTTTTTGTTGTTGTTGGCAAAATGTGAAGAGTGTCTAAGCGGTTTAAGCGTTTTGTTTGATAAATTTGATAAGAAAGATTTGGGGGATTCGAGCTCAAATGTTAGTTCAAGCATAACGATGTTATTGTAACAAAAAGTTTGCAGGTCAATTATTGTTATTGTTTATGTTTAGAAAGATCAATGGAACCCGAGTCGAAATGTTGGCCCTATTTTCGTCTCCAAAATTCAGGTTCTCTGAGTTTCAAAGAGATTGAAAAGAGGATCACTTTCTGTTAAAATGTTGCTTCTCATTTGAACCTAATAATGGCAGTTATCGGACAAAATACGATGTTTAGGATCAAATGAGGACGACAGCAAAAAGCCTCAAATGAACCTTTTTCATCTTGACCAATGACCATAGCTTTTTCTTTGTTCATTTACTCTCTCTCTCTTTCTTTCTCTTTCTCTGATACTACTTTATTATACTCTCAATCACTCTCTTTCTTATTTTCTTTTCTCTCTCTCTCTCTCTTTCCCACTTGCACAAAAAGTCAGCAGATGTCGATGGTATATCCAACGTTGTACTAAGACATTTACCGATGGAGGCAATTGACATTTACACCACACTCTTCAATAATGCACTGAATAATGCATATTATCATGGTCTTCAACAGGGAGCAGTGAATTCGCCGATTCTCTTCAGCATTTACACCAGCGATCTGATAGGTAGTCTTACAAAGGCAATTGCGTACGCGGACGATCTAATTGCGTACAGAACGGCCCGCAAGGTTGAGGTTATTAGAATTCTCTTGCAGCGTGATTTCGACAAGATTCAGCGATATTGTGACGACTGTAAACTGAAAAAAAGAGGCTGGGATGCGACCCACACTGATAACTTCCCATCCCATCTATCGATTTGTCTTGCTTAAAAGTTTGTCTAAATGTATCAATTCTTACCAAATTTGCGTTCTATTTTTTGGAAGTTTTATTTTTTTATGAAAAAATGGACTGTTGTATTTTTATAAAAAAAATTACTGAATATTAAAAACAATATTTTCTGTGAAATAAAATAAGTTTGAAGCCAATATTTTTAATTTTTGAAAAGCTATTTGAGTCGAAAGTAAATTTTTACCAAGTTTTAGTATTGTTTTTTTTTAGGTTTTTATTTTTTTTTTTTAAACTGTCAATCCAACATTTATCAAAATTTCACCGAATGTTGAAAACAATATTATTTATAAGATAAAATTAGTTTTAAGCCAATATCTCAAAGTTTTGAAAAGATATTTGAGTCGAAAATCAATTTTTACCAACTTTTATTAATTTTTTTGTTTAGGTTTTTATTTTTTGTAAAAAAACTATCAATTCGATTTTTTTCAAAATTTTTCTTAATGTTGAAAACAATATTTCTTATAAGTTAAAATTAGTTGGAAGCCATAATCTTAAATTTTTGAAAAGATATTTGAGTCGAAAATCAATTTTTACCAACTTTTGTTAAATTTTTTTTTCGGTTTTTAATTTTTTGTAAAAAAACTTTCAATTCGATTTTTTTCAAAATTTTACTGAATGTTGAAAACAATATTTTTTGAAAGATAAAAGTAGTTTAAAGCCAATATCTCAAAGTTTTGAAAAGATATTTGAGTCAAAATTCAATTTTTACCAACTTTTATTAAGTTTTTTTTTAGGTTTTTATTTTTTGTAAAAAAAACTGTCAATTCGATTTTTCTCAAAATTTTATCAGATGTCAAAAACATTATTCTTCGTTGAACAAAATTGTTTTTGAGATGAAATCATATTTTAGTCGTAAAATTTTCGAAGTGACAAATTTTTTTTTTCAGTTTTTTTGATTTATAAAAAAAACCGTTAGTTGGATTTTTTTCCAAAAATATATTTATTTTGTATCGCGTTTTAATATATAATATAAAATTTAATTCAAGTCTCTAGCGTCATTGGTTCATGAGATATTTAGGGTTAACCAAAATTTTCACCTTTTTTTTAAACTGCTATGGTAAAAAAACCACCCACGCAATTTTCTTGAGAGCCCTTTCTGCATCTTTCTGCCTTATTATCTGTATAACAAAATTTATTTGAAGTCGATATCTCTTCTGGTTCTTGAGCTATGGACTACGAAAAAAACGTCGCGAACGTACGGACGTACGGACGTACAGACGTACGGACGTACGGACGTACGTACACACGCACGCACAGACATCTTTCTAAAAATCTTTTATTTCGACTCTAGGGACCTCGAAACGTCGAGAAATGTCAAAATTTTCAATTTGACAAATCGGACCCATTACAATAACTTCCTATGGGAAGTTAATAAATGTCCAGAAGCCGGAGACAATTCATCGTTGATCTTCACGGGCAGCCATTAGCCAGCAAAAGTGTAGTGAAGTACCTCGGTATCTGGTTAGATCAGTATTTATATTTCGACAGACATATAAATGCTGCTCTGACCAGGGCCAGAGGAGCCTTCGCTCTGACGAAACGGCTGTTTTACAGCAGTCGGCTTGACCCCAGAGTGAAGGTAATTTGCTACATGGCCCTCATACGGCCGATGATCGTTTATGGTTGTCCTTTGTGGTTCAACGTTGCCCATTCCCAGATGGAGAAGTTTCGGGTGTTCGAGCGGCAGTGTTTACGACGCTGTACCGGCTTATATCGAACAGCCGAGTCTTCTTACGTGCATTACTATTCCAACGAGGTCCTATACAACGGGGCTCGAATCGACAGAATTGACAATTTCGTGATAAAACTCGTTCGAGGTCACATTGCAAGAGCTATGTCTTCCACCAACAATTTAATTTTCGGGGCATTCTATTAAAACGACGAGTATTTTGAAAGTGCACGCTTAAGCGGCTTCATTCCACCAGATGCATTCCTCTTTTTATATAGATACGGTCTGATACAGGATAGATTGGCAGTTCCACTACTCTACCATGTCAGACGACGAACCGTGGATAGGTGACTCCTGTACAATCGGGATGTCATGACACAAGGCGGAGCAGAGCTCCTTCGGTTCAGTAGGGCTGTGTCCGAACGGGACCGAACTGATAGGGTGAAGCAGGAGAACCAGTTTTGGGGGCTTCAATCGGCACTTGATAGTGGGTAGTCGGCATGGGGTTTTAAGCCTTGGCGCTTACATACTTGTTTTATAGTTTTAGGGTTTAGTTTTAAGTAGAATAAGCATGGTGGCACAAAAAAATACCAAAAAAAAAATATATACAAAAAATAAAAAAAAATTAAAAAAAAATGAAATAAGAATAATAAAAAAAGGACAACAAAATATGAAAAACAAAAAATGGTAGATAGTTAGATTTGCTGCTGTGGTTGTTCTAGTTTTAAGTTGTTTATAGGTAGTTTAAGGTAGTTTAAGTTTTAATTTAAGGACCTTATTTTAGGTAGTTTTTAAGTAAAAATGAAAAAAGATATTGAAATTAATTTTTTTTTAATTTTCTAACAAATAAAAAATAAATAAAATGAATTACAGTAACATAGATATTGAGCCGGAAGGCATTAGAATAAAGTATTACTGTTTAACTTAGAGTGTCCGTATGGGACCAGTAAGTTAGTTGTAACTTATGGTTAATTAGGCTAGTTTTATGGATTTTTGTCTAGCTTTAAGATAGGTTTAAGATTGAAGTTATAAAAATGAATTTAAAAAAAAATAAAAAAAAAGTACGTTGGACTGTCATGCCAGAGGTCTTGGGTTCGATCCCTCTCTGTGCCATCTAAAGTTTTTTTCACGGGTACTGCCCCTTGCGAGGAATTGATAAATTCTCCAAGAGTAATTCTTGTCATGAAAAGTGCTTTCTAAAAAATGTAAGCTTAAAACTGTAGGTCCCCTCCATTCCTGACAACATTATTCGCACACAGGAATGGTTGAGAGTTGCAAGTCACTAGGCCCTAGTTTTCAATGGATTGTTGCGCCACCTAATTTATTTATTTATAATAGTAAACGATAGGTAACAAACGACAGGTAAACGAAAAACATTGACATTTGGATATGTTTAGGGGTAATTGGTTTATATTGCACCAGTTGATAAGATTGTTTACATCATTTTGGAGAAGCGTACAGTCTGTACATTTTTTTACATGTCTACAAAATATTAAATCATCCGCAAACATAAAACGCATTGAGTTTGTAAGGACATCAGGTAGGTCATTTATAAAAATGAGGAACAGTATTGGACCTAAATGACTCCCTTGCGGAACGCCAGAAGTTACAAAAAAAGGATGAGAGGTAATTGAATCAATTGAAACACCTCAAAAATAACAGCAACGATTACTAGGAAATTGCAAACTTTTATTTACAGGTATTAAAGGTATTTTTATTTATTAAATACGTTAAGTTAACAATATTTACTTAAATCTAAGCTTAAAACTGACATAATTTCAACCATACCTATTGTAAAAAGACTTTAAAGCTCCCAGATTTGAGATTTTTATTTGCAGAGTCAATGTGTATACAAAATTTATGAATTTACTGCTTAATTGATTAAGAGGACTATTAGCGCAATAATTCGATCTGCTAAAAATAGTTCTAAGTTAAAAATTACTTATAAAGCTATCCTGACTCAGATTTAAATATAATCGACAAAGAATAGATGGACATGAAATCGTTCCATTCAATACACCAGATATAAAGCAAATTTTCGCTGTGAACAGAAACAGATGGAAGATTTATTAAGGGAAGCCTTTGAGTGATTGCAGGTAATGAAAGTTTATCAGGCCAAAGCAAATAACGAAGACAAAATCTTAAAAATCGACTCTCTATTCTATCAATATGAAAGAAATAGTATGGCACCCATACAACTCAAGCGTTTTAAAGAATTGGTCTGACAAAAGAAACATATTTTGACGAAACCAAGTGTTTTGTTAGCTTTTCTTAAAACGTAATTATAGTATAGTTTTGAGTCTAGTACAACACCTTTGTCAGAACATATAGTCATAATCTATTAAATTACGTTTGTGTGTAAAACACATTGTCTTAAATTTGTCAATATTAATAATCAAACGATTTTTATTGCACCATTCCCAAAATTGATTTTGATATTTTTGTAGTTCTTTACAATCCTTGATTGCAATAATTCGAAAATTTTAACATCATTAGCATAGATTAGCGATAAAGAAAATATTTAAAACAGAAGGTATGTAAATCATTAATAAATAAAATAAACAGCAATGGACCAAGGTGACTCCCTTGAGGTACACCAGAATCGACTTTAAATTGACATGAAGGGTTACTCCTGAACATGACGCTATAATGTTTCTCTTTAAGTTGTGGCGAAATCCACATAACGAAACGGTCGTTAAGTCCAATTTTACAAAATTTGTTAAGGAGAATTTCATGACTTAATTTGTCAAATGCCTTGCTAAAGTCTGTAAAATTGCAATTGACTTGAGATTGTGTTTCAAAAGCATCCAAACAAAACATTAGAGAATTGGAATAAATAAGTCGATTTCTTTCACAAACTAATATTTAAATATGTATAACAGAACAACAATTAAAAAAACTTTAGTCACATAGACAAGGAATTCAAAAAATTTAGGAATAGCAGACAATTTCGCTTTAAGACCAATAAATTCATAACTTAATTTTAAGAACATTTTTTGTGGAGTGGCGTTAGGTGTGAACATTTCCAAAGATCTGGTAATTTTGAAAATTTCAGAGACTCGTTAAAAAGAAGAAACAATGGCCAGGAAACATGAGAATGAGACACACATTTTTTCAGCATAAATGAAAGTATATTCATAAACACATCAGAACTAAGATTGAATCACTCATTTAGCTTTAAAGTATTGTCACGCAGAGAGGGCTAAGAAATCGAAAAAGTAATTGATATAAAATGATTGTATTCTTGTGTATTCTTGTGTGTTTAGCGAAAAGGTGCTTGCGGAAGAAAAATCTTCAAAGGCAGTCTTAAAGATGACTTAAGGAATTTTGAAAGGTAATACAAGTTGGATATCCGTCAAATTTACGATTTACTATTACCCGTGTTTTGTTGGAAAATCTATCCATAGTATAGTAGGATTTTACACGAATAACAAAAACAATATCCATAATATGAATAACACCGATAAAAGTTAGAGTAGAATCTCACTATGGATAGGTTTTTGACATTTATACGAGCCTTGAATGGATCTTATGTGATTTCGTTCTCAAATGTTGGTACGATTGATCATTGATATTGCATTTGTATCTCGATGGCTGTGTTCGTTGAGTAGTTGTGCATTTGGAATCATGTGTGTTTTCCATTGGGGAAAAAACTAATCTGTTACTGTTGATATTATTTAGTTTTGTTAGTGAAAATGGACTAACTGGGCTTATTTTACAAGAGAAAACAATAGAAAAGATAATTAAGTTTTGCTATGTTTCCACCAAAGGTTTATCTCAGTTTAGATTAAACAAATCTTTTTGGGGTTTCGACCGCACAAGAAGATTTAAAAATGATTAAGTTTGACAGCACTTTCTAAAATGCAAATGGTATTTCGATGTTTCTTATGAAGTGCAAGTGATATAGTTTGATTCGTGTTAAACAATGAAAAACTGAATAGTTCAGCACCATAGGAATATGCTACCTACTCGATGTGCAATTTTTTTGTTTAATTTGATTAAAACAAAACTATATTTTTTGTACACAAACATGCAAATAAACAGACCATAACGCATTATCTGTAAAACCAACTCCTCCACACAAGTTTTTCTTCACAAATTTCCGACCGGAATCGAGCAAATCAAGCTCATTTCAACTCGATTCAGGTATATAAAGAATTTAGGCGAGCTTCAAGCTGGCTTCAACACCACATGTTAATGTTAGTAATCTACGATGAAACCCCTTTCTTGAAGTTTTTATTTTATGTCAAATTGTTTGGTTAAAACTTTGAAATTGACTTTCACATTTCACAGACGTATTTTCTTGATTTTTATAGTCAACTATCAAAAATCAGCTTACACGATTCACCCCTGGTCTGAATTTCGCTATTTTTTTTTGGAATTTTTTAATAAATTATTTTTGCAAATATTCAGTTGTATCAACTTTCAAATATAAAAACCGGACTACTGCGGATCGTTTTGTTGGCAATTTCTCACTTTACTATATATGGAATGCGAACAAAACGCACTTATTAACGTATCTACGAAGCATCATACGTTTTTTCTGACCAAATCGTACCTATATCCAATGAAGAACTCTCGTCCTAATAAAAAGCTATCTAGTTTTATTTATTTCATAATTTAACTTTTTATTTATTGATTTTATATCAAACTTAAGTTAGAACAAATAACTAACGACCTTGAATAACTTTCAAGAGCATTAGACAAATTTTGTACTTATTTAAAACAATCGTTGAAGGACGAACAATATTTCAGTAAATCTATTAATGTTCAAAAGAAGGACGAATCATTCAATTTTGAAAGAACATCAAACAAAGTTTGTGTGAACAAAAATAAAACCAACTAAGAATGACGAAAACTAATAATTTAATATTATTTTTTAACTCTTTGACGACAGCAAGTTATGGTTCTCAATAAGTTTCATTCGTTCTAAAACCAATGTCTGTATAAACTCACATAATTTTTCAAACCACCACCGCACATCTAGAACCATCAGTGTTGATTTTTTCAACTATTAAATGGCATGTCAACTGTTCAAATCAGCTTAAAATAGGGCAATCAATTATACTGTTATACTGCTATGAGAGTCTAAGAGGTGCAATTACAAAATTGTACTCTAAAACCGTCGATAACAAAACGCGAAATCAACCTGAAATATATGTTATGTTCCCTTCGCATGAAAGGCTTTTCCTTTTCCTTGTTTTTCTTTTGTTGTTATTTTTACACCGCATGTGAGCCCATATTCATATAGTTTATGAAAGGTGCTCTCGAACTATTTAAATTTCAACTTACCTATTGTAGGTATACTAACTGAAGCCCCTTTACATCAATCTCGTAGTCCACTTGAGTCCTATATATACCTAGAGTACAGGCAAAGAATATAATAACAAAAAACGCCGCCACTGCCACCGCCACCGCCATAGAGCATTTCCAACTTTACTGATGACGATAACGACTAACGGGCATTTCATAACTGCAAAACGGAAAAATGGAATCTTATAAATACTTTCGTGTCGTAATCATTTGAGCGGGCGTTTTTTAAACATACAATGCAAGTAATTGACTTTGCGTGCGTTCAACACACCACAAATGGCATAATAGTCCTTTTGCCTAACGCCACAACACTCTTTCCATCATATTATTAAATTGTATATTGTATTTCGCATGTGAATTTGTACTCTATAAACGTACACTATCAAACTTATGACAAACAGGTTGAATGTTGACTGTAATGTGAAGGCTCTTTGCAGTTAATATTTTCGTTTTTGAAAATGAAATTAATTCAAACAAGCTCATATATAACACAAAAACGCATAGTTGTTTGGAATGAAAAATTTTGAATTTTAAATAGGGTGAAATGGGGTAAGTTGTATGAGTTGCATTGGAAAAATAACGTATCTATAGTTAAATGTGAATTGATTCATTTTAAAACAAAGTTGGTAAGCTTAAAAAAGATTATATTGAGCCAGCTTTAAAAGATAGATATATAATGTAGCAGACCATTTTTTAGAACTATTAAGGGGGAACAATAATTCTGTTCTACATTCTTTTAACAAAACTTTAACAGTTTCAAGGGAAAAAATCCTCAATTTTGAAACATACTTTATTGGTACTCCGCTCGTATTAGTTTTAGCGTGATTTTGTATAGCCTATAGCCTTCCTCAATAAACACTGAACGAATTTTTTAAATCGCACCAGTAGTTCCTGAGATAAGCGCGTTCAAACAAACAAACAAACAAACAAACAAATTCTCCAGATTTATAATATAAGCATTGATTTAGAAGCCAATATTCGACGCACTATTGACGAAAAACGAACGGGTATGCCCGAAGTGGTGCAAAAGTATAGTCGCGGAGGCCATAGCTCATATGCCAGAAATTATTATTAAACATTAAATGCCATTCAAAAATTTCGCTATAAAAAGAAAAGGACTACTGTGACTTCCTTGTGGAACTTCAGTTAAATAAACCAACCTGACAGTTATACTTCATAAAATGTAAATAATAATGAAAACCGCACCGCAGTAGATCTAGTAAAAGCTTAAGGTTGGGAAAATAAGGATACCTATGTATGTGAAAAGTAGGTAAGCCTTGAAAGGATGTCCCCTTGATTCTCAACTTATTATATCTAGAAACAGTATTTTAACTTGTTTTGTTTATGGTTTATCCGTTTAAATAGCCATACTATTGTGAACGGTGATATAAAGTGTAAATTCGCAAACGCATCACTGGCACTGCAGAGATGATTTGCGATCATCCCTGTAGCACGTTCATAAACGCAAATAATTTGCATCACTTAAAATGTCAATTGTTCATTATTGCAAAGTTCGATGAACTGCTGAGCAAATTAAAAACAAAAAAAGCATCAAGAATTTTCTTGATAAGTTGTTGATGCCGACGCGATTTGGAGCAAAAATGGCGGAAAAAGACAATGAAAAGTATTTAATCAAATTCTAAATTGTTTATAAATTAATTAATTTGATGAATTTAATGGAATATTTTAACAGCGCACAAATTAAACTATTAATAGAAACCAGATTAAAATATGAAGGTGAATTTATTGCCGGTAGAAAATCCAAGTCAGTATTGTGGAAAAAAGTTCTTGTGTGGCTTCAGATTTTAATTGCATAAAGCAAAAGTTGTTTTTAAACGTAAAATTTTTTGTCAATCCGCATCACATCGTAATCAGCTGAGCAACGATCAGAATCGCAAAAAAGCAGTGATGCCTAATCAGTAGGTACCAAAAAATTTGACGTTTGTGAATTTTACCAAATATATCACATAATGGGGTCTTTATGAAATAAAATGCATGGCTAGTTCACACGACCTTGTCCCTGTATTCAAACAGTCTGTTAAAAAATAGTAATTCTAGGTTAAGATTTAAAAACATACTTATGAAACAAGTTTATTAAAAAAAAATTTAATGACAATTAATTTTTCAAAAACCTTTAGACAGATTTTTTGTTTTATTAATATAATTTATTTTACAAATATTTTCGGTAAATGGTTTTTAAATGCTTAAAAATATACGTCTTAGATTTGAATTTCGTAATGTTCACCCGTTTTTGACATATTAATTTAATATTAAAAAAAAAAGTAAAATACATTTTGGATTATTAGATAATGCCTTTACGAGCTTGTTTAGAATCATTAGTTCCTGAGAAAATTTAAAAACAGGTAACGGTTCTATGGGGGGTTCACCATTTTGAAGCAATAAAAAAATGTTTTTGAAGAAAAGTTAAAAAATAGAGAAGATTTCATAAAAATCTATCAAGCCATTTGTGACCAAACAAATTGTATCGAGACTATTGTTATTTTTGGTCTTAAGAAATGAAAATCTTGCCTAACACGAGTCTGCTAAAAACCTTAATTTCCAAGTTTGAACTCAATCGACATTATGGTCATGGATGTTGGGGCAAGGACAGACAAACAGATACAAACGGACGGAATCGCCACATCTACTTTTTTCGACTTCTCTACCATCGTAAGTCATGTTTGATTAAAAACACGAGTTCTTAATATTTTGCGAATGGAATGTTTTTGAAAATACACACCCTCAGAAAAGGCACACAAATTATTTCATTTCTTTGAGAGTCTTATACAGGAATACAAATATAACAAGAAACAGCAAAAGAAATAGCAAAAGGTCCTGAATGAAAGGGTAAGTGGTACCGGTAATCCAAATTCTAAGGCACTTAATGTATTAAAATCAACAAATCGAACTATTTGTCGATAATCTCTAATAACAAATTAAGCCGGAATCTGTAAAAATGTATAGATTTATATTTCATAACATCTTTTTGTCATTAGTTAAATTTGTGTCGAAAATACATCAATATACATATAATTAAAAGACAAGGGCGGGTCCAGACTTTTAGTCAGACACACTTCGCAATGAGATCTAGCAAATTTTAAAGGCTTTTTCTTAGATAACTGTTTTCCAGCAAAGGCATGGCCTAAATTGTTCGACAACTTATTGGTTTTGTATCAATTTTTACCAAAATTGCGTACTATTTCTTGTAGATTTTATTTTTTTATGAAAAAACCGGCTGTTGGATTTTTATAAAAAAATTACTGAATATCGAAAACAATATTTTCTGTGAAATAAAATAAGTTTGAAGCCAATATTTGTAATTTTTGAAAAGCTATTTGAGACGAAAGTAAATTTTTACCAAGTTTTAGTATTGTTTTTTTTTGTAGGTTTTATTTTTTTGTAAAAAAAACTGTCAATTCGATTTTTTTCAAAATTTTACTGAATGTTGAAAACAATATTTCTTATAAGATAAAATAAGTTTGAAGCCAATGTCTTAAGTTTTTAAAAAGATATTTGAGTCGAAAATCAATTTTTACCACCTTTCATAATTTTTTTTTTCGGTTTTTAATTTTTTGCAAAAAAACTGTCAATTCGATTTTTTTCAAATTTTGTCTGAATGCTGAAGACAACATTTCTTATAAATAAGTTAAAATGAGTAATAAGCCATTATCTCAAATTTTTGAAAAGATATTTGAGTCGAAAATCAATTTTTACCAACTTTTATTAATTTTTTTTTAGGTTTTTATTTTTTGTAAAAAAACTGTCAATTCCATTTTTCTCAACAATTTTCAGAATATTGAAAACAATATTTATTATAAGATAAAATTAGTTTTAAGCCTTAATCTCAAGTTTTTGAATAGATATTTGAGTCGAAATTCAATTTTTACCAACTTTGAGTAATGTTTTTTTTAGGTTTTTATTTTTTATAAAAAAAACTGTCAATTCGATTTGTCACAAAATTGAAATCATATTTAAGTCGTTTTTCAGTTTTTTTTGATTTATAAAAAAAACTGTGAATTGGATTTTTTTCCAAAAATATAATTGTTTTGTATCACGTTACACTATTTTTATCCATTCAAAATGATTTTTTGAAAATTTTACGATAGTATGACCCTTAAAGGTTTTAAAAGTTTGATATTTAATCAATTTTGGAAATAACCCAAACTTTTAATGTGCAAACTGCAATCATGAAAACACTTTTTTTAAAACCTGTGTAAATGAAATTCAAAATAGTCACATTTATTTTCGAGTTTTTTCAAATCTAGAAGCAACATGTGCCTGAAGTCATATATCAGAAACTACTAATTATTATCTTACATCAAATTGACGATCTCTTTTCCTTTATATGTAAATATGTTCTCCTTCTTTCAGAGTGATCGTGTCAAAATAATTAATAGAAAATATTTGTGTATGGTTTGAAATTTGCAAATATTTTTAAGGTCATTACAAAATTTTTGTTGTTTTTCATTTGATCATAAAATCAAAGTGATTGCTTGAAGATGAACGTAAAATTACCTACAAATACATGTAATAAAGTTATTGTTTATACAACTTAAATATAAGAACTTTATGGCTTAGGGGGTTCCACATTCTTGATGTGCTGTTGAAAAAAGAATCACTTTATTTGAAAGAACGTCCAGAATTGAGTTCAGAGGTAAATAGACGGGCATTTCTAGGAGTTTAAGTATTACGTCAAGGATTTTTGGGAGTGGAATGCCGATTATTGTTTATAGAAGTACCAAGAAACAATGAAAGACCAAAAACATTACTGTGGTGTTAAAGCTCTTTGAACAAACTTCGGTTATAGCTTTATCGCCAAAAATGCTCAAAGCAATTTTTTGGAATCTGTAGAAAAGACTTAAAACTTGTTATAGTCGTATCTGTTTAAATATGCACTGAAAAAACAAACGTGCATTAATATAAAAAACGGCGTTTATTGACTGCTTATTTATTGTCACAACAAACTTTTTCTTGTCAGAGTGAACGGTTTATTAAAAAAAATTTCAGCGTTTGATAATCGTTTGTTAATACTATTAACGGCCGTTTATTAAATGAAAAATAAAGCACTTAATCACCGTTTATTAAAATTAATAACTCTATTAACTGCCGCAAACATCTTAGTTATTAAAAATGATTAATCGTTTATTGCGACAATAAACAAGATGTTTGAAAAGGGATTGTTAAAGATTATATCCCAACCTTCATCCAATATCACAACCAATTCTCAAATTTACAAATAGTTTATTATTTTTTATAACCTTATTCACTGAGACATACAAATTTGTCAATTGAAAAATAATAAACCGTTTATTGTTGCAATGAACAGCATTATTAAGAGACGAATTGGAAAATTTACAAGCAGTTTATTATTTTTTATAACCTTATTCACGTATTACAAATCTACAACGAAAACACGAACAAATTACATGCATTCTGTCACTACACCGAGCATTGTGTTCACACTCAGCTCAACTTGGCCAGAACTCGGTGACATTAATTTGCAAAGGTTATTTTGTCATTCGCAAGGATATAATTCACACTATGCTGTTACCAAAAGGTTGCCTAGTAGAACCGAACAAGGCCAACAAAAAAGTAGTAGAAGCAGAAAAAGAGAAGTAGAAGCAAAAGAAATAGAAGTAAGGAAGTTGAAAAGAGTGAACCAGACCGCAGAAACCAGTTGGACTTTGATCGCCGCTAAGCAAGGATCAGTGGTAAGTAAGTTGGATATTAACAGAAGCTTCCCCCCACCAGAGGTATAAGCGGAAATAATAAACATTTGTTTATATTTATGAACGCATTTATTAAAATTAATAAATTCTGTTCATTGGGATTATAAACAGATTTATTAATATTATAAACGGAAATAATAAACGATTTTTATATTAATGAACGCATTTATTAAAATTAATAAACTCTATTCATTAAGGCTATAAACGGGTTTATTAATACTATAAACGGAAATAATGAACGGTTGTTTATGTTTGTTAATGGATTTATTAAAATCAATAAACTCAGTTTATTGTGGTTATAAATGAAAACTTTTAAATTGTTTGTAAAATTTTTACCCGGAAATGGAGAATAATAAACGATAGTTCACTGACACAATTAATATGTTTATTGGACAAGCTCAATCATTTTATTTATTGTCTCAACGAACTTTTTAATTATATTTACGTACCTTTTTGTTTCAGTGTGCGTGTTGTAGGTATAGGCACTTAAGTTTTGGATGAATTAAGCCAGATAGATCAAAGGGAGCAATGAACATCGTTTGAGAAGCCCTACAAAATTGGCAGAGTTTTTCACCATTTCGATATATGCGTTCATTTCTTAAGGGAGTGATCTGAGATCATACCGATCACTTAAGTCTGCTTAGTATCCTCGATGAAAGTGTCGTTTATGAAAAACACATTACAATTCTAGAAAACACCTATTTAACTTGTTACAGAAATTGTCATCCATTTTAACTATTGTAGTTTTCTATTGTATTTCGTGATGCTAAATTTAAACGAACTCCCAGTCATATAATGTCTTACTTAGTCTCTTATTGCCTCCAATTTCTACGACAGCTGTTCCTACAATAATAAATTGAAAGTGGACATTTTGTGTGCACTGTTGCTCGGTAAAGAATGAAATATATCCTTGTATCCATAAGAAATTTTAACATAAATGTTGAACAAGGCTATGCGGCCAATATATATCTACCATACCTAGAAGAAATATAGCAAAGTGTTTGTCACCCCCAGCTCACACTTTGCCAAACGATAACAATCATAATTCGCTAAACTTTCCACTCGAATCAACAACATGACATCCGTGTGTTATAGGCAGTTCCACCACCATCGTCATCGTCATCGTCGTCCTTTTATAATAATCCACATAAAGGAGTAAAGGTAAAGGTATCCTTAAATATACAGTAGCTTCGTTATATTCGTTACTCAGCTAAACCATCATAGGGACCAACTGGTATACCTAGTATAAAAATATAAAACCCTATCCTGGGTTCTATAAGTTTTCTAAAGGCGACATGAGCCATTTTGCCAACTCAACTTAGTATTCGTGTGAGAAGTCCTGGCATTTTTTCCTGTTGTTGTTGTTGTACGAACTCATGGTCGCCTCTTGGCGTTTTAATTTATTTTGTTTTGCCATTTTAGCTGAACGTTTGTTTTATAAAATAATTGCATTCGCTTTATAGTTGTCGTAATTATACAAGCGAACGTTAATTTTTGTTAATAATGCTAAGCGCTTTCATGGTAAATTAAGTTGCGCGTTTGTATGTTTTTTGTTTTTTGGATTATGCTTTGGTTTGCTTGGGTTTAGTTTGTTCTTAGCCTTGAAATGTCCTTTTGTCATGCAATATTTGCTATTCGAAATAGTTTCACTCACAATATACGATTAGGTATGCATGGGACATATAAAATTTTATGTTTTTGATAAATGTAAAAATAAACAATGAGTATAGTTTAACATAAAACAACACAACGGGATTCAAAAAACAAATATAACTAACAATTATTATTATGAAATTGAAATTAGAGCACATCATGTTAATGATCGTCCCTAACATGACTTTGCTTTTTTGAATTTCTTTATACAGGTTTCAATATATTTTAACGTATGATGCATACTTCTATTTTGGAGGTTGTGTCATTTAGTATTTAAATTTATAGTTATTCAAAGAAAAACAAATAATTATACAAATCTGGCAGACTTATAATTGCAATTTTATGGGTAATTGATTTGAGTGTATGTGTATGTTTGGAAGATTGCAAGAAACACACAAGGCTCAAAGCATCAAATGAGATCTTTATAGTTGATGTTTGATCTTTTGTTGAAAACATTTAAAATATTTCAATTTAGTATTAAGTAGAATTGTTGAATTGTAAGATTTTTTAAGGTCATCTTATGTCGATCATTCCTTTAACTCGCGGTAAGTAAACAAAATGCTTAAAAAATGGTTGAGGGTAGTCTTTCTTGTTTGTCAAAAGAGATTATAAAGTACACATACGCCCTAGTGAACTACCATGTTTTTTAATAATTTGTAAAGAAAAAAGTGTGACCTGTTTAAGATGGTTTGAAATACAGACCTAATATGGAAAGTAGGTCATACAAATTTTGTTGACTTTTAATGGTAATTGCAATGTAGCCTACCCCACGGGTCTAACATCTACTCCTACTTGTCAACCTATGAAACACCATCCTACATTATTACCAACCTAAACAGGATTATGACATGCTTATTCTTTAACCTCAACTTATTGCGAATTGTATTATAATTGAATTATAAATGAATTAAAGTAAAACTTAAAGTAAATTAATGACTATTATTTACAGCAATTAATATGTATTTCTTGAAAGAAGCTTAATAATTTTAAATAAAACACGTAATTTTTTTTTGCTGAAATGGACTGCAATCTGATAAACTTATTTTTTTAAAAAGAGTGTTTTAGATGAATTGTGAATTTATTTTTTTTCTATAGAAAAACGTTATTTTAAGCTATTTTAAGTAGAAAGTCAAAATACCATATAAACTTATTTTGGTGCTAATATATGCCTTAATTTTATTGAAAACTTCCTTTTTTTTATAATTAAATAAATAATTGATTAATACATGAAGAGAGTTCTTATGTAAGAAAATTTATCACAAAATAGGCGTTGATTTTTCGAATTTAAGCGTCTGCAACTGGAAGTTTTTGAACATGTTACTACATTATATTATTTTGAAAGTATTGCATATGTATGTGGATTTTTAGTAAGAAGAAAAATCAAAAAAAAACAAACACAAACACAATATGCCAAATTTTCAGATCCAACCAGATTTGATTTAATCTTTGTCCTAAATTAAGCTTAAAAATTGTTTGCACAGATATAAAGTCGATAACTTTTTAAAATGCTGAAAAACAAAAATTGTTGTTTTTTGTACCTATGCATATTTTAAGGGAAAAAAAATATTTGTATTTAAAATACCAATTTTTAATTCGTTTGTGTAGTAGTGAACTTGGAGATTAAAAATTTTAAAATTATTTTAACGGTTTATGCTCAAGGGAACTAGCCAGTTGCATTCCTCCCCTTAAACAGTTCAACCGTAATACTCGCGCTTCTAGGAATGCTCATCAGTATACCCTCGAGCCCAACTTCGGTCGTACTGTCAAGTACAGAGATTCGTTCTTTAGCCGTACTACGCGAATGTGGAATGCCTTACCACACTCTGTTCTTCCCAGCCATTGCAATATTCAGGAATTCAAAACCAATGTGCACCGACACCTCCTTTCAACCTCTCTCTCCTCTTTCTAGTGCTCACACTGTGTCTTTACATAACAAGGGTAGTAATATCCCCTTAAGTGTGCGCTTATTATAAAAAAAAATCTAAAAAGAAAGTTAACCTAGAATAGGTGACATACACTTAGTCCAAAAAGTCTCCGGACAGCAGCCTAATTTTAGTGATTTTTGAAAAAAAAGTACTATAGGAATTTATGTAAGAACCAAAGTGGTAACATTGAAAAAACTTAGTTCCCACCTTTACCTTTTTACCAAATTTAAAAAATTGTGATTGTGATTTTCAAAATACTTGTTTTAATAATAAATAATTTATCTCAGAATCAACAAAAAAAAAGCTGCTGTACGGAGACTATTTGGACTATGTGTATGTACGTACATATAGAGCTTTATTAACATGACACTGATGACAAAAATTACAAGAACACATTTTTCGCCAGTGTTTTTGTTGGTGCAGGGACTTAACTTCACGGGAACTACCTTCACATGGGAACTAACTTCACCACTAATGGGAATTAATTTAACCTTTTTTTTGTGAAGTTATCTCCCACTGAAGGCGGGAGATAATTTCATCAGAAAATTGTGTGAAGTAACTTCCCACCTACGATTGAAATATCTGAAAAAAGCGTTGAATTGGTGACGTGAAATAGTACCAAATGAAATAACACCAAATTTCAAATTTGGCCTTATTTCGTTGTTCAAAACGAAATAAAACCAATTTGGCTTTATTTATACAAAAAAAAAAAATACAAAAAAAGAATACAAAAAAAAAATACAAAAAAGAAAAATACCAAAAAATACAAAAAATAAAAAAAAACATGGAATAAAAAAAAAAGACAAAAAAATATGAAAAAAAACGTTAGATAGTTAGATTTGCTGCTGTGGTTGTTCTAGTTTTAAGTAGTTTATAGGTAGAATAGGTAGTTTTAGTTAGCTTTAAGTTTTATATTAAGGACCTTATTTTAAGTAGTTTTTAAGTAAAAATAAAAAATTATATTGATATTAGTTTTTTTGAAATTTTCTAATGAATAAAAAAATAAATAAAATGGAACTGAAGTTAAATAGATTCTAGGGCCGAAAGGCATTAGCATTAAGTATTATTGTTTAACTTAGAGTGTCTGTATGGGACCAGTAAGTTATGGTTAATTAAGCTAGTTTTATGAATTTTTGTCTAGCTTTAAGATAGTTTTAAGATTGAATTAATAAAAATGAATTTACAAAAAAAAAAAAAGTGTGTTGGACTGTCATGCCAGAGGTCTTGGGTTCGATCCCTGCCTGTGCCACCTAACTTTTTTCACGGGCACTGCCTCTTGCGAGGAATTGACAAATTCTCCAATAGTAATTCTTGTATTGAAAAGTGCTTTCTCAAATTTGCCGTTGGGATTCGGCTTGAAACTGTAGGTACCTTCCATCCCTGATAACATTACTCGCACACAGGAATGGTTGAGAGTTGTAAGTCACTAGGCCCTAGTTCTCAACGGACTGTTGCGCCACCCAATTTATTTATTTTTTAGTTATTTGTACCTCTCTCATAGTTTTACATGAATTGTTCCTATCATAATCAACAATTGCATAAATAAATAATTGCACCAAACTAATTGATCTGTCAAAACTTCCAGTATTATACAGTATTATGAGTCGTAAAAAATGGTAGAGAAGTCAAAAAAGTGGGTCCCGCGATTCCGTCTCACCCCTGCAACCTAAACCATTGAGTCGATTGAGATTGAAGGTTTTAATTAGATTCGCTTCAAAAATAACAGTATATTCTGTACAAATTTACTGGCCAAAAATTCAAATTAACTCAAAATCGAACCGTTAGATTTGTATGAAATTTTCTATACATTTTTTTCTCAATCTATCTTCTTTCAAAATCTACACTAATATTATAAAGAGGAAAGATTTGTATTTTTGTATGTAACGAATAAATTTAAAAAGTAATGGACCGATTTTAATAATTATTTTTTCATTAGAAAGCAACATTATCTGTACCTATTTATGTCTACCCGTGCGCAGCCGGGACGGGCCGCTAGTAAAGTATATTTTTGTATTTCTCCAACGTTATTTTGTTTTAAAATTTTAAAATAAAATAAAACATAATAAAATAAGGTCTTCTACTGTCTTAATAATATTTGATGATCGAAAATGTAGGTAAACAGTTTTTCAAATATTATTTTTTTTAAATATTATTTTTTTTTTATTCGATATCTCGAAAAAGGGTTAATATATTCTAAATAATATGTTGTAAATAACTTCATACTTAAAATATTTAAAAAAAAACTGAAAAATTAATACCAAAAACTGGGCAAACGATTTTCAAGCCAAAACATTTTAAAATTAAGGTTTTTTGAAAATTCAAAAGGCATTAAAATGTATGGTATATTTTTTAATCGTAACTAATTCGAACTATTTTTAACATGCCCTTTGGTTACAATACCAATGTTGTTTGACTTAGTCTTCCATTTTATTTTTAATTTATATTTATTTTGTATGACGTCATATAATATGTAAAATACAATTTAATTGAGTTCCATAACATCATTGGTTCGGGAAATATTATCGATCGACTAAATCTTTATTTTAATTAAATTGCTAAAGTTAGTAAAAATTACCTATTAAACAAAATTTATTTTAAGTTGATATATATGCGGTTTTTCGAAATATGGCCGACAAAAATAGGTATCCCAACGTAAGGACGAACGCACATACGATTCTTGGTACTTACCTTAAACATCGAGAAATTTAAAATTTTTCGTTCGACTCCATTATCTGCATAACTTCTTTTAAATCTTCGTTTTCGTGAATGAATTCAAAATTTTAACCAACTTTTAAACACACAACAAATTTGTAAGAACTAAAACAAATTTGTGTATATAGCTCAAAAATCACACTCACAAATATTTCACATATTTTTATTAAATTTAAAAAAAAAATTAAAAATAGGTTTTCATAGTACAGGGTAATCCATTTTGCGTTTTCAAAAGTAAACGTAAATAAAACACATATAAAATATCTTTTTTCATTTTTGTTTGAACGTTGACATTATTGTGTGAAACACTACATCATTTAAATGACCACGACTTGACGAATATTGGTTTTTAAGTGCTCAAAAGTTAAAGCTTTATCTGCATAAACTCGGTCTTTCGCGTAGTAAAACAAAATAAAGTCCAGCGGTGTCAAATCGAAAGATCTTGGTGACCAGTTGACATCGCCACGACGAGAAATTGCGCGGTCAGGTAATGTCTCTTGCAATAAAGCCATATTCGCTCGAGCTGTATGGCATGTGGATGTGGCACCGTCTTGTTGAAACCAAATATTCTCCAAGTCGTATTCTTCAATAGCAGGCAAAAAAAGTGGTTATCATATGACCATAACGAACGCTCCGAATCGAACGGTGACAGTCGTTTCATCGTCGTTTTTGAGGAAGTAAGATCCAATCACCCCTCCGGATCAAAGAGCGCACAAAACAGTGACTTTTTGTGGATGTAATGGCCTCTCTTCAATAACTTAAAGATTCTCAGAACCCCAAATACGACAATTTTGTTTATTAACATACGCACCGAGTGAGAAATACCGCTGAAGAAAATTTTGTTCGAAAATCGAAAGGTACGAGCGAAACGATAAATGTCAGACTTTCAACAGAAAAAAAAATTGGTTTAACAACTGAGTTTGACAGATTTCGACCTTTATATTTAAAACAGCAAAATGCATAACCTGTTATTTTGTTTAAGTTTTTTCTTATGATTTTTTCTTTAATTTGGATTGCGTTTCTTTTGTGACGTAGAATTAAAAATTAATTTTACAAAGTAATTATTTGAAGGACTGATGTATTACTAAATGAAGTCATTATTTATTAAATCCAGCAGGATTTGGCCCATTAGAATTCTTATTTCTGATTCTTTGGTTTAAAGAAAAAAAATTAGAACTCAATAAATTCAATAACATTTCTTGAAAAAATCAGTCAAAATATTAATCTAAAAGGACTTTAATATTCAATCAAGAAATCAGAAATGAGTGTTTATTTCTAGTTTGTGATACAAGAGACCATTCCTGTAGCTTCGTTCTTGAAAAAAAGCATATTTCACGAAAATTCCTTGACTCGTTTCGTGTGTGGCCTGACCCTTTACAAATATTATCATAAAGCCCATTATTATTTTCCACTTTTATGCGCCTATTCTTTTATTAACATTGTGCCTATTGAATTAACTAAAACTAAAATCATGTTTCAGCACATAATTCCTTCATCTAAATTTCTTAATGATCTTTTGTTGGTATCTCAACATATAATCCAACCATAATTCACTTTGTTTATTTCTTAAAATCCCAAAAAAAAAGAATATTTTATCCATTTAAATTTGTTCTTTTATCTATTAAGAAATCTATACAACAAAAATATATCTCCTTTTTTTTTTGATTATCTATCTGATAGTGGATTCATATTATCTAATAGGGTGACAAACCGTATAAAATATCAAAATTATTTCTAAGAACTAAATTTTTAACTTTATTAAATTAAATTATAAACAAAACTCTATATAAACAGGAAGAATTTATATCCTACTCGCAATAAGTATTTAATTTTATTGTTTTGTATTTTGCACAGCACATGTTAAAGTAAATCATGTGACTTAATCGCTTAAGATTTTTAAATTAAACACCAAAAACGATCGATAAACAAAAGTCCATCACATTAAGATACAAAACAAATGATCACATTTAGAAACATTTAAAAAATTATATATTTTGTTTAAATAGCGAGGTATATTTTTACCTTTTAACTAAATTAAGGTAATTTAAATTCTAAATTTTAGAAAAATTGCATGAATTTGTTTTTTTATTTTTTAAAGCCTTTTTGTGTGTGTTTTAAGAAGGCAAATGTTTAAGTTTTCGTTAAAAAAGATTGAAATGAAACATTTAAGAAATTAGCATTAACACAAAATTTATAAAGTTGGTAGGTAGGTAAATAAAATACAAAATTATAATATAAAATGTTAATTGACATCGACGATGTCATTGGCGTTAATCGAACATGATCTAATATTTGATTTGATACTCTTGAATATTTTAGCACTCAATTAAATATTGTGCGATGCGATGCGACGGGACGCAACGTACCCAACCCAACCAAGCCATCCAGTCAGCAAGCCAGTAACTTGAATTCGATACAAATCAATTTAGGTTCGGTTTTATATAATTTAGGCTTGATCTGATGAAAATATTAAAATATAAAATGATATGCGGGCACAAACATAACACCCATATCTTGCTCGTGTGTGGAACATAATGTAGCTAGATTGTGTTTTTGATTCAAAACAAGTTATTTTTAGATTGGATTTTAATTTTTTTTCTGTTTTTTAAACTGAAAGCAACCATTTAAATTATGTTAACAGGTAATAAGTCAATTAGCATTTGGAATCAATAGGGTTTAAGATATTTTTGTTTTAGTGAAGACATTAACAGTTAAATTAAAGAAAAAAAAACATAGAAAAAGTTATAAGAAAAACAAATATATTTTATATATATTTTATTGATATCAAGTTTGAATAAACCACTTTTTTTAAAACAGTCTTTGACACGCTGAAACTTTTCTTGAGGAAAAAAAAGACTGAAAGAAGCTCATTTTAATATTAAAACTGCTTCTTAAAAGGCGCATTTATAAATGTCAACATTTTGGAGATCTTTTTTAAATGTTTATATTTTTAACATTTAATTGAGTGTTGTTTATCAAAACCTACAAGAATTAATTTTTTTAGACAAACGCTCTACAGCTCTACAAAATTTTAATCCTGTGACAATGAAAAACGATATCAGAAAAATCTGAACCATAGGTAGTTGCAGCACAATATCCTTTTTTGAAATACAATTTTTCCTACTAAAGGTCTTATACCAGGTTTGAAAAATTGGAATTTGTCTATCAAGTGGTCTCAAAGAAAATTATCTGGAGAGAGATTGTGGCCCCTTTTGAGAAGTAAATGCTCAGAAAAACTTTTCTTATATGCCCACTGCAGGTACATTTGCAGCATTCGATTCGTTCGGTTTAGAGCCCCCGCAGACTGCAGACTTTTTATCGGCCGATAGTTTGGTCGGCTTCTTAATCAGTATGGAGAGGAATGCATATGCGCACACTACAGTGAATCAGTATCGGCCGATAAAAAAGTTTGATGGGCTACCCGATTACATTTAAACTAATCTGTCGGCCAACTATCGGCCGACTGTTTAATCAGTATTGGCGCATACATGACGATTGCTTAGTCGGCCGATAGTTCAGTTCGCTCTGTGATTTGGCGTCGTGTGCGTGTATTTTGAATATGGCGTCGCCCAAATAACAATTGTTGTTGTTGTCAGTTACAAACTAGTTCGAGAATAGTCGACCGACTGTTAGTTGGCTCGGTGTGCGCACTTTTAGCCCAACTCGACCAAACTATCGGCCGATAAAAAGTCTGCAGTCTGCGGGGGCTCTTAATTTTCAATGACTCGGCCACACATTTCGGCCGCTATTTTGTGTTCAATGTTGGCTCTAAACTCTTTTAACAGCTTGTTGGCTAGAGGCGTTAAATGGTACGAACAAGGCCGATAGACTTTTCATTTCTGGAGATAAAATGCTCATCAAACTTAATCAAATTCTATTGTAAGGTTGCATGCTGTGTGGCTTGTTTAACCATCCTGTCGAAATCACATGTCATCCGAGTAAATATCTTCCAATTCGGGCTAAGGATAATCGGTAATTATGACACGATAACACTGGCTGGACCCCATTGAGCCAACAATTAGTGATGAAACTAAAGATGATTTTGCGACAATGTTCATAATCTTCAAATGTGACATCGGCTTCAATTCTTGCGTCAGCTTGATCTTGTATCGTATTGGGGTATAACGTTGATAACGCCGTGAAACGCCCATTGTCTCACAGACACGGCAACATCACACAACGAATATGTAGACTAAATTTTTTGCACTAAAGTTGTTATGGCCTGTCATAAAGTTTTAGTCTGCACCAACTCCGAATATCGGGTGAACATTTTTATAACTAGCAGACGTTGCTCGTTAGTGGTCTTTACCTTGATAGAAATGTTAAGTTCACTGAATAAATTGACAATGATAGTTCGATAGTTAAATTCAGAGAATCGAATTTTCTGTCTGTACATCCACACTATTTCTAACAGACCAGCTGTTTTGGCATTGAGTGAAACCCAATTAGGTGAAGATTCCGATCCTACTGAATTTTTTATTCATGAGTATCGCTTGGTGCCATTATTCTTCTCACACCATGGTCTCACCATATATATTAGGAATGATGTTGTATATCAACTTTTACCACAATACAGTCATTGTACCAACTCCCTCTTTAATTTCATGTGGTTAAAACTTTCCGTGAATAAGCACATCATTCACTACTGTTTTCTTTATCGGAGCCCAAACATGGACAGAGTTTCGATTTCTCAGGAATTTGATGCTCTGTCTGACTCCATACAAAGAATTGTCTCCCTGTATCCTCACACTGAAATCGTTATTACGGGCGGTTTCAATGTTCACAATTCTTCGTGGCTTCGCCATTTGGGCTAGACAACACCCGAAGAAATGTGTGCTGAGATTTTTGCTGAGTTTAACCATCTTACTCAGCTTGTCAATGAGTCTACTCTTATATCAGGCGTTAACGGCCGAGCAGAAAATACACTTGACTTGTTTGACTTCTGATCCTGATAAATATACAATCAGTGTATTGACGCCTCTAGGCACATCGGACCACAGTGTCATATCTGCTAATTTCTCGTGTCAAACAAATCCAGTTAAAGAAAGAGCTCCAAAGAGAACCGTTTGGCAGTACGAGAAAGCCAACTAGGACGGTCTTAATAATTTCTTCAGGATCTTTAACTGGTCGCTATGCTTCCTCGGTAGTGACGTAGACTCCAGTGCAGATATTAGTCAAAAAGGCTAATAAGAATTTTTGGTCATTCGTAAAAAACATGAGGAATTCTTCCTCTTCCTAGGTTCCTACGCTTATTGTCAATGACACTCCTTAAGTTAGCTCTATTGATAAAGCCAACTTATTTGCAAGGCAGTTCGCCGAAAATTCCACCTTACCAGATAGTGTCATGGCTCCCCCAGTTCTTAAACGCGTAAATGGTTCTATGGGACTAATCTATTTTCGAACTCGTACTGTGGCGAGAGTTCTTTAAGATCTCAACATTCATAAATTCGCTGGTCCGGTATTCTTCCACGCTAGCAAAACCACTGCGTAAGCTTTTTTATCTATCCTATTCTTCTGGGCTCGTTCCGAGTAGTTGGAAAATTGCATTTGTTCAGCCAATCCCAAAAAAAGGCGAATCTTCTTCCCCGCAAATTATCGACCGATAGCACTAACGTCCCTTCCTTCTAAGGTCCTGGAAACGCTGATTAATTATCAGCTTAAGAAATATCTTGAGGAACGGAAGCTTCTTAATGACCTACAATACGGCTTTCGTAGCAATAGATCCACTGGTGATCTCATGGTTCATCTTACCGAACAGTGGAACAAATCCTTACATCGTTTTGGAGAAAGTAAGATTATTGCACTTAATATTTCAAAGACATTTGATAAAGTCTGGCATCTTGCTCTCTGATCGAAAATGCGTGCTTTTAGTATTGACGAATCTCTTCTTTGTTGGATTAGAAATTTTCTTTCAAACCATTCAATACAAGTTGTTTTGGACGGATTCAAGTCTGAAACCCATAATATAAATGCTGGTGTGCCCCAGGGCTTCGTTTTGTCTCCGACCCTTTTCCTCATTTTTGTAAATGATCTCCTGTCTGCTACTTCTAATCCAATACATTGTTTCGCTGACGATAGCACTCTCAGCTTTTCATATTCGTTTCCAGACTCACAACCCTCCTCTTCGGATGTGGAACTGCAACGGCAAAATATGATAAGCTCATTAAATTCCGACCTACACAGCATTGTACATTGTACAATGGTGAATAAAAAACCGTGTGGAATTTAATGCTTCGAAAACCCAATGCTGTCTTGTATCGTTAAAGCGAGATATACCCTCTTTGCCACTATCTATGAATGGCACTTGCATCAACGAAACTGAAAATCTCGACATCCTCGGAATGTGCATCAGCAACCACCTTTTGTGGAGCGATCACATACGCAATGTGTCGCCAAAAATGCCGCAATATGTCTAGGTTTTTTGAGAAGATGCAAGAAGTTTCTTGTCTAACCCTTTTTTACCGTTATTTTAATGGTCTATTCTATGCTCTAGTGAAATAGCTTGTTGCATTCCTCCATTTAAACAATTTCACCGTAATAGCCGCGCTTCTAGGAATACCCATCGCTTTACCCTTGAGCCCAACTTCGGCCGTACTATGAAGTACAGAGATTCATTTTTTAGCCGTACTACGCGAATGTGGAATGCCTTGCCAAGCTCTATCTCTCCCTGTCATTGCAATGTTCAGAAATTCAAAATCAATGTACACCGACACCTCCTATCCAACCCTTCCCTCTTTTCCTAATGCTCACACTGTGTCTTTGGCATATTAAAGGTATACAAAACAATTTTAGTGTTATACCTAATTATAAAAAAAAAGAGTTTTCAAGCCCTGATTGCTAAAACCCGATATAATTTTTTCGAAAATTATGTTTTGATTACATGGATACATTGCATTTTTATTCTATTTGCGTGGAGTTTGTTAAATTGGTACACAAGTTTTTCTACTTTTTAGTATTAGTAAATATGTTGGTTTTGTTAAGAAGAATTGGCGGACTTGAGAGCAGAAATAGTGTAACCTTCAATTTAATAATTTTTGGTATTTTGCATTATTATGAACAAAACAAAATTAATGATATTTTACTTGAGATAACATTATTTTTGACGTAAATTAGTTTTTTTGCTATATCTAAAAAGTCAATCTCCATTCTTTTGTATTGAGTCTTTTATGACCCTTTGAAGTTTTTTTTAGTTTATTATTTTTTGGATTTTGGAAAATTACTTTTGAGCTTACTTTTCTAAGCAAGAACTTGAATTATACAAGGCACAAAATTTCTAAAATGAAATGTATTTTCAAACTTAAAATTAGAGTACAAAATTGGCCTTTGCTAAATTAAATTTTGAGCAAAACCTTCGCATTTAAAAAGCTGCAGTTTTGGACATCAGAACATTTTTTTTGTTCGTATGGTCGGCCGCTAGCTTGTACTATATTTTAGTAGGAATTTGAATACAAAATTAACTGTTTTGGTTACGAATTTACATTGTCAGTTGTATAAAAATAATGTTTAATAAATTGAAACATGAATACTCAACATTTGGTCCTTCGAGCCGGATATGAACCAGCGACCTATGGATATACAGTCCACAGGTCGCTGGTTCATATCCGGCTCGAAGGACCAAATGTTGAGTACCTATTCATTTCGATTTACAACCGAGTTTTACTCAACATTTGATATGAGTTTCGTGATTTTTTATTATTTTCATCATGATCTCATTCATTTGTTTTTGCTGCAAGTCTAGTCCAGTGGCTAGCCGCTGATTAACAGTTTTTATTTCTGCTATTTTGCTGGATAACGTTGCTTCGCTTGTGCTTTATTCTACACTGTCCAGATCTTTGTTTTTCAGCAAATTTTGAATTTTCTGAAAGTAGTTCTCTGCTCCTTTCATCCATTGTTCTTTAAAATAAGGAACATCAATAACACCAAGCTAATGAAGTAGCTTGTCATTTTATTTAAATGCTTGAAGATTCTTTTCAGCATAGACAAGAATTTCTTGATTTTTACTGCGCGTTGTTACACTTTCTCCTTCTTTTAATAACTTTTCAAGGTTTTTTAATATTTCAACCTGTTTTTCAGTTACTTTTAAATGCTCTGATGACATTGTTGAATTTGTTTTTTGTTTTTTTTTTTTTTGGTTGTTTATCTGTTTTTTTTTTCACTTGTCAGTATTTGTAGCTCTGACAACGCTGATTTTCATTTTATCAGTATTTGTAGCTCTAATAACGCTAAGTTTCTTTTTATCAGTATTTGTAGCTCTGATAACGCTAAATTTACACTTGTTCGTTTATTAAAAATCTCTTACCATTTATGCGGGAAAATTTTTAATAAAATGTTGAGTATTCACAAGAGGCATACGAAAATATTTAATTTCATAAAAATAAGAACTCAAAAACCTTTTATTTAGGTAATTACTAACTCAACTATAAGAACTCACAAAACTTCAAGCTAGAGTTCTTAGAAATAATCCAGCAAAATCAACTTTTTCTATTTTTATATACCTTATACCTGATCCTTGTTTCTTCACACTTTAGAGTTTTTTCAAAAGACATGCAATAATTGCTTAGCAAAAATTTCAATTAGTACCCTTTGCTAGTAAAACGTTAGGCTTTCTGTAATGTGAATCAACTTTGTTCTGTTTCCGATAGCAGAAATCTAGAATAATTAGATGTATTCAAATTTGAACAATGAGCGTTTTTGATTTCTGTTTTTGAGATTTTTGCAATCTAGATTTTTCAAGATTTCGTTGTAAGCCTATCTGAAAGACATTTGTTCTTCCAAAACTATATGTGGTGTAATCATTTTGAAAACTACGTTAATGTGATTTTCTATATATGCAATCATAAGTGTGGTAAAATGGAAATTGTACAAGGTTCTGCAGAAAAACTCACATTTTAAAACTTTTTGTTAAATATTTTTTTGAACTCATATTTTTTGTTTAAAAAAAAAAATCTGAGATGGCTATACTGCTATTAATCAAAAAACAATATAATTCGAAATAAACAACAAGCTTTTAAAAATTAAGTATGTATAGGTATATGCATATATGCAACCTAATTTGTGTCATTAAAAATAATTCCTAAAACACACATTTGTCTAAACATCGTTTTAAATTTAAATACTAAAGAACTAGCCGCGCTTTATATACAATTTTGTTCCCTAAGCCCATAATATGTAACTTAACACCAAGTCTACATTATCATCGGTTGTTGAACGTACATACTAATGAGATTCGGCTGAAGAAATTCTAGAATTGAATCATCATTTTCATCGATTGATCTGATGATACTATGCCGCTGCGGTCAGTCGGTCGGTCGCGGCTCCGGACCAAAAAACATGGAAAGGTGTCAATTGCAGTGTTTTCCCCCCCAATCTGGAGCTTATAAAACTTCGTCATTAGCTACATCCAGATCAAAAGAGAAACCAATTTGGAACTCCAAATTGAATTAATAACAAATTTTATGACTTTTTAATGCAACTCCAAACCAATA
Source organism: Eupeodes luniger (assembly GCA_951509635.1). Taxonomy (NCBI): domain Eukaryota; kingdom Metazoa; phylum Arthropoda; class Insecta; order Diptera; family Syrphidae; genus Eupeodes; species Eupeodes luniger. Next base: position 114,844,407 of record OX608074.1, read on the forward strand.
AATCCATCCTGAAGTTGGTGTGGACCCCAAATAAAGTATACGCCCATAATATGTGTGTAGGTGCCCACATTTTTGGGCTGCGTAAGCTCGCTGTGCGCTTTAAGGTGCGCGTTGCGTAAACCTTCCTGCTTGCGATCGTTCGCCTTGAAGGTGTCGCTCCAACATATCATCCGTCCGTCCGTCTGTCGACTCTGCGTCTGCACACCGCACTGTCCCGTATATGTATGTCGTCCAATCGATCTCGTGGTGATGCTGGCCATGGATGGAGTGGGATGACCGCCACGCCACGTCTGTGCGTCACTTTTGGTCGTCCGTCCGAGTCCGCGCGTCTTCGTCGTCGATTGCTGCGACCGACCGACCTGGCTCATGCGACAGGGGCGCAATGTTTTCTCTCCTCTTTTTGATCTGGAGCGAGATAAGGCGCTTGAGCAGAACACATAAAAAGGAAATTAACTTATCACAAACTACGATCAGTTATTTTATTTGATTGTCCACAAAACACGACCATTATCCGAGGGCAGCAGTTTTGGATCGTTTTTATTCTGCGTTTTCGTTTTAATTCTTTCTTTTTTGTCTCGTTTGAATTTTAGTTTTTGTTTTTTGAATTTGTTTTTATTGTTATTTGGGCCTGGTCCAGGTCTGCGTCCAGGTGGTGATGGTGATGTTGGTGGTGGTGGTCTTTGGCTGTTGTTTAAACAAGGTTCCTTTTTCCGACACAATGTCTGGTGTTTCGAAAGATGCGGTGGGTGATATTGAGAACTGCTTTTAAAAGGTGTTGCGCTTGAGCCATTAGGCACATACTTACGAGTATATGTATGCTCTGGAATGCATTATGAATTTGTTTCCTTTTATACCTGGACTTAATAGTTGGGTATATGTAAAATATTGTATCTTCAGTTCAGACAAAACCGAGGAACAAATCCAAGACAAGATAGTAAAATGTGTTTTTAGCGGATGCCAAAACATTGTAGATATATAAGTATATGGATGAATTTAGCAACGCGAGTAGCGTCAATATTTAATTTGCTATACACAAATATGTTTAGATATTGAAGTATTTATAGGAAAGGTTAACAATAAAGATTTTACATACGGTAAGTGAGTTTTCCTCAATGAACTCAACGCTTTTATGGTTCAAGGCTTGAGCAGTGATGTCAAAAAACACGTATATGCTATATTTTCGTTGGATGAATTTTTAAGAAAGAAAAATATAGACGCAGTAAGTTACAATCATTTTTGATATTGATTCGAACTGTAAATTGATATATGATACTGGCCTTTGAAACACAATCTCAAGTCAATTGCATCTTTACATACTTTAGCAAGGCATTTGACAAGTTAAGTCATGAAATTCTGCTTAACAAATTTAGTAAAATTGGAATTAACGACCGTTTCGTTATGTGGTTTCGTCACATCTTAAAGAGAGACTTTATAGCGTCATGTTCAGGAGTAACCCTTCATGTCAATTTAAAGTCAATTCTGGTGTACCTCAAGAGAGTCACCTTGGTCCATTGCTGTTTATTTTATTTATTAATAATTTGCCTTGTATAAACATTTTTTGGAAATCGTTTCACCAGTTTTTAGCACGGTCTTACTTTATAAAAATGTGTATGTTACCAATGTTGGCCTCTAAGTAGAAATTTTTCTTACGTTACAAAAAGTAGACCAAATGTGTCAAATTAAATTATCCTGATGATGAGCCTATATTATTAGACTCTGAAAAGACTTTTTGATTCTCAGTTGAAAAGAGAAATCAATTGATGTACATTTTAGGGAGTGTATTATTTTAGTCAGATGTCAATTTTTCGATCTTTTAAACTCAAATTTAATAATATTTCAATTACAAATATTTCCTAAAGGACGAAGACCCATATGTTCATCAAAATAAAAAAACTCATTTATTCTATGCAACAAGTAGTTTATTTTTGTAAAAATCGTTACAACCGTTTTTGTGATAGTAGATTAATTTGTTGTTCTGAGAAATTAATGATTAATTGTAAGGAAAATGAAAATAATACCAATTTTTTCAGGGAAGCGCTTCCAGCACAATGTTTTATATTTCAAAAACTCATATTATGCTTTCATTATAAATAAGAAAATATTGTAGGTATAGTATTTGTGGCCTGTTATATTTCTCATTTTCTTAATCTAATTCATCAAATATTAATTTCTTTTGTGGAATTTTCAATGAAAATTGACAAAATGCTTTTAAAAAACAAGGATGAGTGGAGGAACCTTGCTTTTAAATTCTAAAATTTATTTCTCAAAAACTTTGCCTTAAAAAATGATCAAGGGCATATAAAGGCTAAAAATGTGTCTTTATTATAAAGATAAGTTTTTGCCATTATGTTTTAAAAGTTTAGTTTCGGGAAAGTGGTAGCCGTGGGTCGCTCGAATGATTTCCATTTGAAGAAACCAATTTTCGACCACTTTTTGCAGCAATTGGTTGAATTGGGGTTTTTTAATCTCCCGATTTGGAGGCTTCACCACAGACCAACGTAGCGAGAGATAATGCGCTCAACAAAAGTTTCCTTCAATAAATTGATTGTTTCGATGAATCGCCCTAACCGAACCACTATTAACTTCCCATAGGAAGTTGTTGTAATGGGTCCGATTTGTCGAATTGAAAATTTTGACATTTCTCGACGTTTCAAGGTCCCTAGAGTCGAAATAAAAGATTTTTTAGAAAGATGTCTGTGCGTGCGTGCGTAAGGCCGTAAGTTCAGGAAGTTTTTTCGTCGTCCATAGCTCAAGAACCAGTAGAGATATCGACTTCGAATAAATTTTGTTATACAGATAATAGTGGAGGAAGATGCAGAAAGGGCTCTCAAGAAAATTGCGTTTGTGGTTTTTTTTTACCATAGCAGTTTAAAAAAAGGTGAAAATTTTGGTTAACCCTAAATATGTCACGAACCAATGATGCTAGAGACTTGAATTAAATTTTATATTATATGTATATTGTAACGTGATACAAAACAATTATATTTTTGGGAAAAAATCCAATTAACGGTTTTTTTTTATAAATCAAAAAAAACTGAAAAAAAAATTGTAATCTCGAAAATTTTACGACTAAAATATGATTTTATCTCCAAAATAATTTTGTGCAACGAAGAATAATGTTTTTGAAATCTGATAAAATTTTGAGAAAAATCTAATTGACAGTTTTTTTTATAAAAAATAAAAACCCTAAAAAAACATTACTCAAACTTAATAAAAATTGAATTTCGACTCAAATATCTTTTCAAAAACTTGAGATTAAGGCTTCAAACTTATTTTATCTTATAAGAAATATTGTTTTCAACATTCTGAAAAATGTTAAGAAAAATCGAATTGGCAGTTTTTTTACAAAAAATAAAAACCTAAAAAAAAATGTATAAAAGGTGGTAAAAATTGATTTTCGACTCAAATATATTGAGAAAAATCGAATTGACAGTTTTCTTACAAAACCTAAAAAAAAACAATACTACTTGGTAAAAAATTACTTTCGGCTCAAATAGCTTTTAAAAATTACAAATATTGGCTTCAAACTTATTCTATTTCACAGAAAATATTGTTTTCGATATTCAGTAATTTTTTTTATAAAAATCCAACGGTCCGTTTTTTCATCACTACATAGTATAAAACAAAGTCGCTTTTTCTGTCATGTATGTTGTATGTCCCTATGAACGCTTAAATCTTTAAAACTACGCAACGGATTTTGATGCGGTTTTTTTTAATAGATAGAGTAACTCATGAGGAAGGTTTTTATGTATAATATCATCCATTAAATAGTGGACAAATACTGTTATTTTTGAGGTTTCTAATGTGATGTCGCAAATAATTACATTTTTTCCGCTTACATTGCAAACGCAGGCTGAATCCTACGAGATTTATCAAAATAATAATGTACTAAGTATTGTACACAATGAAAAGGTCTACAGAAAACTCCGCGATGGTATATGTCTATCTCTTATGGATATCAAACAATAACATTTTTTTGTCATTTACTTTTTACGACAAATAATGACTAATATTCGAAGCGATTTTAACCAATACAGCATTAATCCTTATCCAATTAAATACCTTAAATACATTGTTGATTTAATATAGATCTATTTGGCCTTTTACAGCATCTGATTTAAATCAATATTTTTGAAGATGTACAGATTTAAAAATTGCGGAACGTAGCGTTTACGGCGACGCGGCGCGGCGGCAGCGTGCCTATAAATAGCGCGTCGGAGGCCGCGGATTTCCTTATAGCACATTGAATTTAGCAGCGATCGGACGCGTTATCGGAGTTTTGTAGCGAGGAAAATAACAATCAACGGAACGTGAGGCTCGACTCAGTCAGCTTCGGGATAATTATAGAGCTGAGAGAGAGAGAGAATCTTCAGCAGAGCGTGAGATTAGCCGCCGTCGGGATCGAGATAGGCATACAGTGCAGAGGGACAGAGAATTGTGTATAAAAGATATTCCAAAGATAAGGAAAGGGGAATTGTTTTAAGTACTCCAAAAACGCGTGCGGGCTACGGCCAGTAAATGAATAAATCAAATCTACTGGATTGATTTTATCATTTTTTCAGTGAGTTACATATTTTAAACCCGTGCAAAGCCGGAGCGGGCCGCTATGTTTTTTTATAAACAACGTTCACAGTTTTTCTGTAGCGTATTTAGTATATCAGCATTGCACCCGTGCGAAGCCGGGGCGGGTCGCTAGTAAAAAAATAAAATCTACAAAAAATAGTACGCAAATTTGGTAAAAATTGATACATATAGACAAACTGATACATATCGACAGACGGGATGGGAAGTTATCAGTGTGGGTCGCATCCCAGCCTCTTTTTTACTTAAGTAATTAGATTTAATAATTTTAACGCGTTGTTCGATTACTCATAAATTGCAAACATTCAACTAACATTATGACACTTCAAACGACGGATGTGTTTGACAGGTGTCAAATTCTGGAGTTACCAACTTGAAAGTGTGAAATGAATTAATCTTCATAAAGTGTATTCTTAAGTCAGTATAATTTTCTTATTCTAAAAATATTGAAAAATGTATTCATAAGATATTTAAAAAAATATAAATGATAAAATATACTTGCCATTTATTTTAAAATTCTTTTTTGTTTAAAAAAAGGCATTTGCTTTAATATAATTGAATTCAAGTTGACGGAACTTACAGTTTAAAAAAGAATAAAATTGTTCATTTATGAAAACAAACTTTTTCATTCATTTTCTCTTAAGAACATGGGTATCAAAACTAAATTTACCAAACACATTGCTTTCATGAGTAATGAGGTTCTGACGGATACGATTTATCAGCTTGAAAAGGAGTTGTTTTAAACTTAAAAAACAGAAAGAAACAAATATCAACTTAACCACAATATGATACAAACTTCTGCAATTATATTTTTTGATGAGACAGGTGATGATTCAACCGCTAAACACTCTGCCAATAGGTTGTAATAAAATTAATTTTCAACTCAAACAGCACACCACCACCACGTCGCGTCACTGTCCTGGCTAAAAAGACTTAAGTACCAAGGGCACGCCATCGCCATAGGGATATATATAAAATAGTATAATCCAGATCCAGGCTACCCCGGCGGGTGATGATGAAGATGATGATGATGAGACGGGCAATGAATGCGATGGCAATGATGCGACTGCGACCAGCGACTTAACCAAACGAAACGACCCAGAGCAATTTATTTTATCGCCTGAATCGAACTTGTTACTTGTTTTCAAGGCACACTAACAGGACGAAGCCATAAAAACGCTGTTCATTGATAAACAGTCGTTTTCATATCACCAAAGCCCCAAAGCCAAGCTTGGTTTCCAATTCGCATGCATATTGCAGTTGTTGTTGTTGTTTTATCTGACTGCAAATTCGTAATTCTTCTGCGTGGTGGTGGAATCATTTGGGACACGTTTCCGTAAATTTATAAATAAATTGTTGTCCTGGTATTGACGCTAATTTGCGGATTAGTTGCCTTGGAGTGCCGATGTTGGACAAAAATTAAAAAATAAAAGAAAACACATGAAGATGATGATGAAGAAGAAGAAGAAGAAGATCAAGACCAAGAAGACCGGACACTGTTAACAACTGTTTTATGGTATTCAAAAAGGAGATTTCTTTTTCTCTGCTGGCAGTGCAGTCCAGTGGTGATGCAGAGGGTATGCAGTGCAGTGCAGTGCAGTGCATATTATAAGATGAGGTATAAAGAGTCCACAATTGTATTTGATACCTACACAAGTCATTTAGATAAGGAAGCCGTTTGTGATGTCTAATTTGAGTTTTATGCAGATGATGATGATGGGTAAAACGATTTGAGACATGCGAAAAAGAAATGCTGCAACATTTTCAAGTTAATGTTTCCTCTGCTTATTTTATAAGAATTCAATTTATGTTGATTTTGTTATTTGTATATTATCATCATGGTCTTTTCTATAGCACCTACCAATATCTTTTGCTTCCTTTTTCACTTTAGAATTATTATTATGTTATGGCATCATGCAAAAATGCAATCAAATAAGTAAATAATTTATGTCTTAGCAAACGCCTTAAAGAATATAATGTGTGATTAATAAATTCATGGGGATAAAGAAGGTAGGTATAGCTCCTCTTAAATAAGTTTCATGGATCTTAAAACAAAAAGAAAAGAAGAAAAATAGTTAGAATAGTTAGACCATTTCAAATAGACATGCATTGAGGTTAGTGTATAACATTAAAGTGCAGTGAAATTTGAATTTATGGTTGGGGCATTACACCTAAACACTCTACACAGAGGTATCTGCCATAAGATTTATTGAAATGTGGCGTATTTTAGAAGCTTAACACCAAAAAATTATAAGGTGTTCGTTTTACGTGAGGAACCCAACTAAATTAACATAAAAACATAAGGGAACTGCCAAACTGATTGTCACATAAAACAGTATTGTCAATTTGAAGGGTTTTTCTTAAAAAAAATATCTTGAATTGGGGGTTTTTAAGGGGTATACAACTTCCGATAGAGATGATACTGATGTCAAATTAATTGTCAGCTATCATACTTATGAAGTTTGTTTAAAATTGTGGAATAGTGTGGAAAATCTCTTTATGCTGACACTTGAAAAACGTTTCCAAATCGTGAAAATGTATTTCCAAAACTCACGGCCTGTTCGCCTGTTCTTTAGCGATTTGGGTCATTTATGGCTTAACAGGTAGGTATGTAAACAAGCAATATTTTTGGTTTTAGGGTGAGCATAACAATCTTTAAGACGTCTCCAATACTTCCTGAAAAAAAAATCACAGTTTGATGCAGTTTATAGGCCCCAGAGACGTCAGCGGGCAATTTGCCTTTTAATTTGAAATAGCTATTGCCACCATTGCCTTTAATTAATTTGTTTTTAAAATGTCTGTATTTTCGTATTCTCAAAAAAATATTTAGTTTTTAAATCCCCATAGGAAGTTATTGTAATCGGTCCAATTTGTCTAATTCAAAATGTTGACATTTCACGACATTTCAAGGTCCCTAGAGTCGAAATAAAAGATTTTTAGAGAGATGTCTGTGTGTGCTTGTTTACGTTGGTACGTCCGTACGTTCGTGAAGGTTTTTTCGTCTTCCATAGCTCAAGAACTTAAGACATACCAACTTCAAATAAATTTTGTCATACAGATAATAACGCATAAAGATGCAGAAAGATGCAGAAAGGTCTCTCAAAAAAATTGAGGGGGTGGTTTTTTACCATAGTAATTTAAAAAAAGGTGACAATTTTGGTTAACTCAAAATATCTCACGAACGAATAACGCTAGGTGCTTAAATTAAGTTTCAAATTATATGTTGCAACGTCATACCAAACAAGTATATTTTTGGAAAAAAATCCAGTCAACGGTTTTTTTTATAAATTAAAAACTGAAAAAAAATATTTGTCATCTCGAATATTTTACGAACTAAAAACGATTTTATCTCCAAAATAATTTTGTGCAACTAAGAATGACGTTAAATTTTGAGAAAAATTGATTTTCTACTCAAATATTTTGTCAAAACTTTGAGATATTGGCTTAAAACTAATTTTATCTATTAAAAAATATTGTTTTCAACATTCGGTAAAATTTTTAAAAAAATCGAATGGACAGTTTTTTTTTACAAAAAATAAAAACCAATAAAAAAAAACATTACTAAAAGTTCGTAAAAATTTATTTTCGACTCAAATATCTTCTCAAACATTTGAGATATTGGCTTCAAGTTAATTTTGTTTATAAAAAATATTGTTTTAAACATTCAGTAAAATCTTGACAAAAATCTAATTGATAGTTTTTTTACAAAAAATAAAAACCTAAAAAAACATTAACAAAAGTTAGTAAAAATTGATTTTCGACTTTAGTATCTTTTAAAAATTTTCAGATTATGGCTTTAAACTAATTTTTGTCTTATAAGAAATAATGTTTTCAACATTCGGTAAAATTTTGAGAAAAATCGAATTTACAGTTTTTTATAAAGAATAAAAACCTAAAAAAACAATACTAAAACTTCAAAAACTAAAAAGATTGGCTTCAAACTAATTTTATATCACAGAAAATATTGTTGTCGACATTCAGTAATTTAAAAAAAAAAATCCAACAGTCAGTTTTTTCATAAAAAAAAAATAAAATCTACAAAAAAAAATACGTAATTTTTACCAATTTTAGTAGCATTTCTTAAAAGTTTTTATTTCTAATATAAACAAATACAAATTGGATGAACGAAATTAATTTGAAGTCAATACCTTCTAGTTTTCACGAGATATCGAGAACCGAACATAATTTTTTACCAATTTTGCGTACTATTTTTTGTAGATTTTAATTTTTTAGCTTTTTATAAAAAAAATACTGTACAATATTTTTTACAAAATAAAATTAATTTGAAGCCTACCTATATCTTAAATTTTTGAAAAGATATTTGAGTTGAAAATCAATTTTTACGAACTTTTATTAACTTTTTTTAGGTTTTTATTTTTTGTAAACAAACTGTCAATTAGATTTTTCTCAAAATTTTACTTGATATCATAAAACATTTTTCTTCGTTGCACAGAATTATTTTGGAGATAAAACCGTTTTTTATTCGTAAAATTTTCGAGGTGACAAATTGTTTTTTCAGTTTTTTTGATTTATTAAAAAAACCGTTAATTGAATTTTTTTCCAAAAATATATTTGTTTGGTATCACGTTACAATATATAATATAAAATTTAATTCAACCCTCTAGCGTTATTGGTTCGTGAGATATTTAGGGTAACCAAAATTTTCACCTTTTTTTTAAACTGCTATGGTAAAAAAACCACCCATGCACTTTTCTTGAGAGCCCTTTCTGCATCTTTCTGCACTATTATCTGTATAACAAAATTTATTTGAAATCGATATCTCTTCTGGTTCTTGAGCTATGGACAACGAAAAAAACATCGCGAACGTACGGACGTACGGACATAAGGACATACGGACGTACAGACATCTTTCTAAAAATCTTTTATTTCAACTCTAGGGGCCTTGAAACGTCGAGAAATGTCAAAATTTTCAATTTGACAAATCGGACCCATTACAATAACTTGCTATGGGAAGTTAATAAATAAATTACATGGCCCAACAGTCCGTTGAGAACAAGGGCCTAGTGACTTACAACTCTCAACCATTTCTGTATTTGATTAATAAGTTAGGTTAAGTTAAAGTGGCTGTCTGTGATGGAGTAGGACACACCTAAGCCAGTTTAATGGCCCATTGTGATACCACATGAATCTTGAGGCTTTCTTCTAAGCTCAATGAAACCAGTTTGAGTCCTTTACGAAACGTGAGAGGCTGATTATGCTAATCTGACTTAGATTGTTATAGAAGAATTCTCCTAGGTAATTCTTGCGTTTTTAAGCTAGAGCAGGGTATGTACAGAGAAGTGGAAGAAATGTTTCCTCCTCTTCCTCATCCATACGGCTTCTGCAAAAGTCTTTTGAGAATACGCCTAGTCGCTTGGCGTGCTTTCCCATTAGACAGTGTCCGGTTATGACACCTATTATCGAGCTTATATGCGATCTGCTAAAAGATCTAGCAAGTACCTTGATTGCTTTAAATCTAGTGTAGGCCAGATATTTTTTTTGTGTGACCTGACACGTGGTGATGCTGTTCCACCTGGTGTTTGCCTTCTTCATAGCGTCCTGCATTAGCAATAGTTTACAAGTAGCGATTAGTATGCCAGCATTTGCCAAACGTGGTAGAATAGGTTGTACTGTACCATGCCTCGCTAGTTAATCTGCCTTACAATTTCCTGGAATGTTTCTATGGCCCGGCACCCAGCAAAGGTGAATATTAAACTATTATGCCATCTCCATTAGAAATGATCGACAGTTATGGACTGACAGAGATTTGATAGCGGCTTGACTATCTGAGAAAATACGGATATCAAATTTTGTTGTTGATATTACGTTTTCTTTAAGCCAGGACAAGACTTCTTTAATCGCCAAAAGTTCCTCCTGGAACACGATACAATGATTGGGAAGGTGGAATGAGAGAATTAATTTCAGTCGTTCAGAGTACACACCACCACCAACCCCGAGTAATGTCAGAACTTAGTATGTTTATGATGAATCCGAACGAATAATTCGAGAAAGCACTTTTCATGACTTTGATACTAGAATAACTGATTTCTCTTTCAAAATTATTTTTTTTTCAAACATAGTTTGTTTTATTTTCTAAAATCAAAATGAAAACAAATTTATTAACTCTGGAACAAATCTAAGTTCTATCTAAAGAATAAATACTAACTGTATAGAGCTTAAAGCTGTACCCTAAAACTAATAGTCTTATTTCTACTCTCACATCATAGTTTTGAAGTTCTAAAATATTGTATGACGTTTTTGATTCCTGTACTGTGACGTTTTTATTTTTTACTAATAAGCATTTTTACCTACTGGCTTTAATGCCTGCTTAAATTGTCTGAGAACAAAGAACCATTTCTTCGTGAACACCGGTAAAACTGTCCCATCAGGGCTTATAGGAACAAAGTGTAGAATACGATCTGTTTCCATCTAATTAGATTAAATTGATTTTGACCTAGGCGTGTGGGGATCTACCAGTGCGCCTACACGCTTGCCGTGTATTGCTTTGGCAGCGGTGACCTGAGATCAGTTCAACCCTTTTACCGAACTCTCATTTAATAGAATTATATCCCTCGAGCCGGAAATGTTAACCGCTCTTATGATACGCCATGCCATCTGTACCAATAAGCAAATTATGAATTTTTGAATGGGATGACTACACGAGTAGTTTTTATGGATGGCCAACATTGAATGGACTTCGATTTGGAACTCGACCATACCAAATCCATGATCCCGTGTTCATTTCACAGTCGAAGAAACAAAAGGTCCCCCCCCCGCGATACGTTGATGATGTGTGAATCGAAATAGAAACATCAACTCCTAAGCCCCTTGTATCATAATATGAATATATTTTCGGGTATCTGAAAGATAATGTGGAGCAGTTATATAGACCGCGCGATTGACGGATTTTTGTCTGGGTTATAGGTACCCCTTTTTGGCTTAATAAGGCCCGATATATCCATTGATCTTTTGAATGGCTCACTGATTAATCAATATTATAATATAAGAACCAACACCTCTGGTTTCTTGGTTTAGGTTTGATATTGAAAGCAATTTCGTGTTTTATGTTTCAATTAATTTAAATTAGTAAAATGCTAATGACTCGAGAGCATATTGTTCTGATGCTGGGCCTGGGCCGCTTTGGCTGGCAAGACGCAACTCAAACCTGGAATTAAAACGTGGAATGAACGTGGACCTGGATATGGAGCTGTGGTGGAAGTGTTAGGTATATCAGAATTTATTACCTGATAGCAGAGAATCAGAGTGCTCAAAATCTGATGCGCTTAGATAAGAGACATTTTTTTGGAAATTCTTTTAAACGGTCAACAATATATAGGAAGGTTCATATACATATACGAACAAGTAATACACTTAGTATGTAGGTATTTATGGGACTTGGGTATTGGAACTTATAGAAATAAGAGAAAATACGTGTATCTGTCAGACATCGATTGGCCATCGAGTTTCTATGGCAATTAAGGTATACAATAGAGATTATTTGGTACCAGCAGTTTTAAGCCAGAGGCCTTCATATATGGGTGTATAGGTGAAACAATATGATTTGGCCTTAAGATATTTTCATTAACTTTCTTGTTATATTATTTCTTAAAAGCTATCAGTGTTTGAAGAAAAAGAACCTTTTGAGTTTTGCTATCAAAATTCAACAATGATTTAACAGATAAGAATATTAACGTTAATTTATATACGCATCATGTCTTGAGAGGTATCTGATAAGGTGTGTGTTCAAAATAATACAAACAATGCAACAAATATCGTTTAGAACTAAAATGATCATGGCTATAAGTTATAGGATATTTTTAATATGCATAATACAAGATGGAAGAACTTTTAGGCTATCGATAAATTTTGGGGATTCTTACACTTAACAAAGGTCCACCTCTTAAACCAGAATAACTCCGGAAATAAATTAACGTACAATTAAGAAGAGGACCGTTTTAAGTGAAGGATGAAACTTAGACAATTCAATGAAACTATAAAACACCAAAAACATGATATTTATTTTAAAGTAATTTTTGGTTAGCCTATAAATTTATCACTACTAACACTTCTAAGCTGTTGCGACCTACACCGATAACTTCCCACCCAAGCCGTCTGTCGATTTTTCTGAAAGTTAAACAAAATATTAATAACAATATTTTGTGTGAAATACAAAAATTTAAGTCAATATCTTTCTTTGTTCTCATACTTCTGGAGTCGAAGTTAGTCCTATCAGTTTTTTGTTGTTTAGGTTAATTTTCATGTTTTGTAAAAAAGTTGTCAGTTGGATTTTTTTTTTAAATCAACTTTAAATAAGCAAACAAATTTTGAACACCTGTGATAAGTTTGATTTAAATGTCCTGGCTTAAAGAAAACATGAAATCAACATCTGATATCCGTATTTTCTCAGATAATCAGACCGCTATCAAATCTCTGGACTCTGTCTCTACAAACTCTATAACAGTCCATCATCTCTAATGGAGATGGCACAACAGTTTAATATGCACCTTTGCTGGGTGCCGGCCGGGCCATTGAGACGTTTCAGGTAACTGTATAAGGCAGATGAACTCGCCAGGAACGGTACAGTACAACCCATTCTACCACGTTTGGCAAATGCTGGCATACCAATCGCTACTTGTAAACTGTTGCTAATGCAGGACGCTATAAAGAAGGCAAACACCAGGTGGAACAGCATCACCACGTGTCAGGTCACACAAAAAAATATCTGACCTACACTAGATTTAAAGCGATCAAGGTATACTTGCTATTTCTTAGCAGATCGCATATAAGCTCAATAATAAGGTGTCATAACCAGGCACTGTCTAATAGGACACCATTCCAAGCGACTAGGCGTAATCTCAAATGACTGTTGCAGAAGCTGTATGGACGAGGAAGAGGAGGAAACAGTTCTTCACCTTCTCTGTACATGCCCTGTTCTAACTCAAAAACGCAAGAATTACCTAGGAGAATCCTTCTATAAGGATCTAAATCATATTAACATAATCAGCCTCTCACGTTTCGTAAAGGACTCAAACTGGTTTCATTGAGCTTAGAAGAAAGCCTCAAGATTCATGTGGTATCACAATGGGCCATTAAACTGGCCTAAGTGTGTCCTATTCCATCACGGACAGCCACTTCAACCTAACCTAACCTAAACAATATCTGTTATTGTTCCCATGATTTTTAGTCAAAAACTAGTAGCTTGTTTTGAAAGTTTTTATCTACACTAATATTATAAAGAGGAAAGATTTGTTTTTTTGTATGTAACGAATAAACTCAAAAAGTACTGGACCGATTGTTTTCTAATTAAGTGATCTATGGTCGTTTTAATTAACATGCTTATAACTTAAATATCTGTACCTATTTATGTCTACCCGTGCGAAGCCGGGACGGGCCGCTAGTTTTTTTTATAAAACCAATACCGATTGGATCTTTCTATGAACATTATCTTAGGTTAGCAACACAATTTTGCATAGAATGAAATAATATTTAGGTCAATACCTTCATTTATTTTCGAGACATTCTCAAACAAAAGTTTGTTCAAGTTTTGTGTAGTAGTTTTTGTAGATTCTTATTTTTGTATAATAAAAACTAACAGTTGGATTTTTATAAAAATGTTACCAAATGTAAAAATTAGTTTAAAGGTAATATTCTCAATTATTGCGGAGATATTCAAGTTGGAACTCCGTTTTAACCAACTTTTAGTATTCTTTTAAGGTTTTTATTTAGTGTAAGAAAACTGACTCTTTGATTTTTCTAAAAATGTTGCCAAATATCAAAAACGTCGTTCTTCAATTCCCAAAACATTCGGTATCACGATACAATGAAAAATATAAAATTTAATTGAAGTAACTAGCGTTATTAATTCGAGAGATATTGGGAGTCAACTAAATTTTCACTTTTTTTTTTAATTGTTATTGTAAAAAACACCCACTTGCGACATACATTATAATGAACTACATAGCAAGTTTTGCATTGGTAAAATTTTAAATGGTATAAATTCGAAAAAGTGGGTCCCCCGATTCCGTTCATTTGTCTGTCTGTCCTCGCTGCTTCAGCCCCAACCATTGGTTCGACTGAGCTCAAATTTGGAATTAAAGTTTAAAACAGATTCGCGTTAAACGTTTTTTCAATTTTTTCTTAAGACTAAAAATAACAGTAGTCCCCATACAACTTATTTATTCAAACATTGAAAAATTGAATTTTCCCAAAAACGAACCGGTAGATTTTTATTAAATTTTTCTAATTTCTTTTTTCTTAACTTGGCCTCTTTCGATTCGAAGATATGGAGGATGAAAAAAAGGTTTCCGAACGTACATAACTTGACGAATGTTGGTTGTTAAGTGCTCAAGGTTTATCTGCAAAAACACGGTCTTTCACGTAGTCAGTTGATATGCCACGACGAGAAATTACGAGGCCAGGAAATGTCTCTTGCAATAAAGTCATGTTCGCACGAGCTGTGTGGCATGTAGCATCGTCTTGTTGAAACTACATATTCTCTACGTCGTATTCTTTAATAGCAGGCAAAAAAAGTCGGTTATCATATGACCATAATGGCTGAATCACAAACACGCTTCAGCTTCGGCTTCGCCTGACGTTTACGAGTTCAGCCATAGGAATTCAATGCATGCTATCACAATGGAGCTTCGACCTCACGTTTAGTTTGACAATCGTAAGGAAAAGAACGTAATGTTACATAATGTGACTCCAAACGGAAGCTCTAGTTGAATTTTCTAAACATTTGCTTCGTAGAAGAAAACTTTGTTTTTGGACCTTCCAAAAAGACAGCGCGTACATATCAGTGTTCTTTTCGTGGAAATCTATGTTTCACATAAAAATGGTAGGGCCCTTCATAAACTGAAGACATTTATTTTTGAAGTGAATTTTCCTTGGATGCGTTGAGTAGTTTCACAATATTTAAAATTGTATGTTTGATGTTGCATCTGTTGGATCTCTGAAAGAGTTTCACATCATTAGGGCCTAGTGACTTACAACTCGCAACCATTCATATGTGCGATTAATGTTGTCAGGTTGGAGGGGATTTACAGTTTTAAGCCAATTCCGAATTGCTAATTTAGAAAGCACTTTTCACGACTAGAATTACTCTTTGAGGATTTGTCAATTCCTCTCAAGAGGCAGTACCCGTGAAAAAACTTTAGATGGCACAGGCAGGGATTGTACTCAAGACCCTTGACATGACAGTCCAACGCACTAAAGATCATGCAACGGGTCAGCTTAGGTGGCGAAATTTCAACACAAATGTGTTTCCCACTTCTTAAATTTTGTTGATTCATTTTTGACCAAAAATATGCTTAAAAGCTTAAACCCAAGAAATTTAAATTTTCATGCTATTTGTTTTTTTTTAACTTTTTAACTTAGACAATAAATTGGTTGTCCAAACTGCAAACTTATTCCAGGGCAGATGAGTTCAATATAGTTCAGATAGTCCCTAAAAGTTGTTTTATCTATGCACTTAAATCAGACTATTGGAATCATTTCATAAGTTAGGAATTGTCGAATGCTTTTCAGGACCACAAGAAAAAACTAAAACTGTCACTCTTTAACTCACCTTTAGCTACATTACTTGTATACGTGTTTAATTTTAAGATGGATCCGTAGGTATTATTTAATTCAGATAAAAGTTCAATTTTCTCCAGCTGCCTTTGCAAAGCATTACATAAAATTCCTAGGCATTTATGTACAAAGGTTCGATCTTATGCTAAGTGTGTTTATTTGAACTTTTAAACATTCGAAAAAATCTAAATAAACGTGTTTACTATTATAATTAGGTAAATACTAGGTATACTACTAACAAAATTAGCAAAGGGTACATCCTAAGTATAGACGTTAAACTTTCTTCTTATAAAAGATAAACAACACGTAACGTCTTTCCCTTATGTTTTTCTTTCGATTTAACCTAAAAAAAAAAACAACTTTGAAAGAACGGGCTTCATTGATAGAACTTTCCTAAGATAGGTAGGTACGTCTATGTAATTTGGTGTTTTCCTGTGTTTGTATTTTGACCCCCGGGTTAGAATTAGAATATGCAAGAAGGTTATTTTCTTTTGCATTGAATGGCTATTAAGAACCGGAAGGGAATGTGGATTTTTGTATAAACGGAGGATAAATATCAGCAGTTATTATCCTTACTAAATCGGAAGTTTGATACTGTATTTATGCAAATTTTCAAAAAATATCTTTTGTAGGGTATACACTACATGTAATTTTAGTGTATTTCAGTCAGATTCATTGCATTGAATACTTTTGGTCAATTTCTTACATTTTCGTAGAAGATAGTAGATAGATACTTATCTTTATATGTTTCTTTCTACACATGAGTGCGGTAGCAAGGAAGTAAAGTATAAGTGGCTATCATGGAAGTTTCAGCAAGTTTATATTCAACATTTTTAGACCGTTTTACTTTTACTACTTCGAACATAGACATAATTTACTATGTTAAGTTGTAAAATGTTGATGTTGCAATTTTAGTAGTTTGGAAATATAGGTTAGTTTTGTTGTGTTTTTGTTTTCAAACTTTTACTGAGTTACTTTATTTCATAATTATTAAATTTTAAATTGCAATTTAAATAGTTAAATGTATAATACGTATAAATATTGCAAACATTTATTTTAATAGTGATATTATATTTAAAAAATCCTAAAAAGATTATTTTTTAAATAAACGACAAGCAGCAGATAACAATTATAAAGGTGATTTTTTTAAAGCTATAGGAAAGTTTTTCAAAAAAAAAAACACGTAATATTCAGGAAAATGCATACAATCTTTGTTTGAATCGATAGTACGGTCCATATAATTCAATGTTTGAGGATTATTTCATATGCAAATGTTGAGCTTGACTGCGCCTAAAATGGTCCATCCGCTTAGTCCAATTTTGGCATACTCTTTCTAACATTTCGGACGGTATCTCACGAATAAATGCTTCAATGTTGTCTCCAATGCGTCAATTGAAGCGGGATTGTCTGTATAGACATGAGCTTTAACATAGCCTCACAAAAAAAAGTCTAAAGGCGTTAAACCGCACGATCTAGGCGGCCAATTGACCGGTCCCGAACGTGAAATAAAATGTTCACCGAACTCGCCTTTCAATAAGTCCATTGTTGGGTGTGCTGTTGATATTTTTCGTAGGAAAATAAAACAGAATTTAATATACAGAATTTGGCTTGTTTTTTGGCATACCTATGTAAGATGTATGTAGGTGGTAGTACCCGTGGCATGATGGTTACTGTATTAGACTGTTATGCCAGAGGCCTTGGCCATCTACAGTTTTTTTTCGCGGGTACTGCCTCTTGAGAGGAATTGACAAATCCTCCAAGAGTAATTCTTGTCATGAAAAGTGCTTTCTCAAATTAGCCGTTTGGATTCGGCTTAAAACTGTAGATCCCCTCCATCAATGACAACAGTACTCGCACATAGGAATGGTTGAGAGTTGTAAGTCACTAGGCTCTAGTTCTCAACGGACTGTTGAGCCACCTAATTTATTTTATTTTTTTAAAGGTGTAGCTGATGTTAGAAGACAAATTCTAAGAAAACTACAGCTCAAATCAAAATGGAGTCAACAAAACTTCAAAACTGGAGAAAGAAGAATGTTTGGTTTTTGCATTAAAAGAAAAAGGTAAATTTTGATACTTATAATTTTTCTAAAGTTACAAACAAACAAATTAAGGTAAGCAAATTAGTTTGGAGGAAAATATAGATAGAAATGAAGACGAGTTTGAGGAACTTAAAGGCAACTTTAGATTGTGCTAAAAAAAATATTTTTACTCAGAATATAATATCAAATTGACGGTCTCTTATTCAAGGTTTCTTCTGAAAAAAAACTAACCAATCCCTCTTTTCTCTCATAAAAGGTCTATTGACGTAATTTCATTTCCAAATTTTAAATTTTGTGAAATCCTTTAAGATTATTACAAATGTTTAACTTGTTTTTGACAGACAAACCGAATTTTTCGTTAAATTACTAAAAAATCTGCTGATGAAATCTTTGCTTATGCAACTAAACTGTATGAGCTTTATGGCTCATATAACCCCCTGGATCCTCCATTGGTTAAGATTGTATGAATTTGTGTGGCGGATTACATTATGGCTGATGGATTTCGGATATAAATCGTGCTCTTGGTGTAGTCCTCAGCATAAATTAGCACTGCTATGGAATGATCATGTATCCGATATTGCCAAAAATGCTGCTAAGTGTTTAGGATTACTCCCTCTTAATGTGGCCCTAACCTACAAGCCTTCTATTTTCCAAGAATTAAGTAAAACTCAAAAATACTTGGAGAGGTGTTCCTTGAAAAAGCTTAGGTATTGTAAACAAGATCCAAAAAAAAAAGCCTAGGAAATGATTGGCGATAACTATAACCGCAACTTTTACATTTCTTGAACACCACCAAAATAATCCTTCGTTGTTTTACCGATTTTTATAAATATTTTTTTTTGTCTAAATAGCCAATTGCATTCCCACCTACAACAATTCTGCAGAAATACACGGTCTTATAGAATTTCCAATGTGTTAAGATACTCTTGAGCCCAATTTCGGGCGTAGAGTCAAGTATAGAGATTCCTTTTTTAGCCGCACATTAAGAATGGTTTTCCGCTCCCATAGTAAATACATTTTATGGCAAAAAAGTTCCGTTTTGTCGATTTTTTTAAATCATTGTATCGGGTGATTTTTTAAGAGCTTGAGAACTTTTTAAAAAAAAAAACGCATAAAATTTGCAAAATCTCATCGATTCTTTATTTGAAACGTTAGATTGGTCCATTTACTTTTTGAAGATAATTTCATTTAAATGTTGACCACGGCTGCGTCTTAGGTGGTCCATTCGGAAAGTCCAATTTTGGGTAACTTTTTCGAGCATTTCGGCCGGAATAGCTCGAATTTCTTCGGAAATGTTGTCTTCCAAAGCTGGAATAGTTGCTGGCTTATTTGTGTAGACTTTAGACTTGACGTAGCCCCACAAAAAATAGTCTAAAGGCGTCAAATCGCATGATCTTGGTGGCCAACTTACCGGTCCATTCCTTGAGATGAATTGTTCTCCGAAGTTTTCCCTCAAAATGGCCATAGAATCGCGAGCTGTGTGGCATGTAGCGCCATCTTGTTGAAACCACATGTCAACCAAGTTCAGTTCTTCCATTTTTGGCAACAAAAAGTTTGTTAGCATTGAACGATAGCGATCGCCATTCACCGTAACGTTGCGTCCAACAGCATCTTTGAAAAAATACGGTCCAATGATTCCACCAGCGTACAAACCACACCAAACAGTGCATTTTTCGGGATGCATGGGCAGTTCTTGAACGGCTTCTGGTTGCTCTTCACTCCAAATGCGGCAATTTTGCTTATTTACGTAGCCATTCAAGCAGAACTGAGCCTCATCGCAGAACAAAATTTGTCGATAAAAAAGCGCGAAACACATTTCGAACCGAACACTGATTTTGGTAATAAAATTCAATGATTTGCAAGCGTTGCTCGTTATTAAGTCTATTCATGATGAAATGTCAAAGCATACTGAGCATCTTTCTCTTTGACACCATGTCTGAAATCCCGCGTGATCTGTCAAATACTAATGCATGAAAATCCTAACCTCAAAAAAATCACCCATTATTTATTAAATCGCTATTACTTCCAAATTCTTGCTAGTTTTGGTAGTTGGGAAAAAAGGGAGTACAAGTAATTTTATAGAAAGTCACACAAAACTAAAAAAGACAACATTTTTAACAGCATTTTCAAAATAGAGCAAAATAATTTATATTGTTCTTTTACATCCAAAAATAGTTTTTTCATTGTTATCTAAAAATTGTATGTGGTAAGTCGCTAGTCTACGCCGATTAGCCCGAAACGATTGACCATTTAGAGAACAACATTGGCCGTATGTATTATATTGTCGATATACATCCACGAGTGTTGAAAAAAGTCAATTACTCAATCAAGTAAAGTTTTTGAGATATTACTTTTGAAAATGCGCAACAAAAAAAAAAACAAATATATATAAGGCTTCTTGAGGCTATATTAGTTCATAAAGTAGCATTTTTTCAATTAAATTCGTGATTGTTTTCTAAATCTATAATACCTTTCTTTGATATTCAGTTGAAATATTTGTTAGTATTTCATAAAATTTTTTTAAAAATATTCATATATAAGTTTAAAGATTTTGCCTATCTTTCAAAAATATGAAAGAAACGCCAAGAATATTTGAATAGTTCTGCTAAACGGTTTTCAACAGAAAAATGCAAAAAAGTTTTACAGTCAACAATGTTGAAAACGGGTATTTTTAAAATTTGAGAAAAAAACTTAAAATCAAAGCTCAGATTCGAAATCAGCACTAAAAATTGACTCCAAAACTAATTTTTCAAAATTATGAAATTATTAAATTCAAGACTTTTTCAAAACTTCATATAGATTCAAATAAAGACTTATAACTAATGAGAGTGTTCAGACACAGAAGTAACAGCCCTATTATGGCTATCAACTATCACTTATTTGATAACTGATAACTTCTATCAATTTATTGATAATTTGGTATTATGAGTAGGTATCAAATGATAATTTTTCACCCATTGTGAATACTAATCAATATACGATTGTGAATAGGTTTTGTTTGGTGTTTGACGTTTGTCATTTGTGTTGAGTTCTTGTGTTTTGGTCTACAAATAATTTCGGCAAAATAATGTAAGTTGTTTTCATTAAATAAATTTCTCTTTTTTCTTAATAATATTTTGTTTATTTAGGAGTAGAATAGTTAGCAACAAAAAACAAATAGAAAGGCTTGTGGAACTAATGGAGGAAAATCCTGAGGTTGCAAAAGGCATTTGTGCTAAGCCAGTCCTAACCAAAAAATGAGAAGACATCGCCCTCGAACTGAATAGCTTGGGGCCTCCAGAACGGGACACAGCTAAGTGGCAAAGAGTGAGTGTTTTAATTTGGCTATTTTTAATTTTGTGATGCATTTTTTTTATTTATTCGGTTTGCATGAATCTCGCTATTGAATTCCTTATCCGACTGCCTTCAGTGAACATTGCAGAATCATCTAACATATCATGGTTTCCAAGAACATTTTCGGATTCCTCTTCGATAGCTTCAGGATTTTCCAATCTATACTTTACACAAATGTTATGAAGGGCTGCACATACGTTAAATATTTTGGTTGCTTTTTTTGATGTGTAATGTAGTTCTCGCGCTTGCAAAAGACACCTAAATCTACTTTTCAGAACACCAATAGTGCGTTCGATAATATTTCAACCCTGTGCATGTTTTTTATTGAAGTTTGCTTGCAAGGAACTCTCTTCAACGTTCCTATATGGTGTAATTAAGTATGGTGAAAGAGGATATCCTCCGTCACCAAGAATTCGAAAGTTGGTTCTTCCATTACGATAGGAGCCTTCTAACTTTACTTTTAGCTGTGACATACTCCAAACGCTAGCATCATGTGAGGACCCTGGATGTTTTGCATTTACACACCTGATGTACATTAAGTGATCACAAACCTTACGAAATAAAAAAACAAATAAATAATAATCGTCTATTGCCTAGTAAAAAAAAAAACTAACAAGCATCGCATTTATACTATAATAGCCCTTTCTATTGTAATACACATGCTGAAGGTCCCCATTCGGTCCAATTATTTTTATGTGCGTTCCATCGATAGCCCCGACTACATTTGGAATTCTACTTTTTTCGAAGAAGTATATTTTTGCCCGACGTTCTTCTTCCTGGGTATAGTTAAATTGAATCCATTTCGGAAAAATGTGTCTTTCCAAAATACTTAGCAGTTCATTAAGATAGACAGACACCGTTGGTTGTGCCATACCAATATTAAAGTCATTCCCAACGCTCAATTGGTAGCTTTCTTGAGCAAAGAATTTTAAATCAGCTGCTAGCTTGAGTATATTTGGGATGGATTGCTGACTTTTTATCGGTTTAAGTTTATCGTCAATATCGGTGAATACATCTAGGAAGGCTTGTTTCGAAAGTCGGAAATTTTGTATGAATCTGGAAACAAATCACAGTAAGTACTTAGAGTAAAAATGGAAAACCTTATTGCCTACATATTTTCGTCAAAATCCATTGGGTTTGAAGCATCTCGTAATGCCCTGCGTATCTTGGCGTGCGTGATAACACTTCTTTACGGGCTGCGATAATTTGATACATTAGGCATGTTCCACAAATTGAACGCTCAATATAGATAAACGGAGGAAGAACAATTTGGTGGACAAAATTCGGCTTGTTATTAATCTCATACAAGTTTGAAAATGAAAAAAAATTATTATACCTTATTCAAATATTTTGAGTTACTTTACTTATTTTAGCTTGTACGATAAACCTTCGTTCCTCAGTACAATTGCCTTCAAACAACAATTCTAGTGAAAGCATTTCGTTCTTCAATTTGTATATTCAATAAAAACTACAAAAAAAACTTTTATAAATCGTATTTAAATTACAATTCTTTACCCTTTACGAATATTTGATACATTTGTCAACGAAGATTTTGTAGCTGATAGAATATTTGATGGGTGTCAATATGTTTGATAGCCGTAATACCGAGTTTATCAATAAAGCTATTCACAACAGATCAAGAATATTGATAATTGATCACCATAATACCGATTCATTAATTTTGTTGATAATTATCAACTATTATCAAATATCGTGTTGATATTTTTGATAACCATAATGGGGCTGTAAGATACGAAAATTATTGAAACTCTATCTTGAAGACAACAGTTTGTACTTTGTAAAATCTTCATACAGTTAATTCTTAAGGGATATGTTGAGTTTTATATAAGCCTTTAAGGACCTGATGTGATAGAAAAATTTAAAGGTGAGATTCGAATTCAAGAGAACTTAATCCTTTAAAAAATATCGTTTTTCTTGTGTGACAAAAAAAACATGTTATTTTGACGACCAGTGAAATTGGACCGCCAGGTCAGACTATGCCCTAGACAGCCGTGGCGGTCATTTGCCAGAAATTGTTTTTCTAATAAAGTACATTTCGTGTCAATTAAAAAAAAAAACATATTTTTTTTAATCTATTTACCTCTAAAATAACAACAAATGTTTTATAAGAAAGTAAAGAATGATTGAAAACTAAGAACTTTGAAATATTGAAAATGTAAACTATGCATCCATAATTCATACTTCAAGAATTATACTTGCATCTTCAACTGGATTATTTTTTCCAGCAAGCTTTAAAATATTTTTTTTTTAAACTTCTGAAACAAGTTCGACTCCTCATACTTCTTGGTAATATTGATTTTCTTAAGCACTATATTTAAATTGAGTCTCCCCACGTGACACTCAATGTTCTTAAATATATACTATACATATATCAGACATCGCCAACAAAAAAACACTGCCACCAATCTAAAACGATGAATCAAGAAATGCTGCAAAAATTAAGATAACAAATTTGCTGTACCAATTTTAAGAACAAAATAAACAAATAAAACACGATAGGCTTCAGTGTAAAAAAAGAAGAAGAAAACACACCAACAGTCCAATGACGAGGAATCTTTTATTTGGAGTATAGGCATGCAAAATAATTTCCATAATACATCTTCACATCTCGTATATAAGAATTCAAAAATACTATGGATATAGTTTGAACATCATGCTGCAGCATATGCTAACGATGATGATGATCCAAGCTAAAGGCTCCAGACTCCAGGCCAAATGCGAGTGCCATCAGGCAAAAACCAGAGCAGAGCATCATGTAACGTGCGGCCATTGTTGGTTGGTTTGCCTGGCTTGGCTTGGCTTTGCTTGGCGTTCGTCCCATCCATCCATTTTCCATTGCCTGATGTAAATTCATTTCCAATGTTTTGCTTAACAGAAGGCATAAATTGCCCCATGTGCCATAGAGAAAGCTGGAGGTGTTAAAATTCATGTGTTGCTCTTATCTAAATTGCCGTGGTAACGCGTTTTGAGTTCTGCGTTCTATACGTTCTGAGGATCGAGCAAGAATTGCATGTGATCGATATTTTTGTTGAGGTTGAGGCAGTGTTGGTCGCCATCACTAGCCAGACGTCGAAGACGGCTAAGACGACGACGCACGATGATGACGATGCGACGGCAACGACAACGGCGACGCATGCCACCTACGTTTCAAATGTCTCTCATTTGCTGATGGCAATGACGAGTTGATTTGAGTTGAAGCAAAAATAAATTCAAAATGGAATTAATTCTTTAAGAATCAAACAAACAAAATAAACAAAATATTTATAGCAAATAAATCATTCTATTGTTTATTAAATTGTTTTACTGCTTCTTTGAGAAGCCCGGTTATTTTTTGTTACTCACAATTAGTTATTTCATTGATATCAGATATTCAAAATGGCGTCATTCCTAATGGAGTATCGATTTTAATTCTAGGTTGAAAACTTTTGGTATTCCTCAACGAATTTTAATTCAGTTTAATTCAGGCTCCTCCAAAATTTTAAGTTTGCTTAAATTGTTTAAAATTGTATCTATATATTAAATTTTCTATAATTAAAATTTGTACCTGCTGAAGTTCAGAACAAATTTCACAAATTTTTGTCAAAAATCAACGTAGCAAAAATATGATATGGAGTTTTGTTTTTACTACGATCAGGGTGTACAACTTATTTGGTGTCATTTCCGTCACTTTTATTCAAATTATTGTAGTCTACATGTTTTTATTTAAAATTTTGAACGAAACTATTTCTTAGAATCTAGCTTTGAAAATTTTATACAAATTTACTTTTCTAAACAAAGATAGATAATAAATAACACTGGTCGACTAAATTACGTTTGTTTTTCACAAAAAAAAAAAAAAACTTTTTTTAAGGATTAAAATGTTCTATATTCGCATCTCGCCTTTAAATTTTTCTATCACATCAGGGGACTATTTCAACAAAATTTTTTTTTCACTTTTAGTTGGAAAATTACGTTTCATCAAACTCAAATTTGCAAAGTGCAAAGTCTTTTCGGAAAAGTGAAAAGTTTTGTTATTTTGCAAAGTATTTGTTCTTTTTGTTTCACCAAAACAATAAACTATACATATTTTATTTTGAATTTTGAACAGCTTTTCAGTAATGGCTGAAACACAAACACGCTTCAGCTTCGGCTTCGTCTGCGTTACGTTGGGCCTGCTTGAGGTTGCTTTGAATGACACTTCCAATATGACATTTCTAAAATGGCACTTCTGTCATTAGCAGCTGTTATTTTTTCTCAAAAGCTTACACAGCCTATAATAACCAATGGGAATCCCTCCAAAAGCAAATGTATTTTGTTTGTTGACTTTTTGACAAGTGTTGAGCTGTCAGACAAAGCAAATGTTTAGCAAATTTGAACTAGAGCTTCCGTTTGGAAACATTACGTTCTTTTCCTTACG
Source organism: Eupeodes luniger (assembly GCA_951509635.1). NCBI lineage: Eukaryota > Metazoa > Arthropoda > Insecta > Diptera > Syrphidae > Eupeodes > Eupeodes luniger. The sequence continues at coordinate 114,870,348 of OX608074.1, forward strand.
ATTGTCAAATGAAACGTGAGGTCGAAGCTTCATTGTGATAGCATGCATTGAATTCCTATGGCTGAACTCGTAAACGTCAGGCGAAGCCGAAGCTGAAGCGTGTTTGTGTTTCAGCCATAAAACGCAAAGTGAAATTTTCGTTAACAAATAAAAGTTTGGTTTTGAAAATTCGTCGAAAACTAATAACAAAATAAATGAACAGTATCGAAAATTAAGAAGTGAATAATAAGTGACAAGGCAATGGACAAATGCTGTTTATTTTAAATGTTGACGAATTTAAAAAAGGACAAGAAGTTTTGCGTTGATTCATCTCAATTTTAAAAATCTCTGATTTTGTGGGGGTTTTTAATCCATCGACATAGTAGCCATTCTTCAATGGAATTTGACAGTTTATAGCAGAAAAGAGTTTCTTTTAAAAAAGTTTTCTTTATTAATTTATACAATTTAAATCGTTTTTGAAGAATATTTTGATAACGAAGAAGTAAATAATACTGCCCAAAGATTGGTGACATTAAGAATTAACATCGATATCGGAAATAATTTTTCGACAAAAGAGAGTTTGCGATTAACGAAAAGGTACCATCAAATTTGTGTTGCCTACCTATCATATTATTATTTTTGTTTGATCAAGTCATTTTGCATTATTTACGGTAATTAGATATATAAACATACAACTGTCAATGTATGTATATTTTATCTTAATAAACACAATCTAAGATTTACTTTGCAACTTTTCAAAATACGAATTTATTGCAAAGCTGTATTTTAAATTTGTAAAACACTTTGCACTTTTACTTTGCATGATATTGTTTTTTTGCAATGTTGCAAAGTTGATGAAATAGGCCCTAAGTTTTTAAAATATGGCCCTTTAAAAATACTAAATACAACCAACTTACCGCGGTGTTTTATATATCATATCAATAATACTTGCAATCGCGGATTCAGGGGGGGGGGGTCCTGAATCCCATCCCCCCCCCTGGGACATATTTTTTTTGTATTTTTTTAGGAATTAACTTCAAATCAAAACTATTCGTGTTGAGTTAATGGATATGACCCCCATTATATTTTAAATTATTAACTTCCCATAGGAAGTTATTATAATGGGTCCGATTTGTCAAATTGAAAATTTTGACATTTCTCGACATTTCAAGGGCCCTAGAGTCGAAATAAAAGATTTTTAGAAAGATGTCTGTGCGTGCGTGTGTAAGTACGTTCGAACGTCCGTACGTTCGCGACGTTTTTTTCGTCGTCCATAGCTCAAGAACAACAAGAGATATCGACTTCAAATAAATTTGGTTATACAGATAATAAGGCAGAAAGATGCAGAAAGGGCTCTCAAGAAAATTGTGTGGGTGGTTTTTTTACCATAGCAGTTTAAAAAAAAGGTGACAATTTTGAATGTTTTTGAACAACAACAACAACTTAAAGGTGCTACCACTCATTGTTTTTGGCTGGAGATATAGCTATTTCGTGCTTTGCCACTTTTGCACTCATCAGTGGTAGCACCTTTAAGTTGTTGTTGTTGTTCAAAAACATTCAATGAAATTAAAAAGGAATGGTCAAGTCTAACAAGCTGACATTCTAGTACGAATAGTACAATAAAAAAAAAAAAAAAAATAATAACGGTGACAATTTTGGTTAACCCTAAATATCTCATGAACCAATGACGCTAGAGACTTGAATTGAATTTTATATTATATATTTTGACGTGATACAAAACAGCTATATTTTTGGAAAAAATCCAATTAACGGTTTTTTTATAAATCCAAAAAACTGAAAAAATAAATTTGTCACCTCGAAAATTTTACGACTAAAATATGATTTCATCTCCAAAACAATTTTGTGCAACGAAGAATAATGTTTTTGACATCTCATAAAATTTTGAGAAAAATAAAATTGACAGTTTTTTTACAAAAAAAAATAAAAACCTAAAAAAAAATGTATAAAAGGTGGAAAAAATTTACTTTCGACTTAAATATCTTTTATATATAAGACCCTTATCATCCCCGTCCTGCTATACGGTGCAGAAGCATGGACTATGACAAAAGCGGATGAAAGCACCTTGGGTCGTTTCGAGAGAAAGATTCTTCGTGTGATCTACGGTCCCGTATGCATCGAAGGGGAGTGGAGGAGAAGATGGAACGACGAGCTGTACGGGCTGTACAGCGACGTAGACTTAGCCAGAAGGGTAAAAGTCCAACGACTAAGATGGCTGGGTCACGTAGAGCGCATGGAAACCAATGCTCCGGCCCGGAAAGTCTTCGAATCCACACCCACAGGACAGCGCAGTAGAGGAAGACCGCGAATCAGGTGGCGCGCACAAGTGGAAGGTGACCTCACCCAACTCGGAGCGCGAAACTGGAGACATCTAGCTAGGGACCGAGCGCCGAGCTAGATGGAGAAGTTTGTTGGGTGAGGCCCTAGTTCACACAGGACTGTAGCGCCACCTTAAGTAAGTAAGTTAAATATCTTTTTAAAACTTCGAGATATTGGCTTTAAACTACTTTCGTATTTCAAAAATATTGTTGTCAATATTCAGTAAAAATTTGAAAAAAATCTAATTCACAGTTTTTGTACAAAAAATTAAAAACCTAAAAAAAAATTAACAAAAGTTGGTAAAAATTGATTTTCGACTCAAATATCTTTTCAAAAATTTGAGATAATGCCTTCTAACTAATTTTAACTTATAAGAAATATTGTTTTCAATATTTGGAAAAATCGAATTGACAGTTTTTTTTACAAAAAGTAAGAACCTAAAAAAACACAATACTAAAACTTGGTAAAAATTTACTTTCGACTCAAAAAGCTTTTCAAAAATTAAAAATATTGGCTTCAAGCTTATTTTATTTCTCAGAAAATATTGTTTTCGATATTCAGTAATTTTTTTACAAAAATCAAACGGTCCGTTTTTTCATAAAAAAATATAGACAAACTTTTAAGCAAGACAAATCGACAGACGGGATGGGAAGTTATCAGTTATCAAAATTTGTATTTTACTTCCTAAACTTTGTTGCCAAACGTATACCACTGTGAACTGAGGACTGAACCAAGAACATAATATGAATCGGAAACTCAATATATGATATAATATATCAAATTTTGACCAATGGACGATCCGGGGGTGTCATATGAGCCGTAAAACTATACAGTTAAGTTGTATAAGTAACGATTTCATCTAAGGGTTTGTTAGTAATATAACGACATTCACCAAAAAGTGGTTTGCTGTCAAAAACAAGTAAAATGTTTGTGAATTTAGTAATGTTTTAAATTATTTTCATAAAATTTGTTTCTAAGAAAAAGAGCATATATGTATTTAGGTTTTTAATAAGAAACCTGCCTTTCAATTCCTGAAACTAGCCTTCAATTCCATCTTATTTTTTTGATGCACATAAATAGTGAACATTGAAGTGATTTTTTCTTGCGACATAAGGAACTATATGGCAAGTATTGCATTTGTACAAAATTTCGAATCAAACATGACATTATGATAGTGAAAAATTTTTTATGATCAAAAATGTCAAAATTTTGTTTTTTGATTAAAAAAAAAAAATAAAACCAACTTACCACGTTATTTTTAAGTAAAAACTTAAAATATCAATAACAGCAAACTGTATGAGAATTTTGAAAAGTACAAATCTGTGTCTTTTAGATTCAGTTTAAATCATTTTAGTATCTTACTTAGTTCCTGGAAATTCTCAAGAGTTATAAGTCTATATTTGACGCTACATATGAAGTTATGAACAAACCTTTAGTTTAATATTTTCATGGTTTTGAAAATTATGTTTTGAAGTTAGTTTTTAGTGTTAATTTCCAGTACGAAATTTGATTTTAACTAATTTCTGCTCAAGTTTTAAAAATACCTGTTTTCAACATTAATTTTATATTTTGTAAGATAGTTCAAAAAGTTGATAATATATGTAAAATTGTTTAGACAAAAGATCAATCCGTTTTGCCTTTTTCTTTTCAATGCACAAATGGTCATAAGATTAATTGAGACGCCTGAAATCTATCAGCTTATGAAGATTTTTCGAACATTTTATGAAATACTATAAATATTTCAACTGAAAATTGAAGAAAGGTATTATAGATTTGAAAAACAATCAAGAAAAATAATCGGAAAACATCTACTTCATGAATGTCAATACTTAAAAATCCTTCTACATGTGTTTTTTGAATTATTAAAAGTAATTTCTCAAAAACCTTACGTGATAGAGTAATTTTGAACGATTTGAGGAAAGGCTATCAAAACCGATTGAAAAGGTGCAATTTGATTGTGAGAAACAAAACATTATCGACCAGTGTAATTTGTTACGTTTTTTAAATTTCGACATATGGGAACTATATGTGAAATATTACTTACTTACTTACTGAAGTTGGCGCTACAGTTCTGTGTGAATTAGGGCCTCACTCACCAAACATTTCCATCTATGTATAGCTCGGTCCCTAGCTAAATGTCTCCAGTTTCGCGCTCCAAGTTGGGTTAAGAGGTTTTTAAAATGACCGATCCAATTATTTTAAAACCCGCATTGAGTAATTGGTAGAACCTTAACCTATGTTGGATGTGGGCATAGTATATATATGTATATTCATATCATTTACCACTTTAAATTCCAAATCTTGTTATCATTATTATACTATATCTCTCAACATTGGTATAAGGTATAAATAAATTCTTTAAAATTGCTGCATCTTCCTTGCTGCCCTAAAACCATATTATTTTCATTCAGGTTTTTAATTTTATGTAAAAGAAAATGCTAAAGCACATGAAAAGAAACCGAAAATATACATTAACGAACATTTTTCTCGCTTTGACACTCTTAGGAAATGGCAAAATTGGATAGACACGACATCATGTGGAAGGATAAAAGAGAATCTCGATTAGCAGCCAAATAGAAAACCAACCCAAAAGCATACCAAAAAAAAATATATTATTCTAACCCTCATTTTGTTATGTATAAACTTGCCTTATATATGTATGTATGTATATATAAAAACAGGAACGCTATTCTAATTCTCACCCCTAAAAACCGTCAACGTTTTAACTATGCTCTGCCGTGTCAAAATTATTCCCCAAGGACTGGTTGTTTTGTCACTTTATATATGTCAGCATTATCACACCATTTCCAAAAATTATAAATGTGCGATAAAGTTGCCAGATAAACCACCCACTTTATGAAGAAATCAAACCCCATCCGAGATACATAAATATACATAGCGACTACTTATAATCCATTTTACTTTCATGCTCCTCCATTTAAATGCGAGGGTGATGATAATAATCCTATAACAGCTTGTCAGTGATGTTAGCACCAACAAAAAGAAAGAAACTTCCCGGGTCTCATCATCATCATCAGCATCGCAGCCATATATAAAAAGTCCGCCGCTTATGAATACATTACCTATCCATTTGAGCTTCAATGTGATGCTACACCCAAAGCATCAGGATCTCTCGCTAAAAGAATGACTGTAGCCCAACGCATAACGTGTATCACCCCTCAGTTAGTCGACAGAAAATTAAAACGAAATCAACTTGCTTACCTTCCACTTAAAATGTTTACTCGTCTAATTGCAGAGGAGGGTGTGCAAATTGTCGGGGTTGCTCTTGCTTCCGCCCCCAGCCCGGTCCCCACCATCACCACCACGCTGGCTGCCGTATCACTTGTTTGTCCCTTGAATGTCGAAATAAAACAAACATATACATCACACAGAAAAAAAGTATAGGTATAACTGTGACTCAAACTCGTATAATAGAGATGAAAACGCCCGAAATCCGAATAGACCGGGTGGTTAACTTGCGCACGAACCACAGCGGGGGTTGATGCGCCATTTTGACGTTTTTATGTACAATATTCACCTTTGGAAAATGCACTATAGGTTCATTTTTACTTTGGTTATGATATCTCTGTACAGAACCACTTGCGTATACAGTTTGCAATGGAGTTTGCTTTTGCCTTTTCAGACTGGAAAAATTCCCGTCTGTCCCATCATCTGTACATTTTAAGTTCCATGTACCAACACCGATGACAACAGCAAAACGAAAAAAGAAGAATATTTTAAATGCAAACACTTTTGGTACTAATATCACAGGAAGTTTGGGAAACCTTCTTTTTTGGCAGAGCTGGATTTATCTCTAATGGCCTAGCAAGACATTGAAATGTCATTAGTTCTGTCAATTTATACCAATAGTTTGACATATTAAATAAAATTATCAAATGTTATTGGTCACACATAAATTTCAAGTACATTGGAATGAAGTTAAGTTTAAAAAGTTAGATCAGTTTATACCAATTAAAATAGGAAAGAATTTAACAAGTCATTTTGAGAATCTGTTACTTTATACCAACTGTTTAAAAGTCCAACAGGACTTTGATAAACAATATCTTATAAATTAATAGAAACCACAGACTTTTTTTTATTTTCGTTAATCAGTATTCAAGCTGGATTTATTACTCTATGAAATGTCATTACTTCTGTCATTTTATACCAATAATATGACATAAGGTAAGTTTATTAACAATTGTTGGTCTAACATAAATTTGAAGTGCATTATAATAAAATTGAGTTAAAAAAGTTATATCAGTTTATACCAATAAGAAAAGGAATGTATTTAACAAGTCATTTTGAAAATATATTACTTTATACCAACTGTGTGTAGTGCAACAGGATATTGTTTTTGATAAAAAAAAATCCATCGAATTAATAGGAATAACATAATTTTTTTTATTTCATTTATCAGATGTAATGCTGGATTTAACCGCCTGTCATGTCAATGTCATTATTTCTGACGTTTTATACCAACTGATAATAAAGAAAATAGTGACCAATTGGTATAACATGATTTTTGTGGTGAAAAATATGAATGAGATATTTGAATATAAATTCGTTTTAAAAGTTAGACTAGTTAGTTTATACCAATTTAATAATGACATTTAATGTTGTGCGTTAGATTTTACCAAATCACAAAAAAATATTAACTTTTTAATTTTATACCAATAGAAAAATTGGAGAATTAAAGCGAAAAACAATTGCTATAACATGAAATTTATGGTTAAATTTAATAAAGCAAATGACTACAATTGTTGTCCTATTTTAATTATACCAGTGTATACCAACTAAGATAAAAATGTGCTTCAAAACGCCATTTTTATTATACCTATTGTTTGTTTAAAGTACTTTTGCCATTTGTGGTATATAATGACAGAATAACAATAGGTGATTGGGCCCTAAAAATAAATTTTAACTGTACACTAGTTTATACCAATAAGGAAGGAAAAAATAAAGCTCACCGAAGCGCTTTGCATTGTAGTCATACTCTTAACTTATTATGTGAACATATACTTAACATTATTGTCTTCAAATTTCAATTGATTTAAGGCCCTTTTTTGACTAAATCCAAACACTCCCAAATGGTTAAGGTCTGTATTTTTGTGTTTTTTTTTTTTTTATTTGCAAACAGTGAGTTACTAAAAGAGAGCTTTTAAAACTTAACTTTGTACAACTTTTTTATGCAGATAAGCAATTGAAGCAAATGGGATAGATAGGGTATGAGGTATAGCGTTTTTAATACCAGGAAAATGTATGCAAATTAAGTTCTTTTCTTTTTGAATATTTAAAAAGCGTGTACCCCCAGTAGTGCTATTTAGAATAAAAAAAAATAAAAACAGGAAGAGTATATAAATACATAGGTACCTTAATGTATGTATAAAAATTGTTAAAAGATCTGCAAAGGTATCTGCATATACACAAAAAACAAACCTATGTACACTTTATATCTATATATATTTATAAAAACATTTTATACTTGTCATCATCATGGAGGTGGAGACATAAGAAAAAAAAAAGAAAAAACTTTTGGGGTTTTTGTTTTTAAAATTTTTGCGAAAACTTTCTTAAAAGGTTTCTTTCTCCAAGCGTGTAAAACGCAAAGTGATCATTTATGTATTTTGAAAAGATGTTCTTTTATATGAAAGGATAAAAAGTGAGAGAAAAATTAACATTTGGTATATTAAGGAAAACACTTTTATTTTCAAGTGTGCGTAGGAAGAAAAATTTTACAGACAAAAAGTTAAAAGATTTCGGGTCACTAAGAATATTCCGAGTTAAAAGTATTGGGTCGAAATAATTTGTGTTGATTTCATTTTATTCTAGAGGACATGATTTAAATTCAGAATGCAAAATAAGCTTTTAAAATTGAGGATTTTGAAATTGAAAAAGAGATGACAGGAACCGGAGGAGCCGGAAACGAAAATTTGACTATTATATCTAGTTTCTATTAGTAAGAGGGCCAAGTATACAAGTATCTTTTTGAGAACGTTATAAAATAAATACAGAAACGAGAATGAAAATTTGACTATTATCTATGTGTGGAAAAAGTAAATCGAAAATAATAGTTTCTATTAGTAAAAGGGCCAAGTACAAGTTTCTTTTTGAGAACGTTATAAAATAAATACAACTAAATAGTTTTCCCATGAATTACGAAACAAAACATCTTTTGAGTGGCTGTTTCAGCTAGTTTCTTATTTTCACAGTAGTACAACTTCTGGTTTTCCAAGTCTTGTTGATGGCTTCAGGATGTAGCTCACGGATTGTTGAAACAAGCTTGGTACTTCACAGTTCCCAATAATAAAAATATATAGGGGTAAAACTGCAGCTCCCGGATGGCCAAGTCACATTTTTAAGATGGCTTATAAAACGACTTGCGATTTGTTAGGTGTCAAAGATCGATTGGAGAATATTAAATTTCTGTGAAAAAAATTGGTTAAAATGACCTGTAATGCTTACTGTTTCCTCGTTTTCCAAGAAAAATGGTTCAATGGTTCACCATTTCAGAATCACCCAATCTGTGACTCTTTGTGAATACTTTTTCTTCTAAACAATAACGTGCGATTCTTCCGAGGAACAGATGAGAAAGTTTTATTTATTTACGTAATTGCCGAAATAAAAAGGCACTGTATAAGCCAAGATGATTTTTCGCCCAAAATCATTTTCCAATTTAAAGTTGTCTGAAAACCAGTTTTAAAGAGCTGAGTAATTTAATTTCGGCTTAATTCAAGATATAAACTTATTCTTTCTAGAACTAAGTAACTTATAGTTAAGGATGAGGCTGATGAAAGGGATAGTTTTGGAGACAATGTCTTGGACAAGAAGTCCTTACATTTGAGCCATAAGATGTGCAGTGGGTGGGTGGGAAGATAAAATAGATTAGTATTTCTTAAATTACGGGGGTTAGTGTTAAGAAAGGTGGAGTTACAAAGATTAGGACAGTTAATAGACCCAGAAAACCGACGCACGCTAGATGAACAAGATGTGTTCTTCTAGAGTCTTGGGATTAATTTATTTAAGGTGGTCTTGATATGAAGGAAGGATAAAGGGATCTTGCTAGGGTAGGCCTCGAAAGGCAAATCGGAGGAAACGTCTTTGAACGCTTTCAATTCTTGAAATATATATAAGCCATGTTAAGGGGACCACACTTGCGAGGCGTATTCAAGGAAGAAAAGGACAATTAGAAAATTGCTTTAGTCAACATTTTACAAAGCCGAGTGCTGAGTTGGCTTTTAGTATCATATCATCTATGTATACGAGCACGGAAATGTAGTTCTAGGACACATAAGAGCCCAAGGTTGCGAATAAGCTCAACAAAGGGAATGAGTTGGTTATGGAGAAAGTATTGGCAGTGTGAAGTTCTTATTCGCTTTCGTGAAAAAGTAATTGACTACATTTAGGTATAAGCTGTTTTTAGATTTGACCTTGTTAGCGAATAATCTGGAATCTTTGTGTAGAATTCTCTTGAGGCTAGTACGTACAATTTTGAGCTCTATGGTGAGCTAAAGGTAGTGACTGTACGCTAACATATCAGTCACACTACCTTTTTGCTTTTGTACAGCTAGTAGCAGGCGCGTTGGTTGGGAATACACAACAATCAGTTTAAAAATAATATTTCAATATATTCCATAATATTTCAAGCACAAAGTGATTTATTGTGTTGCGCGGTCGTTAAGTATTGACTTTTGATTGAGATTTAGAAAAAAATTACCTATTATTTAAAAGGAAACCACAGGCCTATCGTGTATAAATATTTAACTTCCCATAGGAAGTTATTGTAATAGGTCCGATTTGTCGAATTGAAAATGTTGACATTTTTCGACGTTTCAAGGTCCCTAGAGTCGAAATAAAAGATTTTTAGAAAGATGTATGTGCGTGTGTACGTACGTTCGTACTTCCGTACGTTCGCGACGTTTTTTTCGTCGTCTATAGCTCGAAAACCAGAGAAGATATCAACTTCAAATAAATTGTGTTACACAGATAATAAGGCAGAAAGATGCAGAAAGGACTCTCAAGAAAATTACGTTTGTGTTTTTTTTACCTTAGCAGTTTAAAAAAAAAGGTGAACATTTTGGTTAACCCTAAATATCTCACGAACCAATAACGCTAGAGACTTGAATTAAATTTTATATTATATATTGTAACGTGATACAAAACAAATACATATTTTTTAAAACAAATCCAATTAACGCTATTTTTATAAATCAACAAAACTGAAAACAAATATTTGTCACCTCGAAAATTTTACGAATAAAAAATGATTTAATCATCAAAACAATTTTGTGCAACGAAAAATAACGTTTTCAACATCTGGTAAAATTTTGAGAAAAATCGAATTGACAGTTTTTTCATAAAAAATAGAAATCTAAAAAAACATCACTCCAAGTTGGTAAAAATTGATTTTCGACTCAAATATCTTTTCAAAACTTTGAGATATTGGCCGTAAACTAATTTTATATTTTAAAAAATATTGTTGTCAACATTCAGTAAAATTTTGAGAAAAATCGAATTGACAGGTTTTTAACCAAAATTAAAAACCTAAAAAAACATTATTAAAAGTTGGTAAAAATTGACTTTCAACTCAAATATCTTTTCAAGACTTTAAGATACTGGCTTTAAAATAATTTTTTGTTAGAAGCAATGTTGTTTTCAATATTCGGTAAAATTTTGAGAAAAATCAGTTTTTTTACAAAAAATAAAAACCTGAAAAAAAAAATACTAAAACTTAGTAAAAATTTACTTTCGACTCAAATATCTTTTCAAAAATTAAAAATAATGACTTCAAACATATTTTATCTCACAGAAAATATTGTTTTCGACGTTCAGTACATTTTTATAAAAATCCAACAGTCCGTTTTTTCATAAAAAAATGAAATCTACAAAAAATAGTAGGTACACAAAATTGGTAAAAATTGATGTTCGGTTTTCGATATCTCGTGAACAATAGAATATATTGACTTCAAAATTCAAATTCATTTCATTCATCCAATTTGTATTTGTTTATTTAAGAAATAAAAATTTTTAAGAAATGCTACTAAATTTGGTAAAAATTGTTTTTTTACTAAAAATCTCGTTAACAAAAATAGATTTTTAAATCAAACTATTTAATTATATGCAAAATGTTGATGGTGATTTTTAAATTTTTTAAAATAATTTAACTGATAACTTTTTTAACAAAACACGAAAACCTTTTAAGGCAAATCGACAGACGGGATGGGAAGTTATCAGTGTGGGTCGCATCCCAGCCTCTTTTTTGAAAGGATATCATAGGCCTATCTGTTCGTTATTCTCACTAAAACTCGAGAACGGCTGAACGGCTTTATCTTATCTTAGTCTTGAAATGTTCGTGGAGGTCTAGGGAAGGTTTAAAAGGCGAGAAAAAATCGAATAATTTCCGGGCAAACCCTAAAAACAGCCCTTTTCTATTTCCCATACAAACGTTTTCTAGAATCAATTTGAATTGTATTGCTGTTCAATAAACTTCATATTAAATTATAATCACTTACTGTTGTCTTAGCAAAGTCTTAACGTCAAAGAGTTAATTTGCAATTTATTACCGCTGCATAAAGTTCAAATTCAATCATATCTATGAAAATAGTCTTGCGATTGTTGTTGGTGAATGTTCGTGGTCCGACATCGTTCAAACAACTGAGAACAGTTAATGGACAGCTGTGTGCGACTTACCGTGACGCATGCCAACTATTACATTTTCTTGAGAACGATTCGCACTGTGATGAAACGCTCAAGGATTCCGTAATATCTTCATCGCCTCATCAAATTCGTACATTGTTTGCGATTATCATAGCGACATGTTTCCCCTCGAATCCAAAAGATTTGTGTGTTAAGTATAGAGATGACATAACTGAGGATGTTTTGCATCGTGTGCACCGCCGTGAAACTTTGAATCCTACACTACAAATGACTGAAGAAATTTAGAATGAGACATTGATCATGATAGAAGATATTGGCGCAAAATTTTAGACGATTTAGTACGATGTTAAATCATTTTTAGTATGATACTAGGTTAAAAAAAGGATTTTGATAATTTTAAACGAGTTTAGTATCGTACTATCTTCTTAACATTTTACTAAAGTTAAAATCACCAAATGGCTACTTTATCTTTTTAGTATCGTACTAAATCTGTATGACATATGTCATTTTTCTCAAATGTGACAAAGTGTTTTAAAATTGATAAATTGTGAAATAAAATTTATTTATAGATATCATAAAAAGTAAATTAATTTAAAATGTTTTCGGAGAAAGAAGATTTTAAAATGTTTGAGGATTCAGTGTTGTGTAGGAAAGTTAAAAGTTTTAAAACTCGGGCAAATCCTCTTCAAGAGCTGGACGATGGTGAATTTTACTCCAGGTATATTTTTGATAAAATAAAAATAAATAAAAAAATAATAAGGTACATATGTTTTTTTTTGTACATTACATTACATTTCACACTACTCGGCACATAAATGTACAGAGTAGAGAACACAGCACCTTGAGCGACAAGACTATATAAGTCGATAACAACACAAGACATTAATACAAGACAGAAGGACAGAGGAGAAAGAAGAACGAACAGTTAGAAAGAACACATGAAAACAGAACGCGGTAGGTTTCGAGTCGGTCCTCCATCTGACTACTAACTGCGCTCACTGATGCTTGATTTCGGTGATCGATGGGAACCGATGTTTGCTCCACAATCTGTCATTATTTAGATGTGTTCATGGTTTTTTTTTTAATAAAATGGGTTTAGCATGATACTAGTTAGCAAAACAATAAAAAGTGTTTAAAATTAGTGAAAAGTTAGTAGATTACTATGTATTTAGTAAATTGTTAACTAGTATCGTGCTAAGGCCTTAATAATAGGTTGTTTAAAATTTTGCGCCATTATGTGTTTATTGATAGCAAATAAAGTATTGTCGTGTTTGGGAATGCAGCCAATCATCAAATGCACGATGCATTAAACCACGAGTTACAAAGGGAACAACAGTACGACATTGAAGCATTGGCCGAAACAGTTCGTACAAATGTTCCACAATTAAATCAACAACAAAGAATTGCGTAAGACACTTTGATAGAAGCTGTGAACAGTGGATCTGGTGGAATTTATTTCCTTGATGCTCCCGGAGGAACCGGAAAAACGTTCTTAATTTCATTGCTTTTGGCGAGGATCAGATCGCGAAATGATGTTGCTCTAGCGTTGGCTTCATCTGGAATAGCTGTGACTCTGCTAGAAGGCGGACGAACTGCGCATTCTGCCTTGAAATTACCATTAAACATGTAAATCACCGAAACACCAATTTGCAGCATCGCCAAAAATAGCGCAATGACCAAGATCCTACAGGTATGCAAATTAATTGTTTGGGATGAATGCACAATGGCCCGTAAGAGGTCACTGGAGGCGCTGGACAGAACATTGAAAGATCTTCTTGACAACCAAAATATTTTTGGTGGGGCCATGATTCTGTTGTCAGGTGATTTTCGTCAGACTCTTCCAGTTATTCCCCGATCAACTGTTGCTGATGATCTAAATGCATGCTCAAAATCATCGAATTTGTGGCAGTACGTAAAGACACCAATTAACAACTAACATGCGAGTATTTTTGCAACATGATGAAACTGCAAATGTGTTTGCGAAGCAGTTGTTAGATATTGGAAATAATAAAGTTGCAATGGACACCTCGACCGGATTCATCACATTACCCACAGATTCCTGTCACATCACAGATTCAAAAGAGGAGCTAATACATCGTGTTTTCCCAGATATAGCGCAAAAGTTCAATAACCATAATTGGCTGAGTGAACGAGCAATATTGGCAGCGAAAAATAAAGATGTCGAGGATCTCAATGCGACCATTCAGAATTTTCTTCCAGGACAGTTGGTTTCCTTCAAATCAGGTGACACCGTTATGAACCAGGATGACGTAGTCAACTATCCCACGGAGTTTTTAAATTCACTAGAATTGCCTGGATTACCACCTCACAATTTGCAATTAAAAGTAGAATCAGTTGTCATCATGCTGCGTAACATTAATCAACCTCGACTATGCAGTGGAACAAGACTTAGCCAGTATTTCAGAAAAACTCTGTTTTTTAAGTAAGCAACATGATGTGTCGAAAATAATAATAAAAATTCATGCTTCATTAACAATTCAATACGGTCTGTTTGTTTTGAAATTAATTTATACAAAAATGTAGGTCTTTTATTTATCGATTGAGGCAGTACGAAGTCTGCCGGGTCAGCTAGTCGTGTATAAATATTTTGGTTTGGAAATTTGCCAAAAAATTACGAAAAAAAGCATTTAAAACTAAATAATCCCACCACCATCACAATTATTTACAAATTTCTGAATTTTGTGACGTTTAAGGCATTTATTTTGTCAAAATAATTTCCGTGAAGTCATGGAAGGTCTTTCTTAACATTGAATTGATAAAATAAATATTAGCTTCAAAAAAGGAAGTAAGAACAAAAACTCTATACGATTATGCAATAACGGATGTCCATAAAACTCATTCAAAACAATGAACAAGCAGAAAAATATACAACCTATAGTCTTGAGTACCTTTGTACATACATACCTATGTTTGATCTCATTTAAAGCGAGTTTCTCACTTTTAATTCGTTTAATGAGGCACATAATTCATTTACTGCTATCATCAAACGCCCTATTCTCCTAATTACAAAGGATAAAATACCGAACTAACAAAAACAAAGCCAACAACCATTTGAGGTTACCTTTAGCGGTCTTATTCACATGATTGTGTTACCTCTAGGCATAGTACCTATATGCACAAGGTAGGAACATATACATACCTACATAAGGTCAACTTCTTTTGTAAAATGATCTAGTGGCTGTAAAGAGACAGGTGTTGTTTAATTACCATCACTTAGCTCGAGTATATTTATATCTTAAGGTACATAAAAAAGCAACTCATTTGGACAAGGACGTGTCTTACAAAATTACTACCGGTCGGCGGTCGCGTCGTCCTTCGTCGGTCCGATCCTTGGGTCCTTGTTCTGTTTCTTTCACTGTTCATGTATTCATTCATCCAATTTATAAAAAGGTTTTTCCCGTGTTTTCTTTTCATGCGTTGACCATAATCGCTTGAAGTACCTATAGGAATGATCGTAAATTATATTTGTGGATTCTTCCATCTCCAATATGACATGAAAAAGGACTCGTTGTGGACTTGTGGTACTAAGATTCCTTGTTCTGTCAACCTTTCAGAGTTATTTAAGGAATTTCAGAGGAATTTTTCTGCTGCAAGTTATTCAAATGCGCACGCTTCAAAAACAGACCTACAACATTTTGCAGAAAACTGAATCCAGAGGGTAAACTGATGCGACTTACTATACCCACAGGACAATGGTAATGATGAGGTCGTTTATAAGAGTCCAAAACGATTGCATTCTCTATTTAAGTCGAGTGAAATAATCGAATTATATTTGGAGCTGGTAATAATTGAAAACCACTAAAGTGATGCCTTGAGGTCCTAATGTGATGTGAATGCTTCAAAAGGGGGTGCAAATGCAGATATATGTATTCAATGTGCAGTTTATGAACATGCACATCAGGCACACCCTCTATGATCACAGAAACCACATCATTATAAGCCATTACTATACATTTTCTCACCGCAGGATGTCGTCTTATTGTGGTCGTTCGCGCACGGAGGAGCTGTTAATTTCTATTCGATTACTATTGGATTATTTGTATTTGGGCGCTCATTTGAGACGGCAATGTCGGAGGAAGTGTGCGCTCATGCACGGTAACCAATAACCGGTAACCCTGTTACAGTGGCATTTTTGAGGGATTCGGATAGAAAAATAAAGGATACAACAGGCGGTAGTGATGATTTGGATGGACCCTATCATCTGGTCTGCCAAATCGATCCTTAATAAACCTACACAGTACACATAGCCTAAGTCCTACCTACACACAACATGTTACAATTTTTTGTTTCTGTTCCATTATAAGTTGGTATTTTATTATTGGCGGAACATTTGGATTGAATACGGAAAAGCAATTATGTTTGAAGTTATACTTTTTTGAATATAGGGTTGTGTGTTGGCAGCTATTCGTCACTCTCAAATATAGGTGCCTTATAATAATGATGAATCCTCATTACTGATGGTTATTTGTCCGATTCATAAGTTGATTGTGAAGGATGAACCGTTGATAATTATCCTATTGGACTGTTATGCAGAGGTGCCTCCTATACTTGAAAGTATATCCTTTTTCGGTCATTCAAAGATTCATTATTTATCAACACTTCTGGAAAAAAAGAATGATTGATTGTTTATATACATATGGAGGGTTGGTTCTTAACATATATATTTTTAAATAATTTTTTGAAAACAATTTAAATTTGTAACGAAATGTAACAGTTGTTTTTTAGTTCATTATATTGTTCACGCATGTTAAAAAATAAGAGTGATGGAGAAATATAAGCTAAAGCCTATTTACTTTAATTTTGTGCACTTTAAATTATAAAATTATATTTAATATCACGAATTTAGTACAAGCTGCTAAATATCAAATTACCAGTTTTATAATTTCTCCATTCTACTCTTTGAAGCAGTTTTCTAGTCCATCAGATGTGAGTATATGCTTTTATTAGTGTCTATAATTTATTGGTTCTAAAAATTCCACTTTAAAAGCCACATACCATATAATGTACCTTCACCGTATCTCAGAAGTTCAGTAGGAAACCCATATACGTCCACCAATTTATTTAAACATTTCCTTTAAAAACTGTGCATATTTTTGGTGCTGTTTTTTAATACAACTTTGTATACAAACTTTTTAAAAATAGCCAGCTTTGTCATACTAAATTGGGCCTCAACTAACATGTGTCTCCAGCTATTTCGGCCCCTAGCCCGCACAGTTATTTATTGTAACCGATAAACGGGTTACAAGCGCCATATGACGGTGACTTCAGAGCTCGAGAGAAGATTTTACTACTCAATTGTCTTCTAAGTCTTCTAAGTCCAAAGAAGCATCGATTTACAAGAGTTATTCTTATTATCTTATCTTATTATTCTTATTATTATCCATCCCTGACAACAGTACTCGCACACAGGAATGGTTGAGAGTTGTAAGTCACTAGGCCCTAGTTCTCCACGGACTGTTGGGCCACTCAATTTATTTTTTTTATTTTTATTCTTACTATGTTTGACTTCAGCGATCATGTCGATATCTGAATTTATAGCGGTGCCTATAGGTAATCAAAGTCCTCAAGTCCCTTAAACAGTCCATAATGACATTTGTCGTAGACGTTGTCGTTCAATGCCCTTTCTTGATGACAGCATTTACATGGTCTTGTCCTCATTGACCACTAAGCCCATCTTCTCCGCTTCCGTCGGTCGGAATGCTCAAAAACGCTGCACTTCACGATGTTGAAGAAGTCGCATGACAAAAACTTTTTTGACATCAAAAGCATCGGTGAGATCTCTTCCGATCATGTGTCATTTTGCATAAACGGACAAGTTTGTTAGAATTGCCCAAACAAGACATTGCCTGTGAAGTTTTGCTCTATTGCTACTGTCTTACGCGGCCTAGAAATCGATGAATAGATAGTGAATATCGATTTGAAGTTCCTCGGTTTTTTTTCAGGGTTTCCCGTAATGTGAGTATTTCATCAATAGTGATCTTTTCTGGTCTGAAGCCCCACTGATATAGACCTATCAGGATGTTGACGATAATTCTCAGACGCTCACAAAATACGGCAGAAAGGATCTGATACGCGATGTTCGGGAGACTAATGATTCTCAATTTGGCGAAGTTCAAACGGTCTCCTTTCTTAGGGATTGGGCAAACTATGCTCTATTCCATT
Organism: Eupeodes luniger; assembly: GCA_951509635.1. Taxonomy (NCBI): domain Eukaryota; kingdom Metazoa; phylum Arthropoda; class Insecta; order Diptera; family Syrphidae; genus Eupeodes; species Eupeodes luniger. Next base: position 114,888,504 of record OX608074.1, read on the forward strand.
CATCGAGCATGCTTTCTTCCCACCATATTTTGTAAATGAGTTGGTGCATACTCCTTACCAAGGAATATTTAAATAAATTTTACTTCTACAGCTATTGTTAAAATCAGTTCTTTTATTTGCTAACTACGAGAAAGATTTAAACAGGTTTATCCTGACTTTAGTGTCTTTAGATTTGAAATTTCTATTTGGTGTTCCTCAAGGATCTATATTAGGTCCAATACTTTTTTCTATATTTATGACATTCCTGACGTTTTCCATGAGACTTCAATTGACCTTTACGATGATAATGCCCAGATTATGCACTAAAGTTGTCTGAATCTCTTATAAGATTGTGTCGAGAGAATAAATGATGACTAAGAAGTAATATTTGTTTGATCTTGTCCTTAAAACTTAGCCCTACAAAATACAAAAGAGGTTGAAATGCAACCCACACTGATAGTTTCCCATTGGTGCCCTTTAAAGTATTTTTGTATTTTGTATTTGTATTTATTTATTGAATTTACTAAATGCAACAATGTAATGAATCTTTTAGATGCATGAAAATGTACAGTTACCAGGTTTACAAAAAACAAAGATACCCTTTCCTTGAACAAAATTGATGAGGTTATTCTCTGCAATTCGATTGGTAGAATATTTCACAAACGAACTACAGACACGAAGAACGATCTTTCTGCAATAGTATGTGAGAAGCGCGGTAATATTAGTCGCAAGCCTCTCTGTGAGTGGGCAAACCGAAGTAGTTCTTCCAAGTAGCTCGGACAATTTTTATGAATTATATGGTGAAGTAGTATCACATTTTCCAAGCTTAAACCTACAAGAGAATTTTGAAGATGAGAAATACTGACGAATCGCGGTATTCCAAAAATGAAACGAATATAATCATTGAAAGCAACATTTAATTTTCTCTTACATTTTGAATCTAAATCGGAATTGACAGACGAGTTATAAGTAAAGAATGGTAGTATTAAAATCTTAACAAGATATTTTTTTATATATGCATCCAGGAAGTGAGATGATGGTCTTAAGGATCTAAGTGTACCATATATTTTTCGTATGGCATCTGAGATTGCATCACAACATGTTAAACGATGTCCCATACTCAATACTTTGTCCATTTAAAATTGTCATAGGTAGGTTTTCATTATTAATTTGTCTTCGAGAACAAGGCATGCTCACTGTTTTTGAAGGGTTAAGAAGCAATTTATTTGAAACGGCCCATTTCTGAATATTAGCTAAGTCATTATTTATTTCGTTAACACAGCAACCCAAGTTGCTCTGGTCACAAAAGTTGTAGATAATAACATCATCTGCATACATATGTACAGAAGAATGTTGAACAACATCAGGTAAGTCATTGATAAACATAGAGAACAACAGAGGTCCAAGAACTGAACCCTGAGGAACTCCGCTGTTCATATTATAGGGACTGGATGTTCCGATGTCAGTTTTTATTGATTGACTTCTATTTAATTTAATAAATAGCTCTGAAAGAATTGAATGGCCGTCCTTGAAAAATTGAATTTATTGCTTAACTTGGACAAAAGGATATGGTGGTATATGCTATCAAACGCCTTTGAAAAGTCAAGCAGAACCATTATACCAATTTGTCCACGGTCCAGAAATTCACGAAAATCTTTTGTGACCTTCAAAACAGCAGATTCACAGCTATGTTTAGCACGAAAGCCTGATTGCAATTTAGTTAAAGGGTTATGAAGTTCGAAGAAAGTTATTATTTGGTCAGCCAAAATTTTTTCTGCAACTTTGCTGAAAAATGGAAGTAAACTTATTGGCCTAAGGTCAGATGGTTCAGTTGCATTATTCTTTTTAGGAATAGGTAGAACTATTGCATTTTTCCATTGATCTGGGATCTCACTATTATAAATGAGGGATGTTATCCGAACCTGCAGCATTAGAGTGAGTCGACCTAATAGCAGTTATTAATTCACGAGACTCAACACAATTAAATTTGAAAGCATTATCATTTTTACTGACATGCAAATTACGTGTGGAGCTAGGCATAGGTTGAACAAATACCGACTTCAGCACTTGTGGATCTAAGGAGCATTTAGTTCAATTTTTGTCCCTATAGTTGCACCAATTTCCTTTAGGTTTCTCCAAAGCTCTTTGGAACTTAAAGAGAGATTGAGCTTTTGAGAAAAGTACGATCTTTTACTATAACGAACAAGTCTTGTAACTCGGTTGAGAGAGAAGATATATTGGTTCTTATTATACGATGAAGGATTTCTTTTATATCTCCTAAAAAACTGAACCCTTTCAAGAGTAATCATTTCGATTTCGTAGTTAAACCAAGGACAATTTTTACTTTGAAATCTTTTTTGTACTAGTGGTATATATTCATTGTATCGGGTGATTTTTTAAGAGCTTGAGAACTTTAAAAAAAAAAAAACCCATACAATTTGCAAAATCTCATCGATTCTTTATTTGAAACGTTAGATTGGTCCATGACATTTACTTTTTGAAGATAATTTCATTTAAATGTTGACCGCGGCTGCGTCTTAGGTGGTCCATTCGGAAAGTCCAATTTTGGGTAACTTTTTCGAGCATTTCAGCCGGAATAGCCCGAATTTCTTCGGAAATGTTGTCTTCCAAAGCTGGAATAGTTGCTGGCTTATTTGTGTAAATTTTAGACTTGACGTAGCCCCACAAAAAATAGTCTAAAGGCGTCAAATCGCATGATCTTGGTGGCCAACTTACCGGTCCATTCCTTGAGATGAATTGTTCTCCGAAGTTTTCCCTCAAAATGGCCGTAGAATCGCGAGCTGTGTGGCATGTAGCGCCATCTTGTTGAAACCACATGTCAACCAAGTTCAGTTCTTCCATTTTTGGCAACAAAAAGTTTGTTAGCATTGAACGATAGCGATCGCCATTCACCGTAACGTTGCGTCCAACAACATCTTTGAAAAAATACGGTCCAATGATTCCACCAGCGTACAAACCACACCAAACAGTGCATTTTTCGGGATGCATGGGCAGTTCTTGAACGGCTTCTGGTTGCTCTTCACTCCAAATGCGGCAATTTTGCTTATTTACGTAGCCATTCAACCAGAAATGAGCCTCATCGCTGAACAAAATTTGTCGATAAAAAAGCGGATTTTCTGCCAACTGATTTTGGTAATAAAATTCAATGATTTGCAAGCGTTGCTCGTTAGTAAATCTATTCATGATGAAATGTCAAAGCATACTGAGCATCTTTCTCTTTGACACCATGTCTCAAATCCCGCGTGATCTGTCAAATACTAATGCATGAAAATCCTAACCTCAAAAAAATCACCCATTATAAATCAGTCAGTAAATTATTATAAAGAGAAACTTTAGTTGAAACATCAGTTATATAAAGTATATTATTCCAGTTCTCATTATTATGAACATTATCTTGTATATCAGTCAAGTTTACTGATCTACATATATATGACCGATAACTAAAGTTTCGGTAACTTCTTGAGTGTTTAACATCAAATTCAAAAGAACAAAATAAAAAGTCATGAATAAAGTCAGAAGCCTTATTTGTTCAAAGAAAATAACTTTATCATTTGAGGATGTTAAGAACATGTCAATAAGCGACGGATTATTTTGAGATTGAAAACAAGTTGGCCAAACATTATTGATGACCGAAAGACCAAGTTTATCACAAAAATAACGAAATAATCTAGTCGTGGCACTGTTTTCGAGTTGATTAACATTAATATCACCACCAATCAGAATATGGTTGTATCTGTTACTTAAATTTAAAAGCGTTTCTTCTAACTCAAATAAAAATTCTTCTTTAAATTAACAAGGAGGGCAGTATACAACGACAAAAGCGCATTTTTCAACGCCGCGCCGTAAGAGATTTCAACGCATAAAAATAACATTTATAAATTTTCAAAAATTCAAAAATTTTCCATACATACTATAAGGCTGAGTTTTAAAAATTTAAGTTTAGTTTGAGAACAAACTTTTAAAAGCACATAAATCACAAATTACTCATTGCACCCAACTGTATATGAAATGGATTTTATAAATTTTGCCAATTCGTCTCCATTAAGGAATACAAAATTTATATCAGCCATAGTGCTGGCTGCAATGATGCACTTCATTGTTTTTACACCATCATCATCAACATCATCATCATTCTCCATCCATCACCATCCCATCCCAGGTTCCAGGAGGCAACACATTCAAAACGAATAGCAAACGAATTGGATAAATTTTTAAGCACATCCCAAAGTGCATATTTATATGTATTTTTGCTCATCCTTTTCATCCTTCATCAGAATTGACATCATCCATCAGTAGCCTTGTTGGAATTTATACCCATTCTCTCACAACTGATGGTAGCTATAATGGAACATTTCACAGGATATTATATTCGACGCGCGTAAAATCGATTCGAAAAGTCAAAAATACACCAAAAATATGTATAAGTCTGCATCATCAGGACATGTCATTTGTAATTAAATTTCATATTTGATATTTAATCGCACCCACCCTCCAATAATTCCCCCCTTCGCCGGCATTTCCATCATCAGATTCGAATTTCATATCGTATAAATTGGTAAAAACTATCTCATCAACTGGAACATTATTCTCATTTCGAATTCATAAATAATAACGAAAATTATAGCATCGAATTAAGGATATGCGACGCATTGGAAAATATATAAAACCTATATAAATACATAATAAAAAAAGGATCAGATAGGGAATAATTGCGAATTATTATTAAGCACTTTCCATATTTGTTACTAATGAGCGCTCATTATATCCACTTAGCAGCTCGACTGACGACATATGACGTGCAAATGCGAATAAATCGGAAAATCTCAACAAAAAAAAAAAGAAAATATAAAACTTTTCACAGGATACAAAAATAAAATCGAGTATAAACGTCCACGTGAAATCCATTATTATGGTAATTTCTTTGGTTGAAATTATGATTACAACAACAAAAAAACACAACACAAAACTGATGTTTATGGCTGATGATAGTTTTTGTCAGTTTGCTTATTTTTTCCAGGAAGGTGGTTTTTATAATGGTTTTTAAAGGACATGTAAAGCTGAAGGTGTGTTACAGGATTGTAAATGAAATTTTCTATAGCCATAGCCTATTTATATAAACTAAATTGACATTAAGTTAGATAGCTTTTTTTTTTTTTAATTTTTTGAGGTTAAGTGATATGTAAAACATTTTGTGGAGTTTTGAAATTTTCCATACAAATTATAGTAAGAAATTAGTGATGGCCGATGAGGTTTTTGTCACGCTAATTGTGAAAATAATTAATTAAAATTATATAGATTTTTTAATTTTATTCTGTGCCACTTGAAACCATTAAATCTATTGTCACGCTTAAACCAAGGCATATGCTAATAATGGACAATAATGGTTAATTTTACCGGCGGCGGCGGCGGAACGAATAAATATCTACCTCGAAAATTTTATATTATGAAATTCTCATTTGTTACGCAAACTTCTATGTTTGTTGAGCAATTAAATTTTCCGCTTCATGCTTTAAGCTAACTAATAAAAATAACTTAGCTTTTTGAGTGCTAATTATATAGTTGCTCAAAAATTACTTGATATAGAAAGTTTTAAAAAAGCATTTGAAAATAAAGTTTAATAAAATTATATTTTCGAATTCTTTTTTCCAAAAATTGTTGCGCAATAATTACTTAATTTTTGAAGTTTTCATGGGTGATTGTTTTACATAAAATTGGTTTCTTTTATTTTTGCACATTTAGGCTTCAGTGAGTTGGAAGTGTAATCTTTACTTCAGATTGAATTAAAAATTTCGATATTTCACGACGTTCCAAGGTCCCTAGAATCTAAATGAAGGATTTTTAGAGAAATGTCTGTGAGTTTGCGTTTTTACGTTCGTTCGTAAGTCCATACGTTCGGGATACCTTTTTTCGTCGGCAATATCTCAAGAACCGTCGGTCGGAGATATCAACTTCGAATGATATATGTTTTATAAATAATAACATGCAAAGGTGCAGAAAGGAATTTAAAAAAATTGGGAAGGTGGTTTTTTAATATATCTCGAACCAATAACGCTTGTGACAGACGGCGGCGTTAAATCTTTTCTCTCATATTAAAACTGTCATATAGCGCTCAAAACAAATTTATTTTTTGTTGTACGGTTTGGTCAATACTACAAACCCTTTTGGACGTTAAAATAGTTTTAGTTATTGCTCAATAAAATTACTCCAAAATATTAAAAATGTCAATATTAAAAAAACATAACGCCCAAATTACTAATTAACATATCGACCAAAAGATGTTGTTTATTTTCGGCACTACAACATTTTGAGTTTTAAATTTTATCGCCCAAACGCAAACAATAAGTTGAAAAAATGTCAGATCGCCCAAAAATTTGGTCTCTATTTTACTTTTAAAAAGCAAAATAAGAACAATTTTCAAAGTGAATTAAAATGAAATGGATTGCTCGCTCACATCACAGCGCGTATGAACAGTGAAATATGTATCAGGGGGCATGCAACGCCCCTGCTTGGGCTCACTATAGGATTTGGGGTTGTGTGTATTCAAAGTTTCTTTAAATCCAATAATCCAAATTCTTAAAATGCAAAGAAATTTTGCATACACCAAATATCGCACTTACCCTAAATCCTATAGTGAGCATAAGCATGGGGGCTCATACCTACCTCACTGTTTGTAAGCGGCTCAAAGCCCAATCACCCAAAATGTTTGCTAAATACAAAATTTTGGGCAATATGACATTTCTTAATTTTTGACATTACCACACTGAAAGTTGGTTTGGGTGATATAACATTTTATTTGGGCTTCGTGACGTTTTCTTAGTGATGTTTATTACAACCTTTCTCTTTTTGGGTTTTATGTCATTTTATGATTTGGGTTTTATGTCGTTGGGTGATAAGACATAAGAAACAATAGAAATCAGGTGCAGAGACATAAGGCCCAGGGACATAACGCCCAAATTTTTGTTTGGGGCTTATGTCCCACCCGAGTGGGACATAAAGCCGAAATTTAATTTGGGCCTTAAGTCCCACCCAAGTAAGACCTAAGTCCAAAATTTGTTTGTTAAAAATGGGACATTGTCCCCAAATTTTTGCAGAGCCAAAAAAGAATATAAAGTTTTTGTATTTCAATACAATGAACAATAATTTTTTGATACGGTGATATAAAAAAATTAGGAGAAACAAAAAAGTTTATTTTCAACATTATTCGCGGGATCTCAGGATTTTAACTACCTTTTTCAGGGTCACACAGGCCCTTTTTTGGGGTCACACCCGCTCACGCAACTCCGTTGCTCCGCTTAGGGTATGTAAAGTCGCCAGGCCGGCGCCAATATCAACAGCTTTTTTGAATAAAAGCACCTGTGGGTGGCCCGCTTCGTGGGATCTCAGGATTTAAACTCCACAAAACAAAGTCTTGTGGTATTGAAGTGCTCCAAGATTTGTCATTTGGTGATTCTTATTAAATGGGACATTAGCCCCAACATTTTTATTTGGGGCTTCGGTCTTACTTGGGTGGGACTTAAGGCCCAAATTCAATTTCGGTTTTATGTCCCACCGAAGTGAGACATAAGCCCCAAAACAAAAAAGTTGGGCGTTATGTCCCTGGGCCCTAATTCCAAAAATTAATGTCACAAAGCCAACCCGCATAAAACCAAATTAAAAATTAAATATTCTTTTGGGCAAAATGGCAACTAACAATTTGGGCGTTCTTTTAATTTAAATTTTGTATGGGCCCTTTTTTTTAACCTCTTGGACCTTGTGGCCAATTTTGGGCTTTATGACATTCTAGGATTTTTTCGTTATGGTCTTAGGCGAAAAGGCCTATAACGCCACTAGTGACTTTAATTAAATTTTATATATATATTATGACGTGATACAAAAATTGATATGAATACGAAATAATAAAAAATAAATCAAAAAAACTTACTTACTTAGACTTTTAATTCGTTCATATATTGATTGAAAAACTTTTGTATCGTCACTGAAAATTGAACCTTGAATAAAAATGCTAGTCTGTCATTACAATTGAAAAACATACAAACTTGCATTGGGAGGACCTCAATCAGACAGCTGCACAGCTGCGGTGGCGTGATGCGTAGTGCATCGGCTCCATAAGCAACTTGGCCAAGGTTCGAATCTCCAGTGACGGTTGATAAAACTTTATTATCAAAATGCAGTTAGAAGTTGATCCCAATTTTTCGACACATTGGTGAGTGAAAAAGCAAAACTGTCGAGTTTGGGACGACACCAATTCACGCAAGGTTCACGAGGTGTCAATGCAGCCAAATAAAGTTACTTTTTGCTGTGGATTTTGGGCTGGAGGCGTCATCGGTCCGTGGGGGCATGGATTATTTTTGACATTTCCATAAAAAGGCTTTCAAAGCTTTTACAGTTAGTTTCAACTTTTTAATTGGTTCGTTCAGTTTTCACGTGATTGTTGTTTATATTTGGTTAAATTTGAATTTTATGAAAATATGAGAGACTTTTAAAGGTTTTACGTTTCTTATTGAAAAAAGCATAAGTTAGAAAAAAAACGGTTAATATTTAGTAAATTGTTAATAGTGTTATATATCTTTAAATGTTTTTAATTATCAGTAAAAGTGCAAAAGTAAAATGACAGAAACAATAAGATTATTAATCAAACGTCACTAATTAACCAGTTATATTAAAATATGTAAAAGTTGCTGTAAAATTAATTGAGCTATTCCTGAAACTACTCCGTTTTGAACATTCTTTTTCAACAAAAAACGCATTATTCTGTAGATCGAAAAAAGTATTATATAACTGAACACGCCTTGTTCTTTAAGTCACAATGACGTTTACGTTTCCCATACAAAAATCTGAGACTTCAATTAATAAACAAATCTTTACTAATTTATGGCTAGTTCACACTTTTTTAGAACAGTAAAGCTCTTTAAAAATATGTATCCATGGAAAAATTCAATTGTTTGTACATTTCATTATTAATGAAATATACCTACATAAGTTTGGAGGCTTATGTTCAAAAATCAAACTAATTTTTTTTACTTTAATACAATATTTTAACTAACTTAAACACTTTCTTTTTCTCTTCTTGAAAAGTTAACTAACACACCAAAAAAAAAAGGACTCAAAACTGTTTATACTTTAAAACGTTTATACTCTTGCTGGCCCGTTTCTTTAACTTGTTCTAAGTATTTATTCTTTTATATAGGCGAAGGCAAGAAAAATATGTGTGAAACAACCTTATTCTTAAAGAATAATATTTTAAAACCATATAAACAAAGGTACCAAAATAATACTTTTTTGATAGACACTTTAAAATAGATTGTTGATTAAATATATACCAAATTCGTTTATCCGAGCAGTGGCGCTACACGGCCATCGTTGATATTTACAATAGTTATAGTTATAAAAATACATAAATATGTACCAAATGCATTAATATGGATGAAAGATAGAAATTTAATTAAAATTTTGTCAAAATAAAGCGGGGGTTACATTTAATACAGTTAAAATAATTGAAAAAAAAAAAACTATTTTAAGATTCAAAATTTTACCTGAAAAATAAGTTTGTATATAAATTTAAATGCCATTTTATAAATCAAAAAACTTTTGTTTTTCAAAATTTTTTTTTCGAAAATCATTAGAGCGGTTTTTTTTTAAATTAATTTTTTAATTTATAGAGTTTTTCAGGGTCTACCACGATATCTAGAAATTAATTATCTAGAAAGTAAAAATCTCGAATATGAAAATCTCGAAAACAAAAATCTATAGAATGGAAAAAATCTCGAAAACAAAAATCTAGAAAATAAAATCTCGAAATGCCAAAATCTAGAAAAAAAATCTCGAATGCAAAAATCCAGAATGTTTGTTTGAATTTTTGAGGCAATGTTTAAAATTCGCGCGAATTTTAAACATTGTCTCAAAAATTCAAACATACATACATTCTGGATAACTTACTTCTCCTTAACAAACTTAAAGTTGACAAGTAAAGTTATCAATCATACAATTGCACATTGCTACTCAGACTTTGAAAAAGCCAGCTATAAATCAGCCCAGTTTTTTTTTCCTCGAGCTCAATCAAAAGGAAGCTATTTTCATTTAGGACAAATCCTTTATCGAAAGATCCAAAAAGTAGGCTTGGCCAAAAAGTACGGAAAGGATGAGAACTTCAGTATGCAAATGCTAATGCTGAAATGCCTGGCTTTTGTACCTGCCGATGGAGTTCGTGACTACTTCAATTCATTGAGTGTTCAATTTTGCGAAAGCAGTAAATTAATAGGAAACTGGTTTGATAGAAACTATATTGGCACCAAAAAATCGAAGCTAATGTATTTTCCCTCATTTTGGTCGTGTGCGGAACAAGTAAAGCAGAGCCTCCCCAGAACTCAAAACAAAGTTGAGTCCTGGCCTGTACAAATTAATTAAAATTTTGTCGAATGAATCTGTTCATGTTAGGTGTCTTGTTGAAAAACTTCAGATGGGAGAGGAGACTAGAGTTAGATGAGAGTACTTACAAAAAGAAAAACGTATCTTGAAAGTCCTCGACGAAAAGGAAGAGAAAAGTTATGTTGGGTTCCTAAGAAGTCTCGCGGCTAACACAAATTAATAATACTTGTATTAAGTATTTTTTTTGTTTTGTTTAAAATACATATTTAATTTGTTTTTGTTTTCTTTTTTTGTTTATTGTTTTGATTTTCTTATTGCTTGCAACTATTTTTCTTGCTCAGAAAACAAAATATTGGGTAAACTGATGTATTTGTGTTTTATTGAGTTTTAACTGTTAAAAATACAAAAAAAAATCTCGAATTTTTATTTTTTTTCGAGATTTTTTTCTAGATAATCTTTCGAGATTTTTGTTAATTCTGGATTTTTGTGGATTCGAGATTTTTGCGTTCTACATAATTTTTTTTTATTTTCGAGATTTTCGGCATTCGAGATTTTTGGCATTCTAGATTTCGTCATGATCTCAGTTTTTCAATTTTGTTCTAAAAATATTTTTGGTATGCAGTTGTTTAGTGATTGTAAATATACGCTCTACATTTGAATTTCGAAAAAAATATTGACTCGTTTTTGAGATATAGAATTTTGAAAAAAAAATTCAATATTTTTTTAAAAATCCAAGCAAAAAAAAGCACTTTTGATAATCAAATATTGTTAAGGCAATATAAGAGCTTATTCAAAAAAAATTATCTAAATCGGTTCATAAGTTGCTGAGAAAATTAAAAAACAAAATAACGGTTCTATGAGCGGTACCTTTCCGGAGCAGTACAAAAATATGTTTTTCTTACTAAAAGAAGCCAAGCTAAAAATAGAATTTTAGAGAAAATTTTAAAAAATCTATCGGTTTGTTTTTGAGAAAATTCGAATTTTCGTTTTTTGACCAAAAAAATTGTATGGGAGCCACTGTTGGTTTTGATCTTAAAAAAAATAAAAAAAACGCCTAACGCGAATCTTCTCAAAACCTTAACTTCCAAGTTTGAACTCAATCGACCCAATGGTTAAGGCTGTAGGAGCGTGGACAGACAGACAAAACAGACCGGACGGAATCGCGGGACCCACTTTTTTCGACTTCTCTACCATCGTAATGTCATGTTTGATTAAAATCTCGTATTCGAAATTTGTTACGAATGCAAAACTTATAGTTCCTATATGTCACAAGTAAAAATGGTGAATATTATTGTACGTTTGATGATCACAAAGCTTATTTGCACCGCAAAATGACAGAGAATAGACAGAGAATAATAAACATTCGAGAAAGTGGTAGCAATATCAAAAACACAACCTCCTTCAAATCTTAACAAATTGCGTCATTTCTTGGGAATGGTAAATTATTATCATAAGTTCATTCCAGATCTCTCAACTAAATTACAGTTGCTGTATACCATCTATTAAAGAAGGATGAGAAATTTATTTGGAACGACGAGTGTCAGCAAGCGTTTGAAAATTTGAAAAGGGAGATGATGAGGGATAAAGTTTTAATACCCTTCCATGAAGAACTCCTGCTTATTTTAGCTATACTGATGCATCTCCAGTCAGGTTATCAGCGATTTTGTCCCACAGTACGAAAGATGGCGACCGTCCAATTGCTTCCGGGAGTTTATCCAAGTCAGAGGCTAATTATAGTCAGTTAGACAAAGAGGCTATGGCGATTTATATATAGATTGGTATATATTTAATACCATAATACCGAAACTTTTCCACCAAAGTTCATTTAAGATCAATCCTATAGAACACTTAAACTGCTCGGACCAATATTTAAAGCTTATGTCATCATTAAAACAATTTTGAAAATACTTCGATATTACTTCGATAAAAACAAATTATATATAAGAAAACCTTTTTATTAACATTTCCGGTGGTGGTCATACCGAAACAAAAGTCTCATCCAACTTCTGTCACAAATGTACTTCATATACCTACTTCAAGATATCTCTTCGAAAGAAAACACCAAAATTTGTTAACCCTTTTCTTCAAATTGATTATGTTCAATCCAAAAAGATGTGTACACTGCGTTGTACAGGTATTGAAAATACCATCAGTTTATCGCTTTTATTCGTATACAGTAGCTACCACTTAACGCATTAATTGACAAAACACAAAACCCTTTCCGTTTCCAGCGAAAGTTAAACCTTTCCGAGAATAAGAGATACACCAACGACGCGACGATATCAATTTGATGGATGAATGAATATTGAAATCCAATCTTTTTATATTATTTTATAGGTATACCTTTATAAAGAAGGAAAAGAATGAAATGTTATTCATGGTTGTATTTTTATATCAAAGATGATTCGTGTCAGCTTTGCTTTCGTGAATTGATAAATTCTTCGGACGTTTTTCTTACATACTTTTATATGATTCCTGAATCAAAGATTGTCGATTGAGAGTGATAGGTGTCCATGTCCACTGTCCAGGTCCAGGTCTCAGAGAGAAAAATCGACAAATTATATATGAATTTAGTTTGGCCTCTGGGAGCGGAACGGATACTTATGTATACGAATTGATGATGGGATGGGAACGATCGAACTACCTGTTTCTAGAAACTGTGAAAGTGGTCTTCAAACGACATCAACATCACATCACATCACACTCATTAAGGACACTTTCTGATAGGTTTTTGTTTTTGTTTCAGTTTTGTTTTTGTTTTTGTTGCTGTTTTTCAAGCCGGCAGCACATGCAACAATTTCCAAACGATATAACCTTTTGTGTGATGATACCGAACAATTATCTTCATAGTATAGTTTTTTAAAGAGACCTGAATTTTGGGTTTTTGAAGTTTGATGAACGTCGTATAGTCAAGTCACAGTCTACAGTCTGAAGGGGGTGGTGACCATAGTCGCCAAACTTATGGTCCAAAAAGAAAAAGAAAAAACAAAGTCGTAGGTCAACACGCAATGGTTCTACGAAAGTACATACATATATACGAATGTTTATGATGCGGTGTTCCATCCACAGGCGGGTTCCTTAAATGTTGACCGAAAAACAAATTATAATTAGATTATGAGGCATGATGATCCTTTAATGATCAGCGTTTAACTTCATTCATAAAATATACATGTAGATAGGGTATTGTGGGATAAAAACCTTGAGAGTTGTTATAGAATGGGAAGAAACTATTTCACAGTTTCCGGTGTTGCATAATTAAAGCGGGAGTTGTTTTTTTCTTTCGGTTCTTTCTGTTTTGTTTTTTGAACCATTTTCAAGTTGTTATATAGATGGTGTTTGAATTTCAGATACGCTTAAAAGATCATTTTCTCTATACTAACATATACATCATGCATAACCTAAGTATATTAAATTGAATTTAAGGCAACTATAGAGACTATGTTTGAGATAGAAAAGGAGGAAATAAGGCTAATAGGTCGATCAATTTATATGATGGTGTTTAAATTTAACTTTTTTTAGTTCAATTTAATACATTTTAAATTTGTATTTTTCATTCTTTATATAGAATTGGAAACGAAGAGAGAAAATATCTACTTTGTTTTTTAAGTTTGTGAAAGTACTTGTTTTGTATCTGTATTAAAATCGTTTTTGAGCACAACACATAGTATTGTTAAAATTGGGATATTAAAATCATATATCAAAAATATAACACAATTATTTTGTAGTTAAATTTAATTGTTTACCAAACTCATAAAGGTCTAGAAAAGTGGAAGGATGGAAAGAAAAAAACGGTTTTTGCAAAACTATCAAAAAAATAGGCTGGGATGCGTCACACACTTCCCATCCCGTCTGTCGATTTGTTTTGCTTAAAAGTTTCGTGTTTTGTTAAAAAAGTTGTCAGTTAAATTAGTCTTAAAAATTTTTAAATTACCAGCAATATTTTGCATTGGTATATTAAAATAGTTTGTCGAAATCTATTTTTGTTAACGAGATTTTTAGTCGAAACCAATTTTTTACCAATTTTAGCAATTCTTAAAAGTCTTAATTTCTTATATAAACAAATACAAATTGGATGAATGAAATAAATTTGAGAGATATCGAGAACCGAACATCAATTTTTACCAAATTTGCGTACTATTTTTTGTAGATTTTATTTTCTTATGAAAAACGGACTGTTATTCTTATAAAAAAAAATAATATTTTCTGTGCGATAAAATAAGTTTAAAGCCAATATTTTTAATTTTTGGAAAAGATATTTGAGTCGAAAATCAATGTTTTCCAACTTTTATTATTTTTGTTTAGATTTTTATTTTTTGTAAAAAAACTGTCAATTTTACTGAATGTTGAAAACAATGTATTTTGTAAGATAAAAGTAGTTTAAAGCCAAAATCTCAAAGTTTTGAAAAAATATTTGAGTCGAAAATCAATTGGTACCAACTTTTACAAATTTTTTTTAGGTTTTTATTTTTTGTAAAAAAAGTCTAAATTCGATTTTTCTCAAAATTTGTCTTAATGTCGAAAACAATATTTCTTATAAGTAAAAATTAGTTGGAAGCCATAATCTCAAATTTTTCAAAAGATATTTGAGTCGAAAATCAATTTTTACCAACTTTTGTTAATTTTTTTTTAGGTTTTTAATTTTTTGTAAAAAAAACTGTCAATTCGATTTTTTTCAAAATTTTACTGAATGTTGACAACAATATATTTTGAAAGATAAAAGTAGACATTGGCTTCAAACCAATTTTATCTTATAAGAAATATTATTTTCAAAATTCGGTACAATTTTGAGAAAAATCGAATTGACAGTTTTTCTTACAAAAAATAATAACCTAAAAAAAAACAATACTAAAACTTGGTAAAAATTTACTTTCGACTCAAATAGCTTTTCAAAAATTTAAAATATTGGCTTTAAACTTATTTTATTTCACAGAAAATATTGTTTTCGATATTCAATAAAATAAAATCTACAAAAAATAGTACGCAAATTTGGTAAACATTGATACATATAGACAAACTTTAAAGCAAGACAAATCGACATGGGAAGTTATCAGTGTGGGTCGCATCCTAGCCTCTTTTTTAAATTGATATGGTAAAAAAACCACCCCCTCAATTTTCTCGAGAGCCCTTTCTGCATCTTTTTGCCATATTATCTGTATAACAAAATTTATTTGAAGTCGAAATCTTTACTGGTTCTTGAGCTATGGACGACGAAAAAATCGTCGCGAACGTACAAACTTACGGACGTACGAACGTCCTATGGGACTTGCTATGGGAAGTTAATAAAATAAAGAGTTAACTTTGCAAATCTTAAGATTTTTTTGGCAATTTACTTAAATGATTTAAAAAATAAATGATTGGTAAAAAATTTAAATTATAAGACGCAATTTATATGCATACGTAGAAATTAACTAAAAAGTTAATTTTGTACAGCCAATTTTGCACCTATGTATTGTATATATATGTATATGAATGATTATTTGTTTTAACTTCTTTATGTTATTTTATAAGTTTAAGCTTTGTATTTTGAGGTTTTAATAGATGTACATTAGATGGCGCAACATTTCGTTGAGAACTAGGGTCTAGTGGCTTACAAATCTCAACCATTCCTGTGTGTGACTAATTTCAAGGATGAAATGGACCTACAGTTTTATGCCAAATCATCACGCCTAATTTGAGAAAGCACTTTTCAGGACGAAAATAACTCTTTGAGGGTTTGCCAAAAAAAACTTTAGATGGCGCAGGCAGGGAATGAACCCAAAACCCCTGGCATGACAGCCCAACGCACTTTTTTTTTTTTTTTTTTCCAAATTCATTTTTATTAATTCAATCTTAGATCTATCTTAAAGCTAGACAAAAATTCATAAAACTAGCCTAATTAAGCATAACTTATAACTTACTTACTGGTCCCATACGGACACTCTAAGTTAAACAGTCCAACGAATAACCATCACACCACAGGTACTGAGCTTTATAACAAATTTTGATTTAAAAAACAAAATTTTTAACTAAAAACTTGAGTGATAAAATAAAGCAAATACTTTAGTTACTTTGACGGTAACATTTTGCAAATGATAAAGTTATAGTTTACTATGGGTACGCAAACATTTTAAATGGTTTTCAATTCCAAAAACATAGGTAGTTTTTTTTCAGCTACAATAACGTATTTAAAATTCACCTAAAATAAGACTGAAGTTAGAAGAAAAATATGGGAAATAATTGTTTGATGACAGAAATTGAAGATTTTTAAATTCTAATTTGTTGCTATTCCAAATTTTAGATTACGAGTACAAAAGTTCACTTTCAGTTCATAAATTAATTTTAAAAATGTACTTTATTGAACTAAATTTGTTTGCCAATAACTTTAACTTTTATAGTCAATATTTGCTATGATGTGCAACCCTTGAAGCTTGAACGGTTTTTGAAATGTTTAAGTTTGTATTAAGAAAAAAATACTCAAATGTGAACTTCCGAAAACCAAAAAAATATAAGATTCTAAAAAAATGTTTGCTTGCAGGAAATTGCATTTCTTTAAAATAAAACAGAAACCATTGTTTTTGTTTGTTATCTACACTAATATTATAAAGAGGAAAGATTTGTATTTTTGTATGTAACGAATAAACTCAATAAGGACTGGAACGATTTTAATAATTCTTTTTTCATTAGAAAGCTACATTATCTGTACCAATTTATGTCTACCCGTGCAAAGCAGCGACGGGCCGCTAGTTTTTAATAAAATAACATGAAAGTCATTTTGTAACTGTTAAAATGTTTAAAAGCGTAAAATTTTATTTTCCAGTTATTGGTACCTTTTAAAACCAAATTTGTTACGAAAAAATTTATTTTCTAGTAGTTTTCATAGAACTTTTTGTTTTTTTTTTTAAATTTTGTACATTGACTTTATTTAGTACCTTATCTAAAAGTGTACTTTAAAACTTAAAATTAATTTGAAACTAATTTTTACGAATGTGATAATCAAAAATATTTATTTTTTCGTATGTTTATTCTTTTACCTTCAGTTTTATTCTATCGTTGTCTTTTATAACAAATTATTTGTTGTAGCTAAGAAAACAATTTAAAAGCATTTTAAATGCTCCAAATTTAGCATAGAAGGCGGAAACTCTTAAATATACTCATACTTTAGCTAGTTTTTGCTTATATACATGCAGCAATATTTTCTTAATATATATAAATTACGTGTCACGATGTTTGTACTCGATGGACTCGTAAACTACTTAACCGATTTCAATCAAATTTGCAGTTTGATCCAACTTGAAAGATAGGAGAGCTTACATCTCAATTTATGATCGCAATATTATTTAATGGCAATTTTTTTCTCTATTATTTGAAAGTCACAATTATCTGTTAACTGCAAACGATCCTAACAGATGGTGACATCTGTCATGTTGTTGCTGAACCTAAAGTATAGGCTAAATTTTTTTTGTAGTTAACGAAATACAGTGAATTTAACTTTTTCAATTTTTGTTGTTAGCTTGTATGGTGTTAAGTCTATCATATAGACTTCCCAATCAATGTAGTGTATTCCAGGCAGAAGTAATGGCGATTAAAGAGGCACTATCCTGGCTCAGAGAAAACGTTATATCTTGCAAGGATATACGAATCTTCTCGGACAGCCAGGCTGCTCTTAAATCTCTCGCGTCTGTCTCCACAAACTCACAAGTAGTCCACGATTGTCGATCATCTCTGAATGAGATGACAGAACAGTTTAATATTCACCTCATTTGGGTGCCGGGCCACAGAGACATTCCGGGAAATTGTAAAGCCGATGAGCTCGCCAAAAACGGAACACTTCTGCCTAATGTTAGACAAAAACATAACATAGGAACACCACTTGCTACATGCAAATATCTTCTCAAACAATATGCTCTAGAAGCAACAAATGCTAGATGGTCACAGAGTACCACCTGCCTAGCAACCAAGCAAATATGGCCAAGCATAGATTTAAATCGGTCAAAAGGCTTGATATCCTTGAGCAGACAAAATATAAGCTCTACAATTGGAGTAATAACAGGACACTGCCTCATAGGAAGACATGCTCGGAGGCTAGGGGTCTACACAAATGACTTCTGTAGAAGCTGCATGGACGAGGAGGAAGAGGAAACAGTCCAACACCTTCTATGTACATGTCCAGCACTCTCCATTAGAAGGAATAACTTTCTTGGCAATCCCTTCTTCGACAATACCAGTGAACTGGCAACGATTGACACAAAGTGTCTCTCTAACTTTATTAAAAGCACAAAATGGTTTGTTTAATTTTCATTACTCCCCCATGAGTAACCTCATTAGTGGTATCACAATGGACCCTTGAGGTCTAAGTGAGTCAATGACATCTAGATGTGAGGATAAAAACATTATTCCTCAAACTCAATTTGGATTTAGAAAAGAACATTCAACTGAACATGCCACTCTCCTACTTTGCAATACAATTACTCAAAACCTGAGATCTAAAAGATGCACGATTTCACTAAACATAGACATTGAAAAGGCATTTGATAATCTTTGGCACAAAGGAATGATCTATAAATTGCTAACACTTGATTTTCCGACATGGCTAGTGCGTATTATTCAAAGTTTTCTTGAAAACCGATTCTCATCAATATTTGTTAAAACTGAGCAGTCAGATCCTTTCCGCATATTATCAGGCATTCCGCAGGGATCAATATTGGGTCCCATTTTGTTTAATATATATTTATATGATTTTCCATTCGGTTATTCGAATGAAGAACCTAATGGAATCCTGTTTGCAGACGATACGATCATAGTAGCCAGTGACGTACGACCACAGAAAGCTCTTTTTAAAATAGAACAACAATTACCCTTACTTTTGGGCTATTACAAAAAGTGGGGTTTAAATATAAATACGGGAAAATGTAGCTTAACATGCTTTCGAAACGCAAGTGGAAAAGGCCATCGTATGGCAGTTAAAGAAAGTAAAACTCTCTCCCTAAACATAAATAACGTACCTATTCCACTACGAAACGAAATGAATTACTTAGGTATTCACTTTCATAACAGATTCCTTTTCAATGAACACGCCCGAAAGACATTATGTAAGGCCAAATTTGTTACTGCGAGATTAAAGCCAGTACTGCACTCAAAAGGAATGCCCAAAAATACAAAACTTTTGGTATATAAAACATTGATTCGACCAATATTGGCATACGGATTTTGCTCCTGGTTTACTATTTCACCTACGATAGCTAAAGAGCTTGAACGATTTGAGAGAAAAATTTTGAGATTTTGTTGTGGAAAATTTAGAAGAGCGAATAAAAAATATTTCGCAAATAAGATAATTTATGAAGATTGCAAAATAATTCCGCTAATCCAATATTTAACAAACCTTGCAAAAATTAAATTAAAACGCACTGAACATCATCCAAACGCACTTATAAGATCCTTGTTTGATTCAAACCTTGCAGACAGTTTGGAAGACAACTACTATCTTTCTCCTTATAACATCCTTAATGAGAGATCATTACCATTAATAGAGCCTGACAATAACAGGGATTGCTTGATACCTTTTTACGAGAAAGCGTTATGCTCTAACTTAAGAGGATAAACAACTTAAAGTATTGTTTTTATTTTATTGAAATGTAAACACTCGAATTATATCTATTTAATCTTATTCAGTATTTATTGTATTTCATGAAGCGTAAATATTAAGTTGAGTGGCATGTTAGCCATCTTTTGTTTTGTCTATATTTTTGTGTTAGATATCTAGTCATATAGTATAGTATAGTTTAGGATATAAAATGTAAATACAAATATAACGTACGCCGGGAGCAAGCGTACTCCACAACTTGCTTTACACTTAAGTAACATTTAATTAATTGTTTAAATATTATATACAAAATATTTCTTTATTTGCTTTGTCTGGCATATTTACAAGCCGACTTCATAATTATTAATTCATTTATATATTTATATACATAAGAGAAAATTGTGTTTCAAAAGCCTCAATAAAAGAATTGAATTGAATTGAATGACATCTAGACAGCCACTCCAACCTAACCTAACCTTGTATGGTGTTAAGTTGTAAGTTGAAATTGATTTAACATAAAATAGTCCAGAAGAATTAGATATTCACTTCGAAACAATTTTAACAAAGGTAAGTTCTTGGGGTAGGGAGAGCTTCATTTATACGTTCGTTAACATGCCCTAAAAAGTCGTCTCATTTTGTACCGGAAGAAAAGGGTGCGATAAAAAGGGTTCCATTACATCAATTTCTCAAAAATTTGGATTTTTTGGAAAAAACTTGGAGTTAAGATTTATAGGTCATCTTATTCTAAAGACAAAATATTTGAAATTTTTTGTTATGTGAATAGATTTAGAGAAAATTGGAGGTCCGTAAAGCTGGAAACACCACAATCAAATTTCGAAATTCTAACCATGAAGAAATTTAGGGCTCTTTTTGTGCTAATTTAGTGCTCTCATCCCGACTTGGTTCAAAATTCCCTTCCCCTTTAAACTTGTGGTGTTCCCAGCTTGACGTCAAGCTGGAAACACCACACCTTTA
Organism: Eupeodes luniger; assembly: GCA_951509635.1. Lineage (NCBI taxonomy): Eukaryota > Metazoa > Arthropoda > Insecta > Diptera > Syrphidae > Eupeodes > Eupeodes luniger. The sequence continues at coordinate 114,909,403 of OX608074.1, forward strand.
AATTCATAATTTCAAAAAACTGATGATGAGGTAATTTTGGGCTCCTAAGTTAGTGAAACCCAATTTGATATCTCAAGCCCTTACCCCCATAATCACGTCACAAAGTTGAAATTTTTGGAGACTTTCCCTAAACCAAACAAAATTTTAAAAATCTAATGATGGCGCAATTTAGGGCTCATTTTATGGTAGTTAAGTGCTTTTATACCGGTTTGGTTAAAAAATCTCTCTTCCCCTTAAAAATTAATTTCAAAAGTTTAAACATATTTTTATTGCATTACCCTAACGAAATTTGAACAATTTTTAAATTTGATACTTCAATTGTGGTAAAGCTGGAAATTACGGACCTGAAAATTGGTCACAAAATATTGGGGTGTAGTACATTTATTCAAAAATGTCATATTTTTGGATGGACACTTCTTTTTCCTGTAAATTGTAATAACAGCGAAAAGTTTTAAAATAGTACCTGCAAGAAAAATGCCTCTATCTTAAAAAAATATTTGTTTGTTTCTATTTTGTTCAAGAAGTTTATATGATCTGAGAAAAAACCTTTTTGGTTCTCATATGGGGATGAGGTGTCAAATATGTCCAATTATAACTCTTCAATTGATTATGTATCATTTTGATGTTGGTTTTCTTAAATTTAGAATTAAAAATTATCTCAAACTTCTGTGTCAAATGTTTTTATTTTGCTGAGATAAATATTTATTCATGACTTACTATAGCAAGTACCTTCCCAACTTTCCAGAAGGTTAAACTGTTTAATGAATTAACTATCTGTTGATTTTAGTGATCACCCCAAAATTTTATCTAGAATTTCATGTATTCCTAACTAATTTTAAATGTATTCAATGTTAAGTTAAATCGTTTCTTTTGTTTGATTAACGATAGCATAAACTGTATCGCATTAAGTGCCTATTTATAATTCTTTGTGAATTTCACTATAAAAGATTTCGTGTGTCCATAATTTTATAGTGACTCATACTCAGATTGTAGTTAACAACATATTTTCAGTACAAACAGGTATCGTTTTAAAGTAGGTAAAACATACATTCATCATTTTTAATTGCTTTAATAATTCATCAGATTTGCATTAAAATACAAAAATTTCCTCATCATAATTTGTTTGCTTTTTTTTTCTTTTCTATTTTTTTATTTTAAATTAAATGTACATTTCATTCTCTTAAATATATATATTTAACAGCTAAATGAATGCATGAATGTACATTTGTATATATGTATGTATATAAACTTTAAAATACAAGCAAAGTAATTATACAAAACAAATTAATAAAAATATAATTAAAGTTAATCACAACATGGCATCACATTTTATATTCGCATGAAGTTATATATTATAATGGTATAGAAAATTTATAAAGCAGGTATAGGACGTGTGGTATGCATATACAAACATATGTATATCTTTAATAATCTCTGTTTAAAAATCTAACCATGCACAACAAAAATTCCACCACAACTGGCAGCCAGTCATTAGGAAAAAGTGCATTTTAACATATTATCCGTATTTATATTTATTTAATGCAAGAGATATGTACACTGTATATACAGTACAATACTGTTGTACAAACATATGTTACGACATCACCGATCAATTTTCTGACCAAGTGCACCCGACAATTCGACATTTGAACATTTCAGCAATTATACGCAAAGTCCCACACACACTATCTTTTTGATTTTTAATATACCAACCGCAACTGCATACATAGATATGGTTGCAGTATGCTGATGGAAAAGTTGCGGCTGGCAGAGCTCGATATGGGGGGTTGGGCGGCAGCGCCAGCGCCCCCTATGTTGGATTTAATTGCGCCTAATGGCTTCACTTGTTCATACATATAATGCTAATGCCGGCGGCGCGGCGGCGCGGCGGCCGCTGCACGGTAATCGGGAGCCCACTCGAATGCGGATATTATCAGTGAAGCCAGAGATAGGTGGCGCACATAGGTACATATTATAAAAATATACCTACTCAATAATGAAGCTTCAACAACACTGTGCAGCACTTTGAAGCGCAAATTGCTGCAACTGCAGCAACAAGCGGGCGAATTATCAAAGCATTAAAGTAAATTAATTGCACAAAAAGAAAGAAACAAAAATAACAGAAATAAAAAAGCAGAAAATTAAAATCAACATTCGAAGTGCAATATGGCGTGACACGATTCCTGATGCCTGCGATGGGCATATATAGTTATATTGATTCGCGAGTAGAAATCATCAACCAACAGGCAAACATGGTGTATCCCTACCCTTTCCATGTATCAGGCTCTTTTGGGGCCTTCTTATCCGTCTTGATGCACTTTGGAATGTTTTGTGAGTAAGGCTGGATAAAAATCATTCTTCATCCTTGTACTTATAAAAAGCACTTATGCCATTATTCAGTGTTGCAGGTTTTATACGATAGAAGAAAAATTAAAGAGAGGCCGGACTACGCACTGATAACTTCCTATCCCGTCTGTCGATTTGTCTTGCTTAAAGCTTTAACAAAATGTTCATATGTAACAATATTTTGGGTGAGATAAATAATTTGAGGTCAATATTTTTCTTTGTTCGCTTAATACTTGAGTCAAAAATCATTTCTTATCAGTTTTGTGTTTTTTCTGTAGGTTTTCGTGTTTTATTAAAAAAGTTGTCGGTTAAAAATTACCAACAATATTTTGCATATGATGAAACAGTTTGATTTCAAAATCTGTTTTTGTGTTTTTTTTTTTAAATCAAAAACCAATTTCTACCAATTTTGGTAGCATTTCTTGAAAGTTTTTTTTTTTTATGCAAAAATACAGATTTGATTTTTTTAAGACTACGGTTATCCTACGTTAGAAGAAAAATTTAGAATGAAATCGTATTGAAGTCAATACCTTAATTTATACACGAGATATCGAAAATTGAACAACAATTTTTACCAATTTTGCGTTCTATTTTTTGTAGATCTTAATTTTTATGAAAAAAAACTGACTATTGAATTTCTACAAAAATTTAACTAAACACAATATTTTCTATAAGATGAAATTAGTTTGAAGCCAATATCTTAAATTTTGAAAAGATATTTAAGTCAAAAATGAATTTTTACCAATTGTTTTTAAGTTTTTATTTTTTTGTAAAAAACCTGTCAATTCCATTTTTCTCAAAATTCTACCAGATGCCAAAAACGTTATTCTTCGTTGCATAAAATTATTTTGGAAATAAAATCGTTATTTGTTCTTTAAATATTAGAGGTGACAATTATGTTTGTTTGATTCATATAAAAAAAACCATTAGTTGAATTTTGTTTAAAATGATATTAGTTTGGTATCACGTCACAATATACAATAAAAAGAGGCTGCGATGCGACCCACACTGATAACTTCCCACCCCGTCTGTCGATTTATTTTGCTTAAAAGTTTGTCTATATGTATCAATTTTTACCAAATTTGCGTACTATTTTTTGTACCTAGATTTTATTTTATGGAATATCGAAAATAATATTTTCTGTGAAATAAAATAAGTTTGAAGCCAATATTTTTAATTTTTGAAAAGCTATTTGAGTCTAAAGTAAATTTTTACCAAGTTTTAGTATTGTTGTTTTTTTTTAGGTTTTTAATTTTTTGTAAAAAACTGTCAATTCGATATTTTTCAAAATTTTACTGAATTTTGACAAAAATATTTTTGTAAAGATAAAAGTAGTTTAAAGCCAATATCTCAAAGTTTTGAAAAGATATTTGTGTCGAAAGTCAATTTTTACCAAATTTGGATAAAGTTTTTTTTAGGTTTTTATTTTGACGTGACAACGTCTTAAATTAGGTTGCGGCTGGGAGTCACTTATGAAAAAGTGTAACGCCCGGTAACGTTACGATTAGTCACCGAACGAGAGAGAGGCCCGCCGAATGCCTTGCTTCTCTCTCCCACTCAACTATGATCGGTCTGCCGCGCGCGCAGCACTAGAGAATTAGGCGCATTGAATCGGCGCATGCTTGTGTCTCTGTCTTTGTCTTTCTCGAACGTTCTTGGCGTTGGAAAAACAAGAAAGCGTCATAATACAAGTTCACACGTGTGGTTAAAGTATCGTCAGCTGTGTCTGTAGTGAAAATGTGGAGTGTTTTAGTAAACAAAATATATTTCTATAGTTAAAATTTGTGCAATTCTTATTTTCATTCAATTCCTTGTTCCTATTGTGCAATTTAATTATATTCATATCAATAAATATTCTACCGAGAAAAAGACGTTGTCACGTAAAATCTTCGCCCGTAAAACCGACTTTACAGGCAACCATTTTTTTATAAAAAAACTGTCTATTAGATTTTTCTCAAAATTTTATCAGATGACAAAAACATCATTCTTCGTTGCACAAAATTTTTTGGAGATGAAATCATATTTTAGTCGTAAAATTTTCGAGGTGACATATTTTTTCAGTTTTTTTGATTTATAAAAAAAACCGTTAATTGAATTTTTTTTTTAAAATGTACTTGTTTTGTATCACGTTACAATATACATATAATATAAAATTTAAATCAAGTCTCTAGCGTCATTAGTTCATGAGATATTTAGAGTTAATCAAAATTGTCACCTTTTTTTTAAAAGGCTATATATTAAAAAAAACCACCCCGAAATTTTTTTGAGAGTCCTTTTTGCATCTTTCTGCATTATTATCTGTATAACAAAATATCTCTACTGGTTCTTGAGCTATGGACGACGAAAAAACGTCTAGAACGTACGGACGTACGAACGTATGTACACACGCACGCACAGACATCTTTCTAAAAATCTTTTATTTAGACTCTAGGGACCTTGAAACGTCGAGAAATGTCAAAATTTTCAATTTGACAAATCGGACCCATTACAATAATTTCCTATGTTAAGTTAATATAAAATTTAATTCAAGTGGTAAAGGTGTTATTGGTCCGTGAGATATTTTAGGTAAACCAAAATTTTCACTTTTTTTGTTCATTGCTATGTTAAAAAAAGCCACAAACTCAATTTTTGAGAGTCCTTTCTGCATCTTTCTGTATTATTATCTATGTAACGAAATTTATTGGATGTCGATATCGCCACTGGTTTTTGAGATATGGACGACGGAGTAAGCTTCCCGTACACACGCACGCACAGACATCTCTCTAATCTTTTATTTAGACCCTAGGGACCTCGAAAGGTTGACAAATGTCAAAATTTTCAATTCTACAAATGCGACCAATTACAAAAAATTCCTATGACAAGTTAAAAACTGAAAGTTCGGAACCTAGGGTAAAAACAAGTCAAGATGGAAATTGTGGACACTTGTTGCTATTGGCCTTTGCATCGAGCGCATTGGCTTCGCTTTATAACTTATAAAATTCAACAAAAACCAATCATGAAATAATCCTGGGGTTCACTAAGGCGTATACGTACTTTTTTTTTATTTTATAACAATAATGTCCTACCAAAAATTTGCATCTATTTAAGTTTTTATTATTAATTACCTACGCATCATAAGCTCATCCCCTCTTCTTGTTTTTAAAATTAACTGTTTCAGGTAATTTCTTTTTTCCATAGGTTTAAGTTAACATGTTGAAAAACTTTACATACATAGACTTTACAAAATATTGAAATGATTTTTGAACAGAATTTCAATTTTGTTATGTTTCTAAGATCAAATAGTCCAATGTTAGTATGATGTGTTTTATGTTTGTTTATTTTTGATGTCTAACTAATTAAGGTGAATTATTATGGAGCTTTAGGTATGTCAAAACAATTCTTACTATTGCACCACACATATACACAAAAATAGAATATATGTATCTTTGACTTTTGCAAATATTTAAACTTTCTTCTAAATGTTGTATTCTTTTTGATATGGACATTTATTCAACGAATGGGTGTTTTTATTCTAATCGTTGTTTATGTTTATGTACTCGGACTGTTTTTTAATGAATTTTATGTCCTATGCATTTTTAAAATTATGTTTTTTGATATCGGATATTTAAGGTTCTGTCAATAATACTTGAGTGACAAAAAAAATCGATATTTAAAGGGGCTAAAAACAAAAATTATTAGTATGCACTTAAAATATCTTTTTTATTTTTTGGTCAGAATCCTAAATATAATGCTAAAAACATAAATTTGAAAACGATGAACTATACAGCCTTAGTTGTAAATAACTTGTGGAAAAATAATTGTAGCTCAGCGAATTTTCAAAAACAGGATTTAAACAAGTTAGCACTGAACTTTGTGAAATTGAGAAAACTAAGTAAACTAGTAAAACTATAACTAAATAGTAATGGCTTATTCATTGTAAACTATTTGTGCAAATAAAATAATTCTTAAAATATGAGTTTCTTAATTTCTAAATCTGTAGTGCTAACTTGACAGACGTTGTGTATAGTCAAAAGGAGTTTGATTTTTATTTGCGACATAAATAGGAACATACCTAATTGTAAATGTATTTTAATTTTGTATTTATTTTAAATGTTTCAGTTTCAGTACTGTGGAACAACTTATAACAAACTCTTTTATTTTTGATATTTAACCATTACCAACTTTTTGGAAAAAACCTTATTTTGGGCAAACTAACCCTTGAGATCAATTTCGAAAAAAGTTATTGTAAGGTTTAAAAATTTTTTTTTGAGTCTCAAATTATGAATGTGGAATGCTCTTGCCAAATCTGATTTTCCCTTGAAATATTGATGTTAAAATATTTTAATACCAATGTGCACTTGTGTCTTTTTCTAAATACTTCACAATTTTAAAATTTAAGTTTGATCCAAATGACAATAGATATGATTTTATGTTCCGAAAATCGTTTAGAGCATAATATTGTATCGACAAAATACCTTAGTTATATTTTTTAATTATGATGCATTTGATGTTGATTACTATAATTTATTTTAGTGATGTCTTGCAAGCCTTTCTTGACAGAAAGAGGTCTATTCTATATCTGATGTATATGATGGTCTAAATCATAAAATTCCCGAACTTAAAAAAAAAAAAAACTTTGAAAATCTCACTCTTTTGTTTATGTATAAGCAGTTTTCTTATCAAAACTTTTAACTGAAATAAAATATTTAATGTTATACTAAAAGGAGTGTCAACTTAAACCATTCACTTAATTTAAACTTTACTTTATAGGTTCATTAAATGAGTTATGGTGATGGTGACATTTATTTATTTTAAGTACTTTTTTCTAGCCAAGGCTATATGCATCTATCAATGTTTTATTGAATACCAAAAAAAAACAATAGATCCACCTTTCTAAAATAAAACACTTATTGCCTAAAAACACATAACCATTATTCTATGAGCAGCTTTTATGCATTAAACATTAAAATAGCCTCAGCTATGAATTCCAATATATACACTCCTCCATTTTCATTACGAGGAAAGTGACCCATCATATACCTGTCTTATAGTTCGAGTTCGGTCAGATTGCGTCTGGTGACATATCACATTGCCCATACCTTTATTTATTTTTCGTTAATTAAAACCAAAGAAAAATGAATTAATCATCATCATTCACATCACGCTCTAGAAATTGAGCCATTTCGAACGAAGCTTTATTTGTTGTGGGAGTTAGGGTAAGAGTTACCCCCCGCAAGTACCCGGACTATATAGTATATATTGATGGTCCAAAACACAAGGAGTCAATTAACACATTCATGTCGTCGTTATTATTCCTAAATTAGGCTTTCTGAGGTTCAATTAGATGGTAACGAGTTGTGGTAGGTACCTATATAGCCAGGTCATATATATATATACTTTTCTGGCCATCCATATCCATGCGTCCATTGCGCAATGGCTCTTTCTCTTTTCTCGCTTTGCTTCGAATTAATTACCCGAGATTTCCGCGTAATAAAGCATTTCGGATTTCATTTGAACTGTGAATTTCAGGGGGTTGATGTTTTAGGTATAAAAGTACCAAGCTATATAAGTAGAGGTTTTTTCACAGGTGAAATGTCCTAAAAACTGTCAACTGTGCGTCTCTTTATGCCTTTAGTTACGTATATTATATCCAACGAACCGTTACTTGCGCAGTTATATATGAAATGGAAATGGCCGTGAGGTCAGGTAAAACGCACATTTTTATTTTGTATCTTTTATTTTAATCTGATATGGTTTTTTTTCTTTTTTTGTTAATTTATTCTTTTTTAATTAGGAGTGTGTAATTTTTTGAATGGGACTTAGATTAGATATAGTTATAGGTATATTTCCTTGGTGGCTCTAGTTTACTGTAGCGTTAAAAGTTTACTGATTTTTAATTTTAACAATGGAAAATTAGAAAGCCAAGTAGCCAGAGGGTACGTATAAACATTTGGGGACACATTATATCAAATTAACAAAAGCGTTTTATCTGCTAAAAACATCTATAATAAACACTCAACCGAATATTATTTTACGATTAGTTATATTTCTTTGTTTTTTGTTGTTGTATGGAAACGAAAATTCAGTTAGAGCTTTTATTGTTTTTAACATGGATCAGAATATCATCACTGGTTGAACAAATTAGAAAAATAGAAAATAGAATGTATAATATTGGTGGATTTGTGTTTTCTAAAGTGACACTATTCAATTCAACGGGGTTATGGTTTTGGTACAATGATCAACCTTATTTCAATTTTTACAAAATTTGTCAGTATAATACTTTAAGTGCTTATTTGGTTTGGTTCAAAAACTTATCAGAATGTGAGAATTAAACTTAACGGGTGTTTTCATTTTTTAAATTTTTAACTCAAATACTTGACAGTAAAGAACCTACCCTTTAATGGAATAGACATATTTCAGATAAAGCCATAGACATGAAATTATTCTTACTTCCCGTTTTCAAGGCTTTAAATTTTAAATGGTATATGCTACGAAAAAGTTTAAGTTTTTTTAGATCATAAGATGTTCTACGAGATAGTTTAACAATCTTTTTTTTTTCTACGAGCAAGTAGGTATTTAGAAGTTACATCTGTTTCAAAAAGCTTCAGATTTCGATTTTTTGCTAATTGTGCCTAAACGGTATGAATAGAAAGTCTAGTTTTTTTTTCATACAATAAGTTAGTTCATTGCATAGAAATTTGAATTGAAAGTTGTCTAAAGTGCCTTGCACATGAGCAACGAACTGCGAACTGCGAATGGACGAACAAACGTGATTTTACACATTTCAAAAAGTCAATTCCACACAAAAACACATTTAAATTATAAGAAACCAATTGACACTAATATTAGGATGTGTGAAAGATCATGGCTGAGGAAAATATGGAGAAAAGGGTTGACAATTCGTCGCTACCTGCGAATAGAAATAAAAGCTCATGTGAAAGAAAAGTCAAAATATGCGAACATCCACAGTTCGCAGTTCGCAGTTCGTTGCTCATGTGCAAGATGCTTTAGACTATATTTATTTTTGCAAATCTTTGTTCATAATAATTTAGTATGCTTATTTTAAAGACGTTTTGTCATTTGATATTAATGATGTTCTCCAGACTTGAATTGACTTGAAATGTGTAAGTCTAGAGTAAGTAAGAGTAGGTACTTACGTAAACAAAAATGCCTAAGAAATAAAAATATTAATGAACTCTTTAAATGAAGCTATTGCAGGTAAAAGTTTGAGCTCCAACCAATAGTAGTAATGAGACGTTCCTATTTGGTAATAAACCCACAAATCTTGCAGAATTTTTTTTTGCAAATAATGTATTTTAAAATACGCTTGAACTTATTAAACAAAATATATGTTGTTGCTAATATCGTGATCTTACGCCATGTCGAAAAAAAATTCCAAAAGATGTTCGGATGTGGCTAAAATTCTATAAAACATATTTACATACACGCGTACAAAGATTGGGTATAAATCCAATCTGTGGGCTGGCGGTCCAGTAAATTACTTAAGTTTCTAAGACAATATTCAAAGAAGAATTTTTATAATGATTGGTGATTAACGACCTATGCTCTTACGAAACATCCAGCTGCATTCCTCCCTTTAAACACTTCAACCCTGATACTCGCGTTTTTAGAAATGCTCATCAATTCACCCCTGAGTCCACCTTTGGTGGTGAAGTACAGATATTCGTTCTTTAGCCGTACTATGCGAATAAGGAATGCCTTACCACACTCTGTCTTTTCCAGTCATTGCAATGTTCAAGACTTCAAATCCAAAAATTAACTAACCCACATTTTTGGAGAGTCTTAAACAAGCTTTAACTTTTATAAAATGGTAGCTTTGAAAATTTGAAAAAAACTAATTGTAGATCGAAGTGTGTAGTTTTTGGATTTGAGATCAATTTTTTTTTTTTTTTTGAGTAAATTTAAGAAAACTCCCAACTACAAAGCTTTTGAAATGTTTTTAGTTTTCGTTTAGGGGCTTGGGATTTTGTTTGGCTGAACCTCTATACGGGTCGGATACCTTATTCATTCAGTTTCAATTTTTTTTTTGTTTAAAAGCTCGATGAGAAGGGATTACTTGTCTTTGATTTATCAATATCTCAGCACAGAAAATGCAAAGTTGGTTTTATAGATTTTAAAAAATTCTCTACAAAATTGGCCATTTATTTTCAAAAAAAAACCGCAATTATTACATGAAATTGAAAAAGCAACCAAAAAGAGCCGTTTGAGTAGTTTATTTGAAAATTAAACGCATAATCAGAAATACCATGAGAATCACTAATGTTAAAATACAAAATTTTTGAATACTACATCAAAGACAAAATAATCCTTTATATCTCAACTAAAAATGCTCGCATCAAAGTCTTAAAACAAATTAATTGGGTAAACAAGTTATCCAGTCCATACAGAGGTTAAGTAAATACAAAATTCATAGAGAATGGCCTCTTAAAATTTGTGAGAAGAAATCTCCAGAATAAACTATAAGAATGTACTCCTAAATTTTGCACTTTTAAATTTCTATTCAATATTACCAATCTTAATAGTGTACGTAGGTACATATGACAAGATAATTTACCAGGCACGTAGCCAGGGGGGGGGGCTAGAGGGGCTCAAGCCCCCCCCGAAATGATTTAAAAAAAAAATATTTGAACAAAAGTTTGTATATTCTCTTATTAGTTCCTAACTACTTATGTATATTGTTCTGAAATCATGTTGTCTAATGCCATGTCAACACCCCCGATTCGCAATTGTCTTGGTATAGTAAGCGAAATAGCTAATTTCTTCCGAAACCATTCAAATGCAAATAAGACTTTCCAAATCGCCATAGTACCCGTAGCGTGATGGTTAGTGCGACGCTGTACCGGCTTATATCGAACAGCCGAATCTTCTTACGTGCATTACTATTCCAACGAGGTCCTATACAACGGGGCTCGAATCAACAGAATTGACAATTTCGTGATAAAACTCGTTCGAGGTCACATTGCAAGAGCTATGTCTTCGACCAACAATTTAATTTTCGGGGTGTTCTATCCGAACGACGAGTATTTTAAAAGTGTACGCTTGAGCGTCTTCATTCCACCAGAGGCATTCCTCTTTTTAGACAGATGCGGTCTGATACAGGTCAGACGACTAACCGTGGATAGGCGACTCCTGTACAATCGGGACGTCATGGCACAAGGCGGAGCAGAGCTCCTTCGGTTCAGTAGGGCTGTGTCCGAACGGGACCGAACTGATAGGGTGAAGCAGGAGAACCAGTTTTGGTGGCTTCAATCAGCACTTGATAGTGGGTAGTCGGGATGGGGTTTAAAGCCTTGGCCGGCTTACATACTTGTTTTATAGTTTTAGGGTTTAGTTTTAAGTAGAATAGGCATGGTGGCACAAAAAAAAATAAATACAAAAAATACAAAAAAAAAATAAATAAAAAAAACATGGAATATAAGAAAAAAAAATAAAAAAAAAGAACAAAATATTAAAAACAAAAAACGTTAGATAGTTAGATTTGCTGCTGTGGTTGTTCTAGTTTTAAGTAGTTTATATAGGTAGAATAGGTAGTTTTAGTTAGCTTTAAGTTTTATATTAGGGACCTTATTTTAAGTAGTTTTTTAAGTAAAAATAAAAAAGGATATTGACATTGGTTTTTTCTAAATTTTCTAATGAATAAAAAAAATAAATATAATGGAATCTTAGGGCTGAAAGGCATTAGCATTAAGTATTATTGTTTAACTTAGAGTGTCCGTATGGGACCAGTAAGTTAGTTGTAAGTTATGGTTAATTAGGCTAGTTTTATGAATTTTTGCCTAGCTTTAAGATAGTTTTAAGAATTAATTAATAAAAATGAATTTGAAAAAAAAAAGTGATGGTTAGTGCGTTGGACTGTCATGCAAGGGGTCTTGGGTTCAATCCCTGCCTGTGCCACCTAACTTTTTTCACGGGTAGGTACTGCCTCTTGCGAGGAATTGACAAATCCTCCAAGAGTAATTCTTGTCATGAAAAGTGCTTTCTCAAATTAGCCGTTCGGATTCGGCATATAAACTGGAGGTCCCTTCCATCTCTGACAACATTACTCGCACACAGGAATGGTTGAGAGTTGTAAGTCACTAGGCCCTGGTTCTTTATGTACTGTTGCGCCACCTAATTTATTTTATTTTTTAAATCGCCATCCAAAAATACGCACCAGAAAGCAGAAAAAACGACTTTTGCGCCTTTGTGAAACAAGGTTTATTGAAAGGCATGACAGCATTCTTTCATTTGTAGAGCTCTTCAAATATATTGCAATTAGTCTTGAAGAAATATCCACCAAGACGTGGGCAATGTCTTCAAAAGCATCAACTCTGTTAGCAGCAATTCAAAGAAGTGATTTTCTGGTAAGCCTCATGGTATGCGAAAAACTTTTTAGTTTAACGCTACCTTTATCAATTTTCCTTCAAAATGAATCTTTAAATTTCGTGTCTGCAATAAATCTCACGAAACAAGTCTTAAGTTCTCTTAAGAACATAAGAGAAACTGCCAGAGACTTTTTCAGAGATGCTTTTCAATCCGCATCACAACCTGCCAGGGATTTATTTGATAGCATAACAATTCCAAGGCTTTCTTTGAAACAAACAACGCGCTCTAATCCAGAAACATCATGTCCAGAAGACTATTTTATAGTTTCTATACTTATTCCCTGTCTAGATTCTCTTATACAAAATCTTACTGACAGATTTATGGTCAACGAGGACGTTTTACTATCGTTTCAAGCTCTGCTTCCAGGTTTTGCTGCCGCCAATCGAGTAAATGAAATGGAAAATCTAACACTCTACTTCGATAACGATATATCCTTGTCAGCTGTTAATGTGGAGTACATACTCTGGTGCGAAAAAATTTCATCGATGGATCCCTCTTCCGATGTTCTGAAACTGCTAGATATATGTGACAAGACCTACTTCAGGAGCATAAGCTACTTGCTTACAATTTTGGCCACACTACCAGTTACAACAACTAGCGTTGAAAGAACCTTTTCAACGATGAAAAGGATCAAAACAGTATCCCGAAGCGTTATGGGCCATCCAAGACTAAGCGCACTTGCAATGCTGTCTGTTTACTCAGGTATTGATGTGGATCCAGATGAAGTGATCGACATTATGTCCAAAAAAAAGACAAGGCGTTTATTGCTGTAAAAATCCAAACAATTTATTTAATTAAATAAAAAAAAATACAAACAAAAATAAAACATTTACATTATGTAGTTTTTTTTTTTAATTTTTGTATATAGAATTACTTCTTCGAAATTGAACAAGCCCCCCCCCCGAACCGAAATCCTGGCTACGGGCCTGTAATTTACACACTTTCTTAAACATTATACAATTCTGTACCTTAAGAAGTATTTTATCGAAAAACTCTGTATAGGTACAAATAGAACTTAAAATAAGTTTTCTTAAAAAATGTTAACGTCCTTTAATTTAATAAATTTATTTTTCGAAAATCCTTAGAGCGGTTTATTTGTAAATTAATTTTGTATAAATAAAATTTCAATTTTATCATCAATCATCAAATATTATAAAGACAGTATAAGAGCTTGTGCTGAAAAATATTATTAAAATTGGTTCATTAGTTTTTGAGAAAACTTTAAACCAAAATAACGATTTAAGTGGGTTATCCTTCTGGAGCAATACAAACATTTTTGTTCATTGAAATAATCCAAGTTTTTGAATTATCTACCACCGTAATGTCATGATTAATTAAAATCCTATACCTATGAGTTACTCCAATAAATACACTACGACTTCTCGAGCAATAATAATGCAATACTTCGTAAGTATGGTAACCTTTATTGTAGTCCCTTTTAAGTATCCCCCTTTTGTATGTTACCTACAAATTATTTCGGCATAGGTATTATTAAATATAATGGATTGTATATTTAATAACTCAAAACAACAAATATTCCCTTCCTTAATTTTTAATAAGTTTTCAAAAACACTTTTCGTTTCTGAAAAACTTACAAAAACGACGACGGTTATAAAGTTTAACCGTCGATATATAAATAATGTCCAGTTGGATTATTTTGTCCAATGGTGATTTTATTTTGAGAAAATTTTGTACTCTTCCCTTATTTCTTATATTTTCTTATTTAAAAAATCTCCTTTATTAACATAACATAATTCGAGTAGTACTAATTTCCAATAGAAATTTATATAAAGAAAAAAAATTATGTGACATAAATTTTTTAATTTTTTAAACAAATAGGTAATGTATTAACCGAAGATACACTGGGCGTATTCGTACTTTCTTGTATACATTTCATATACATACATATTTATAAATGTGTGTCTATTTTTGTTGTACTTGGAGACGGTATGTTGGTCTGATTAGTTACAGTCCATTCTCTTGGCAATACGTACCTATACACTTCTTAAAGTCCGTACATATAGTACCTACCTATACCTAATAAAAAATGTAATATCTGAGTGAAATATTGAGATCTCCTAGGCATAAGATCAAGTCTCCTACTTTTGTCTTACCTTTGAAACTTATTTAATTCTACCTATTATAGTACTTTTACCCAAGTCCTTCGTCCAATCTATTTAAGAATTAAGCTTTATCCTTGTCTATTAATAAGGTACTTATATAGGTAACTAAAACAAAGAAGAAAGAATAAAAGAAAACCAAAAAGTGTTCCTTTATTCATATACCTATCTTCTTACTCACTCTATAATTTTACTTAAGATATTGTCTCTTATATAAACTTCACCAACAAAACTTCGTTAATAAGACTTCACTAAATTCTTTTTTGTTCCAATTACCATTTTGATTTGATTAGTTTCCGTTACCGTTTCCATTTTCCACTAATGAACAATTGAACAATAAAGAAAAGAAGAAGAAAATAAAAACATTTTTTTTCTCCAATTTGCTTTTCAAGAATTAATGTAGAATATGTAACTACCTATACACCTCTGTGTATATATAATCGTACCTATCCTACCTACCTTTTACGTCTTGAAGTTTAAGACAGAATATTATGTATGTACCTAATTGCTTACCTAAGGGAAGGTAACCTTCCTATAACGAAAAAAATCCAAAAGAAAATGTATGTATGTATGTATAGGTAGGTAGGTGGTTAGGTATATCTACTTACTTAAGTGAACAAAATCCCACACTCCAAATACTTGCCAACAACAACAACAATTTCACCCTATTAACAGCTACTAACGAGCTAACTAATTAGAGCGCTCCAATTACAAATTTGTCCTCAAGTGCTCTTCCAAAAACACATTCAACGTCACCTTTGTATATGGTACACCTATAGCTATGTACCTTCTTGATAGCAAGGAAGTAAGGAAGGAAGGAAGGTATGTAGGTACTTATACCTAGCTTAGCTAGGTACCTATAGACTACCAACAAAAAACATTATAAATACAAAAGCAAAAAACCCACAAACACATTCTCAATTTCCATCAACTCAGCTCAACTCGAGCTCGAACTCTCCCACGCATCACCATAAAAGAAAAGAAAATGTCAAAAAGCTCTAAAAACCGAACAAAAGGTGAATTAGCACAAATTTCCTCTCAATGCCAGCGAAGGGGAGGATTGCGATTGCGATTACAATTACCCACCCTACTTTAATCCAACACACACCGAACCGACACCACTCTTTCCAAATAAAATGCCAAATAACTTGCTATAAGATGTGTTTGGGGTGGAGTGGGGTTGGGTTGGGTTAAGTTCTGTGGAGGACTGAACTGATGGTGTGGTGGGCGATGATATTATCCCATTCCAAATTCTGAATTCTCCATTACACTGCAATATCACAAACCAGAATAACGACTATTGTTTTAATTGCCATTAAAATGCACTCTCCTATCATACTGCTACGGTTCCAGTCCAGCTCTACAAGTCCTCTCGAGCTCCAGCTAGATTCAGTCTCCGCAGTATTCAGAATTCAGAATTAAGAGCGCCGCACCGCGCCGCGAGGTGCAGATTAACCGCTTACTGTGTAATAGAGTAGCAATAAATTCATCCAACTGTCATTCAGAACGAGAGCAAGAAAAACCAGTCTCTAAATTAAGGCCACGCCCCATTTACAAAATGCATGCGCTTTCATCAGTAATAGACTCATTTACAATACATTCTCTGTCAATCTAGTACAATTTGCTGAGAAATTATAGCAAAATCACCATCGTTCCTATAATTCTCCGTTCTCTCGCTCTCTCTCTCTCTACGAAACTCACGACACGATTGGCTGCCATGACAGGTAGTTTGACACATTCCGGTTCAGCCTCACATCCATCAATGAATTTACTTTCAATTACGATTTAAGACACGCCAGAATGGGACAAGATGGTGTTGGCCTGCAAAAGAGAGAGAACAATGCAGACCGTGTGCCCCCTATTGACTGAGTTTTGTAAGACCGTTTAACTGGGAGTTTTTGTTTTTATAAATGATGGTGGTTGTTTATATGATTCTCCACTTTTTTCCGGTCTAATGTATTCGTTTGCGTTTCGTATTCATTGGATAAAATGGGATGTGTCTTCCTGAAATGCTGACAGTGCAAGCAAAAGAGGGACAGCTGTAGTGTTGTTGGGCTATTTGATTTGAATTCAATGAGTGGAACAACAGCAGCAGTGTGGAAGAGAATATGTGTGGTAGAAACGGGGTAAATGTCGAAATGATCGGAGCTTGTTTATTCACCATGTTGTTAGTGTCGATTCGACAGCGTGCCCGTTCGGTTGTCAGATGTTGGGTGTCATAATTTTTGACTGAATAGGTATTTTTATTTAATTGTTTTAGTTCAGTGGACTGATATGACAGATTAAATTGATATAATAGTTTTTTTTATCGTTGACATACGTTACGGAAATTTATCAATTTTGTGTGATTGAGTGATTTGTGCGGAACAAACATCATTTTGGATTATTCTTACATTTCCTGATTTCTGCGTTGCGAAATAACATAATTGATTGTTTATATCGAAACAAAAATTGAGAAAAAAGTGATTTGAGTGTGAAATAGTGTCAAAGTGTAAACCAAATGTCATTTGAATGAATTGAGCAATTTAAAGTGTCAAAACGAGAACAGTTCACATTTTGTGAACACATCCATAAAAATTGTACCTTCCTATATAACATTATAATATTATACTCAGTGCGAAATAATTTTAGTCGAGACAAAAACGACGCATTAACGCATTCACAATTACGGCCACCGGAAGAATAACGAGAGACGCCCACGGCGATAGTGACAGTGAAGGGACGACGACGCACACAACAACGACGGCGACGGCAATGACGGTGCCCGTTCAACGCGGATCGATGGCGGTCCTACAACCGCCGCGATCGCGCTTCATGATAACGGATATTTTAGCGGGCAGTGCAGCAGCGGCCGCAGCGGCAGCATCGGCAGCCGCAGCCGCCAATGCCGCCATGAATGGCAGTGACAATTCTAGCGACCATCACATTTCGCCCCATCACCACCATCATCTTAACTCACATCATCCTCACCTCCAACACCCACTTTCGCATTCGCTGCATGTTGTCGGCGGTGGCGGCGGCGGCGGGGGAGTAGTTATGAATAACAATGGCCCCACAAACGGTCTGCATTCCCATTATGCGCATCCTCACCATCTGCAACATCATGCTGCGGCAGCAGCAGCTGCAGCAGCCGCAGCGGCGGCGGCATACAACTCAGCTCACCGCGATCTCGATGACGATCATGACCGCAGCGGTCGGTCGCCTTCACCGCAGGGACCGCGCGACCTTAGCGTACCTCCGGGAGGTGGAAGCAGCGGCGGACGAGCCAGTACCCACGACGACAGTGACAGCGACTCCAGTGGAAATCTGGATAGTCATAGCATTTGTAGCAATGGTGAGTCAAGGATAAATCAATTTTTATATTTTGTTATTTTAATTTACCTATACGCAAAAACAAACGAAATTCCTTAATCTGTCAAATTGTGCGGCCAAGTCTTCTGTCACATTTTTAGTCGAATTATTGGAATACCCATCGCACCTAATGAAAATTGATACGGATACCATGCATCGGTATTTGTATTATGTTATGTGTGTGTTGTCACTGATGTCACTGTCACAATATAACAGCATAGTGGACGACATTGTATGATTTTTGTTGTTGTTGTTATTGTCTTCTATATAGTGTATAGGTACCGTTCTTATAGGTATAGAAGATTATGATGAGGGAGTATGCAAGGGGAATTCAAATGTCTCGAACTGAAAGATGACACCTCTTGTCAAATCGATGTTGTTTTATTGTGATTCACATGTCAAGTGCCAACCGATTACAGTTGAGTGGGTTCAGTGAATTACAAATTTAATACTCAATTGGATTGATACTTAAGGATATAAAATGTAAGAAGGAAGAATCAAATTAAATTGTTCAATGTTCTGTTCACCTTGGGCTTGGACGAATGTGGAGAATGGTGATCGTCGTATTGGACAATCAAAAACAAAAAAAAAACGTTCCTAAGTAGGTACATAAGTAAAGCCAGATTAAGGCAAATGGAATTACCTACCTATTTTTTTATTTTTATTTTTAATTTTGGTCTGAAGGCGGAAGTGACATTGTATTAAGTTTTTTTTGTTTTGTTTATATTTTTGTGATGTTGCGTTAGTTAATTTGTGGGAAGTTTAAAAAAATAACGAACGGTAGATAAATTGACCTTTTGTTAAAAAACTTACGAAATTGGTCTTTTATTTTTAGAAATGTTGTTGTGTAGGGTTCAAGGTAAATAATACAGTTATATTTTCAGTAAGAAACCTAATTGGACTTATAAAACATAACGCCGAAATGTTGCAACTGTGCAAAATATTTCATTAATCAAAAATGGGGTTAAAACACATGTTGCTGAAGCGGCCGGCGGCAAAACGTAGTGTGGAACTTTAAAATTATGTATTTGGATGTCAGATATTTCTTTGTTCTCATAGCAATTTGTGTTTTTGATCTTGTTTTGAAATCTTTTGAATCCCATAGCACAATATATATCTGCTAAGGAGTTTTTAGTCGATACTGATATGTATCATTATTTGCTAATTGTTCTTAACCAAAAAAATCTTAACTTATAAAGACCGACGGGATTTTGCCCTAATATATAGTAAACTTAAAGCTGTACAAAATATTTAATATTTCAAATGTTTGCTATTTGCCTAACTTAAATATGCTCATCTTATTGAACGGAAAATTGTTTCCATATCTTAAAAAAATAATGCCCTAGAAAACCAACTCGCGGAAGAGTTTAATCTCAATCAACTACACTTAGTCCACAACGTATCCGTACAGCAAGCTAATTTTAGTGTTTTTAAAAAAAAAGTACTAGGAATTAATGTAAAAACCAAAGTGGTAACATTGAAAAAACTTAGTTTCCATCTTTACCTTTTTACCAAATTTAAAAAAAAAATTGTGATTGTGATTTTCAAAATACTTGTTTAATAATAATTAATAATAAATGTTTTATCTCAGAATCAACAAAAAAAAAAAGCTGCTGTACGGAGACTTTTTGGACTATGTGTAGGTATATACTACCAATTTTTGGATTCATTTCCTATAAAATGAATTCCCTTATTTGTGTTACCAAATCCCAGCACAAAATGATCTATATGTTCAGAATAAACTAAATATCAACTTTTGTAAAAAAAAAAACATTTGAAGGGTGTTAGTTTATTTCATTCGGTGGAAATTTCTAATTTAATAAGAGCCAAAAGCTATTGACTTCCACTAAACTGATTAATGGATTTGCATTTTATATCAGACAACTTTTTCCTACTTCGAAAAGTCACACGATTATGAAAATTTCTCCTAAGTGAAATTGAAACTTTACTAATAGAGTTTTTAAATCGCCAAACTCGTTTGATTTAGTTAATATTTAATTGTGGTTTTGGTTAATACTTGTTTCTCGTAAGTATAGGTACATCATAATTTTTAGTTTCAAACAAATATAGGTACCTACTTTGTGTTTTTATGTTGCGAATATAATTAAACTACTAATTTGCAAAACTTTAAAACTTTAGTAAAAATCTAAACCAGATTAAAAAAAAAATGTAAATAAATTGTGGTAACTTTAAAAAATTGGATATACAGAAAAATTGTTTGTCAAACATTTCTCAAAAACTTCATCTAGATGTTTTTCTACATCAGTAATGTTCAAGCTGTTGTTAAATTATAAATTAAAGTTAAATTAAAAAATGGAAAATGCCAGTGTTATTAGACCCAATTAAAAATGATATTTCCATCTTAAGGTGCGTGTCCATTTGAGAGTACTCCTGCTAGTTAACTCTCGAGAGCAACTCTCGACTGTCCATTTGAGAGCCAAACTTTAGAAATTTTGCTATCGCGAGCTCTAGCTCTCTGCTAGAATGTTGAGAGTTTTCTTGCTGAGGGTACTCTCATAATTGTGTCCACTTGATAGTTGGCCATGTATATTCTTGCAATCGAAAAGTTGCAGCTGCTTTAATTATCGGCATTGTTCTTAAAAAAGAAAAAAGAATACAAAAAAATGGTGGGTCAAACCGTGGGTAGATCGTCGTAACCAATTCGGTGCAGGGTCTGCTCTTTCAAGAAAGCTTCAAATTGAAGATCCTCAACAATTTCGAAATTTTTGCCGTTTGTCAGTTCGTGAAAATAAATTTTTGATACAAAACGTTGGACCCATCATTTTTAAAAAAAGATACCCAATTAAGGGAAGCCATACCAGTACGCGAGCGTATACTGGTAACACTTAGATTTTTAGCATCCGGTAAGCATATGAATCGCAAATCATTTTCGAAGGAAAGACTAAAAGTTAGTTGTATGATCTGTGCTGTGCAGTGTGCAGGTGATTCATACGACAGCCTTCAATACCTTTTTCGGATTCCAGTATGTACAATAGGAAGAATTGCCATGTTTACTCTCGACAGCTACTCGCAAAATACGAACTGTGTTGGTATTCCGCGAGCTTATCTCGGATAGTGGTGAGCACATGTGTCCACTTGCGAGTGACTTTCAAAAAGATCGAATGTCGAGAGTAATTAGTCAACTCTCCCTGAGCTACTCTCCAGACTATGTCCACTTGCGAGATCGCTCTCGAGAGCAGCTTGAGAGCGACTCGCAACGCAACACGTTTACTCTCAAATGGACACCCATATTTACATACAAATTTATTTAAGCATATTATTTATGCATCGACCTAAAACGTTTCTTTCGAAACCAATTTTTTTAATACTTTAAGCTCATTGTCATATTTAATTAACAGGAAAGTTGATTTCAAATACTTGACATTTTTGCTTGATGTGAAAACATGCATTGTACGAAAAAATTTCAAGTAAAGTTTTAAAAATTAAATTGTTAATAACAAAATATTCTTCGATTTACCATTTGAAATTATTCACGCCTCGCCACTGCAACTTATAGCTTATCATTTACAGGAAGTTTTAGATTTTAGCAGAAAATATATTAGGTAAATAAATTAAGTTACAATGAGTAGGTATCTACAAAAAGTATACACAAAATATATTTTTCCGTTTCTGCTCGAATATTTGCATAAACGAATTTCGAAGCTCTTTTTTATTTAATTAATTTAAAAACATGACACAAATTACATTGGAACTATACCTAATAAATAAATCTAACTTAAAACTTCATTCTAAAAGAAAAACAGTATTTTTTCCTTCCATGTTGAAAGAATTTTTAATTTTGTTAATTTTTTACCGATTTTAGATTTTCATAAAAAAAATATTTTTCTAACTTTTTAAAAATTTACATAAATATACCAATGTTTATAAAAATATTTTCTTTAAATATATGTATAAATAGATTTCGAATACAAAAATTTTGTTAGCATTTTTTAGTTTTGAAGTCCGTTTTTGTTTATTTTTTAGATTTTTGTTTTGTTTGACCACATTAAAATTAAAAGCCTTTGTTTTATTTTTTATCATAATTCATTAAGTTATCATTTATAAAAATCATAGTATAATATAATAATAATCAAACCTGAAGAATTATGTTCTATCATAACAACAAGTGTATATCCTGAACAATGGAAAATAGCGAAAATTGTACCTGTTCCAAAGACCTCTAAAGGAGACGAATTTAGACCAATCTCGATACTACCATTTCTATCAAAGGTTTTCGAAAAGGTCATTCAAAAACAGATCAACGAGTTCCTTGATTTATCTAATTTACTGACATCTAAACAATCAGGATTTCGTAAGAAAAATAGTTGTATAACGACATTGTTAAGTGTTTCCGAAGATATAAGGAAAGCTATTGACGAGGATAATGTTACATTTTTAATACTTCTCGACTTTTCGAAAGCTTTTGACATGGTCAATCACGACATACTTTGTGAAAAGCTTCTCAATTTGTTCAATTTTTCTACGCACGCGGTCAAACTCTTATTCTCGTATCTTACAAGTCGAATTCAAACAGTAACACTTAACAACACGCTATCTGATTTTGTATCTGTCGTTAGTGGCGTCCCACAAGGTTCAATTCTGGGACCTATGCTATTTTCAATATATGTCAATGAACTTCCTTCGATCTTAAATCATTGTTCAATACGTATGTATACTGATGATACCCAACTCTACTTAAGCTGCCCGTTGGGTCTTATTGAACACCATGTAGCCTGTATAAATGAAGACTTGTATACATTAGAACGCTGGTCACTTGAAAACGGTCTAATCCTGAACCCAAATAAATCAAAGAGTCTTGTTATTTCAAAAAGCAAAATTGATTTGTCTTACTTTCCCCCAATCTTGTTAAATGAATGTCCGATTTCTCTTGTAGATTCCGCTAAAAACTTAGGAGTTGTTTTTAACCGCAGCCTTACCTGGACGAACCATGTAAATAACACCATTGGTAAATCGTATGGTGTCCTTCTAACGCTATGGTATAGTCAACACTTTATTCCAAGACATGTTAGAGCCATTACTTGTGAAAACACTGGTTTTACCTTTGATTACATACGGTTGCGAAATCTTTTGCTTCTTTAGATTACGAAAGTAAAAGAAAATTAACAGTTGCTTTTAATAGTGCCATACGATATGTTTACGGGCTACGACGCACGCTACGATAGTGTTTCTCAATATTCAAAGCAATTTCTTGGAATGTTATTTGAAAAATTTTTAAAGTTCCGAACAATTACCTTGTTTTCTGATATACTTTTAACCCGTCAGCCTGAGGATCTGTACAGTAAAATAATCTGCCTTAATTCAAATAGATCTCTAGATCTTGGAATTCCGCGTTTTCGTTGCCTGACATCCGAACGCCAATTTTTTGTGTACTCAGTAAGAATTTGGAATTCATTGCCAAGAGAGATAAGAAATATAAGCAACACGAAGCAATTAGGAAAAGAACTTAAACTATATTATTGTAATTCTTAGTTTATTTAGCACCAATCAATGTATAAAAATAAAAATATGTAACACTTGAATTTCAATCAAACCTGTAGCATTTAACACATCGCTAGCTTCACTTTTTTATAAGATATTGTATCTTACAGTGTAAGCTTTTCATAGATAAATAAAAATACTAAATACTAAATATTGTTGTCCAGCATGGTATGGTCTAACTATTTAATTTGGATGAGATATAAAAGCATTCCTAGATTACAAAAGTTTTCTAAATATGCCATATTTAAGAGCTAAAACACAATAGTTTAAAGCGTAGGTTTGTAAGAAATTGTTTTCAAACGTATAACTTTATTTTCAAAAATAAAATATACTTTTCTTGTATCCATTTCTATTTATGGTAAGAACGCTAAACAAATTCAAAAATCCAGAAAATGAGAGAGGATCTGATATGAAGAAATGCCGGGCTTTTTTGAAGAAGTTTTTTCGAACTAAATTTTCGGGAGTCCATTATTACTATCAGTCTGCTTACTCGTATTTTGATCTTAAAGGAGTCAACAAAACTTAAAAATTTAGAGAGAAAAATATTCGGTTCTTGAATTTAAGGAAATAGGTACATAGTTTCTCTAAAAAAAAAAACAAATTAAGGTAAACAAATAAGTTGAGAAGAAACGTTTGTGTGGCACTCACAAATTACACGTTTCAGAATCTCTTTTCACTTCAAATCTCAAGAGATTCAAAGCTTTTATATCAATAAATATGAAACGTTTATTATGTTTTTCAATTAGCCATTAGTTTAACAAAAGTGTCACTTTTGCTGTTTTTGGGACATTTATATTATTGAAATTCGTGTTTAAATATTAGTTCTAGAGCATCCAAAGCAAATTCACTTCAAAAGTAGATTTATTTAATTTTTTAAGATATTTTGTATTGAATTTGTGCTGCGTTTTTGGAATAGGCTGAATTTCCGATTCATATTATGTTCTTGGTCCAGTCCTAAGTACCCCCCTCCTGGATCCGCTATTAGATATTCTCAAAAACTTGGCGTCCACCTTAAAGAAATAATGTTTTACTTTGATTTTAATAATAATAATGTTATAATTATCTGAATTAAGTATTTTTAATTACCTTTTACCTACCTACCTATGGCTTTTGTTCAAACAAATTACTTCTAATTGGCTTTAACAATAGTTTTGAAAATCTCTTTATTCTTTATTATAAATAAGGTACCAAAATTTGTTTAAACTTTATTTGTAGCTTAGTCAAAAGTATGCTTTATTCAACTTCCCAATAAATTGTACAATTAAATATTTTGTATATAGGTAACAGTTATTATTATTCATTTTTCTCTCTATGCACAATTAATTAATTTAAAATGCGTGAAAGTGTTATTGTATGAGACGTTTATATAGCTTATAAATAAATATGTTTTCCAACCGAATAATCTATTATATTCAACAATTTTATTTTGTATTTACCTACCTTGTTTTATCTTTTTGATTTTTTTTGAAAAACACATTGAGAAATTAGAATGGGTAACCAATTATTTGCATGTTTACCTACCAAAGGTATGTATAGATTCAGTATTCCTAATTTCTATTCCTATAAGTATTATAATATTTTGTTCTCAGATTTGTCCAGATAATTTGAGAAAATTGTTAGCTAATTTCTGAAAAGCTCCCGTCGCGTCGCCGTCGTCGTCTCGTATAAATGTTGTTTAAATGAAAAAAAAAAGTTCCTGCATGGGTAAACATTCAATTATTAATATCTATGATTATTTGAAAAATGTTGTGTTTTGTTTTTGTATGTGTGTTTTCATTTTATAAGAGAGGAAAAGGGAATATTGGAGGTATTTTAAACTGTTATCACACGCTATATTTAAAGTGATTTCTAATTGTTAAAATAAGTTAAATATTTGTGAAAAAGAAATTCTGTAAAAATATTTACAATTAGACATCATGTTAAAAATTTAATTCAGTAGATAAGGTTGATTATTTAATTGGAAATGTTAATAAAATAGGAAGGTACAAAAATGTCTGTATAATAATAATCAAAAATTATATACGTTAATTTACTTTAATTATACATAAATAGTTGTTTAAATAAGAAATTTTATCAATAAAACAAAATTGAAATTAATTAATTAATGAATGAACAGAAGTAATTAGTAAACGGTCTGAAGTAATTATATGCAAATATAATTTTTTATTTAATGAAAAACAGGAAGAAATTATTTTATACAAATTTTTTTTTAAACGACCGTAATTATTTTAATGAAACTTTAGTTGTAAGTTAAACAACATTTTTTCAAGAACACAAATTTTCACCTTACAAGTGACAAAATATCAATAGTAGCTATATGATTACTAGGAATGAGAATGAGAAATGAATTCTGTTCATGTTTCACATGTTTCGAATGAGAGTTTTCCATCCACTTTCTCCATTTAAAATTGCAAAACATTCTTCAGCTGTAAAAAAAACTTTTATTAAAATATAATCTTCGGATTTCCTGTATTATTGGACAAAAAGCTAAGAAATGCGAAATATTTTCAGCCTGATTAAGGTTACATAGTAAACAATTCGGATTCAAATCATTTCTGTGAGGTCTATAATTGAGCTCAAGCATTTCAACGTGCATTTTAAAGATTATAGACTTATCTCATTGGCAGTAAACTCGCTTCGAAAATAGTTGTCATACTCGAGACATAAGTTGAGTTTAGAGTAAGCTGTTCTTGTAATAGACTCTCTTGCCCGGGTTATTGATTTTTGATATATTGTTTCATCTATAATAGAAATAAGGTCATAAAGTTCGTTTCTAAGTGCTTCTAAATTATCAATACTTAGTGACAACGGATAGTTATATTCTGATGCCAAATCAAACCTGCCTTTAAAAGGAAAGTACCTACGCCGCGCGCCGTAGAGCTATCAAAATAATCTTTTTCTGAACATTATTATTATGTCTACACGCATGACTTTAACAATATAGTCTGCGTTAGCGTTAGCTTTGAGGTTTTTTAAGTAAACTGGAGGCAGGCCAGATTCAATGTAAATAGCGTAGTTTGGTGTATTAGAATGGAGTCTGAAAATACGTTTGAAAAAGTACCAATGGACTAATTCGATTACTTCTAATTCCTTGTATCCATAAACTTCATTAGCATATATAAGAGCGAACTTTTGATAGTTGTCTCAAATACTTAAAATTTATTCGACGCATCTATATGTACACGGAAAGAAATACATTGCCAATATTACAATGTCAGAATGGGTGTGAACGCAATACTGTATGGCTTAGAAGATTTCCATTGGATAAAAAGTTGTAAGCATAGTTAATTCGGCCATACTTAGAATAGTAACGTCGACAATAGTTATAGCCGATACGCCAATGCCAGTATGGGAGTCAGGCCCATACTGACTGGCGGCATGTACCATGCTCCTAGCTGAAAAGTCTATACATTATTGTTATGTCCCTTATACTTATACTATTGACAGCAATGCAATAAGGGTATCGGTTATCACGCCATAAATTATCGCGGGAAAAACTAGTAGCATTGCGATATCTCCGATACAGTATGGGGCTGAAGGCAATGCTGTCTCGTCAAACGTACTTTGCGCCCTTGTGTTACAAGCAAAGATTGTGGTACCAAAACAGTATAGTACATAATCCCATACTTATAGGAGTTGTTGCAAGACAATGTAGGAATATCACCGATACTCTTTTAGTATGGGACTCCAGGCCATACTAGCATTGTCGTAAATGCCATACACTTCTTTCCGTGTAGAGTTACTTTTGAAGAGGTTTGACCACATACAATTGATAGCTGCTTTTGCTACCTTCACTTTGTCTTTAAAATGAGCTCCAAGATTTAAGACAAGGTGCCAGTTACGATTAGTCCTGTTACTGCGGTTTTGAGATCTAAAAACCATTATCTTTGACTTTGAAGTATTTATTTTAAGGTCCCAAGTATCGCAATATTGTTTTAATTTGTTAAACTGGAGCTGCAAAGTCTCTGGATTATCGGTTAGAATGACAAGGTCATCTGCATATAAAAGCAACTTGATAAGTACATCTCCAAAAATAACACCACCTGGAATTTGATCTTCGATGTCATTGATGAAGAAAGAAAAAATCAAGGGACTCAAAATGCAACCCTGTGGATCTCCCGTTTCAGATTTAAATTGATTTGACAATCTCATACCAATTTTTACTACTGAATTTGTATTTAATATTAGTTGTTCATATATTCTTATGAACTTTGTAGACAAGCCTATACCTATCTGTAAGTTTGAAAAGTAGTAACTTTCTGTTTATATAGTTTCAAAGGCGGCTTTGAAATCTACAAAAAATGCATAGAGATTCTTTTTTTTATCAATAAAACGTCTAGCAACACTCGTTAAAGTAAAAATTTGGTCTATTGTAGAGAGATTTGCTCGGAACCCAGCTTGGAAACAACTTATTTTAATATTCCTTTCAACCCAGGAAACAAGCCTTAGGTACCTACAGTAATCGAGTGAAAATTTTCCGCAGAGAACTGAGAACAGACATTTCGGTAGGTAAGAATCGACGCAGAGACATAGGGTCCAGGGACATAACGCCCAACTTTTTTTTTTGGGGGCTTATGTCTCACTTCGGTGGGACATAAAACCGAAATTGAAATTGGGCCTTAAGTCCTACTCAAATATGACCTAAATCCCAAATTTGTTTGTTAAAAATGGGACATTGTCCCCAAATTTTTGTAGAGCCAAAAAAGAATAAAAGGTTTTTGTATTTCAATACAATGACCAATAATTTTTTGGTACGGTGATAATACAAAAATATCAACAACTTCTTTTAATAAAAGTACCTTCTCAGGATTTTAACTCCCTTTTTCGGGTTCACACCCGCTAACGCAACTCCGTTGCTCCACTTAGGGTATGTAAAGTCGCCAGGCAGGCGCCTATATCAACAACTTCTTTCAATAAAAGCACCTGTGGGTGGCCCGCTTCGCGGGATCTCAGGATTTAAACTCCACAAAACAAAGTCTTGTGGTATTGAAGTGCTCCAAGTTTTGTCATTTGGTGATTCTTATTAAGTGGGACATTAGCTCCAACATTTTTATTAGGGGCTTCGGTCTTACTTGGGTGGGACTTAGGGCCCAAATTAGATTTCGGCTTTATGTCCCACTCGGGTAGGACATAAGCCCCAAAAAACAAAGTTGGGCGTTATGTCCCTGGGCCCTATGTCTCTGCGCCGTCGTTAGGATCTCCCTTTTTAAAAGTCACAGGAATGTATGAAGATCGGAAGCTATTTGGAATTGTCTCATCTATAAACATCTTGTTTATTAAAAGTAAAATTTGTTCTAGAAATTTCGGGCTGGCATTTTTGTAGAACTCGACCGGTATGCCATCTAAACCCGGAGCCTTATTATCCTTAATTTTTTTTCAAAGCCACTATTAGCTTTAGCATTAAAAATCGGGAATCTTACTCATCAAAATAAGTAAATGGTAGTGCAAAACTTATGTTCATTTGTACAGGTTCTGCTGTGAAAAGTGTTTTGAAGTAATTAGTCATTATATGCACAAAATTTGTGATGTGCACTGTAAAGTTCTGGCCATCGTTTTAAAAGAAGTTTGGACCAAATATTCCACCAAACCATTCAACACACTAAACAGTCAGTGTTTGTGGATGTAATGCTGGCTTAAGATACACTTGAGGGTTATCAAAACTCGCCAAAACCAAAATACTGCAGTTTTGTTTATTGATGTATCCATTCAACCAAAAGTGAGCATCATCTCTAAAAATTCGCACGAACATGTCTTTTAATTTTAATTTGGAAGAATTGGTCATGTTGAGATGCCATACCAAACTAAAAGTAAATCACTATAAACGGCTGAAAAAATGACCGCCAGTTAAAATAGTGTTGCCAACTTAAAGTTATATATTGGAACCAAGCCCGGATTAAAGAAAATGGTGGCCCGTGGCTATTTCAAATTTGAGACCCCCTGAAAAGATATTAAACCCAAGCAAGCCAACCCCTCATAACCCAGAACGTCTTAAACCCCAAGCGAGTCAACCCAATAACCCAAAGCGTCCTAAACCCCAAGCGAGCCAACCCAATAACTCGGGGCGCTAGGAGTCCACGCTCTCAGAGACGATGCGCCTTTTTGCGGTTTCACTCCAATATTTCTTTCCAGACATTTTTAAAATCACTAAATATTTGTCACTAAATACTAATCACTTTGAATACAATTCAATTAAAGAAGTCAACTAGTTGTCAGAGGCAGTCGTCAAAAATTCGCGTAAAGTTGAATTTTGCACACGGGAGGGTTTCGGAAAATTCAACTTTACGTACGTTGTGTCGAAAAATACGATTAAATACTTCTGCGGCAAAATTTATTTCGCCATTTTTCGCTTGTTAAATTCAAAATGGACTCGTGGAAATTAACAATTCTAAATTTTACCACATTTATTGTATCGAAATGTACTTTAACGCTCAATTCGCACATCTCTCTTAATCAAGAATAAATAAGATACTCGAGATAATTACAAATTAGTCCAGCATATTTCCACACTTCGCAAAAAAAAAATACGAGGCATAGAATTCATTTTTTTTTTCAATCAGGAAACCCTTTGCTGAGTTAGGCTGCATGGATTTAATATTTTTTGAGTTTAAAGTTTTGGGTTAATAGCGCCTTAGGCTATTCGGGTTTGACTTTTTGGATATACTAGCGAGTTGAGCTATGTGGGTTTAAATTTATAGCTATAGCTTTCGAGTTTGGATTTAGTATTGTCAACTAATTTTGGTTTTTATTTTTGGGGTTTATTAGATTGTACAGTTAGAATATCGCGGTTTTACGGTTTAAATTTCTTAATGGAATGGGGCCTTCGTTTCCGCAGGGCCTGGGGCTGCAGTCCCCCCTAGCCCCCCTATTAATCCGGGCCTGATTGGAACTTGTTTTCTTTGGGCAATTTTCTAAGATTCTGTTTCAGAAATTATCAAAGCAGTTGTTTTTCAAAAAATTCACAACCTTAAAAGATATATGTGAACTATCTACCTTCTTGCCTTCAAAAAGTTCACCTTATGGTATAAACGACAATACTCGTTATTTTCTTACACTTATTCTTTGATAGAATGTCAACTTAATTCGGACACAAATTCTTATAAGATTAATATCAGCTCAAAATCTAAAATTCTCACTTGAACCATTGAACAGTAAAAATTGAACAAAACACATCAAAATCATATTACATATAAAAATTTAAAACATGTGCTTCAAATTGAAATTTAATTAAAATTGTTTTGTTCCCGCTCTCTATACAATATGTTACAAATAAACCCAAATTTTTGTCAAACATGTCAATCTCCTATCGACATATTGATTACAAACACGAGAAAAAACCTATAAATATATTCCAGTAGTTTGATGTCTTGTTGATGTCAATTGTCGTTTATGCCTCGTTTTCCCAATCCCTTGATTGATTCAACAGCGGAAATGTAATGTCATCGAAATCTATCTAACTGACCAAAAATAAAAAAAACAAACAAAGATACAAATTCAAACTTCCAAATACCTAAGATATATAACTTACCTACAGAATGTAAGACCTTTAGAGGAAAGAAATATATATAGAACAAAATTAAAAAAACATAACACAATATTTTTTAAGACGAACATAAGAAAAAAACAACAAGTAATAAGAAAAGTCAAGAAAAACTGCGCGTTCTCTTATAATCTGATTACGAGATTAATGTCTTAGGTATATCAACGTATTGATCGTTACGTATGATGGTTTAAAGAACCAGGGAGCTAAAGCATACCTATACAGAGCATCTCGCCTTATAAAAGAAAAATTCAACCATCAATGGACATAATATGACGGTTTGTGATGATGACGATGACGACGAAGGTGAAGATGAAGCATGCATCACCCTTAAAGGTCTCCATATAAAGACCAGTCGGTCGGTCTTGGTTTGCACGTCCCAGCCACGTCGAACGGCACCAGCTTAAAAATATAAACAAAATTTGACATTAACTCTCGTTTTGATATCATTTTAATCTCTCACGATCGATAATTTGTTGCACAAAATTGTTGATGTTGCATTTTTGTTTGCAACAATGTTGTACTCGTTTGCTAATTCCCAGGTGAAGAAATTAATGCACACGCATCAGCATATAGGCTTAAAAAATGAAACAACTCAAATGTAAAAATAAAAATTAAAAAATTAACACCCTTCGTTTAAGCCGTTTATACTCTCGTTCATACTTTTAAGGATCGATCGATTAAGCATCACATAATCAAGTGGCAGTGAAGCATTTAAAAGGCGCTCATATAAGGAGTGGTGTATCTTTCACTATTTATTAGTGTCCTTCAGCATCTAGGTGCCAATTAATATGTCACACAAAGTCTCAAGAGACAATAAAACCCCTATAGATACACCACTGCCGGCCGCCGCCATCGCCATTGGTCGTTCGGGCTAACCATCAGGATCCCCTTTGTGGTATTTGGCCGTGATAATAATTGCCAAATGTAAAATCCATGTTCCAGAGAAATTTATATCGCAAAAGACGAGATACTATTCGTGCGTCCTCCTACCCGAAGGGGGAATTTATTACTTATTTGTGTGTAGATATATCTGGGGAATGTTGAGTACCAAAAGACATGGTATTTGTTATACAAAATATCCAAAGCCCCATCACATAGAAGGTTTCTGCCAAACGCGGGATTGGAATTGAAATCGGGATCAGAATCGGGATGGATGTATATACCTATCTATCTTCATACATAGCATAGCATAGTGAGCGAAAGAACGTCGACGACGACGACGATGGCGACTTGGTCTCAATTAAGCCGCGTGCTCGTGTCCAAGTGAATTTCTTTCGCCTTTTGTGCCATGTGCTGTATGCTGGGCTGTTATACTGGGTGCTGGTGCTATAGTGTTGGGATTTTTATCGTCTCGCACCCTCTTGGCTTGGCTTATGGCACATTGGCCACGAGCGGCCAACACAACATCTTTCAGCAAAGATCCGGCCTCAACCTATACACTTAGGTAGGTTATAGGTATTGTCTTATAGGTTATATAGTATCCAGATCGAGACCAAAACATCAGAGAGGAACGACGACTATACAACGACGACGACGACCAAAAAAGATAAAGCCAAACGTAAACAGCGATACAGGCAATTAATAAATGAACGAATATTGGCCATCGCAGGGTTGTAAAACAAATAAACGAGTTTTTGGCACGGTGCGGCTTTTTGTTAAGGCCTGATATATGAACATAAAGGCCAAGAGATGATGCAAATAATATAGTTCTGATTCATTCATCAAGTTGAGTTTTTGACAGGTTAACAATCTTGATTTGAGCCGAAACAAAAAATATGTATATCATTTGAATTTATAATAAATATGTACTTCTATATTATATAACACATGTTTGGGATTATGAATGTGAAGCAACAGAAAATATTTTACCTGCTGTTGTTATAATTCTTTAAGAAAAGTTTATTGATGACAAAATTAAAATATGACCCATGTTCATATTTTTTTTTTTTTTTTTCAATTTCTTGTTAGATATAATATATCTAGATAGTTAACCGGGGACACACCCTTTGACTTATACTTTCGGAGCCAATGAGAAAAGTTTAAAAGAAAAATTACCCATTATCAATTAACAAACATGACCTTGTTTTATTACGGGGTCGCATGCTAAGTTTTGGACTCGAAATATGTTATTATTTTATAATTTACTATACTGTTTCGCTAAGGACTTATGATGTTTTTGAAAGGCAAATCCATTGACTTCTAATGAAAAATTTCTGCAACCGCTTTTAGTAAATATATTCTTTACTTCTTTAAAACGCAAAACAAAATTGAACTACAGTGTTTTAGTGTAATTTAGTTGTTTTTGGCGTTTCTTTTTTTGTTAATAGAAGTTAAAGGAGCTAGTAATAGTTGTTATATGATATGATCATTGAAACCAATCATTTTTTTTTTTTGACAGGAGAAAATATTCAAAAGACACTTGACCACCTCTTCATCAGGACCAATCTTGAGGGATCGACTTCAGATTTTTCTTTCTTAACTTTGTAAAATCACTTTGGGGGAAGTTTAAACTTTTAATACTTTCCCATGTTTTTTTAGACCATAAGCTAATGAGGCTTGGTTCTTCTTAATCTCCGAACATGGTTTCTTGTATATTCAAGACGGACTCCATTTCGGAATTAGTATGACTTTGCAGTCTCTGGTTGTGCGATACAGCGTATTTTTGAACAACTTCTGTAACCATTTATATTTGTAAGTCGCGATGTTGATCGGTATTTCTTATATACCAAAGTGCATTAACAATTCCACGAAGGACTTTGTTTTGGAATTTTTGGATGCTTTCGGTATTTGTTTACTTTGTACAGCCACATAATTGGATTCCATAGGTTCAAACAGGCTTTAGTACTTGATTATACAGCATTATTTTGTTTTGGATTGATAAATCAGAGTTGTTACCAAGTAACCAGTACAACCTACTCTAAACAATCGGTCTGAGATTTACGATTTTAATATTTCAAAGTACTGCCTGGGTAGATCCCTTTGCAGTTTGTACCTACTCAAGTCCCTCATGCCAAACCTTGTCAAAAGCTTGAGCAACATCTAAGAAAATAGCTGAACATACTTGTTTTTCTTCTAATGCTTTTTCTATATTACATCCGATATTCTATGAACTTGGTCTATCGTGGAATTTTTATTTTTAAAGCCAAAGTGATGGTTTGGGATTAACCTTCTTTCTTCTATGATTTTGCTAAGTCTCTTCAGAAGCAGTTTTCCAAAAGCAGTTTTCAGAAGCAGTTTTTCAAAAACTTTTGCAATAATTTGGTATAAGCGATATTGGTCTGTAAGACGTCACTTCTGCAGGTGGTTTACCTTGCTTTGGTATGACAATTACTTCAGCAATTTTCCAATGGTGTGGGACATACCGGTGCTTAAGGCATGCATTCATTATATATTGGAGTTTTATGAAGGCTTTCAATGGCATTTCTTTCATAACCTGAGCAGTAATTAGATCGTAACCTGGTGATTTTTTATTTGATAGTTGATGTAAACACATACTTTTTATTTCTTTAAGTCTTACAATTGGTATTTCACTTTCATCTATCTTATCAACAAACTGTAAGCTATTTTCAGCCGCGTTTGATGAGTATCATTGAATTTGTTGGACATAGAGATCATTGAAAATTTATTAATTGAAACAAATTTTCTTATTTAAATCTACCGGAAATTAGTTTCTGTTAATAAAGTTTTTTTTTTCAATAAAAACACACTTTATCAAACCCATTCATTTTTTAAAGTTATTTTAAAAAAATTTTCAATAATAAAACCAGTTGATTTTAAAGTTCACAACTTTGAACATAATCGTAATTTGTACTCACACCAATATCAGTTTTACTTTCAATGATCAACTCAAACTTTATAAATAAACAATGAGGAAATGCTTGATTTCAGTCAAGGAATCTTTTATTCAATAACAGACATTTTCAATGATTGGTTTCAATGATGAAAATCAATGATAGCTATAATTGGCCCCTGCACAAATATGTGTTTGATATAGTAATCTCCCTGTGGCGGGATGGTTAATGCGCAGGACTGTCTTACCAGAGGTTTTGGCTTCAAACTCTGTCTTCGTGAAATATGATTGTCCAGAAATATTCTTTTTCACTTCACTCCACATTGCATTGATCAAAAGAGTAAAATTCAGTATAGTCCAATATTACTCAAGAAAAATCGAAAAATAGCGATGTTTTAAATATTTTTGCAAAAGCTATGTCACATCACTGACAAAACTTGACTTCAAAGTCTCATACCCCCTAAAAGAGTATTTTCTTAGTAAGTTGAGTTAGTGGTTGATTATGATCGCAGAATTTTGATTCACTGTTTAAGAAACATTTAACAGGTTTTAAAATTAAAGTGTTGTTCAAGACGAAAATGAAAGTAAAACAATATAAAATATATGTTGTTTAATGTTACACGTTTGACAAATCAGTTTCTAGATTTATAAAATTTGTTTGAAAAACAGAAACATTTAGATATGCATAGAACCACTTTTAACGGATGCGACTTCAACTTTGAACTTATTTTTTGGATAATGTTCGCTTCATTATTTCAAAATCGACTGAATTTGCATTGATTTCTTAAAAAACGATTCTCTTTGACGAAGAAATAGAATTGAAAAATCATCATCTATTAAAAGATATTTGAAGACCTTTGGGGATTTGATCATAAGCTGCTTTAAAAATAATTCAAATTGAGGAATTAAAATACGAAGCATTGATTGTCGGTTTATCTGAAACTATCTTTATCTATTCTTGTTAAAAAAACACAGTGTTTTTTTATTTTATTTAATTTGTTCAAAGTGTAACTTTTGTATAGGTTGTGTATGACGATATTGCAACATGTTTTTCCTTTTAAAAAAATTCGTAAATATCCTTTGTTTTTTTTTTTACTTTTTTGTTTGAATTTTATTTAAAATTTATCTTCGTTTTGTTCATTCTGCGTAAAAATCAATTAACCTAAGAACACAAATCACATGTGTAATCTTTAAACTAATTTAAAGGCACGCAACTTTGCAACATTGTTGCACATAAAACAAGAAAACATCAAGGAATATCATTGTGAATAAATTTATGTGCATAAATATAATTTTAAACAATGACACTGCATATATGTATGTATATTGCAACATATTACAATGTAAAACAAAAGTTACAATTATAATTCTCTTAAGATAAGTTAATGTATTTACATATATAAGAAGTAGGTATAGATGATGTTGTAAAATGTATATCCATAGATTAGTTGGGTTTAGATAAAAACATTATTTAAAAATACAATATTCATGTTTATATACATACTCAAATCTAGAAGAACAGAAAAAGCTATACGTACTTATGAACGTATGCATATTCAAGTGATATGTGAATAAAGGTGTGAATGATTTAATCAAAATTTAAATTTCCACCAAAAGAAATATTAGCTCATGAAATGTTTTTTGTTGCTTAATAAATTGAGAAAACAAGAACGCAACAAAAATAACAAAAAGATACAAAAAAAGGTAGAAAAGTATATAAGTACTTAAAAAAAAAAGAACTAAAACTGACAACACAAAACGGGGAGAAAAGAACTCAATTTTCCGCAATGGTGGAGAGAGCATGTTCCTTTTGCAGCAAAGCGCAGCAACAGAAATGCAACATAGATGTATATAAATAAAAAAGCAACTTATTGCCATCACAATTGCATCGTGTTAAGCTGAGCAGAGTTTTTCATGTTGTTGTTGTTACTACGTATACTTTATATACTTACGAGTTTGAATATTGTGCTTTTTGTTTTTGTTGTTGTTGTTCGTTTATCTACATAAATACATCCCCATTGCAGCAAAGTTATATATCGTTCGTTTATCTGCACATCTGGCGGTTAAATGAAATGCGCATGTTTAATGAGCTTCAAATCGTATTTTGGATTTCCTCTTGTGTTGCTTTAAGCACGGTGGCATGGCAGACGCAGCAGCGCAAACAATTTACCACCGGCAAACTTCATCCAACAGCTTATCATATGTATACGTACATTGTACACTGTATAGAGTACATAAATCTATGGTTGCCATATCACTAAGAAAAAATCCTGTCATTATCTTATTTTTTTTTTAAACATTTCGTTACTGGTTTCAGAAAATAATGGGTCTCCTAAATTCTTCCGCCAAAAGAAGTCATTTAATGAAATTCTGTACATCCATAACATCAAATTCAAGAAACATTACATTTTTTTTAATCAACTTAACCCATATATTAAACATGCAACATTTCATCAGATTCATATACAAAATGTATCTAAACATGAATCTAATTGAATTCAATATATGAAATAGTTTGACGATAAAGTATAATATGTATTAGCAAAAGTGGTAACCAACATGTGCTTAAATTCATCACGGATGCTCACGACTTGTTGTAGTTTATTAAGCCAAAACACTCTAAAATAGGAAATAATTAGTTATGTCTTGCATTTATCGGACCGCATACGGTGATCTAGGAAGTAATTTAGTGCGCTTTGTTTTAATATTTGTATGTGTTTGGGGCAATTTACGGTAGAATTGAGCGTGTATGATTTTTTTTTAGTACCTGCTGATTTTCCGTTTAAAATATTGTATTTCTACTTGTCTTATATATATTTAGATCATCAAGTTATACATGTTTAATAATATACAAAGTGAGATGCATGTTTATAGTAATATACATTTCTTTGCATTTATGGTTTGATATTCACATATCGTTTGATATTATTAGCACAATTATTTACTGTTGATTATTTGATATTCCTTTTATTTATTTATTATTATGCTTTCAACTATTAAAAAGACAACTTTATTTTATTATGTGAGAATTAGGCCATTTAACACTAATATTTCAAATATTCTCTTATTAATGGAATACAAACCAGGCAATGGATAAAAAGCTAGAGTTTTTTCCTCTTGAATTCTGTATGACCAAAATAATTTTTTGTTTGGTCATAATTCTCTATAGGTACCTTAAATTTTCTAATATACAATAAGTCAAGACTACTGTATTACAAAATAGTGCAGATATCGGTAATAATAACAATTTTCCTTAGATCCGTTCTTTAACTTTTTTAGAATCAATAAAACATTGCAACAATGTTATGACATCTTATATAAACGAAATCGTTTTGATAATGTATATATAAGGTGCACTTTAAAATTATTAGAATAGCACCGGCAGAATTTTGACTGTACTCTATAACGAAGCCAACAAGGATTTTAAACGAATTTGTTATGATAAAAAGGCAGCATGTGAAAAACAAAATATAACTGTGATAAACAATACGAGATCTTCAGCTGAGTTTTGGAAAGCGGTAAAATATATAAATGGACGCACTAACTCTATTTCGCTGTTTTAAAAATCCATTATTTTTCCGATTCACAAAAAAGGTGATTACAAAGATTCAGCAAATTACAGGGGAATTTCGTTTTTAAACACTTCAGCCAAATTGTTTGCTGCAAGAAAAGAAAATTCTAACAGAATTCCAAGCTGGGTTTAGAAAGGGTTATTCTACAATTGACCAAATATTTGCACTTACCAATATAGCTGATGCCTATAAAATTAAAAAGAAAAAATTGTATGCATTTTTTGTGGACTTTCGTGCAGCATTTGACACAATATCGCGAGAAGCACTATTTTATAAACTCTTTATAATGGGAGTATCAACCAAATTTATTCGCATTTTTGAGAGCATTGTACGAAAATAATGTGGCTTTTGTGTGAGATGGAGATCTTACATCTGAAGAATTTGAAACTTCAATGGGCGTTAAACAGGGGTGTATACTAAGTGCCCTACTCTTCATATTGTATCTTAATGATTTAACGGATTCTGTTAAAGGTGGTATAAACTTCAACGGGGTAACAATTCCAGCTTTAATGTATGCATTTCTGTCTGATTCTGTGGATGGGCTTCAGCGAATGATTAACAGACTCAACATATATTGTAAAAGTTGGAATTTAACAGTCAACCTGGAGAAATCCAAAATTATGGTGTTCAGAGACGGTGGCGGTCGATATGCTTGCTTGGAAAAGTGGAAGTTCAATGGAGAAGATGTGGAGATATAGTACGCAAATACAAATATCTTGGTAATGATGATATCGGCGAACTTAAATTTAAATATACATCTCGATGAAAAACTATCAGATGCTAAACGAGCAATTTCATGGATTTGGGGACGCTGCATTAGTAACAATTACGTGTCGCACAGTGCCAAACAAACAACCGCAGCTTCAGTCCTTCTTTACAGAGCACAGGTTTGGTGATACAGAACATATGAATCTGTCGAAAAATTTCTTCGCTATTTTTTAAAGAGGATGTTCCGTTTACCGAAAAACACTCCAAATTATATGTTGTATATTGAAACTGGTACTCCTCCTATGTTTTTGTATGCTTTAGAATTGCATTTTAATTATGTTATCAAAGTTTTAGAGATGGAAGAAACTAGAATACCAAACATAGTAATGAGAAATATTATTCGAACTGGTTGAAGTATTTGCAATGTGTGGATAGAAATCGCATCAGAGTGTGGAGTAGAGTTAGATATCCAGACAAAAGAACAACCTTCCTATCTAAGAGAGAAATTCAACTTGTTAGATAAATTCGGTAGAATCTTATATGATAGATACACTGAAGATGCTGGAGCTTCACTGTATAGGAATTACTATAGCAAATTAAACCATTATCTTAGTGAAAACACATACTTTCTTGATTGCTACTCTGTTGAAAAAATCAGTAATGTCTTCAAAATAAGAGGTGAAATGATAAGTTTAAATTTTATTCCCCACCGAACGGATCTACCAATTATTTGCGAACTTTGCAACATGAACACCATAGAGGACGTTTTCCATTTTCTTGCAGTTTATCCAATTTTAAAAGAACTTCGTGTTATCGTATTTCGTAAAAAAAACCTTTGAAGAAGGAGAGACAATAAGCATCTTAAACGGTGAAAAAGGATGGGATGTTTTATACATCTATACAGTAGCTGCACTTCGATACAGAAAACGAATTTTAGAGGGAGATTTTTAATTTTTTTTAAATTCTTTTTTTTTTAATTTTTTTAACTTTTGTTTGTAAATTAACTTACGATATTTATTTATTTATTGTCAACCTGGTAGACGGCTTTGAGCCACACCAAATAGACTAAGATAACTAAGGCATTGTAAATTAATTATTTGAAATAAAAAGTCATTACAACTAACTAAACAACTATTGACTCTTGCGAAAAATTGACAAATTCCGCAAGAGTAATTCTTGTCATGAAAAGTACTTTCTCAAATTAGCCGTTCGGATTCGGTATACAACTGTAGGTCCCCTCCATCCCTTTCATAACCCTCACACAGGATGGTTGAGAGTTGAAAGTCGGTTGGCGCTTTTTTTTTAAATATTGGAATACTTTCTGCTGAAAATGTACACTAAATTAAAATTATTACAAACTATGACTAAAAGTTTAAAACTAAAACTAATAAAAATCATATTAAAAAACATACTTCTATTTCAGTTTTGAAATTTGAAGAAAGCACAAAATGATGGCTTTTGACGGTCACAGATTCGAATAATATGTATGTATATTTTGTTCTTTATAGTAAACAAATGTTTTTACGTTAAGGACTATCATCACTTGAA
The DNA here is from genome assembly GCA_951509635.1 of Eupeodes luniger. Lineage (NCBI taxonomy): Eukaryota > Metazoa > Arthropoda > Insecta > Diptera > Syrphidae > Eupeodes > Eupeodes luniger. The sequence goes on from OX608074.1 coordinate 114,950,242, forward strand.
AAGCAAAGTATCTAAAATTCCATATTTTACTAAATTAATTCTAATTTTCTTGATGAATTTTTTTACTTCTTTTGTGAGTTAATTTAAAACAAAATTTAAGCTTGATTTATGACACTTTTTCGCTTTTCTAGCGACGAACGGATTGTCTTCTTTTTGTAGAGACCCTAAATAGAACCCAACAAATAGAGATAGAGTTTTTTTTTTATTAAAAATAAGATTTACCTTATTAATAAAAAAAAGAATAAGTCTTAAATATTTTCTTTTTTTAGATTTTTAAAATTTTGTATGTATTAATAAACTAACGAATTTTGTCAAGTTTTTTGATTTTCATGCCAAAAAAAAAAGTTTTGTTACTTATTTTGTGTATACATATGTGTACGCCCATATATACGTAAGGTTTAAGTTAAGCACTTAAAGACATTAGATCTTGATATAAATTTGACACATTTAAGGCAATTAAAATAAATGATTTCTGAAAAATATATAAGTACAAAAATATTCATACTGAATTTAAATTACATTACAGATGAAAAATTTATAAATCATTAATCATTTAAAAGGCGTTTTCATTCTTCTTTTTATATAAAAGATGAAATATTTACGTACACATAAGAATATTTTACCAAAAACCTTTCTTGCATCTTAAATAAGTTAATGATCATAAGTGCCATAGAATTTACACTTACCTATAGGAGTAGATATATTATTCTATATAGCAAAACACTCTTCATTTAAATATATACGATTCTTTAAAACACCCCTAATGGTTTTTAAAACTGCAAAAGAAACACAAAATCAACCTACGCACATTTACCGATGCATGAAATTACGGCTGATGCCCTTGGTTAAAAATAAAGAACAAACGGACCAAAAAGAAAAATGTTAAGATAACCGCAACGAAGAAATTTTTATATCTTTAATCACACTTAAACAAAAACAGACATAAAAAAAAAAAAAAAAAAAAAACATAAGGCTTCATAGATATTTTAAAATTATGGCTAGTAGATTGGTTTGGGTAATAAATAGGAACGAACTACGAACCTAATTCATGGCTGCCGAAAATGGTCATTGAATAAATTAGAAATTAAAAACTCACCATCATCAAAACACAAATCTTTAAAAAAACAAAAAACACCTGTTTTTGTATACAAAAAAAAAAATTAGTTAATTCAAAAACATTAATTTCATATGCGATTATGAAGTGGTCATAAAGAAAATTATAATGAGGATGTTATATCTCCAAAAATATATATATGTATAAACATAAAAAGGTGCCTTTAAGCTGTATGTAAAAGATAATGAATAGATAGGTATATGTTGGCATCATATCATTTTCGTAGCAATAAATCTCAAGTTTATTGTTAAGGAGGTGTTAAAACATGCAGTCCGATGTGTTGACTTAAAACTCACACATTACTCATCTCGAAAACCTTAACTGATATATAATTTTTGTTTTTATACTTTTTTTTTTGGAGTTCTATTTACATAATTTGATCGAATAAAAATGCAAATTTTATTTGACCTTTGAAATGCAAAAACACAAAAAAGAAGAAAAATAGATTTAAATACAAAAAGAAAAAAACAAAGCAAAGACACAGCAGGAATAAAAGAAGAAGAAGAAGAACTGGAAGAAAAAAAATCTTCATCGAAGCGTTTACATGGTTAATGAACTAATTAAGTGCACACCTGGAATCTTACATGGCCATCATTATCATAGAGAACTTCATTACAATAGAGGTAACCTTAGTATCCAGCTTGTGCATTGTATTACCTTCACAATTTGTGTTGAACTATATTTCTACCGCTTAAGCCAAACACACAATGCTACATGATGGTCCTCTGATTTCAAGACCGCAAAACAGATTCCAAGGATTCTCAAAGAAGACAGAAAAGCTTCAAATGGAAATTTTAAAAAAACAGTGGCGGATTATTAGTAAATTGGATATAGAATTTAAGGGCCCATTATTCTTTTGTCGGTTTTAAGGTATAATTTTATGGTTAAGCTTAATTTAGGTGCGTCATTTTAATGGACTGTCATCTAATGAAATAGCCAATTGCATTCCTTCTTTAAGCAATTCAACCATCATACTCTTTCCTTCAATAATTCTCATCAGTACATCCTCGGGGGCAACTTCAGTATAGTAATTTCAGGTAACGAGATTCGCTCTTTAGCCGTACTTCATGAATGTGCAATGTTTTACCACTCTCTGTCTATCCCTGTTAATGCAATTATTACGAATTCACAATTGACCCACTGTGACTTAACCAGAACTTAATATTTAATAATGTTTGTTTACTTAATCCTGAGTAAAGTGGTTACTTATTTCATAAGTATTTCAATGATAATGAAATTTAACCATAAAATCTTTTCCTAAGGTCCATAATTCTGTTCGTATAGAAAGCTTCAAGGGTCATATGACCTTTCAAGCTCTGACTTAATAGCAGATTAATGACTTTTTAAAATGAATTTATTGCAATATTTAATGATTAAAAGCTTCTGCTAACCCTGGGTTAATATAACAAATTCGTTGTTTGTATAATTTAAGGTTAACAGATTTATTGAATCCGAGATTTAATCTTTAGACTTTTAATATAATTTAAAGTTAACAGAAACAAAATCATCAAATCAAAAATATATGAGTGGGAGAATGTTAAAAAACTTAAAAGGTTTCGATCATTTGCAAAAAGGCTCTCATTTAAGTAAATCCTTATCATATTCTACTACTTACTGTTTCTATAAACCATTTACTATTAGATACTTATTCAACATAATACATAACGACTGCAAAGTGTTATTTCGCATACAACAAAACCAAAAAGAATCTCAAGAAAAATACCGACAAAGGTTTATAATGATCGATCTATTCTAAATGTTTACCCGAGAGATGATAAACTCCTTCGATCTCGTTCTTATTATAACAATGAAATACAAAAATAAATCTTTACGAAAAGGAGTATCTACTCGCATATATAGGAGCTGAATGAAGGAAATTCTATTCTGTAGGGCACGCAAGCCCAAGGCATATCTATATAATGATGAAGTTATATGGACGTATAGTGTCATTGATGTGGCTCCTGTGGTTGCATAAAAAGGTACAAATATAAAATTGCATTATTATGTAGAAGAGAAGGTAAATTGAGGGGGAAGTTTATGAACAATTTTACTCAATTTGCGGCAAGTTATAGATGTCCGTTTGAAGGGATATCAATTTTGTAAGCCAATATTAATGAGGCATATGAAGGTGACAAATGTATATACCTAGAAGAAGAACCTTTTTATTAGTATCAGAATAAAAATTGTATCTTTTAAAGTTGCTTTTGTTGTTGGCTTTTACTAAATTTAAACCTCATTAATACAAATTTAAATCATATCAGTTTAGTTGTTCCTCAATGTCATGAATGATACAAAACAAGTTTTCTTAAGGACAAAGTTTTGGAATTGTCAATCATTCGAAAATTTTTCAAAATTAACGGATTAAGTGTTACTTTTATATGCAAGTACCAACATCTATATAGTAATTAATATTTTCCTCCACCGACATCAACAAACAGGTTGGTCTCTCAAGTCTCAAGACAAGGAACTTAATTCCAATTAACTAAGCCACATCGTTATACAATAGTCCATGCACTGTGCAACTAAATACGAGTACAAGAGGCATAGCTATAAGGTATACGATACGTATGTATCTGCAACACTTCTTTTGTGTAATGTTTTGTTGATTTCTGCTCAAGCTTAAGCCCCACACAAACCCGACCAAGACTCATAGTATAACTGGTAGTACATGAGCTTAATTCGAAACTCTTAATAAAAAAGCAGTTAACTGCTTCTTTAAAAGCAGAAAAAAGAGTTACCTAGGCTTTATACCTAGTACTTATACCCACTATACACATTAACCAAGCCTTTACCAATCTTTTGCTTGGTTTGATGATGAAGTCTTGATGTGACTTCATAAGTAATTAACCACTATTCGTTTTACTAGTTACTCCTGCTAAATAACATAAAAATGTGTATAGGTATCTATCTTTTAGATATGTATAGCTCCTAGCTAGATGTATCTATATCTAGTCTTGTTACTTGTTATAAAGTCAACTGCGCGCGCTTTTCTTTTTTTTTGGTCTTGTTTTTTTGTTCGTGCTTCGTTAACGAACCGTGAAAGAGCATTTTAACGATTGTTGGATGTTTTTTTTTTTCAGTTTGCGTTTATGTTTAGTTTCTTCGTTGTTTTTTTGTAAATTTATTTTATTCATTCTTTCAATTTATGAACATGAATGGGATGAGAAGAAGAATGCAAGGATTCCTTACGTCTTTATACCACCATAAGCTATATCACTATCACCTTCCTTATTCAATCCAATCTTGAAAAGAAGACAACTTGTTTCGATTGATGTGAAAGAAGTTAAGAAAATGAACATCATAGGAAAGGAATGAAGAATTAAAAATACCTGTAAAACAGCAGCAAAACCATTATTTAATTATAACTGACATTAATGTCTTCTTTTTTCGAGCGAGACAAACACACACAACTTATTTGAATTGTTATGTGAAGACAGATTTTCATATTTAAGTAAAAAAGATATCGTATATGATTGAAAAAGAGATATTATTTATTTGTTATAACCTACTCGTATTATTAATTTATAAGGAAATGATATAGAAAATGTCGCGTGCTGTTATAGATTAAAGAAAAACCTTAAAAAGTATTTCTTTTACCTTATATAGAAGCTTCTGTCAAAATAATTTGATAAAGCTATAATGAGTTACGAAGTTTGAAAGAACTGTACAGAAAAATGTGATGCAGTCAATAAGAGTTTAAAAAATGTCAATATTTCTTTAGTTTACCAAGGCATTAAAACGTACTCATAATAAATACTTATGATTTCATATTAGAGCAAGTCCTGGAATAGTATTTAAAAAACAATCAGACTCGGTATTTTAATTAAACTTAACATAATATACGATGATAAGGAAATTAAGATCACAATGGCTGCCTCCTTTTTCGATGTTTTTCAGATCAGACAAAAATGATTTTTCTCAACAAAATATTAGAAAAATGATCATTCTGAAAAAAATATCGCAAACGATTTTGATAATATAAGTTTATACAGAGATTTTCAATAAGAGGTTTCATTGTGAATAGCCCACTATTTTGACAAACTATCACTGTTAACAAGAAAAATCTACGCCATTATTAAAAATGGAACGTTATACGTGCTTCAATAATGCATTGAAATTGCTAGAACTTATTAAAAAATTGGAAAACACTGTGCAGTCTTATTTACTTACTTACTTACTTAAGGTGGCGCTACAGTCCGGGGCGGACCTGGGCCTCAACCAACATGCGTCTCCAGCCAGCTCGGTCCCTAGCTAACTGTGCAGTCATAGTTCACAAAACTAAAACACTTCTGCGTAGCATGCGGTAAAGCACCTTTTCGATCTCCAATAGTGACAGTTTTGAAAAAGTTTGAGCTTTTGAGACAAGTAAGTTTTGTCAAGAATTAAAATTGTGTGTCTCACTAACTCGAAAATCGCGCTTTGTAGATTTTAAGTCGATTTTTTGAATAAGGCATTCAACAACGACATTAAACCGTATTTCGCATAATTACTTAAGTCTTAAAGTTTTTGGAGTTTAGTTAATACAAGAATTTAAGCCAAGGCAACGGCCTAGTCACTGATAAAGCATCGGTTCCCATCGATCACCGAAATCAAGCATCAGTGAGCCAGCGTGGTTAGTAGTCAGATGGGGGACCGTCTCGAAACCTACCGCGTGCTGTTGTCATGTGTTCTTTCTTTCTGTTGTTCTTTCTCTTCTGTCCTTCTGTCTTGTATTAATGTCTTGTGTTGTTATCACCTTAAATAGTCTAGTCGCTCAAGGTGCTGTGTTCTCTACTCTGTACATTTATGTGCTAAGTAGTGTGTAATGTAATGTAAGAATTTAAGCCAGTCAATCATCAGCAACGTCGTATCTTTGCTAATGAGGTCCTTGAAATGTATCAAAATGATCCCGATTTTTACCGAAAAATCATCGTCAGTATGGTCAGGCCCATTTTCTACTTCGCAGAATATGTTAAATAGCAGAATTGTAGCATTTGCAGCTGGGAAAATCCAAGAATGATTGTGGAAAGCGTATGAATGATCACAATTGGCCACCGAGAGGTAATGTCTCTACCAATGCTTTATTCAAAACCTTAAAGATGGAATTTGAGAATTTATCGAGATCATACAGCAGCAAAGTAGTACCCGTAGCGTGATGGTTAGTGCGTTGGACTGTCATGCAAGAGGTCTTGGGTTCAATCCCTGCCTGTGCCACGTAAAGTTTTTTTTTCACGGGTACTGCCTCTTGCGAGGAATTGACAGGTCCTCCAAAAGTAATTCTTGTCATAAAAGTGCTTTCTCAAATTAGCCGTTCGGATTCGGCATATAAACTGTAGGTCCCTTCCATCTCTGACAACATTACTCGCACACAGGAATGGTTGAGAGTTGTAAGTCAATAGGCCCTGGTTCTTCATGGACTGTTGCGCCACCTAATTTATTTATTCAGCAGCAAAGTGGTCATGAAAAATTTCATAAAAAGGATTGGTATGATGGCAATTTCCCTGACACCATTTTCCCTATACCTTCATCTTTATAATGAATTTTAAATTCCATCGATTTCTGTTTTAGAAATACTCTTTTATTTAATATCAAAATAAAATATTTCACTGTAAAATCCTTTATTTACCCACAAAACAGTTAAATAACACAATAAGAATGTGTCAATTGAAATTTTATAATTTTTTATGAAATAAAAATAGTACGCATACGCCCTAGAGTACCATTTTCTAAATTGTTTTCTATGAGTACATTTTAAATATATAATTGATAACAGAACAGGAATTGAGTTTTAAAATTGATTGTAAATAGCCTCGTTTTTTCGTCTAAGCATGTAAAATTCCTAAAGTCTATAAACCAACAGACGGTTTTTCCTTACATAAAATACAACACTAAAACTGAAAGTTCGTCATTTTTTAAAATAAATCAAAGCAAAAACTTTGAAACTGCAATAATTTCTGAATACGAGACAATATGCCTTTAACGCTATCTACTTCCTTAATACATATAAACACGACTGTCAAGTTAGCACTACATTTTTCGAAACTCTAAAAACTGAGTATGCAGTTATTTGTAGCTTTTTTGTTGTAAATTAGTTGTGGAAAAAAAAATTTGTAGCTCGACGATTTAAAAAAAAGTGGTATGTAGTGCTAGGTTGATATCAAGATAGCACTGCACTGTAGATCATCCGCTTTTGTCAAAGTCCATGCTTCTACACCGTATAGCAGGACGGTGATGATGAGGGTCTTATATAGCGACACTTTGGTCCTTCGAGAGAGGACTTTTCCACTCAATTGCTTTCTACGCCCAAAGAAACAGCGGTTAGCAAGAGTTAGTCGTTGGATCTCAGCGCTGGTGTTGTTTTCTGCGTCTACAGCGGAGCCTAGGTAGACGAAGTCCTTGACTACCTCCAAGTTACGTATGTCGATGGGGACGTTTTGATCAAGACGTGCGTCGGTGTTATAGGTCCTTTTTTGACGACAGCATGTACTTTGTTTCGCCCTCATTAACCGTTAAACCAATTTTTGCCGCCTCTGCCTTAATACTCACAAAAGCCCAGTTGACATCTGGCTGAGTTCTTCCGATTACGTTAGTTGGACAGACTTTTGAAAGATAGTGCCTCTAGTGTTGACGTGTGAGCTCTGCACTATTCGCATGCCAGCGCATCACCTTGTCTTAAACCTTTTTTGACATCGAAAGGTTCTGTTAAGTTGTTTCCAACTTTTATGGAGCAGCGTGAATTCTCCATAGTTATCCTGCACAAACGGACGAGTTTGGCAGGGATGCTAAAAAATAGACATGGCTCTATACAGCTCGTCCCTATAGATGCTGTCATATGCGGCCTTGAAATCGATGAAAAGATGGTGGGTGTCGATTTGGTGTTCTTAGGTTTTTTCCAGGATCTGCTGTAATGTGAATATTTCCTGGTCTAAAACCACACTGATAAGGACCTTTAAGGTTGTTGACGATGGGCTTTAGACGTTCACATATTACGGCAGAAAAGATGTTATAGGCGATGTTAAGTAAACTGATTCCTCTATAGTTGGTGCAGTTTAGATGGTCTCCTTTTTTCAGGATCGGGCAAACAATACTGTGGTTCCATTCATCGGGCATGCTTTTTTCCGACCATATCTTACAGATAAGTTGATGCATGCTCCTAACCAACTTATCTCCAGCTGCTTTAAAGAGCTCGCCATTCAAGACATCCGCTCCAGCGGCTTTATTAGACTTCAGCTTAGATATGGCAATCTTTACTTCATCTAAATTCGAGAGGACGGGATTGTTGGCTTTCGTCGTCTATGTTAAATGGATCAATTAACTGCATACTAACTTTTTTAAATTTCGAAAAATGTAGTGCTAACTTGAAAATCGTAATATAAACAGCTTAAAGAGATATTATTTAAAAAATAAATATTTATTTCTTTTCATATTTGTTTAGATACTCGTAACTCTGTTTAATTAATTTACCCTAAATTTGGAGTATATTTTACGCTTTTATTTTGTTAGACTTTGAATTGTATATGATCGCTAAGCTGCATCAGAAATGATTAATTTTATATTCTACATATGACCAGCCATCCAACTAGACATCCCTCTAGGCCTCTAGGGTATTTATGTAGGCAACTATCGATTGAAAAACCTTTAACCTCATTAGCTAAGTGATTCGATGGTCGCCGCGTAATATACTTAACACATTTCTGTATCTAGACTTTAAAGCTCAAAATGTAAAAATTCATTGTGCGGTGATTTAAAAAACCATTAAGAAAAATCATAAAATACTAAAGAAGTGTAGGTAGGCAAAAATAACCACTGTGCTTTGAAACCTTAGTTATGTGTCGTCTCTTTTTTTTTTTAAACCAAAACCACCTTAAACTTGTTTTCAGTTTGCAAAACTAAACGATACAAATAACTTAATAATATAATAAACTACATGTGAAACCTTTTAAAGAAAAATATAAGTATATTTTATATTTTTTTCGTTTTATAAAAACAACAACAAATGAATGATAATTTTTAACACCTCCATACCATAAGGAAACCCCATCAAAAATCTTCCACATGCACATAAGCGAATATAAAAACCCCCGTTTATATGGCAATTATTGGCTAACATTATCGTGCAACCATAAAACTTATATAGAGCCTAAGTGCTTCGCCGCTTTATACACAAACACACACACAAAAAGGCACAACTACATATATGAGTAGACAAATAAGATACACAAACTGAAAACAACATCACATTGGACGCATTATTTCGATATGCAAATTGCTCCTAAACAGTATTAAGCAGTGTTAAATGCGATAATGGTACCAATTATTATTATAGGCACAAACTCATTGCCACTTTCATATATGCATAGATAAATACTGTATATTTGTAGGTACATTAGACTGATTCGAAAAGAAAACTAAATGTCTTCGATATTCAACATGCAACTATAGTTTTAAGGTTTTAGTTATAACTTGGTTAAATAAAACTCCTATCCAAAATTCAGACTTTTAGATTGATATTTAGGGGACGCTCTTAAGCTTCTATTTTCAACAAGTGTCTTAAAAGTCAGAAATGAGTTTCAATTCAACGTTTTTATAACTTAAAAAAAAGTAGTGCAGTACTTAAAAAATTAAAACAGAAACATTAAAGAAAAGTTGCACTCATGTTTTAAATTTAGCAGGTTATAAAACAAAGAAGCGATAGGCTCCCATACAATTTTTATGGAAAATATTGAAAAACAAAATCAGCGACCCCTAAATATCACTTTAGACAGGAGTACCTATAAGTTCATGGAACAAAAATCAGGTTACACATAAAATCGTAGAAAGTGTTTGTTTTTTGAATCAGTCTAATGTACATACGTTTATATAAAACATATAGATATCTCATGGATAAGTAAATATCTATGAATATGAACACTGTGTTTGTAGGTAACGCAAACGCAAACGTTTTTTTTTTTTTTTTTTTTTATTGATAAAGTTGGCGCTATTGCTCTATAGCGCATTATTATATGGCATGCGGTTCGGTACGGCCGACGCGGCGTCGCTGGTGATTTTTATGTTCTTTAGTATGTTGTTGTTTTTGTTTTTATCTGTCAGCCAATTTAACCTTTTTTTTTCTTTTTTTTTGCTATTACCCACTTTGAGGCGTTTAAAATCTATTCGCGAGTTTTATACCAATATCTGTGTCAACTAAATGGATTATGCGCTGAGTTTTATCGCCTGTTAGCCAAAGTAATTAAGTTGGTATCTATAAGTAAATTGCACAGTAAAAAGTATAGGTTAGGTATATAGGTTTAAAGAGTTTTAGCAATTGCGATTTTATTACTTTTGGGTTTTATTCAATTTATTTAAAGTGTGTTTTGTTACACTTAGATATACACCTACTTGATATTTTGATACTGTTGTTTAATTAGAAAATAAAGAGATTTGATGTTAATTTAAGACAACACAAAAAATGGGTATTTAAAAAAATAAATTATCTAAAAAATATCAGCCCTTTATACATATTCTTAAAATATTGGACGCTCTTGTGAACTGATTTCATGACATATCCTCCATTTATTTGCTTCAGCTCTACTTTCTGTATTATGCCAAGATTTTCTTGTGTTTTTTTTTTTTTTAATTTTATATAATGGTCCAGTTATAAATCCCTCTTTTTTTTTTTTTTTTTAAATAAAGTTTCACTTTAATGATTCAAAAAAATGTTTTTTTTTATTTGTCAATTTTTTAAGGGGATATTCTAGTGTAAGGACATGAATTTCGCCCGGTTTTTGAAGCGTTGTATAAAGGAAAGAAAAAATATTTGTATATCAATTGTTTTATCATTTGTTTATTGATATATTGTTCATACATAAAACATTAATAAAAAAAATTAACAAAGTTACAAGCAGTCAAAGTGGGGGGTCTAAATAAAAGAGGGTGTCCTGGCGTGCATCCTACCAACCCTCCTGGTGATCTGAAAAACAAAAACCAGACGGATTCTTAATTATTATAGATGTCGCTATTCCTTCACTCTTGGATAAGTTAAAACAAAAAAAAAAAAAAAATTTTTAACAAAATGGCAGCAGTTTGAAAAAAAAAATGTTCTTGTTGCATATTTTTCAACAATTCCGAATTTTTTAAAACTACTAAATGAGAAGTTATATTTTTGGGCAAGGACCACACGATAAAGAGATGTATAAAGAACATCCTCTCCAAATTTGAAGTAAATCGGTCTATTAGAACTCGATATATCCTTACCGCCAGCTCGAAAAAAGTATAGTTTCGAGAAAAACGCGTTCAGAGTTTTGAGACAAGTTTTCGACAATTTTACTTATAGAATGATACAGAATACGTACATATAATTATCACTTCAAAAAATCTTCACGTTGTCAGAGCTAGCACTTCCACTCAGTATAAAGGTTGCCACAAAAGTAACTTAAAATGAAACTAAAAGGACAAAACAGTTTCTATGACCTTCAAAACCAGTTTCTATGACCTTCAATTAATTTGTGAAATAATAGGAATATTAAAAAATCCTTTTAAATGCATATTCTTGAATGTCTAAACTTTGGAAATATGAAACAAATTTTTTTTGATTTTATCAAAATTCTACACTAGAATACCCCCTTAAAGGAAACGTTCCTAAATAATTGTATAAATTATAGATTTATCCTAAATGTTGTATAAATAATGAAGGATTTTTATTTAATTCATTTTCCTTGTTACAATTTTAACCCATTTCTCTCTGAGAATAGAGCATATTTTTATATTAAAGTTTTCCAATAGATTTAATTTTGATATACCTACCCAAAAAAAAAACAAAGTATTTCTTAACAGAAATCAATGAATGTGATCCATATTGCAGAATTGAGAAATTTATAAATTTATTGTTCCACTTTAAGTAATGGTGAAGTTTAAACCTATAAAATGTCAAAAGACAACAGTTTCAAAAGTGGCAATTGTCCAAACATTGATCTATTAAAAATTAAACCTCTTGTTGGAAAACACATTATGTTGTAATTTAAGGTATAATGAATGTATATTTATTAAATTGTATGAGGATAGGCTGGGATGCGACCCACATTGATAACTTCCCATCCTGTCTGTCGATTTGTCTTGCTTAAAAGTTTGTCTATATGTATCAATTTTTACCAAATTTGCGTACTATTTTTTGCAGATTTTATAAACGGACTGTTGGATTTTTATAAAAAACTACTGAATATCGAAAACAATATTTTCTGTGAAATAAAACAAGTTTGAAGCCAATATTTGTAATTTTTGAAAAGCTATTTGAGTCGAAAGTAAATTTTTACCAAGTTTAAGTATTGTTTTATTTTAGGTTTTTATTTTTTGTAAAAAAAAACTGTCGATTCGATTTTTCTCAAAGTTTTTCCAAATGTTGAAAACAATATTTCTTAAAAGTTAAAATTAGTTAGAAGCCATTTTCTCAAATTTTTGGAAAGATATTTGAGTCGAAAATCAATTTTTACCAACTTTTGTTAATTTTTTTTTTTTCGGTTTTTAATTTTTTGTAAAAAAAACTGTCAATTCGATTTTTTTCAAAATTTTACTGAATGTTGATAACAATATTTTTGAAAGATAAAAGTAGTTAAAAGCCAATATCTCAAAGTTTTGAAAAGATATTTGAGTCGAAAATCAATTTTTACCAACTTTTGTTAAATTTTCTTGTAGGTTTTTATTTTTGGTAAACAAAACTGTCAATTCGATTTTTCTTAACATTTTTCAGAATGTTGAAAACATTATTCTTCGTTGCACAAAATTGTTTTGGAGATGAAATCATATTTTGGTCGTAAAATTTTCGAGGTGACAAATTTTTTTTTCAGTTTGATTTATAAAAAAAAAAACGTTAATTGGATCTTTTTCCAAAAATATAATTGTTTTGTATCACGTTACAATATATAATATTAAATTTAATTCAAGTCTCTAGTGTGATTGGTTCATTAGATATTTAGGGTTAACCAAAATTTTCACCTTTTTTTAAACTGCTATGGTAAAAAAAACCACCCACGAAATTTTTTTGAGAGCCCTTTCTGCATCTTTCTGCCTTATTATCTGTATAACAAAATTTATTTGAAGTCGATATCTTTCTGGTTCTTGAGCTATGGACGACGAAAAAAACGTCGCGAACGTACGGACGTACAGACATACGGACGTACAAATATACGTACACACGCACGCACAGACATCTTTCTAAAAATCTTTTATTTCGACTCTAGGGACCTTGAAACGTCGAGAAATGTCAAAATTTTCAATTCGACAAATCGGAACCATATACCTAATAACTTCCTGTGGGAAGTTAAAAATTAGGTTAACTTTGGTATCACTTTATAATTTTTGAAATATCTTTCGTTTTAAATTAAAACAACCAATGCTCATTGATTCTTTAATGATGTGGTTCTTTTTATCCTTTCTCAATCACATAAAAATCAATTTATAATTAATTTTCGAGGCCAAGAAACACTGTGGTAAGCTATAAGTAGGTATGTAGGTAATAGTGTGTTTTTTACCTGCGTAAGAAGTTAAGGTGGTTGTTGACTGTTGCCCAATTGTTTGACAATGGAGAATATCAAGCAGATTCGAAATTTTTGTTGATCAAGATTTTTGTTCCATCATATGAATCACTTAACACCAGAATATCGTCTAAACAAAATTTGTTTGTTCGCAAAATGTATATAGAGCTCATTTGTGGTTAAATTAGCGTCGCGTCGTCAATAAGAAAAATTAACACAAATGTAACAAAACGTCATCAATATCTAAGGCAAAATGTAACCCCTTCTTATATTTATTTAAAAATATAAATTGCAACCTTTTAAAAAAGTTTCAATGAAACTTGTTTGCACAGACATTCACTCTAACCTAAATATTCTTCATTCTTATAGGTACTTAGATACATAATATATATCTATAAAGCATACATATTAAAATTTTTTATTGTAAAATCGATAAGTGCTACTTTGGTATACCAACTTATTCCTCGGGCATTGAACTAAACACGTTCAATTTGCCAACAATATAAAAAGTACACACTCCAAACAAAATCTCTTCGACATCCCCTTTAACCCTCATCATACCTAAATACCTACATATCAAACCAAGTCAGATCCCAACCCAATTTTACCCCACACCATCATCATTATTATTTTGTATAGATATAAAATCAACCAATAAAAAAGCTCTTTGTGTCCATTTTTCTTCACTTACTCGTATTTTTCTCAATTGCAAAACAAACGAAAAAAAAAGGAAAAAGAGATAAAGAAAACAAGATTCTGGATAAATTCCAATTCACTCTGGAAATTCTCTTTGTCTGGCAATTTAGGTTTGTGTTAAACCGTGTAGAAAAAGAAACTTTTAAAGTTGAAACCGAAATAAAACAACAACTACAAAAATAAAATCTTCCATAAAAAGCTGCATACAAAAACAAAAAATACTAACTTTTCTCTGAGAAGGTACCTACAAAATATACACTTTTATCTTGACTTGACAGAAAGGATGGGAATTCACCACATGGTCCACTCCACAGTATAGAGAGACACCTACTTACTATAAAAATAATAATCAATTCTCCCTCGACCTCTACTCGACTCTGTGACTGTGTCTTCTCAAGCAACCACCTTTCTCAACTTTTGATCTAATATTCTGCTACAGAGATAATAATTTTTCGCATCCACTCCAAAAAATGGGCGTGTACCACACCAACATTCCCCAGAATAAGATTCAGTAACTGTAACAACAATTCCATTTTTAAATCTCAAACTCACCACGATGTCATCATCGTCATCTTGGGTATGGAATGGAGTTGGGGATGCTGCTGGTTTGTTGCTCGAACCACGAACTCGAATACAGACTCCGTTCCGTCACACACAAGATGAAGAAAACGGGTAGTTTAGCGCTGCATGTAACTGAGAGAATAACAAACACAACAGTAACAAAATAAACTCGTCTAGACCGGATGTTGCGCATGTAGGTAGTCATA
Source organism: Eupeodes luniger (assembly GCA_951509635.1). Lineage (NCBI taxonomy): Eukaryota > Metazoa > Arthropoda > Insecta > Diptera > Syrphidae > Eupeodes > Eupeodes luniger. The sequence goes on from OX608074.1 coordinate 114,965,304, forward strand.
TTTTCTTACAAAAGTGAATAGAAGTACTGAGGTATTGGTTTGGCAAAACAATATTGTTGTACTTTCGCTCTCTTTTTAAAAGTTGACGGGGCCACCAGCACCACAAACATTTGTACCTATATCTTTTTCTCAAAAATTATAAGAAGAAAAGAAACTGTAGCCCATGGTCCATGAGCCATAACCACGCCTCTAATGTTCGCGATTCGAATACACAACATACGGGCTGCTTATTTCGTAAGTTGCCAAAATGAGAACGAAAGAAAGAGAGAAAACATATTTAAAAAAAAAAATGTGTGCGCAATGGCGTTCGCATATTACTGTTAGTTTTTTCTTTTGTATTTTGTTTCCTTTTCTAAATGAAAATTTGCTAAATGAACCGGAAAGTGGGGGAATCTTGTTTTATTTTTTTGTTGCTTCTTAGCGGCTGATTGGGTTGATTTTATGAGTTTACGTGTGTGTGTGTTTGTTTTTGGTTTTGTTTGTTGGGAGTGTGAGTTTTGTTTTTGTAATTTGTAAAGTTAAGAAGTTTACTTCTGCTTCTCGGTTTCAATTGCCATACTTTATTTTTAAGTGTGAAAAACGGGAAAATAGAAATGATCATGCAGAAAATGGCTTCCATTTGATAAAGAGGGGATTTGGTTTGGTTTTGTTGTCATCTTATTTTAATTTTAAACGATTTGGTGAATTAACTGGGAAAAGTTGTTGTTTAAGAATTGTTTTTCTTTTTATGAGGTCAAATTAAGTTTAGAGGATTTTATGAAGTCTTATATAGAATAGAAGACTATTATTGATTAGGTAGTTGATTTCTTTTAAAGTTATTTGGTTTTAGTACTAAAAACAACATCTACTAATTTTCCAATTTTTAAAAATGTGTTTAAGAAAAGATCTAAATGGTTATTATTCTAAAAATGTATTTTAGAAAGCCTGAATCTATTTTTTACCATAAGCTTTAATACTTTTAAATAACACGTCCCAGTAACCTTAAGTCTAGATCTAGACAATACTTTTCTTATTCAGAATTAGCTATGAATGTGGAAAATGTTTAACAAAATTGTCCTATCGAGGAAAAAGTGGAAGGTATACTCAAATTTCATTCTAAGCTTAGTTGCAAAAACTTTGTTGGCAAAACAGAAAAAAACACCGACGGAAAATGAAGGTAATCTTTTGTGTAGGTTGAATTTTGCAAATCGTGAGTGAAATTGATATGAAATTGTTCTTAGATCAAATGTTATTTTATAAAACTATCGACTCACTCATAGGAAAAAAGAGATCACAAGAATTTTATTAATTTAATTAATGTAACTAATACCAGATCTTAAATGTTCAATAATTTTGTTACTATAGGTAATAGAATAATGATGTAGTTTCAATCAGATGATGTCTTCATTTATTAATGAAACACTGTGGCGTTTAATTATTTTTTTAATTCGACAAACCTACACACATTTTGGCATTTCGTTGACCTTTATTGACAATTGAAAATTAAATGCTTATAAATTCTATTTTCAGCGGCTTAGGAGTGAGAGGTGGGCAAATGGTGCACGTCATTTTTGGGGGTGTTTTTGATTTCGCCATTTTATGTGGAAAAACGCTCTGGACGCTGACCCAGCGGTCCTATCACCCTAGTATTTAATGCGAAAAAGATTTAATTTTAAGATTTAAAAAATTTTTAGTAACCTTCTTTTAGACGTCTATTTTGGAGTGTTTGTCTTTCATTAATCGTTAATTTTATTTTGTGGCTTCTCTTGGCCATTTTAATTAAGGTCTTAAGATTCATGGACACACTTCTGCTTCGTTGAAGCTCATAGTCAATATAAATAAATAAAATCTCGATTAAATTTTGGGTAAAATTATATTCTCTAGCTTTCATTCTAATATTTTTGTGTAACAAAATGAGACCAATATTTTAAAAATAATGGCGAAAAACTTTAAACTACTTTTTTAATATTTGGCAATTTTTGGAATAGATAGTAACAAAAATTTGAATAGCTTACTTGAGGTGCAGATCGGTGCGTGCATCGGAAACACATCCAAACAGAGAAATTTTGTAGAAATAAAACGTTCATTTTTGAAATGTACCCGTGGCATGATGGTTAGTGCGTTGGACTGTCATGCGACTATGCGAGAGGTCTTGGGTTCGATCCCTGCCTGTACCACCTAAAGTTTTTTTCACGGGTACTGCCTCTTGCGAGGAATTGGCAAATTCTCCTAGAGTAAAAAGTGTTTTCTCAAATTAGCCGTTCGGATTCGGCATATAACTGTAGGTCCCCTCCATCCCTGCAATTACTCGCACACAGGAATGGTTGAGAGTTCTATGTCACCAGGCCCTGGTTCTCTACGGACTGTTGCGACACCTAATTTATTTTTATTTATTTTTGAAATGTCAGAAATGGAAGTCATACCTATACGTTAAGCAAATAAATAAAAGTTGATGTAGCTATTTAGTGATAACTCGTTTAAAAGAAGAATAATGATCCATCCAACTTAGTAACTTTCTATTAAAATTGCCTTAAAATTTTGTCTTATACTCTTACAAATGTTGATTTTTTATTTGAATTTGTTCCTTTTTTCTTGAAAATATTGTACAGCAAAAATACAAACAATAAGATAGTGATATATGTAGACATAAGAAGTGATGTATCTTATAATAAAAACAGTTGAAATACATAACTTCCATAAATACATATGTATATGAAAGGCTATAAGTCCGCGCAATCTGCAATTGATAACATGAAAATTATGAAAACTACTCTCGCAATGGAATGATTGAAATATTAATATATACTCATTATTATGTCCTCAGACTTCGGATTGTTAGATTTTCTATCTAAAAAGTTCCTTTATTTTGGTATGGTAATTAGTTCAACAAATTTTTTTTTCTTGAAACGTAAAACAGTTTACGAAAGCAGATTTGATTTTTTGTTAATTAATCCTTTTCAAATTGTTTCGATATATGTATACCTGAATTCTACCTGAAGACCTTCTTTCTTTGAAATTTTAAGTTGAAACATACCAAATATTAGAGATATTTTTGTATTCATCTCTTAAAAACATATTTGGATAAAGATTGAGAGAGATAATATTTTTCCTCATTTAATTGGTCTGAAATGAAGCAAAATCATTCTGCAATCTTCTAATTGCATCTAATACCTTAAACATTTCCTTGAAATGACTTACACAACTATCAGATATTTAAGGGTTTACAAATTTGAAAGGGTTTTATTAGAGGGAAGAAAAACAACTGAAAATAAACTCTATACCATGATAATCCTGAACACCTACCTACCACCAAATCACCGGATCAAAAACGGAGGATGGGGTTGGTGGAGGCGTATACTCAGATAGACTATAAACTTAAGTCTCTCCTTTCGTCTACCCGATCATTGTAGCGTGTTCCAATCTGAAATCCTGGCTATAAAAGAAGTCCTATCCTGGCTTAAAGAAAACGTTATATCAACTAATGATATACGCATCTTCTCAGATAGTCAACTGCGTTAAAGTCCCTAGACTCTGTCTCCACTAACTCACTAACGTCCCTAAATTGTCGATCATCTCTTACGGAGATGGCTACACAGTTTCACATTCACCTTTTTTGGGTGCCGGGCCATAGAGACATTCCAGGAAATTGCAAAGCTGACGAACTTGCAAAAAGCGGAACAACTTTACCTCTGCTGGCTCACAATGCTAGCATAGGTATCCCCTTAGCTACATGTAAACTCATGCTAAAGTAAGATACCATAGAGAAAACAAACTTCAGGTGGAATAACACCACCACCTGCTTAGCGACAAAATTAATTTGGCCTAATCTTAGCGCCAGGCGCTCAAAACAATTAATCTCTCTGAGTAGATTGCACATTAGCTACGTTATAGGTGCCCTGACTGGGCACTGCTTAATAGGAAGGCATGCTATTCGACTTGAAGCCCCTGCAAATGATTTTTGTAGGAGTTGCATGGACGAAGAAGAAGAAGAGACGGTCTCTCATCTTCTGTGCACATGCCCTGCCTTATCACAAGGACGTAGAATCCACCTTGGAGACTACTACTTTAACGATACCAGCGATCTAAAAAATTCTGACATTATTTGTCTCCTACGCTTCATTCGAAGCTCCAATTGGTTCAACGAGTTAAGCTGATCAACTGATCCATGTGGTATCACAACGGACCATATTTTGGTCTAAGTGTGTTGGACTTCCCAACCAACAGCCACTTTAACCTAACCTAACCTAACCTACCACCAAATCATAAGTTTAGACTAATTTTAAATACATGATCTAATATTTAACCTTATTTTTGAATAAATTCTCAACAACTACAAAAAATAAATAAATTTTGTATTCATTTCCTCTTCCTGGATACCATGTCTATCTAAATATACGTAGGTATACACGATGCAATTCAACCAACTTATTGTCGGCAATTAAATTGCAAAACTGCGCGCATATATTTACAAAACAAAAACCATTGAATAAGAAAGAAAAATTGCGGTTTAACTAAGTATAGCTATGCGCTAAATGCATTTACATTTGCCACATAATTTAGCTTGTCCATCAACATCAATGATACGTTAAAAGCCTTCTCGACTCGATGCCCCATAACCATAATAATATACTTCTCGTATACCTAGAGTATACGACTTGGTCTAGGTATAAAATAAAATTATTACATATTTTGTTCAAGTCCAGACTCCTACCTATGTATACATACTAGATATTTGTACGTATGTTATGATGTCCATCAGACTTTCACTTGAAGAATTATCAATCCGTGAAATAGGGTATCTGTCTATAAAGATATGTTTTTTTTTTTTTTATTTAATTTTATTTTATTCTATAGGGTACAGTCATAAAGGCTGCAATATGTTCAATGCACATATAGTGCCTAAGTTAAACAGACACATGGACCTACATATTCAATGGTCATTTTGTCGTATATTGTTTATTTTATTCACTCCAACTCAACAATTGTGTGGGCAGTTAAAAAGAATTGTATTTGTATCTTTTTTGTTTGTCTTCGCTCCAAACAACATCGCAATACAAAAGATACATGCGCGCTAAGTAATAAAAACTAAATTATAATGGATTGAATTGTATGTGTATTATTAATAATTTAATAGTTTACTGTATTCAATATAGGACATGCATATTGCATATTGCATATATGCATGCATATATATGCAGTATGTGGGGTAAACTTTTATATACGAAGCTTGAATTGTTATTTAAATGGAAAACGCATAATTTTGTGCATATTTGATGGCCATATACAGAGCAAAGGTAGGGATAAGGCAACAGACTCAGACTAGCTCACTCGCAAATAATGCTAGGAATTAAAGTTTGTGGTTATGTGATGGCAAATGCGCATATCCGTGAGATTATACCTCTGTATACCTACCTTTTTGCTAGATGGAATATTTAAAGTTTTTAATTTTGTATATGACTATAAGAATTACATATATCAATGGATTAGATACATGCAATGCGTTCAAAATTGTATAATAAAAAAAAACATTACGCGATTGTTCTTTATCATCATCATATCAAAAACTGGTATAGTTAAGTTAAGATAACATCTAATGTTCGTGTGTGTTTTTTTTTTGTATAGGAATTAAATTATAATAAATTTTAGAATGTACTTATAATTAGGTATGAATATGTAATTGGATTAGCTACATTGTTTTTAAAGAAGTGATAATTTTAATTAAATTTTTTCTAAAAGATAAATAGAAGAGGTAACTTTTTTTATTTAACAAAAGTTACGAAATGCTATTTAAATCATAATTTATACCTATTTCCATTTGGCTATAATTTCAAAAAAGCCTTCATTCGTCCAATAACTGAGTACAATTCTCAAATCAGGGCAGATGAGGGCGGATCTATAATCCGATCATCCAAAATCAACTACTATGCATCCAAACTCAATACCTCTTTACCACCTAAAAAGCTATGGAGCAACCTAAGTAAGATTGATGTCTGCAAAGATATAGGAGCTCAATGTTCTCTGGACCCGGATGAGCTCAATGATTTTTTCCTTGGAGAGTTGGTTTCTGTTGCTGATTTTGAAGCAAATACTACATTTAACTCCTTGAACAATGCGCCTAGGCTGGAGGATTTTGATGTTGTTAGTGAAGATGATATTCTAAAATGTGTGAAAGCTATCAAGTCTGACTCTGTTGGTGATGATGGAGTGCCTTTTCGTTTCGTTAAACTCATACTTCCACTAATTATAACCCAGCTAACTCGTATTATAAACTGGTGCATTGTCACTTCTACTTTCCCTCGCTCTTGGAAAATTGCAAGAGTTCTTCCAACGCTTAAGAAGCGTGACTCATAGCTGCTCTACTGCAATGGTTAATCTTCTTGAAGATGTTAGGGTGGACTTTGATAAGGGTCAAATAAATCTCCTCTGCTTACTTGACTTTACAAAGGCCTTTGACAAAGTGAATCACAGTATTTTAAAGTGGAAGCTCGTAAACTTCTTCGGCTTCAGTGAGCGGGCAGGGCATGCTCGCTAATTGGTGACTACCTATCTGACAGATCACAAAGGGTTTTTTCTGGGGGGAAATGCTCAGCTCTCAGACCTGTACGCAAGGAGTCCCACAGGGTTCGATTCTTGGTCCAATACTCTTTTGTATGTTCATCAATGATCTGCCTGCGTGTTGTTCGCACTCTTCGGTTCACCTGTATGCTGACGATGTTCAACTCCACCTTGTCAGGCCTTTTCATCAGCTCAATGAACTGTCCCTCTCCATCAACGAGGATCTTAACCAAATTAATGCGTGGTCCATTGCAAATGGCCTATTCTATCATTAGCCGCGTTTTATTATCACCATGATCTGATCCGGATCAGATCATGATAATAAAACAGCATTGGATCATCATATTTTTTATTATTTAAAGTTTGGTAGCAGTGTCAAATTCGTTCTTTCAAAAGTGACATTTCGAAGCAAAAAAAAAAAAACAAACACATATCAAAAATGGAAGCTCCACAACTTTTGAAAATGTTTCTGCAAATCACCATTGCACTCTCAAACTCATAGCATCCAGGAACGCTTTGGTCTCAACATGTAGTCCAGATTCTTTTTGACCTTTTAATGAATGTGACACTTAAATAATTTAATTTAGAGATTACTTACAATTTATTTGAACATCTTTTCTCCCATTTGTGCTGCAGCTTTCTCGATTTAATCTATATTTTTTGACATTTAAAGCAGGGTTGCCCAAAGAACATTTTGCTCAATGATTTTTTTTTGTTCCTTTTTTTTGGGGAAAATAATACCCATAAATTATGTCAAATATACATTTTTTGGACTTAATTATTTGAATTTCACCAATTAATATCTAGTTTTGTTAAAATATCTAATTATTTCATGGATTATATACCAAATAAATAAATATAAAGCTTCTCGCTTTCTATTTAAAAAATATTTTATTTCAGTCAAATGGAAATGTTTATATGGTAATACAGGTTTTGTTTAATTTGTTTGCAATGATACCAACATTTACATGTGAAATCACAATGATAAAGCGCTCCTTGTTGTGAAAAAAAGAATTAAATTTTGGATCTCAAATTGAGATCCAAACACAAAGCAGGATCTTGTGTTTTTGTTGTAATGCATGTAAATCCAAGATCCGGATCAGATCATGGTGATAATAAAACGCAGCTATTATTGTATTACTTTATTTTAATAAGATTTGCTCCAGAAACATAGCTGTAGTTGCATTCTTAACTTGAAAAATTCCAAATCTTGTATCTAAAGTAGACCATTTCGGTCATGCATTCGCCATTTTAGAAATTCTATCTTTAGCCAAACTACACGAATGTGGACTGCTTAGCTCGGCTCAAAATTTATTTCTCATTGGTTTCTCCCTTTTAATTCTATCCCAATAACTTAAATTGTGTTTATTCATTTTAAAGGGTATTTATAACCCCTAGAGTGTCTATACTAAAATATGAAACAAATTAAACAAGTTACATAGATTGTAAAAGCTGTTTTGTAGAAATGTAGAACTTTGAAATGGAATAAAACAAATATATTTTTTTTTTAATTGACATAAAATTTACTTTATTCGAAAAATAATCTTCCTAGCCGGCCATGGCGGATAGAAATTATGACCGCCATGGCTGGCTCGGAGGTAGGTCCAATTTTCGATAACTTTTTTCAACACATGTTGCCGTATATTAGTAATAACGCGACAAATGTGATCTGAAATTTCGTGCTTATTGGAGTAGACTAGTGAAGCGACGTTAAATTACACCATCTTGGAGGCCAATTATCGGGTGCAAAGAGTGAAATGCTGCGGTAACCAAAGGTTTCCTTCAATAAATCAATTGTGGCACTAGTAGTGTGAGATGTTGCGCCGCCCGCCGTCTTGTTGAAACCACATCTTGATTAATTGATGAACGAATAAGTCAGTAATCATGGCCTTATAGCTCTCACCATTGACTGTAACGTTCTGGCTGGACAACATCATTTTTAAAGAAGTATGGACCAATTATTCTACCAACCCATAAAGTTTATTCAACAGTGAGTTCTGGTGGATTTAACGGTACCACAACATTCACCATACCCTTGAGAATTATTATAACAGTATTTTTCTTTATTGACTATCCATTCACCAAAAGTGCTCTTCATTACTAAACAAAAAAAAAAGGCTGGGATGCGACCCACACTGATAACTTTCCCATCCCGTCTGTCGATTTGTCTTGCTTAAAACTTTGTCTATATGTATCAATTTTTACCAAATTTGCGTACTATTTTTTGTAGATTTTATTTTTTATGAAAAAATGAATGAATGTTGGATTTTTATAAAAAAATTACTGAATATCGAAAACAATATGTTCTGTGAAATAAAATAAGCTTGAAGCCAATATTTTTAATTTTTGAAAAGCAATTTTTTTTAGTATTGTTTTTTTTTAGGTTTTTATTTTTTGTAAAAAACACTGTCAATTCGATTTTTCTCAACATTTTTCCTAATGTTGACAACAATATTTCTTATAAGTTAAAATTAGTTATAAGCCATTTTCTTATATTTTTAAAAAGATATTTGAGTCGAAAATCAATTTTTAACAACTTTTATTAATTTTTGCTTTAGGTTTTTATTTTTTGTAAAAAAAACTGTCAATTCGATTTTTCTCAACATTTCTTCAGAATGTTGAAAACAATATTTCTTATAAGATAAAATAAGTTTGAAGCCATAATCTCAAGTTTTTGAAAAGATATTTGAGTCGAAATTCAATTTTTACCAACTTTTGTTAAATTTCTTTTAAGTTTTTATTTTTTTGTAAAAAAACTGTCAATTTGATTTTTTTCAAAATTTTTCCAAATGTTAAAAACAATATTTTTTAAAAGATAAAAGCAGTTTAAAGAAAATATCTCAGAGTTTTGAAAAGATATTTGAGTCGAAAATCAATTTTTACCAACTTTTGTTAAATTTCTTTTAAGTTTGTATTTTTTTTTTTAAACTGTCAATTAGATTTTTCTCAAAATTTTATCAGATGTCAAAAACATTATTCTTCGTTGCACAAAATTATTTTGGAGATGAAATCATATTTTAGGCGTAAAATTTTTGAGGTGACACATTTTTTTTTCAGTTTTTTTGATTTATAAAAAAACTGTTAGTTTATTTTTGTTTTGTATCACGTGACAGTATATAATATAAAATTTAATTTAAGTCTCTAGTGTCATTGGTTCATGAGAAATTTAGGTTTAACCAAAATGTTCACCTTTTTTTTAAACTGCTATGGTAAAAAAACCCCGATCTCTATTTTCCTGAGAGCCCTTTCTGCATCTTTCTGCCTTATTATCTGTTTAAAAAAATTTATTTGAAGTCGATATCTCTTCTGGTTCTTGAGTTATGGACGACGAAAAAAACGTCGCGAACGTACGGATATACGAACGTACGTACATACGCATACGCACAGACATCTTTCTAAAAATCTTTTATTTCGACTCTAGGGATCTTGAAACGTCGAGAAATGTCAATATTTTCAATTTGACAAATCGGACCCATTACAATAACTTCCTATGGGAAGTTAACAATGAACGCTTGATTTGAATTTACAACAATTAATATTTAAACACTTTGTTTTGTTTTATTGTTTTCTTTATTTCCAATTCCAATATTGCTACCTCACCTCTTTTTACAACAACTCCAAATTGTCAGAATAACATTATCAAAATTTCTCCAAAATATGAGAGCTTACATTCATTGTATAGTACAAGTGATTAAGCTAGAAAGATGATTTTACTTGTTTTAATCGATGTAAATATTTTAATATCAATATTAACATTTAAAAAAAGTAAAAATCACGAATTGGCTACTTTAAATTGAAGTACTTTACTAAATCAATATGACTTATAAATTTTTTACATTTCAAATAGGTTTGTTTACTTTCACGAACTGTCACTACTTAGACTTATACATTTTTGACATTTCAAATGGGTGTGTTTACTTTCACGAACTGTCACTACTTAGACTTATAAATGTTTGACACTTCAAATGGGTGTGTTTACTTTCACGAACTGTCACTACTTAGACTTATAAATGTTTGACATTTCAAATGGGTGTGTTTACTTTCACGAACTGTCACTATACTTAAACGTGTTCAGATAGATTTAAATCTTAATATTAATAATATAACTAGGTACCTAGTAACATACTTAAGCCTTAACAATATATTGTTTAAATACTTACGTAATTTTTTTTTTTAAATGAATATCTTTTAAAATATTAGCAGTAAACAAGAGTTTGTTTGAAGTTTTACGTCATCGTAATTTAAAACCAAATACAAAATTATATATGATTTTTGTTTGGATTAACCTTACGCAATCAATAACTACTTACCCTAGATAGTAATTATTTTAATATTCATTGTGCTAATAAAAAATGTGTTACAAAGTTATTTTTGCTAAAACTTAAACTTCAAAAGTTTAAATGTTTAAGATCTAAATTACTCTTATATAACATTATAACTATATAAGCTAGTAAAAAAACAAAACAAAAAAAAAGTAGATATTAAATAATTTTTAATAACTATGCATTTTAAATAAATTTAACTTATCACAATCTTAATGTTTTAAAACGCTACAAATTAGATAGGTTTTTTTTTTAATCAAAATAAGTTTTTGTATACAAAGACGACTCTTGTATACCTATATTGTGAGGTAGGCAGGTATAGGTAGGTTCCATGTATATAAAAGTAGATGAATAGCATTTTTCTTTATCATTTTTGTTAAACGTTCCACAAAATGTTTATAAAATTATGCAACTTAAAGTACTTAGTTCCACATGGCAGCTTCACATGACATGAACACAAAAATAATATAATACAAAAAAAAACAAAACAAAAATTGACATGACTATAACATGCGATCTTTTATTATGGTTTTCTTCTTTCACATTATACTTACATATAGGTATGACCAACAACTTTGCGAATTTTGTGGAGTGAATACCTGCTCAAAGCTTGAACAACGACTTTGATGTGGTGTATAGGTATGAAAAAAAGTCCAAGGATTACATATTTAAAAATATTTAACCATCAGGTTTGTCTTTTGTTTCCTTATATCAGCTCAGCTCAAGACCTAAACATGCGACTTAAAGTTAAAACAAAAAAAAAAAAAAAAACAAATTCTAACTTCAAAGAACTTTCTCAAGAACGTGAATCTTTGTCACCACAATAATATACAAAACAAATAGACAGACACACAAATTAATTCAAGTCAATCTAAAAGTTAATCTTTAGACCAAATAAAATATATAAATAAATAAAGTACACCTATTACCTAATTGATGCCTTAATAAAATCTGTTTTAACACTTCTTGACTTAATGGTCGACCATACTACCACTTAACGGCCCGATGATCATAAACGAATGTCGTTTTTATTTTTATTTTTATTTTTAATTCAAACAAAATTCCTCCATCTATAAGTTTCGATTTGATTCGTAGGTATATACAAAAATGACCAATTCTGTTGTGCCGTCATAAATTAGAACTCTTAATAGCTTAATTAATTACTAAATAAAAAATAAAAAATAAAAACTCAAACCAACCGAATGGAGCACAAACATAAAATAAAAACGGATGGATGGATGGATGGAACCGCACTCGCATTCAAAACATGATCCAAAGAAAACGACCAACAACTTTAAGGAAAGAAAATAAAAAAGATCTGGATAAAAGGTAATTATCTCAACATAACCTTTTAAATGCTCTTTCGGACTGTTTTAAAACTCCAGAGAACTCCAGAGGTGTGTTGTAGGTGCGATGTGTCCGTCTTTATACCTATATATGTATATTTTTTGACCGCGCAAAGCGTCCGCGTCGTGCGTCGTCGATCGGTTTGATGGTCATCAGTTGGTCATCGTCTTCTAAATATATGTATGTACAACCGATATGAGACTATTTTTGTTATATATTTTTATTTGTTAATTGAAATTTTATTCCATTTTGGCGGGACTTTTAAACCAAATTGATGACATAGATAAAAGTTTAGCGTGGGTTGATTTTGCTTATCAAGAATCTAGATATATTTCTATAGTCTATACGGATTCAAATGACTTTGTTGCTTTTGAAAATATCTGCGATACCTCAACTCTAGGTATCTTCATATACATATAGACATAGTATAGCGTATAACGTCAAAATAGAGGGACAAGTTATATTATCTTATAAGGCATCTCCTTTCGAGTTGAGTGATTTGACTTTGTTGTTGAAGGTCTTTAAAGTTTTTTTTAATTTGAAGTTAAAAAAAAATTGGACAAAAAAAAAAAGATTTTAATGATTCCAACGTTAAAGGTGTTAAACTGACATTAAAGATAGATACATCTTTTTTCTCTTGACATTGTCACTTGGCGCAAGGGAATTTCTACATATATTCAGATAATACGAATTTAATTTCTTACCTTTTTTTTTTTTTGATGTTGTTGCGTTGTTATAGGTTAGCCAAGTTTTTTCAAGGAGTTTTATACGCAGTTCATTATTTTTACTTATTTTTTGAAAATACTGAGTAGTATATATACAAATTGGTATATAAGTTTGAAATAACACAACCGCATGACATTTTATCACACTTCAGTGCGTTTTGTTCGTTTGTTTCGTTGTTTTTTGTGTGTGTGTATTTATTTATATTTTTCCTCATCATGACTCTGTCAGATAGATTTGTATCTTTTTTAACTGCTGTGGCTATTTTTTTTAAAGAGCAATTTTCACTTACCACAATCTATCTGTCTGAATAAAATATACAAGCAAAACAAAAATTACAAAAATAAATAAAACCCTCTCTCGGAAGTTGGTAAACAAGTAAGTATAAGTGTTACTTCCATGTCCCCCAAAGTATGTATGTATATGTATAAAAGTAAAGAAGTCTAAGGCATTGTAAATATAATGAATTTAAATTTTAATTGTTACCTTTATTAACTTGGACAGTGCCTGGACAGGAACAAATTATATTTTTTCACATCAGCCACAGGAGCGAAAGATAATAAAATAAACGTTTATGTTTTTTTATTTTCTTGTTCTTGTATATATTTGTGGTGTGCTACTTTCATTTAGGTCTCACTACACACTAAAAAGAAACACCCTTTTGCATATTTTTCTTTTTTGTCAAAAATAAAAATGTAAGTAGAGTGCAATCAATTATGCAATTCAAATGTCATGGTTGAGATGGCAGTTAATTGCTTAAGCGAACGTTTTTATTGTTTATTATATTATATTTTTCTGTACATACATATCTACATCTACATATATTTTTGTTTAATGTTTTGTTGTCGTGTTAATTGTAATTTAAAAATAAAATGACAAAAGCAAATGACACACTGTTTTAGTGGATATATATATATTGTTAAGTTGATAAGTAGCCATTTAAAATTAAAAAAAAAAATACAAAATACATTTAGATTATTATATATATATATATAATATATATATATATATATATATTATATATTTCATATAATGAAATATATAATCATGAGAATTATGGCAAATTATGACATTGTAAAGAGAGTTGTTCAAACAAAATTAGTAACCAAATGGTCAACATTATACGGTAAAGAAATCATATTTAGTAAAATTTGTTTGTTTATTTTTAATCGTCTATCAAATTTGGTAAAAAAAAACTTAACTTCTACTTAACTTTGAATAATTTTTCATTCATTTGCTATTCCGACATTTGCTCAGAAGTGGGAAAATATTAATTTAGCAAATACAATGTTAAAATAATTTTAGTGTCGTGTTGAATTATGTCCTCTGTTTTCGATTTCGGTCTCATTTCTTGTGAAAGTTAATACATAACCTAACTTTTGGCAATAGATAATAATTTAATAATAAGAGTTTAACGAATTTAAGTCGTAGCGAATTGTAAGGAACAAAATGTCTATGTGGACTTTATCAAGCTCTTTTATAGAAAAATCTCTTCTTCGTTGAATTAAAAACAACCTTTCTGATACAAGTTGTATCGAATGGTTTCAAGTCATAAACTCTCAAAATAAATGTTGGAGGTCTCCCTTCCCTATGTATTTATGTATAATACTAGCAAACCCGGCGAACTCCGTTTCGCCACCTGATGGCTTCGTTTTTTGTAACATTTCGTTTGGGGATTTAAAAAGATGAAGAAAAATTATTTTTTTTTTTGTTTTATATTTGAAAAGGAAAAATTTTATTTCATTTCACAACAGTAGTGAATTCATTTCGATAACAAAAATGAAGTGTAATTTAGTTGAATTTCTCTAAGTAAAAAATGAAAGTAAATCCAAAGTATATACTGAATCGAAGCGTTATACTTGTCCGCAAATGATCCGTTTCATTAGAGTGCTCTTTGGTAAACCACATTTTTTGTTTTTTGGTCTGACGTTAACACAAACAAAGCAGATGGTTTCCCAACTCGTGGACACGCAACGTACATATAGCTGCTCATGTGAAAAAACAATGATTTTCTAAATTTATCCCGCAAACACTAAGCGATTGGCCTTGCGACTTGTTAATTGTCATTGCGAACGCAAGGCGAACTGGAAATTGCAATCGTTTGAAGTCAAACGGAAGATCAGTCGGAATCATTGGTATTCGAGGAATACATACATTTTCACCTGCGTACTTTCCGTTAATAATGGTTGCCTCAATCAAATTCGGCATAAGTCTTTTCACCGCAAGTCGAGTACCGTTGCAAAGTCGCGATGGATTCAAATTACGCAATATCATAAAAATTGAACCAAATTTGAGTTGCAAGTTATGTGGTGGAAATCCTGGTAACTCCAGAGAGTTTAAAAACTCCGTTGGATAATTTACTACATCATCCGGATTTGTTATGGAATCAACCGATTTGTGTGGCACCAAATCGCCAGCGATTTTTGATTGAATAGTGAAATTCAGTGCATGTACATCATTATTCTTTGCGGCGAGAATTGCTCGTTGACTTAACCAAGCACAATTCTGATAATTCTCACTAATGTTTGGGAAAGCATTTTTAATAAGAGCCAATTGAGAGTCTACAAATTGGCAAAAGTCGTTGGTAAGAGTAATTAATCCAGTTGCCGCATCAACTGGTACTTTTCCATTTCCAACAGCTAACAATTGTTTGGGAATTTCATTTTAAAGTTGAACTCTCATATTACTGGTTAGCGATAATGTTTGAACCTTATTCCACAAAAGTGATGCCTTCAGGCAAGCACTCAATTCATCTGCAGGCATTCCACGGGGAATTATTGGCAACGTCTGCCTGAAATCGCCTGCCAACAACATTATCAATCCGCCAAATATGTTGTTACTTCGTCGAAAATCCTTCAGTGTGAAGTTAAGTGCTTCAAGTGATTTCTAATGTGCCATTGTGCACTCATCCCAAACAATAAGCTTGCATTGCATCAACAATTTTCCCAATGCACTGGATCGGGAAATATTGCATGTTGGAGTATCAATTGTGTTTAAATTTATTGGCAACTTAAGCGCAGAATGTGCAGTACGACCGTCATCTAGAAGAGTTGCCGCAATTCCAGATGATGCTAACGCCAAAGCTATATGTCACATCGTGATCTTGGCCAAAATCAATGAAATGACAAATGTTTTCCCTGTTCCTCCAGGTGCGTCCAGGAAGAAAAGACCACCAGTATTATTGTCCACCGCTTGCATTAATGTTTCGTATACTTATTTTTGCTGTTCATTCAGCAACGGCACATTAATTCGAACGAATTCCTGCAATGTATCAATATTGTATTGCAGCTCTCGATTTAATTCTTTGTTCAATGCATCATGCATCGATCGATTTGGCGCAATCATTCCTACTTCAATCAGTAGCTTGTTTGCAATAGTGAAGCATTGATCCTCAATCAGAATCATTCCTTCATTGTAGATTTCATACGTTATTTGAAGTCGATATCTCTGACGTTTCTAGAGATATGGTTGACTAAAAAAGATTCCCAAAAGTAAGCTTTGGTTTAGAATATAGGGCCCTTGAAACGTCAAAAAATTAAAAAATTTCAATTCCACAAATCGGAACTTTTACAATAGCTTTGTATGGGAAACTCAACGGAGTTCATCGCTTTTCTGTTGAAATTTTTCCTAAATTTTGTCTGCTATAAACCTCACGGAGCCCGAGACCTTTCCAACGAATGCAAAACCGTGGAAATCGGTTCGTGCGTTCTGGAGTTATAGCGTCAGGAAGGAAAACCCGACTTATTTTTATATAGTAGACGATCTCTTGTTTGCAGGTTGGCAAAACCCTCAGATTTTCATATTTTTTTAAGATTGGCACATTTTTGCTTCGGATGTGAAACTTCAACTTATTAAATTTCGATCTCGTCAGAATTGTCCAATGGGAAACCGTGTATAGAATTTAATGCTTCGAAAACTTAAGGGCATTTGCATCAAAGAAACTCAACACTTATTGAATGATCACATCGCATATTCAACGTTTCTAAACATGCTGATAGGTGATTAGAATTTCTCCAACGGAGCAGGAAATTGTTCATCTCTTATGATCGGGCTATGATTTTCAAAGCTTTCATTCGTATTAAAATTGAACAAGTGTGCTTATAACAAGTTAAGTGCTTTAGAAAAAATATAAAAAAGAGCTTTAATGTGATGGGCCATAACCGAAACTTTTACACTACTCGATAACCTCCGCAATGTTTTGTACGAACCGTTTTTGTACCGACATGTTTTCATACAATACTCTGTCGGCTAAGATAGTTGCACACCAACCTCCCCAATTAAGCTGTAATACTCGCACTTTAAGGAATGTTCATCTGTTTACCAATAAGTTCAATCTCGGATGTACTTTCAAGTAAAGATATTCTTTTGTCAACCGCACAGCAAGAATGTGGAATGCTTTAGCCAACCCAGTTTTGTCCTCCAATATTCAACATTTTAAGACTCTTTTATCCTTCAGTATTTTCTTAACGTTTGCACTGTGCAGTGCATAAAATTTAAACATATTCAGGGTAATAAAGGGTTATACCCTTTAGTATTTCCTCAAACAAATTAAATAAAATTATTTTATGATTGATTTTTTTTTTTTCATTTCAGGTGCCAAAGATGAAGATGGAAATAGTATAAAAAGTGGTATGGGCTTTGGTGGATCGTCTAGCTTAAGTAAAAAGCAACGTAAAGCTCGAACTGCCTTCACCGATCATCAACTTCAGACATTAGAAAAATCCTTCGAAAGACAAAAATATTTAAGTGTTCAAGATCGAATGGAATTAGCCAATAAATTAGGACTTAGTGATACACAAGTAAAAACTTGGTATCAAAATCGAAGGTGAGTTTTAAAAAATATTATTTATAAGGAATTTCTTTTCCTCTTTATCCAACCCCCCCCCCCCTCGAACAATAAAAAAAAAAACAAATCTATTCATACAAATTGTTAAGCTATACAAACATAAACAATAAAAATGCTAGAAATGTAATTAAGTATTAACCAAACAATAAAATTAAACCTCAAAACAGCTCAGCGCAGCGCCATAAAAAACAAACCATCAAAAAACCCACTAAATTGCCAATCTCAATTCGTTTAAAATCATTAATGGTTTCCACTTTGTTTCGACCAAGTTATAAGGTTATAAAGTATTATTTAGTAGATATTTGTAAGGTATATATAGGAAAGATGATGGAAATGGAAGTTCTGGTTCTTCTTCTGGATATTTTTGATTCATAGGAGTGCATCGAGCAGACGTTTCGAAGATTATTTAATTGTATTTTTCTGGTTTCTTTGAATTTGTTTATTTGAGTTATAAAAAAAAACAGCTTGTTTATATGAAAATCGTCTATAATATGGTCAATCATCATTATATAATGCATCTTGCGCGATGAGTGCCTTTGATGGTTGATTATTTGTTAAGAATATTTATAGTCATTTTGATGATGGTTAATTCAGACTCTTGATGTTCTTTTTGTATCTATGTTTTTATGGATAGTTAACATTGATTCAGAATAACGAGCTCACACATCGTTAAAACATGACTATGAACGCTTAAGTAATTATAGTTCTATTAATTTTCTTTGCAACTAAAAGTTAAATTTTTATTTAATAGATTTTTTGAACTTTTGACTTTTGACAAATATTAATAATCAAAGTTTCATAAAGATGAAAAAATGATATGTTTAAGCATGTTAATTGAGAGTTAAGTGCAAGTTTATTTTTCAAAATGTTAATAAAATGAACAACATTAAAGTAATTTAACGTATCGTCATTCAAGTGACTATCACTATAATTTTGTAAGGGCTTGTAGATGAGTTTTGGACTGTAGCTCACAAATTTCTGGGCTTGAATCGTTTCCGCATTCTTGGCATAACATCGGTCCTTTAATGGTTCCCAAAAAAAAAAATGACATGGCATGGCATGGCGAGTCATCGTGAATGAACTTGAGGTGGTCGTCCAAACCTATGTCTTCATTTTCAGTACAAACATTCGGTTATAAAATTGCTCTGTAGGTACGCACACCGTCGACCGAAGCGTTGTTTCCAGCCTCATTTACGAACAAAATTGTGTCCAATGATGGCACAACTGCACACTCTGTCCCAAACTTCATCTGAGCCCCGTAACGCGCTAAAACGAAAATGCCCCTAGTCAGATTTTTCAAAGGCCAAAACTTCAAGGCAATAACGATGAGGATGGTCATGCACCCTCAATTGCTTAGTCAATTTCAAATAATCCCACGCTACGATATTTTGTATGATAGGTACTGAATTTCTGTCAAGATTCAGGGCGGGAAACAGCTTTCGGTTTAAAAATTAACTATGTATGTATAGGATAGGGCCTATCCTAAAAAGGAAAATACACATGCAAAATCTGTATCAACTTTGTTTGCATTTTAAAAACTAAACAAATATTAGTACACTTCCTCAAAACTACTGCAGAAGAGTCGAATTTTTGGTTTACGTTGTATGTTTGACAGATATAAAGGATGTCTTAAAATTCAGTTATTTCTGAAGCATTTTCTGTCACATGAACTATCATAATTGGTTCTTGTAACAAATAATGTTTATATTCACATAGGCACTTTTTTTTATGGGGACATTGGGTGACAGCTGTCAAATTTCAGCGTTGCCTCTTGTATTTGAAAGTAAGAATATAGAGACAAACAATACATGTGTTTGTTTAGTGGGGACAAAAAGAAGGTTTAAGGACTTTATGGCTGAATCACAAACACTCTCAACTTCGGCTTCGTCTGCGTTACGGTGGGCCTGCTTCGAGGTTGCTTTGAATGACATTTCTATTATTTCATCCCTCCAAAGAGTAAATATTTTGTTTGTTGACATTTGTTTACAGCTGTTGAGCTGTCAGACAAAGCAAATGTTCAGATAATTGAACTAGAGCTTCCGTTTGGAGTCACATTACGTTACATTACGTTCTTTTCCTTACGATTGTCAAACGAAACATGAGGTCGAAGCTCCATTGTGATAGCATGCATTGAATTCCTATGGCTGAACTCGTAAACGTCAGGCGAAGCCGAAGCTGAAGCGTGTTTGTGATTCAGCCATTAAGTTCAAAAACTTTAACTCAAATACTGCAGAAAAAAAATTGTGTACATAATTCGAAAACTAACAAGAGTTCTTAATTAATTGGTATTTATATATCAATATCTTTAGGCCGACACACTCTATGTAATGAATAAGTTTGTATATATTTGATGATGTCAACACAAAAACAGCTTAAAATGTTTTTGAATACCTAATGACATCTCAAACTAAAGACCGCCCAAGTTTAAACAAAAAAAAAATTCATTAAACTATTTATTCATTCAAATTTCCCGCCAAACATTCTAATATTTTATAGGGAATCAGAATAAAATAAAACAAAACAAAAAACGTATTCTAATTACTTAAGAAAATATTTATTACTTTGCCTTCAAGGTTTGCTTCCTTAATCTCAATATCTGCATATTTATATATATGAACAAAATTTAAATATATTTTGTTTTCTTATCTCATTTAAATTCTTATACGTACATTAAGAAACTATATGCCTAAAGGCTCATTCGTGACTTAGAGAAATAACAATCAATATTAAACAAATTATGTTATTTTTTTTTTCTTCTAATAAAAGATTTAAGAAAAATGTAGAAATCAATTCAGTAGCTTAAATGCCTAAAGCTATCACGTTATGCGCATTTGAAGAACTATATACTCAAGACTCAAATATAGAATAACTTCAAAAAAAAAGAAGAAAAGATCTTAACGACTTTTCTTTTATATTCATATAATAAAAAAATCAATAGTCCATTCAAAACGATAATGATTGCTTATAATTTATTTATATTTTTATTTCTTTTATATTTTATATACCTATGAAAAGATCGAGTTTAATTCATAAGAATCTTGATGATGTGATGGCTACTGCATATATGTAGGTATGTATGTAGGTAGACATCAACATACATGAAGTTAATTCTGTGATGGCGGGTGAAAAATGATCGTTTATTGATGAAGGTATGAACTCTATTATACCTTTAGGAACGTCCGTCGTCTTCGTCTTCTTCATCGTCGTCATCGTAGTCGTTGGTCTTCATCGAACATCGAAAAGAAGAAGCACTTTCCCATTGTCAAAGCCCATCAGAGAGACGATGAATCACTTAATGACCGACAATGACGACTACGACGACGATGCTCACTCGAGAAATATTCACCGCATCCAACGTCATAATGTCGATTTCCAAATCTTCAAAAGGTAGGTAAGATACAAAAGATGCTATTTCTTTTGTATATTAAAAAATAAAATAAAAATATAATTATATCGATCAGCGAGGCAAAAATATTTCAATAATAGCCCATTAGAGGTGCACATTCGTATATGAAATACAAAAAAACACAAAATCACTTCAAGACCTCATTAGATCGGTGGTTAAGCTTTTGAATTGAACGAATTAAGACCATTTAAGCTTAGTTTTTGAAAACAAACAATATTTTTTTTTTTAATGCGGAGCAATCAATGATTTAACTTTATTTTTTATACATACATATACAGAGTTCATGTGACAATGTCTTTTTTAAAGATTCAAGCAAACATCTTGTTAAGGAAATACAAATTAAGATAAATAAATACAGAGTACAAACAAATAAAAAACGGACAAAAGAAATTAAATTAAGAGCTTGTTTGTTTGTTGGATTTAAACGACAACACGCCCGCCAACGCGACATTTGATAGCATAAGAGTGAAAGGGCATCACCGGATCACAGACACACACACCAGATTGACCCATTTAATCGGTTTATCTGACAGATTTGTTGGTATTTTTGTATATTAATTTGGGTTTAAATTTGAATTGAGAATATTCTCAAGGTAAAGGTTGTTTGTTTGTTGTTTTGGTTCAATTTAATGTGAGAAATATGAATGAAAATTTATTTAAAAAAATAATTACATTTATTGACAAATCTCTGACAGCTTTTGTTGCTTAGTGTCAAACATATCAAACAGTTCTTTATATAAGAATGTTATGTGTATTTAATAACAAAGAAATAAAAATTGCAAGACATACAAATTATACTCACTTCGACATAAGGTTGTTAGATCGCAAATATTTAGGATTATAAATTATAAAGACTTAGAGCAGACTGCAGACTTTTTATCGGCCGATAGTTTGGTTGGCTTCTTAATCAGTATGGAGAGGAATGCATATGCGCACACTACAGCGATTCAATATCGGCCGATAAAAAAGTTTGATGGACTACCCGATTACATTCAAACTAATCTGTCGGCCAACTATCGGCCGACTGTTTAATCAGTATTGGCGCATACACGCCTTCGTAGATACGTCGAATGGGTGCTTGAACAACAGGCGGTGGAGGGTGATTTTTTGAACACAATTTTGTTTAGCGACGAAGCACGTTTCTCACTCAGTGGGTATGCTAATAAACAAAATTGTCGTATTTGATGTTCTGAGAATCTTCAAGTAATTGAACAGAGGCCATTATACATCACTGTCACTGTTTGGTGCGCGTTTTGGTCCGGAGGTGTGATTGAACCTTAAATAAAATAAAAAAAATTAGGTGGCGCAACAGTCCGTAAAAAACCAGGGCCTAGTGACTTACAACTCTCAACCATTCCTATATGCGAGTAATTGCAGGAATAGAGGGGACCTACAGTTTATATGCCGAATCCGAATGGTTAGATTGAGAAAGCAATTTTCATGACAAGAATTACTCTTGGAGAATTTGAAAATTCCTCGCAAGAGGCAGTACCCGTGAAAAAAAACTTTAGGTGACACAGGCAGGGATCGAACCCCAGACCTCTCGCATGACAGTCCAGCGCACTAACCATCATCATGCCACGGGTATACCACCCATTGATGGAACCTTACTTCTTCCAAAACGACGATGGAACGTGTTTATGCAAATACACCTTTTACTCTTGAGCACTTAAAAACCAACATTCGTTAAGTTATGGCTGAGATAGCCCCCAATATGTGTCAAAAAGTCGTCGAAAAATACCTCAAAAGAATCGATGCTTACAACAATTCGCGTAGTGATCAATTAAATGATGTAGTGTTTCACACATAATGTCAACGCTCGAATTTTATAATACAAAAAGAAATATCATGAACAAAAATATTGTACATGTTTTATTTACGTTTACTTTTAAAACCACAAAATGGATATGGATAACCCTGACAATCAAAAATTGAAGTCGAAGCTTTCATTATTATTCTTTTACAATTTGTTAAAAGTTAAAGAAGTCGAAAACATTTGTGAACAATTTTAAACAATTTATTGTTAAGGGTTTTGATTCGAAAAACTGTTTTATTTTTCAGTATTATTTTTTTTTTAATGTTTATTCATTTTGTTTAGAAAATTCTAAATGGTAATAAAAATATTATGTATAAAATGAAAAACGTTTTAAGAAAGAATCATGTTTTTTTTTAAATATTTTAGTCACAAAACAATTTTGCCAATTTTTGCAACAATATTTCTTGTTGAGTTTTATTTTTCATTAAAATAACTGTCAATTAAAACTTTATTATAATTGTACTAGGTCACATATACATCCTTCGTAGTATACAATTATTTTAAAACTAACGTCATTTTCTTCTTACTTTTTCGAACTGAAAAATAAATGTTCTTTTTTCCATATAAAAAAAATGTTTGTTGATTTTGTTTTTTAAATCTTAGAGCATTTTGTGTAGCGTTATAATGTGTAGTATAAAAGTTTATTTAAGTAAATAACATAATTTCTTAGTGAGATATTAAAACAACAGAAAGTTTGTGCTTTTCCTAAATTGCATTTCTAAAAAAAAAACACTGACTAAATATATTTGAAAGTCTTTAATGTATAAATTCTGTAAACATTTATTTTAAGTTTATACCTCTTCTATTTTTAAGAGATATCATTGAAGAAGAAGAAAGATATTGAAACGCTAAGAAATGTTAAAATTTACAATTTGAAAGATTTAACCGATTAAAATAACTTTTAATGGGAATTTAAAAAAACCTACATTATAGTACTTAGGGTTCAGCAAATTTAAATAATGCTAACATCACTACCTTATAAGGCGCCAGTTATAGCTATCATTGAAATCGATCCGTAAACATTTTTGAATCGATATTTGACGGTGTTTCCCTTTGATTAGAAATGAAAATTATATACTGATCGATCGGAAATCACACAAAGAATTTTTTTGAGAAAAAAAGTGTAGGTAATTACGCATTTATTTTTCTCTAAAAATTTATTTTTTTATTTTCCTGACGGAAATTCATTTTTCTGAACAGCTTATACTTCTATGTTCAAAAGTGAAACGAATCGTTCCTCTGATTTGTGTTCCAATTTCACACAATTCCAATGACAAATTTCTGTCAGTAAAAATTTGTCGGTGGCTTTCAATGAGGACATTTTTTTCAATGACAGACATTTTTAATGAAAGCTATAAACGACCTGCCAACAAATTCCAATGTTTGTTTTCAATGATGAAAACCAATGATAGCTATAACTGGAGCCTAAATCAGAAATTGCATTGCCACTTCGTTCGCCTTCAAACTCCCATTCTGCTTTTTAATATTTCGAAGTTTTTTAGGAAACAATGGATTTTCAAATAATTTTAAGACAGAAAAATCACTTATCAAATCGTTATTGATAAAATTTGAGTAATGCTGCATAGAAAAAAGAACGGCTACTTTCTTGAGAACTGATTCTCAAAATAATTTTGACGATATCTAATTGCCAAAAATTACTGCAAACTCATAAAATTCCCCTCTTGGATTATTATTAATGATATTTTATTTCCTCCATCAAAATCAAAACCAACAATAATTGTTAAGCACTTAAGTATCTACATATATACATTTCATCCCTTTTTTTCTCAAATACGTATACATACGTATACATAAAACACGAGTTCAAATTCGATGTGGTTTTCTATGCTCTTTGCCAGCAACACTATAAAATTCTTTAAAATGTTTACAATGATTCGTTCCGGTTTTAAAATAAAAATATACATTGTTCACCGAAGGGTGATGAGATGATAATTTAATAGGATTATAAAAAAAAATAAACGAAGAAGAAAGGAAAACAACAACGAATATATGATCCCTTTTTTTCTAGCTGGCGTCAGAGTTTTGCCAAATAAATCCAATTCCAAAATTGTGTGTCTACGAAATTTTTGCATATCCATTTAATTTAATTGTATTGATCCGCCCATAATTGCACACCTTTTTCTATCCCAACAAAAAAAAAAAAGAAGTTAATCCTATTGGAAAGGACCTGTTTTATTTTTGCAACTATTGTTTTATTCTGTCACCTTGACATGGATATGGTCAAAAAGAGGTATACCTCTTCTTATATACACGTAAAATCGTCAGGTACCTACATATTTTATAATTGATCTTTTTGAGGATTTTTGTTTTTCCTTAATCTTCAAGTGCGCATCAAAAAAATAAAGGAAAGAAAAGTTTTAATTGATGGAATTAGCTAAACAGCGGTAGTGCAACCTTTTATGTATATTTCTTTTTCTAGCTCTTTATGCAAAGGCTTCTTATAAGATGTCGAAAAAGACTTTTCTTAACACACAAAATTAATGATCGAAAAATATATGTACACCCAGCAGCGCCAGCCATAAGCCATCAGCATAGCACAACCAGAAGCAAGAAATCTTGACACACACTTTGACTTGAAACGATGTATAGGTATAGTTGCGTACCTAAAGCCTTTGTTGGCGGTGATTATAATATAGCATCGAGCGACCGAGCGACGGCGGCGCCGTTATGGCCTTTTTGAAGGTACATCATAGTGGCGCCTCAATCGACTTAGGGCGTAAATTTGACGAACGAACATGATGAGCAGAAAAGATAATTGTTCGGATGCCGACCTTTTTTACTTTAGTTCAGTCATCAGAGCCTCTCTTCTTCTTACAATTCATTCAGAGGTATCGCGCTAGAGAGTGTATTTAAATATTCGTCTAAATGATTTTCGTTTTTTCCTTTCATTTTTAAGCTTTGAAAGACCGTCTCGACTCAGCATGATTGGTTTAAACTGATTCGAGTAACGCCTTCGATTGAAGTTAAAAGGTGAACTTGGAAGTACCTGTCACTTGCTAATAATAATAAATGCACGAGGGGCATAATGTGTATACCAAACCAAACAAAAAAAATAAGAATTGAAAAAAGGCTCTTCAAAGAACGCGCTCTTAATTGGTGCTCTTAATGAATCAGTTTATGAAGTAATAGGATACAAATTACTTAATTGTTGGATTAGGTCTTATAACATGCTCGCCATAGCCAGGTGAATAAACTGGTCTTAAAAAAAACTTATAATAGAAATACCAACCTAGGTAAAGACATATACCCATATAGATATAGACAGAGAATGTATCTATACTCTCAATAATAATTTTTCAATAAAATTTTGAGTGGCAGTCTTATAAAGCAGCTTGATCGAAGATTTATGTGTATATGTATATGAAAGTATCTCAAGTATGTGCATATAAGAGTATGTAGACATACCTATTTTGTGGATATTGACTTATCAGCAAAATGCTAAAAGCATTCATAAATCAAATAAACAACTTTTTGCAATTTGCATTAAGAAAAAATGAACAAAATATCAATTGGCAATTTGATTTGCATTGGAATGTGTAATGTTAGGAATTCAAATTCACATTATAATAGGTGTTAATATATAATTTGAGTGCTTTGTTGTAGGTATGAAGTTTTATTGTTATTGCAATACCTTTAATTATTATTATTGTGCACAGCATTAACATTTTTCAATCAAATTGAACTTGTTTTCAATTAGTTCAAACATGTGCCTACTTATAATACCTACATACATACATACTGTTATGACACAGATACATTTAAATTAATGTCGAAGAACGACAAGGTTGATAAAAGGTTTATGTTGACATATTGGGAGTAAAATTCATTTTGAGAAAAAAAAAACACTATAACGATGACTTTTTAAATATTTGTTTTTCTGTTCAGTATACATTGTATGGTAAAGAATCCTTAAACATAAATCAGTTAAGAAATGATGAGTTTTGTTTAAAAAAGGATTTAACAATAATTGGGCTATTACCTGAGTTTAAAAAAAAAATGAATAATCTCAAAAGACAACTTTTTAGAAAAAGCAACAGAAAATTAAGTAGTATCCAAAGTTTTTTTCACGGGTACTGCCTCTTGCGAGGAATTGACAGGTCCCCCGAGAGTAATTCTTGTCGTAAATAGTGCTTTATCATAGTTAATTCATTTAATGCTTACTACCAGAATAATTAACTCAAAACTGGGCAACTCTTCTGGCAGACGATTCGTTAGTAGAGGGACAACGCAAGGTGGTGTTATATCCCCTCTCCTCTGGAACGTAGTGGTGAATGAAATCCTAACTAGTCTGGATGCGGAGGGTTTCAGGGTGATCGCATATGCGGACGACGTTGCTATATCAGTTTCAGGAAAGCATCTTAACACCTTAAAAGAACTCTTACAAAATGTCTTAGACAGACTAACACTTTGGGCTGATCGGCTGGGAGTTCGCCCACACAAAACCGATTTGGTCTTATTTTCGAGGAGATACAAAATTCCATTTGTCAACCCTCCCCATATTAAAGGAATCCAATTAAAATTCTCAGACGAGGCTAAATACCTGGGTCTTGTCTTAGATAAAAAACTAAATTGGAAACGCAACGTACAGGAAAGAGTCAAAAAAGCTACTGTAGCTCTCTTTTCTTGCAAAAAAGCCATCGGTAATAAATGGGGCTTACAGCTCAGAATCACGCATTGGCTATACACATCGGTAATCAGACCGATTTTAATGTACGGTGTGGCAGTTTGGTGGACTGCTTTAGAAAAAGGTATAAACCGAGATAAATTAAATAAAGTCCAACGTTCAGCTTGCCTATGTATAAGCGGATCGCTTCGCACGACCCCATCTGCGGCACTGGACACCTTACTCTACCTAACACCTCTTGACATTTTTAGCAAACAAATAGCTGCAAGCTCTGCTATTCGCCTCAAAGCTTCGTCGCAGTGGACTAACAACAACATTGGCCACTCCGTAATTCTTAGTTATTTAGAATCAATTCCAAAGCACACAGACTACACCATCCCCCAACTGCAATTCGACAGAAATTTCCAGATTTCTATACCTCCCAGATCTTTTTGGGAGGATAGGTCATTCCTGGAAGATGAGTCAATCCATTTCTATACAGATGGGTCAAACACAAAAGAAGGAGTTGGTGGAGGTGTGTACTCTGAACGACTCAAATGACTTTTGCAGAAGCTGTATGGACGAGGAAAAGGAAGAAACAGTTCTTCATCTTCTCTGCCCACCCTGCTCTGGCTCGAAAACGCAAGAATTACCTAGGAGAATTCTTCATTAACGATCTAAACGATCTAAATCATATCAGCATAATCAGCCTCTCACGTTTCGTAAGGGACTTAAACTGGTTCCATTGGGCTTAGGAGGAAGCCTTAAGATTCATATGGTATCACAATGGGCCATTAAACTGGCCTTAGTGTGTCCGTTTCCATCTTGGACAGCCACTATAACCTAACCTAACCTAGTGCTTTATCAAATTAGGCGTTTGGATTCGGCTTAAAACTGTAGGTCTCCTCCATTATTTATTTAAAAGGAATTAAAGGAATCGATACATATGCTTCAAATCATGTTTCTCTTACGAAATTTCCGGCAGAGATCTGCTAACTCTAAAATAAATGTTACCATTCAAGGTGACAAAAGAAAACCCAACGCATAAGTGGATAAAAATAGTGAGAACAATTTGATTTGATGTCTTTCATTTCAAAGTTCGTGCATCAGCTCTTTTGTTTGTGGGATTATTGTTTTAATTTTGTGGTTTAGTTAAAAAATTTAAGTGTCTAATTTAAATGGTTCACTTGTTCACTATTTATATATACAGTTTCACATATTTCTATGTTTGTATCCCTACCGTACATTTTTTTAAAAAATAAATCACAGTTTAGAATACATTTTTTCAAAAAGAAATATTAAAAAATAAAAAAAAATCTAATGTTACAATTTCTTGATTTTTGGTTTGTTCCAATTTCCAAAATTTTAGATTTTTAAATTTTAATTTAACACAATTTTTGTATTTTTCAAGTTTAAATTTCAGATTATGGTAAACGCTCTAGTGTTTAATTTTGAATGTGGGAAAGTGTAAAAATGTAAATGCGACGGTGAATAACTAACTACTCGCTTGTTATTATTCAATGCCAATTACCAGAAATCAAATTAAATTGTTCATTTTTCTCTTAAGCAATTTCAACAAATCACCATAAATAAAAAAAAAACAAAACAAAAATTGGAATAAAGTTCAAAACAAAACGAATTTCCAATTAGCATTGAAAAATAACTTCCTGCAACTACTATACCTTCCTTGCCTACCTACTTATATAATAACAACCATTTTAAAGCAAGGGCATTCAATTCTAAAAACAAAAACATTCAAAGCCTTCTCAAAAACCTCCCACTATAATGTCTGCATATTATTTACAACCCCCCCTCTCTCTCTCTCGCAAGTCGCTCTATGCTGATCATAACACAAATTGTTAAGGAAATTTTTCAAACTATTAGCATGTTCCTGCCCTTTTGATCCAAAATCCTTCAGCAAAAATTATTTGCTCTCTCTCTAGCTATATTTAGGTACGTCCAGTTTTTGAATTTAAGATAAACCGCCAATTAGAGTTATACTCGTATAACTACAAACATATAAATAATATGAAATGGAAAAGTAGCGAATAATGGCGGCTGAACGCTCTGCAGTCGCTGTGTGTGTAAAAATGCTTCAGCTCCCTCGCTAATGATCCACTTCTGTATTGTATGTTAGTACGTTGAAGTAGTGTAGAAGGTAGTAGTAGCTTGCTGCACGAGAAATTCAAATCATGCTCTAAAGAGCCAATTTCCTTTGCTGCTGATGGCATATTGGCATCCCACACTTGAATTGCGCTTGTGAAATGTTTATAAAAACAGTTTCCCGCTTATTCTCCTCCAAACGCTTCTTATACGAGTATATATTCTTCATGATCTTCGTGCAAATATACGGAGTTGGAGCATTAAGCGATGACGACGACAATGACGGAGTGGTGGCGGGCGGGCGGCGCAGCAGCGATGATGGCAGACTATAAGCGCGAGGTGCAGCTGCACTAAATGCATCGTTTTGAAGTTGTTCCTTTTTATACTCACAAATCACGCCAAGTTTTATAACTTGTGCCCGTTTTTTTGGCAATTTTGCGACCGACTTGGCTGCTGCTGCTGTTGCTTTTGCTGCTCCTGCTGCTGCTGCTGAATTGCTTTACACTCTATAGGCCTTAGGGTGCAAATTGTTATACCAAACCGAATAAATGTCTATAGCTGCAGTTTAATCCTTTCCAAGGACAATTATTGCCACATCATGATATAAATTGCACACATACTTTTATATAAACCACAGCGCGTATTCCGTCATATTTTATTATTGCAATGGTTTGGAGGGAATAAGTGAGTTTAGGTGCGGTAAAGTGTATATGCAAGTGGAGTGTTTGTCCAATTATGAATCAAATCAGAAACGTTACCAGTTACCACCATCTTCGCATATAAATTTATACCCATAGAAGGAGTCATATAAAAGACCATCATAAAACCTATCACGAAGTGGTTAGGTTTTGATGACTATGAATGACTTTTGTGGAAGCAACATTGCCACTGACCATCACTGACACTGTAAATGATGGAGGGCTGTCGTAAAATTATGCAATAAAAATGATGAACTAAGTTGCAGAAAGATGTAACGAGTCTTGATCTTGATACGATGATGTTGGCAGAAACAGAGAGGTGAATAACTAGTTTTGTGAATAGAATTTATATATAAGAGAGAGAGAGGTTAATTTTGAATATTTAACGTCTTGAAACTTGATGTTCATAATTGTTTGAAGTTTTTTAGACAGTTTTTTTTTTCTTATTTTCTATTTCGAGTACAATTTTGATTCAAGAAAATTATTTTAACGAGGGAATTATTTGTTATGGTAATATCCTATTTTATGCTCGGCAAAACAAAGAAATATTTTCACAAGGAAATAAATTGTTTTAAACACTTTATTTCTTTCTCTCACTTATATGTGAATGACTTAATATAGTATTTCCCTCATTCCTATTTTTGTTTTCATTTCTCAAAACTCCTCTAAGACCTCTCTTTTAACGGCTTTTAAATTCATACTTCGTATATACCTAATGAATAACTTAATAAAATATAATTACTACATCACATCCAGACACACCATCATCGCCAATATCGTTATAATAACTACATTTCCTACAAATAAATATAAACTGTGTTATATATATATACATATATATATTATATACGTACATAATGTACAAAGTATATCATTTAATGTGTAACCAACTTTGAAAATGCAATAAGCCATATTATTAAACACAAAATGAAATGAAAAAAAATAAACATACGTACATCTAACTTAAAAGGGGAACAATAACTTATAAGTGAAAAAAAAACTAGTGCAATATTTAATTGCAAGTTGCAGACGAGTGCATTTGTTATAAATATTTAAAAACACATATCTGCCTATACCTACCTTACCTACATATGTAGGCATAATCACATAGGGAATAAAAATAACACAATACAAAAAAATAATAAAAGTGAAAGACTTTTAATTAAATCAATTATTTGCTTGATGTGAGTTTTTTTTGTTGTTGTTGTTGTATTATTTTGTTGTGCATGTGTGAAAAAACATAAAGTGAATTACGAACATTTTTCATTATAAACAGCAGCAGGAAGGGTATAATTGTTAAACAGCTTAACAATATCGGTAAATGGAACGTTTTTTTTTCTTTGTTCGTTTTTAGATAGAAAAAAAGAGCCCATGTCCCAGGGGCGGTTAGGAAAATTTGGATTTGTGCCTGTAACAGGATTCTAAATAACGAAGATACTTTTAAGCACAACTTATGTATTCTATTTCTTGTATTATGGGCCAGAAAAATTAGATATCTACAAATAGACTGAATTGTAGTAAATAGCTTCATTTATACGTCCTCAACACTCCCCAAAATTTCCCTTTGTTTTGGATTGGAGCAAATAGTTTAGGGGATGGGGGTTGGAAGAAGATCAAGTATACTCTTTTGATAATTATTTTTTTGTATTGTGTTATATATGGAAAAATACGTTTTATTGGCAAACCAAGGTTCAGAGTTTTACCACCGCCATTTTGAAAAAAAATACATTTTTGCATTTTATTTAATACTCTGTCCGGAAGTTTACTTTTTCACAAATGATCTAAAAAAAACCTACAGACAATATTTCTATAAAATTTCTATTGATCCAAATTTCAATGATTCGTCAAGATGGATAACTTTTCTATGGTATCTCAAATTGCTTTAGTTTTTTTTACACCCTAGAACCCTACCCAGGGTGCTGTATCACTCTGTGCTTTATTTGATTGATCATATTTGTTTAGACCATCAAATTAAAATGTGTGCCAAATGGGTTAAATAGATGTTTTAATAAAACGTTTGATTTATTCTTTTTAAATATTAATAAAAGTAAACAAAACAAATTTTTTTTGAATGTAAATAGGCTTTCATTTAATAATGTCTTGAAATAAAAAACAGGATGCCTTGGGTAGGAAAAGTCTACTCTCAATATGGGTAGTGTTCTAGGGTTAATAAAGTTCATAATTTTATTTGAAAACTGTTTTTGGGGTAACCACATTTTTTCACGGTTCAGTCAATTTTTTAGAATGTTACCATACTTTGTCCCAAACTAAATTTCGGCTTGTTATTTAAGAACCATTTTTGGCATCAAATTTAAAGGAAAGAACATAATAACAACTAATTGATCAAGTAATTATTATTATTATCAAGTTTTTTTTTGTTAAAAATGATGTTTTGTATGAAAATTCCTGGGTGAAAATATTCCCCGATCATTTTAACGAATGTCCGCAACTTGTGACTTTTGGAAACCAGTGGATATATATTTTTCAAGAATATCTCTAGCATAAATTTAAATAAGTAGACCTTCATTTTAATTTTTAAATATTTCAACAATCTTTACCCTCTGAAAATATATGACCATTATTTTAATAATATACTCGTATATGACAGTCAGTGAGCTTTAAGATGACATGAGAATTTTTAGTACCAAAAATCAGTTATTTGATCTGGGATATAATTAACAAGGGATCAAACTTAAAATACATTTTTCTACTTAAAAAGTTTAAAAATCTAACAAGTAAATTTTCAACACCACATAAAATAATTCACTGCTAATTGATTTCTGACCCAACTTATCAGAACATTCTGTATTTCTATAAAGTAATAAAAGTAATTAAGTATTTTTTCTTGAGCAGCTAATTAGTAATCAATTAACATTCAATTAGCATTCAGTTAGCACTTATTTATTATTTTGTATTTTAAATTGACATTTTAATTGTTAACGTGGCTAAGTTAATGTTCATTTCTTCATTTTTTAATTTGTGTCTTTAGTACCAATAAATTTACTTGATGAAAAAAATTGTATAGTCAATTATTGTTATACCGTCCCCAACTTTAGGGGCCACACGGTTTATTTTTATTAAAATAGTGTTTTAAACTCTTATTTAACTTTTTAACTTTTCTTAATCATGTAGATAAAGTTCTTTTGAGATTTTTGTTTTAAGACCGCAGTTTTGCAAAGTCAAAATTAAAATCGATGTAAATAATTAATTTTACCTCCTTTTTACAACTATAGGTCAGATCAACTAAGCATAATATAATTTTTGGTATATTACGTATAAAACTTGAAACTTATTTTTGAGTTAACTGAAATGTTTACTAAATTCGGAAGTTTATTAATTCAATTATTTCAATAATAAAATAACACTGATATTTCGACATTAATGTTAAATTTGAAGGGAGATGGAATCTTTAAGAAAATCATAATTTTTAAAATTAATATTTGCAAGATCCAATAACAATTTTTAAAATAACAATATTTTACTCTCTATTCGTGATCCCTTTTTAAAATTTGTTTATGAACGCCTCTGGAACGTCAGTGTTTTACGTTAAACTCATCAGACCTTATTATTTATATGATTAAATATTTATACTTTGTTGGAATTTTGTTGGTAAGTATATGTGATTATAATTACTTTATCGCACATTGTTATAAATAAAGTTAGTAACATTTAATGGAATTTAACTGGTTATTTCCTTCATTTTTTATACTATATCACTGTTGTTTAAAGTATTTATAAAACAAAGTGCTTGAATAGTTCTGTATAATATGGTAGTGGCAATCAATGGCGGATCCAGGGTGGAGGGGTCCTAGGGGTCATGACCTCCCCTGGGAGATAATTTGTTTGTATTTTCGTAGGAATTCCTTTGTTGCTAAAAGTAATACTTTTAACTGAAGACTGGACCACGAACATAATATGAATCGGATATTCAGCCTTATTCCAAAAACACAGCACAAATTCATCAAATTTTGATCAATGGACCATCCAGGGAGAGGTCATATGAGCCATAAAGCTTATACAGTTAAGTTGTATAAGTAAAGATTTCATCTAAAGATTTGTCAGTAATTTATTGACATTCACCAAAAAGTGTTCTGTTGTCAAAAACGACTAAAATTTTTGTTTTTAAGCAATTTAGAATTTGGAAAAATTTTGGTAATACTTTAAATTATTTTCATA
Source organism: Eupeodes luniger (assembly GCA_951509635.1). NCBI lineage: Eukaryota > Metazoa > Arthropoda > Insecta > Diptera > Syrphidae > Eupeodes > Eupeodes luniger. Next base: position 114,999,899 of record OX608074.1, read on the forward strand.
AAATTTGTTTCTAAGAAAAAGAGCAAATATTCAGGTTCTTAAGAAGAATAACCTTGGATAAGACATCGTCAATTTTATATTATCTTATTTTTTTTTTGACGCACTAGATAGTGAACTTTGAAGTGATTTTTGCTTGCGACATTCGACAAGTATTGCATTCATAAAAAAATTCAAACTCGAGCTTATGATCAACATGACAAAACGATGGTAGAAAAGTCGAAAAAAGTTGGTCCCCCGATTCCTGGCTCTACAGCCGAAACCATTGTGTCGATTGAAAAATAAGGTTTTCAGCTGATTAGCTTAAGGCGCTTTTTTAATTTGTTTAATACGAAAAATACAAAATGTTTGGTTTAAAATCGAAAATTCGATTTTTTTCAAAAATTAACCGATAGATGTTTTAAAGACTTTCTTTAAATATGTTGTTCCTAATTTAGCTTCTTTCTACATGAAAAACATATTTTGGTATTGCTAAAGAAGGATGCTCCTCATAAAACTGTTATTTTGTTTTTAAGTTTTCTCAAGAACTAATGGACCGATTTTAATAATCTTCTCTTTCTGTGGAAGCTCTTCTCGATAATCAAATGATCAAATTGATCAAAAAAATATATAATTAACCTTAAAATATATTTAATAATTTGAAACCGACTTTTTGGAAGAAATTAACAAGTTCTAAGAAAAAAACCAATCGTGCTTTTAATTTCTTTCAAAATGGTTGTTCTGATGAATACAAACACTTTTAAAATCTTAAAAAATTAAAGAAATCTAATTTGTAAGGTGGATTTGCATGCTCTAGGACTGAGATTTAAACACGAATTTAAAGAATATAAATGTCCCAAAAACAGCAAAAGTGACACTTTTGTTAAACTAATAGCTAATTGAAAACAAAATGAACGTTTCATATCTATTAATATAAAAGCTTTGAATCTTTTAAGAACTGAAGTGAACAAAGATTCTGAAACGTGTAATTTGTGAGTGTCACACAAAAGTGTCTTCCCAATTTCTAGAAAAGTTATGTAACTACTTAAATGCATCTATTTCCTTAAATTCAAGAAGCAAACATTTTTCTATCTACAATTTTTAAGATTTGTTGACTTCTTTAAGACCAAAATATTTTCTAGCATCAGCTCCAATATACGAGTAAGCAGACTGATAGCGATAGTAATAATAGACTCCCGAAAATTGTATCCGAAAAAACTACGTCAAAATAAGCCAGAAAATTCTTGATATCAGATCCTTACCCATTTTTTACATTTCTGCATGAAATATATGGCGACGCCATATTCAAAATACACTCACACGACGCCCAATCACAGAGCGAACTGAACTATTGGCCGACTAAACAATCGTCATGTATGCGCAGGCGTGTATGCGCCAATACTGATTAAACAGTCAGCCGATAGTTGGCCGACAGATAAGTTTGAATGTAATCGGGTAGCCCATCAAACTTTTTTATCGGCCGATACTGAATCGCTGTAGTGTGCGCATATGCATTCCTCTCCATACTGATTAAGAAGCCGACCAAACTATCGGCCGATAAAAAGTCTGCAGTCTGCGGGGGCTCTTAAGAGAAGTAAATACACACTAATGACAACTGTAACTATACAATACATATCTACAGAAAAGAAATGAAACAAAAATTAGGAAACATTTTCATTTGTTGAATACATTTTACTTTTTTAATAAATTTATTTTCTTTTATGTAATTTTGTTCTTCATTCATGAAAAATCAAAAAAAAAAAGAAACAAGAAAAATAAAACAAATTATCCGCGCTTATTCGTGTAATTAACTTAACTTGATGATGTTCACACACACAAAACGTGGCCTAAAACACAATTTTTAACGCGAAGCCACAAAAATTCCCCCCCATCACCGTCACTACCGTGCCACTACCTCGCTTCTGCTCGATTCGATTGCAACATCCAAGTCTATATACCAAGCACAAAAACCCTCTTCCAATTCCTCCCATATCCCCGTATCACCTTCCTCTTCTTCTTCTGCTTGTATCTATATCCCACTTGTATCTATGTATCTTAAAAAAAAAACATGAATCTCAACTCAAAAAAAAAAAAAAAAAAAAAAAATTATTGAAAACAGACCACAATTTAACCGCATTTTAATGTGCTAGATAATTTGTATTAATGTGATTTAAATGGTTCCCGAGATACATTCACCTATCTGCCTCTCTATAGTATCTAAATATATAGAGGTTCATCTATACATCTTCATATGTATCTATACCTATATTGTGACGGAGTTATAAAGGAGATACAAAAGAGTTTGTATAGATAATATGCCATCCGGAGAGATGTAAACGTACCCTAAATAGCGCCATAGTTATAGATCGGGTCGGTCGGTTGTTTGGTTGGTTGGTTAGGTTTAGGTTAGATTGTCGTTGTTTGGCAGCTCGGCTTGGCTCAGCTTAGTTCAGTTCAGCTCAGGTACCTTTTATCGAGAGAAATTACCGTGTTACCTCATTTGGAAAACGAGAATTATTACAGCGGTTATTGTTTGATTAATTTGATGATAAATAGACGTATTAATTCTAAATTCTAAATACATACCTATAGTATAGGTACCTCGATCTCATACCTCTAGTATGTAGTTTTGGATAGATATTTTTCATGCGGTTGTTGTTGTTGTTAATATTATTGTGGCGGTGGGGGAGCTCAATTATATAATAAGCACTTTGATGGGATGTGGTGGTGGTGATGGTGCGGCGGCAGCGGTGGCGGCGGCAGTTGAGCTCAAATTGTCGGGTTAACTATAAAGAGTGTTTGATGGTTAGAGTTATGTTTTTGTTTTGGCCCATTGTTTGGCCGTTTGTTCGGTCTTCCATATACAGAGTCTATATGAAGTGGCGAAAACCCATAATTAGAATTCTAACTTAACGAATGCGCGGACAGGAAGTAAACCAATTCTATGATGATTAGGTACCCTATTCTTTGAGTTAAATTATAATAAATGTCTATCTGTCTGTATGAATAGGTAGGTACATAAAAATGTAGATAAATTAATACAAGCAATCTCATACAATATATAAAAATATACAAAATGCAAATAATAATTAATCATTAACAAATTACAGCTTGCAATTTGACAATTATATGATTCAGTTGCAATTTGATTTTTATTTCTCGTTCTCTCAATTAATAAAAAAAAAAAATAAAGAAGAGTTGAACTTCCACTCGAGTGAATCGTATTCGGTTAAATTCATACAAATAAAGACACATTTGTATCTTTTATTACTAATTTATGCTAATTGTAGATGCGTTTAGAATTATTTATATGTAATGGATTTTTTTTTCTATCTGTAGGAAGGTATTATAATTGTGAAGGTTCGTTGTGGTGGAAATTATATTTAAATTCTTGAATAATAAAAAGAATTAAAGTGGTAACTATTTTATTGCTACACATCGTTAATCATTCTGTTATATAGGTTAACCATAGGTACATATGTATATATGTGTATGTTTATAAGTAATGTGGTGTTGAGAAGATGATAAGAAAAAATATATTACATAAATATATCCTTAAAAAGAGGTGTTAAATATGTTTATGTGTATCTCTGGTTTGAATTTTACTACTTATTATGATGGTCATTAAGATAAATGTTCACATGAATTTTGATGTTAAATTAATTTTTTTTTTGTTTTCTATAATACTTATGAGGTGTGTTCAAAAAGTAGCCGGAATTTTGTTTTTTTCAAAAAAAAATGTATTTATTCCGTTACATCGATGTGGTACCCTTTAAGGTAGTCCCCCCCCAGATATAATACACTTATGCTAGCGTTTTTTCCAATCTTCTAAGCACTGTTGATATTCACTTTTTGATATGTCCTTGAGCGAGCATTCTCAGCGATTTGGCCTTTATTTCTTCAATCGAGGAAAAACGCCGTCCTTTCATGGGTCTCCTCAACTTTGGAAACAGGAAATAGTCACAAAGAGCCATATCTGGTGAATATGGAGGTTGGGACATGACTACGGTATTGTTTTTGGCCAAAAAATTACGAACAAGCAACGACGAGTGAGTAGGTGCGTTATCGTGGTGCAAAAGCCATGAATTGTTTTTCCATAAATCTAAACGTTTTTTTCGGATTGCTTAACGCAAACGTCGCATATCTTCAAGGTAATACTCTTTATTAACCGTATGACCTTGTGGTAAGAAGGCTTGATGCACTATGCCATTATAATCGAAGAAAACAGTAAGCAAAACCTTCACATTTGATCGAACTTGACGTGCTTTTTTCGCTCTTGACGTTGGATGCTTCCAGGTGGACGATTGTGCTTTGGTTTCGACATCATAACCGTACACTCATGTTTCATAACCAGTTATGACCCTTTCAAGCAAACTTGGATCGTCGTTGACGTCATTTAACAGCGCTTGATGAGCGATGTTCGTGCGATTGTTTTTTTGGTCAAAATTCAGCAGTTTCAGCAAAAATCGCCGAGTTCATAAAAACACGTCGAACCTTAGCAACTACCACAGACAAAGTAAACAGTGAATATAGCTGAAAATTGCATCATACTTTAGAGGCATGTATACCAACACAATACAAAAATGTTGACCTCCGAACTCTCCAGACCAGCGAAATTTAAAAATTCCGATTACTTTTTGAACACACCTCGTACATTTTCGATTCAAATTTTAATTAATTTATAAATTTCAATAAAATAGTTTCATTTTGCTGTTGAAAGATTAAAATAATTTACAAAAAGGCTTATTTCGGGCACATTTAGTAAACAGGGATTTGTTTGATGGTATGACCCCAAAATGTTGTGATAAGTATAGGTACCCAAGACATCGAAGCTAAATTCACAGAAATTGTATTTATTAAAAACTAGCGGCCCGTCCCGGGTTCTCACGGGTAGACATAAATAGGTACAGATAATGTAGCTTTCTAATGAAAAAAGAATTATTAAAATCGGTCAAGTACTTTTTAAATTTATTCGTTACATACAAAGATACAAATCTTTCCTCTTTATAATATTAGTGTATAGATGAGTTTAAAAACAAATTCGCAATTTTTTAGCCTACTCTAAAACGACATTACATGTCAAATATGTATTAGCTATTAGTGGAAACATATACCGAAAAAAACGTGCTAAGCTCGTTTTGAAAACGATTGTTCACTGCATGCGCTTATGGTAAAAAACGTTGAGGCTCATTTCACCCTCTATGGCGGCGGCGGTGAAGTTAATAAACAAAACTATATCAAATTTGGGAGACACAGACTTCAAAAACTATTCATAAAACCCCACTGCATGACCAGAATACCTAATACCAAACTGTCACATAAATGCTGTGAAGTGGTCGTTGATGAATTTCTTGAGGGTTTTATATTGCCCAGTATCGGAAATTTTGTTTATTTACAGTACCCGAGAAATGGAAATGGGCCTCGTCAGACGAAATTAAATCAGCACCAACGGGAATGTTTTGAAGAATGTCTTCACAAACAGCTCTGCAGAACCACCATTACGGATATATTCCTCTACGACAAATGCTTGATGCTCACCGTGCCATGCCATTATGATTACAAAAAACTGCACGTAGACCTCTATCTATCTATACCCGGAATACAATTTTATCTATAAATAGCTTTAAATATAAAAGTCTAAAAATACGGAGGTTTTTTTGCCGGACCGTGTACGTTCTAGGAAAACAATTATAACACCCGAAACGATGGCCAATGATATATCGGGTGATTTTTTAAGAGCTTGAGAACTTTTTTAAAAAAAAAAATGCATAAAATTTGCAAAATCTCATCGATTCTTTATTTGAAACGTTAGATTGGTCCATGACATTTACTTTTTGAAGATAATTTCATTTAAATGTTGACCGCGGCTGCGTCTTAGGTGGTCCATTCGGAAAGTCAAATTTTGGGTAACTTTTTCGAGCATTTCGGACGGAATAGCCCGAATTTCTTCGGAAATGTTGTCTTCCAAACCTGGAATAGTTGCTGGCTTATTTGTGTAGACTTTAGACTCGACGTAGCCCCACAAAAAATAGTCTAAAGGCGTCAAATCGCATGATCTTGGTGGCCAACTTACCGGTCCATTCCTTGAGATGAATTGTTCTCCGAGGTTTTCCCTCAAAATGGCCATAGAATCGCGAGCTGTGTGGCATGTAGCGCCATCTTGTTGAAACCACATGTCAACCAAGTTCAGTTCTTCCATTTTTGGCAACAAAAAGTTTGTTAGCATTGAACGATAGCGATCGCCATTCACCGTAACGTTGCGTCCAACAGCATCTTTGAAAAAATACGGTCCAATGATTCCACCAGCGTACAAACCACACCAAACAGTGCATTTTTCGGGATGCATGGGCAGTTCTTGAACGGCTTCTGGTTGCTCTTCACTCCAAATGCGGCAATTTTGCTTATTTACGTAGCCATTCAACCAGAAATGAGCCTCATCGCTGAACAAAATTTGTCGATAAAAAAGCGGATTTTCTGCCAACTTTTCTAGGGCCCATTCACTGAAAATTCGACGTTGTGGCAGATCGTTCGGCTTCAGTTCTTGCACGAGCTGTATTTTATACGGTTTTACACCAAGACCTTTGCGTAAAATCTTCCATGTGGTCGAATAACACAAACCCAATTGCTGCGAACGGCGACGAATCGACATTTCACGGTCTTCAGCAACACTCTCAGAAACAGACGCAATATTCTCTTCTGTACACACTGTACGCATTCGTGTGGTTGGTTTAATGTCCAATAAAGTAAACTGAGGGCGAAACTTGGTCACAATCGCATTAATTGTTTGCTCACTTGGTCGATTATGTAGACCATAAATCGGACGTAAAGCGCGAAACACATTTCGAACCGAACACTGATTTTGGTAATAAAATTCAATGATTTGCAAGCGTTGCTCGTTAGTAAGTCTATTCATGATGAAATGTCAAAGCATACTGAGCATCTTTCTCTTTGACACCATGTCTGAAATCCCGCGTGATCTGTCAAATACTAATGCATGAAAATCCTAACCTCAAAAAAATCACCCATTACCAGTAATCGACTTTAAATCTTAAACCTGGTTTGAAAGAAATGGCATGAAATACCTTAAAAATGTCTTGGTACTTTATCAAAATCTCCTTAAAACTGGTACACCCTGAATGAATTATTAAATTTCACATTTAAAAAAAAAACGTTACGGGGCCTAAATAATAATTTCTGTCGTAAATTCGCTTGGACCCCACATTTCAAATACCAATTAATGAAGCTAAAGACTCAAAACAAAAATTCTCTTCAAGTTCCCAAGATATGTCCACTTCTTTAAGTGTATACCAGCTAAGATGTCTTCCTTTCAATTTTATTTCCCCTTTTATTTATTATTTGCAAATATTCAAACAAAAAACTGAATTCCAATCTTTTCTCTTCTCTTTCTATTTTCAGAACAAAATGGAAACGTCAAACTGCTGTGGGTCTTGAACTACTTGCCGAAGCTGGCAACTATGCAGCATTCCAGAGATTATATGGTGGCCCACCGTATCTCGGTGCATGGCCATATCCAGCCCAATCACCACACGGAACACCACCGTCTGCCGCCGATTTATATTACCGCCAGGCGGCAGCAGCAGCATTACAAAAACCTCTACCTTATCGATTGTATCCAGGTGTTCCGGCTGCCCTAGGCAGCCTGGGTGGTTTGCCAGGTCCAGCTACAGCTCCATTTCCCCATCTCTCAGCGTCTAGTTCTCTGTCGTCATTAAGTAGTTACTATCAAACAAATACCAATAACAACAACAACAATAATAATAGCAGTAGCAATAACAATAACATCAGTATTAGCAATAGCAATAGTTCCCGGCGATCACCAAGTCCGACATTGAATCCCGGCAGTCCACCGGGTCGTTCAGAAAGTAGTCGACCGCCCAGTGATGATGAAGATACTATTCAAGTATGAGTTTTATAGAAACTTAATTATAAATTATTATCATTATTATTCTCAGTGTACAGTAAATTAGCTTATTTATTTTTTAAATTAATAAATATAAAACAAAGTGGCACAAAATTTAATAATTTCAAACAAAAAAAAATAAAATATAAAACAATATTGTTTTCTTTTTCATTTTAACAAATTTTTCTTTTCTGTAATCCCCCCCCCCCTCATCAGCACATAAAATACAATTTTTGTAATAATAGAAATATTTATCTTTATTTTTTATTAGATAGAAAACTATAACCCTGACAAAATAAAAAAACAAAAAGATACAAAATAAAATCTGAAAAATAAAATAAAATAAAATAATAAAACAAATAAAAATGAAAATGAAAAGTAAAACTGTTGCCAATATTGTAATGTAAATTTTTGTACAAAATTGTTTAAGCGAATTATAAGCGAATGTGTAAGTGTATATTTTTTAAATTAAAGAAAACAAAAAGAAAAAACTAAAATATATCTATAGCATGGTGTATATGTATTTTTTTTGCTCTAAGTAGATACTTTATACAAAATAAAAATTAAAGACAAAAACAAAATCTTAAATAAGGAAAGAAACTTCTATTATTCATACATTAAATTGAAATAATAAATTAAATGGAGATTATTTCTTTATACAAGTGATTTATATATAAATTTAATTGAAAGAAATTCTTAAAGCTAAAAAAAAAAATTAAAACTGTTAAATATTATCTTTTGTTTCTTCCAGTTTTTATTTATTTTATTTGTATTTTCCTTAATTTTGTACAGTTTAAAAGACGAAAAATAAAAGTGTAATATTGTGTATTTATGAAAAGAAAAAAAAATATTTATAACACTTATTTTCTCTGTTATAATTCTTATTGTTCGAGAAAAACTCTTAAGTATCGAATCAAAAAAAAAAAACAAACCTATTTATATAAATTTATTCTGAAAAGAAAAAAACAAAGAATAAATTAGTTTTTTTTTGTCTTATTTTTTGTCATTTGTTTTTAAGTGTTCTAGTATAAAATTTTTGTATGTAGCTAAGAAGATGATAAGAAGGACGATATAGAATATGATAAAATAAAATAAATTATAAATCAAAACTTAAATTTGTTTAATTTGTTTCTCAAAGAAATGTGAAAGGAAATGGAAGTGGAAAATGGAACATTAATTTTTTCTTACAAGGACAAGGTTGGTTTTCTGTAACCCAAACAGTTCAATGTATGTTTTTAACTATTTAAAAATAAAGTGGGACTAAAAGTTTATAGGCAAATTTAAGAAGAATTAGCGACTGCTCATAAACCATTATCCTTTGATATACTGTTTTATTGTACTCTTTGATATCAGGAGAATGAAGAAAGAATAATTTAACATCCTGATAACTTGGGATCAATTATAGCAACCACACATTCTCACTGCTTCATAAACTGAGGAGAAAACCTTTGACAACCAAAATTCAAGTACAAATAGCTATAACCTTGCTCAGGAAATATCGGGTGATTTTTTTGAGGTTAGGATTTTCATGCATTAGTATTTGACAGATCACGCGGGATTTCAGACATGGTGTCAAAGAGAAAGATGCTCAGTATGCTTTGACATTTCATCATGAATAGACTTACTAACGAGCAACGCTTGCAAATCATTGAATTTTATTACCAAAATCAGTGTTCGGTTCGAAATGTGTTTCGCGCTTTACGTCCGATTTATGGTGAGGCTCATTTCTGGTTGAATGGCTACGTAAATAAGCAAAATTGCCGCATTTGGAGTTAAGAGCAACCAGAAGCCGTTCAAGAACTGCCCATGCATCCCGAAAAATGCACTGTTTGGTGTGGTTTGTACGCTGGTGGAATCATTGGACCGTATTTTTTCAAAGATGCTGTTGGACGCAACGTTACGGTGAATGGCGATCGCTATCGTTCAATGCTAACAAACTTTTTGTTGCCAAAAATGGAAGAACTGAACTTGGTTGACATGTGGTTTCAACAAGATGGCGCTACATGCCACACAGCTCGCGATTCTATGGCCATTTTGAGGGAAAACTTCGGAGAACAATTCATCTCAAGGAATGGACCGGTAAGTTGGCCACCAAGATCATGCGATTTGACGCCTTTAGACTATTTTTTGTGGGGCTACGTCAAGTCTAAAGTCTACACAAATAAGCCAGCAACTATTCCAGGTTTGGAAGACAACATTTCCGAAGAAATTCGGGCTATTCCGGCCGAAATGCTCGAAAAAGTTACCCAAAATTGGACTTTCCGAATGGACCACCTAAGACGCAGCCACGGTCAACATTTAAATGAAATTATCTTCAAAAAGTAAATGTCATGGCCCAATCTAACGTTTCAAATAAAGAATCGATGAGATTTTGCAAATTTTATGCGTTTTTTTTTTTTTTAAAAGTTCTCAAGCTCTTAAAAAATCACCCGATACATAAATAAGAATCAAGCATTATCTAAATAAAAAATCGTGCTTTTGTTAAAATATTATTTTTTTAAGGTCGTAGAAGCTAAACCATCAGAGAGCGAGAGCCTTGAATAATTTTGAACCGGATAAAGTAATAGTAAAGGGTTTTCCAATAAAACACTTCGTTGATTCTATTGAAAAAAACGGATATATTTTTGAAAGAAATCGATCGATGTTCGTTTCATTGCTACAAGAAAAATATACCATTAACTAACAGTAGAAAATAATGTTAGCCTAATGACCGCAATAGCTAGCTACAGTTTGGACACTATATCGTTTTTATGAAATGTTCTATTCACACATTGGCAGCTGTATATCTTCAATAACTTGGTGCCGTAAAATGAGGCCAAGTGAAATAAGACTAACTATTAAAAATTGGTCTTACTGCAATTTACAAAGTGAAATAATTCAAATTTTCAGCAGTTGGTCATATTGCACTTTGACAAAGTGAAATACCAAATTGTTTTGAGAAATAAGACAACTTATTATTACGGTTAGATATGTTAGGGTAACCTCCCTGCTTGGATTTGGTCAGTTCTTGAAATTTGGCCTATTTTACTGCACCCCATAACTTCTATATGATCTTAAATTGATTGTGGAGCATAAGCCTTATCTTTCATGTATTTTTCAAAGTATTTTTCTAGTTGTGTTTGGACTTTCCCAGACAAAGTGGATTGTATCCATCTTCGTCCCTCGTTTTCACACGCTCTTCATGGATTAGATAAGCTGGTAAGCATTTGGCCCAAATGAGTTGTCACACGATAATATAGACAACTGTTTAATTGTAAAAGTTGTTTTTCCTTTGGAAATAACTGACCATAGATTTCTCGAGACCCTGCAAGTTTTAAAAGGCGACTTTTATTTGAAATTTCAAGAAAACTTTGGTGCATTTGCTTATTTACTTTTTCAAGAAGCTTATGAACTCATGAATCATTACGGCTTGGATGAACTATTGATCCGGAAGATGTTATAGATTACAAGATCTCGATGGCCAATAGTGAACGTTTCTTCCAGAAATAACACGGTCAATAAACTATATTTATATCTTGTAGACCGTCTTGCTGAGAATAAAAGTTGTCCATATCAATATCTTTTATTTCCGGCCATACAAAATATCATTGATCATAATATTCAGCGGAACTTATACAATAGCCTCATCGAATGAGCAAGGTCCAATCACACCGTTTCAGTTCAATAAATTCACCGATTCCTCGTTTGAATTTTCGATGAAAAAGCAAGATGCAATAGCAATATTCTCGCAGTTGTTCTTGAGCAGCGACGCACACGGTTTCGATTCTTCACACCATCACTAATTAGTCCCAAGACCTCCAAATTTTTGACCAGTTAGATGTAAGACTATCATTGGCCAAGAAGGTCCTTCAAGACTTTAGCCGTGGATGCCTTTTTTGTGATTTGTTGAATTTTATCACTTTATAATTCAATACAATCGTAACAATCTCAAGAAAAAAATACATGCCCTAGGTTTTTTAAAGCCTCAAGAGGCTTATTTTAATTTGTCGTGATTTTATCTCACTTACCTCAATTTTTTTTAAATCTCATTTTAAATTTCTATAATTTACTTTTGTCATACAGAACTTGCCACAAAAGAAAACCAGAGCTGGTTTTAAATCGAAAAACTGAAGAAGTAGTTCTGTTCGTTTCCGTTTCCTTTTCGAGCTATAACAGTTTTTATAACCCCCCTGTTAAGCGAATGGGGTCATTTTTCAGAAAAGTGAGTTGACATACAAAATCAATGATTGGAAAACAACGCCATCACCTAAATTATTGTGATATAAATTTTCTAAAACCCAGAAATCCATTCTTGCAGTAACTTTTTGAAAAATTTTGCTTTTATCCGTGGTATCAGATAAAAAAATTAAGTCTCAAAGATAAAAACAAGAGACAAATTATTTAAACAATTTTTATCTTTTTATGTTATTGAAAACAATTTGTTTTCAATCATCAATATCCTTGTCAGTTATTAAAGCAGCATTATTATTGTCACTAAAAATATATTTTAGTTTTTGAGAAAATTGGAAATTATCTACTATATACTATTATAAACAATTTCTTCGAAAAACTTAAGTTTTAACGTTGTTTTCGCACTAAAATTTCAATCTATAAAATATGTTACATTTTACCTGATTTAAATACTCAAGATAAAGACAATTTTTCGAACTTTCGGGTGAAACTCATAATAAGGAAATGACGTTCGACCGAAACTCCTAAAAGGGCTGATTCTATAAGACCAAAGGTATACGTTTAAAAATGTGAAACATGTTTTTTTTTTCAGTTTCTAAAACAAACTTATTTTCAAAATAGTTCTGAGGTTAAATAAATTACCCATAAAATATCTTTAAGCTAAAATCAGATTTTGTTGTTTGGTTTTGAAACAAAGCTTTAGTTACATCATTAGGAAATTGTGTATTTCATAATAAATCTTTTCACAGTTCTTTTAGGTCACAATCAGTGATCACCATTTTTTATTTTTTTTTGTAGATATATGTAATGTACCTTTAGATAAATTGAAAATGTATATATGTATGTAGCTGTTTGCTTTAAGCTTAACTAACTAACTAACTAAATACAGAAAGGTTGAAACTGTTTATGGAAATGTTAATTCGTGTTCCGGGGCAATTGTCGATTTTTCGGACCAAAAACAACATGCAATTAAAATGGGGAAAAAAGGAAGAAAAATGACTACTATAACGTTTCCTGTCTTTTGAACAGAGAGTAGGTATATTATAGAGAGTGTTGTTGGAACATTCACGCTTTGCTAGTCCCGGCCAGCACGGCGCACTATTATACATCACTATATAGAACCACTTGTATTAAAGTTAGGTATATACTGCTTAAACTAATTTAACCGTCATATTTGCATATTTTGTCACGAATTTTCGTCTAAGCCCTCAAATCGTAAAACTACACTATAATGTCATGAAACAATCGAGGTATTTAATGAATATTATATTTATTCAGTTCGGTTTGCCAAAGCCTAAAGTCTATACCTACACTTAATGTGGTGATGGGCTTTTGTTAATATTATGAGAAGGGTAATAGAAAAAATAATATTTTATGGGTATAGGGAGGTAAATTTTGCACCAGTGCGGTATGGCGTATCATACTTTCTGTCAGCCGCATTATAGATAGCCTATATAGAATAAGTTAGTTGAGTATGCCAGCCTTGGTTGTAGCCTGATTTTATAGTGCGGGGCTAATCTCGTATGATATGGTAATTAGTGTAAACTCACCGTTGAGCAACTCATCGGAATCGAAATTGGAAGTGGTCCTGCTGCGGTGACGATAGCGATGGATATGGCATTGATGGTGAGGCCGCCACCACCCGGCCGGGGCAGGCGTCGAGCTGGTTCTTATGCAGTATAAAACTAGTTGTTTGTTGTTTCTGATATTGTTGATGTCGAAAAACTATTTAATTTCCTTTTGTTCATATTCGGAATTTGAATACCGGAATTATGGTACGCCTGATACATAATGAGATTTAGACGAATTCACGCCAATATAGATATAGATTTTTATTTATTATGTTAAATTATGAGTTCTATTGTGTTGTGGGTATTATTATTATTGCTATGGCACGCAGATCATTCGAGCAGGTAACAATTTCTTGCGTGATGCGTACGAGTACCTATATATGAATGTTGGCTGATGCGAGCAAATAGTTTATGACTTATATTTATAGTCAAAGAAATAGTGTTTCAAGTTTATAACTTAATAAACTTGTAGAAAAAATTGGTAATACTAGGTACTTATTTCTAGAAAAAGAAAAAAAAACCATTGACGCTCTCTAATGCCCTACTAGGTTAGATAATTAAGTTATCAGACTGCGATTCCATGGAAACTGTATATTTTAAAATTTATTCTGCAACTCTGCCATTATCTTCAAAGTATTCCCTTGGGCAGGTATATAACGATTCCAGTACATTTTTGGAACACTTCGATTGGGATATCTGAGAGTATTCAGTTTTTCGGGCGGGTGTGTGGAGATAACCGTTGTGGGGTTTGAAGCTTCGTTTTGGTGTAAACACTCGATCAAGCTACGTGTAATTGTTTTCAACTTGTTCCAAACAGTTTTATACGACGCTCATTCTATTCTGCTTTATTGCTCCTCAGAAAGCTTTTTTTAGAACCATTCTTCGTGCACAACTCTTTCATCCCAAAAAATCGTCAGTTAAAATTTGTCCGACTGTTTCACGGTTCATACCCAAAGCCAACGTTAGAATTGTAAAACGCCGATCTTCACGGATTAGAGCACGTACAATGTACATGCTGCAAATTCGCTACAGTTCACACCTCGTCTTCCACGCTTTCACACCACTTTTTAAACTCTTTATGCCATCGAAACACCTGAGCACGACTAAAGTATATTGGTAATTTTCACATCATTTTGGATGATGTTCATTTATTTTCATTCCCCAATGATACTTTTTTCATACGACATGTTTCTCGAATGATAAAGGGTTTTTCAATTGGCGCCGGTAGATTTTGGCGCCCCGTGGCGGCCATTTTGTTTTGGTGACATCTGTCAAATCTTTTGTTTATTATTCAGTTGTTTATGCCAAATCATCATGACAAGTTACACGATTGAACACCACGATCAAATGATAAAACTTTATTATCGAAATGAGTGTTCGTTAACGCAAACGGCATTGTGCCCTTTCTACAGTAGACGTGGTGGTCCTTCACAGTCGACTCTTCAAAGTTTGGTGGCCAAATTTGAGACGACCGATTCAGTAAACAATCAGCCAACAACCATATACGTTTAAGGAACGCAAGGTCGGCCGAGAACATCGCCGCGATCCATGAAAGTGTACAGTAGAACCCAAGGCAGTCTATTCCTCGCCGTTCACAAGGACTCGGCCTTTCGCAGACTTCAACTTAGCGAATTTTGCGTCGGGACTTTTGCCTACTCCCGTACAAGATTCAACTGACTCAGGAGCTCAAAGATTATGACCATAGACAACGCCGTTTTTTCGATGACTGGGCTTCGAATAGTTTGGAAGAGGACCCCAATTTTGGCTGTGTAAACAAGCAAAATTGCCGTAAATGGGACGACACCAACTCACGCGAAGTTCACCAGGTGATAATGCATCCTCAAAAAGTTACCCTTTGGTGTAAATTTCGGGTCAGCAGATCAATTTTTTGAAAACGACGTTAGTGAGTCGGTCACCGTCAACAGCGAGCGCTACATAACGATGATAACTAATTTCTTATGGCCCAAATTGAACCATATTGAACTAGACGACATGGGCTAGGGCTTGTTGTGGCTGCCATTTCTAGCTACGTATACCATGAGTCTTTTTCCGAATGCATACAAATTTGGTTGAAATCGCTAACGTTATTCGGAGATATTTGGGGGCAAACCAAACAATCAAAAATTATAATTTTAATTGTTTTTTTTTTTTGTTTAAATTTTACTTATTTTGTACTGTTAATATTATATAACTTCTGAAATTATAAATTTAATAGTGAAATGTAAGCATTTTTTGGGGCAATGCAAATTTTTATTTTAACAAATAAAGAATGATTTTTTAGCTATTATCTTTTTGGCAACACTGGTGTAAACAGCTGACGCGCATGTTTCGTGTTTTGTTTCACTGTCAAACATCTTCAGTTTGGTCTATAATTTAACCATGAATCGTCTTACAAACGAACAACGCTTGCAAATTATTGAATTTTATTATCAAAATGCGTGCTCTGTTAAGAAAGTTCATCGCGCGCTTCTTCCATTTTATGGTCAGTTTAATCGACCCACTGAAGCGGCTATTCGGGCTATTGTGACTAAATTTCGCACCAAATTTACATTGTTGGACATTAAACCACCAACACGTTTACATAGAGTGCGAACTGAAGAAAATATCGCAGCTGTATCGGCCAGTGTTAATGATGACCATCAATTATCGATTCGTTCGTCGCCGTTCGCAACAATTGGGCCTCTGGTACTCAACAACGTGGAAAATTTTGCGGATGGATTTATAGGTGTGATGCCTTAGGCCTCGGCCACGCAGTAAGCGGCTGAGCGGCTAAGCGGCTGAGCGGCAAGCGGCTGAGAGGCAACTCTAAGCGACGTATGGCCAGGCACTGAGCGACTGCTTTTGAGCGATTAGTAGTTTTTGCAGAGATTGCACACACGAAATTAACAACTCAATGTTTACTTTCGCCATCTTTTCTTCTTGCCGCTCAGAACATTACTAAAAATTAAAACAGGTTGGGTTGCTGAGCGGTGACGCTTAGCCGCTCAGAATTTAGTTTCGCCGCTCGCTCATTGCGTGGCCGCTTCTATGTGATTTCATATGTTTTATTTTTTTTTCCGCTCAGCCGCTTACTGCGTGGCCGCGGCCTTACAGCTGGTGCAAGCATTGAAGCCGAACGACCTACTACAACGTACAATTTTTGGTGATTGGGCTCTTGAAAAGTTGGCCGAAGATCCACTTTTTTACCAAAAAATTGTGTTCAGCGACGAAGCTCATTTTTGTCTCAGGGTACGTAAATAAGCAGAATTGTCGATTTTGGAGTGAATATCAGCCAGGAGCATTGCAAGAGCTACCAATGCATCCACAAAAAGTCACAGTTTGGTGCGGTTTATGGGCTGGTGGCATCATTGGACCGTACTTCTTCAAAGATGATGCGAATCGTAACGTAACTGTGAATGGTGAGCGCTACAGTGAGATGATATCCAACTTTTTTTTTATGCCCAAAATGCAAGAGCTTGACTTGCATGACATGTGGTTTCAACAAGACGGTGCCACATGCACCATAGCACGCGCAACAATGGACTTATTGGGAGGCGAGTTTGGTGAACATTTTATTTCACGTTCGGGACCGGTCATTTGGCCGCCTAGGTCGTGCGATTTAAAGCATTTAGACTATTTTTTGTGGGGATATGTTAAAGCTCATGTCTATACAGACAAGCCCGCTTCAATTGACGCATTGGAAGACAACATTGAAGATTTTATTCGTGAGATACCGGCCGAAATGTTGGAAAGAGTATGTCAAATTTGGACTAAGCGGATGGACCATTTGAGGTGCAGTCAAGGTCAACAATTGCATGAAATAATCTTCAATCATTAAATTATATGGACCGTACTATCGATTCAAATACAAATTTCATGGATTTTTCTGAATTGTATGTGTTTTTTTTTAACTTTCCTATAGCTTTTAAAAAATCACCCTTTATATTGAGCAAACTTAAGAATCACAGCAACAAAAGTGTTACATTTTAAATATAAACCAAAGCTTTCAAATTCAAAAACCTTTATGTATGGCCCGGATTTAATAAAAAAAAACTATTATTGACACAAGGTAAAAGTCAATTCACTTTAATGCGTGTCACATTATCATAATTATTTGTCCATGTTTTGCTATAAAAGTAAAATGATACTACCTGCCTCGCATACAAAAATTCACTTGGTATACAAGTACGAGTATATTAACTTCACTAAACGCCATCACCATTGCTTCGGCTATACACTAGTTCCATCTAGGTGAAAAGCCTATAAGAGTAACCAATCTCTTAACTGATATAATTTCCAGTAATCTAATATGTTCTTGAGAAATTCCCAGACTCCTACTCCTATGATTGTTCCTGATATGCGTTTTATGAACCTGATGTGTAGGTAAATATACATTTGCTCTGCACTTACTGCACTACATATGACAAATAACAAAAAGAGAATGACATTCTCTTCCATCATCATCATCATCCAAAAGACACGCATTGATAATCACCGACCATGTCCGTCCGTCCGCCCGTAGAGCGTATACAACATAGCCCCAAGAGTTTTTGTTTCCATCACATCGATGTCAATGGTATCGATTTTCAAATATTAAAAATTTGCACCACCATCGCCCTGCATCTTACCTCCACTGCACCACCTCCGCGCCGTCGTCGCCGCAGCCAACCGGAGGCTTTAATTATGCCCTTTTATTGTGCTGGCCAAGTCTGCAATTGACTTGGCCGCATATTTGTGGTCAATTCGAGCGGAAATTTCATACTAAAAGACTTCGTGGTGTAGTATAGAGTACATGTACCTATAAATGGAGTTCACTAAATGTTTGCATTGTGATCGTGCATCAGGTACATATAGCTACATCGTATGAACATAACCTGCAGTTGTTGCATATAGTTATCTGCATCACAGGGTGAAGAGAGAGGGGCAAGGGCGAGATGTTAATAACGTGTAATTCGATAAACACTCTGTAACAGAAGTACACGGGTTTTGGTTGCAGCACTTGTATGCTTCCTTTTTTGTTGTTGTTGTTGTTGTTGATTGCCTATGAGGGAAAACAATTTATACTCCAACGCAGCAGTTATGGAGACCATCGAGGAAAGTCATGATACAATTTAATTACAACTTCGATGCTTAAAGTCGTTTTCTGTTTGCATGTGGATCTGGAAGCAAGCGTATGAAATGGACAATCTTATCGAGTTCCACTCTGGCTACAAATTGGCGTCAGTTAAAAGTCTTTCAAATTAGCCAAAGTAAACTTCTGCATTGAAATATTAAAGATATGTATTTATCTGTACATAGAAAATTAAATACGAAATTTGAAAATGAAGCAAATTTATTTCTATATCTCAACTTTATCACTTCTTTCATTGCATTTGAATTTGGTATAAGAATGCGTATATTAAGCTTTCGAATAGCATTTTTATGTGTATAAGAAAAACTTTGAAAGAAATTACCTCAGCTGAAGAAAAGAATAAAATAAAAAAGAGCCTGGGGTTCGAACCACACTGATAACTTCCCATCCCGTCTGTTGATTAGTTTTACTTAAAACGTTTGAAGGTTTTCATGTTTTGTTAAAAAAGTTGTCGGTTAAATTATTCTAAAAAATGAACTAAAAATTACCAACAATATTTTGCATGTGATAAAATAGTTTGATTTCAAAATCTTTTTTTGTTAACGAGATTTTTAGTCGAAAAGCAATGTTCATCAATTTTAGTAGCATTTTTTGAAAGTTTTAATTTCTTTTATAAACAAATACAAATTGGATTTTTCTAGCAAAATTTATCTCAGAATGAAATCATTTTGAAGTCAATACCTTCAAATTTATTCACGAGATATCGAGAACCGAACATCAATTTTTACCAATTTTGCGTACTTTTTTTTGTAGATTTTAAGATTTAATTAATTAAAACTGACTGTCGGATTTTTATAAAAATTCTCCTGAGTTTCGAAAACAATATTTTCTATAAGATTAAATAAGTTTGACACCAATAACTTAAATTAAAAAAAAAGAGGCTGGGATGCGACCCACACTAATAACTTCCCATCCCATCTGTCGATTTGTCTTGCTTAAAAGTTTGTCTATATGTATCAATTTTTACCAAATTTGAGTACTATTTTTTGTAGATTTTATTTTTTTATGAAAAAACGGACTATTGGATTTTTATATCGAAAACAATATTTTCCGTGCAAATAAAATAAGTTTGAAGCCAATATTTTTAATTTTTGAAAAGCTTTTTGAATCGGAAGTAAATTTTTACCAAGTTTTAGTATTGTTTTTTTTAGGTTTTTATTTTTTATAAAAAAACACTGTCAATTAGATTTTTCTAAAAATTTTATCAGATGTCAAAAACATTATTCTTCGTTGCACAAAATTGTTTTGGAGATGAAATCATATTTTAGTCGTAAAATTTTCGAGGTGACAAATTTTTTTTTCAGTTTTCTTGATTTATAAAAAAACCGTTTCTAAAAATCTTTTATTTCGACTCTAGGGATCTTGAAATGTCGAGAAATGTCAAAATTTTCAATTTGACAAATCGGACCCATTACAATAACTTCCTATGGGAAGTTAATAAATTCCCAAAAAGGCGAGAAATATAAGTCCCCAAAAAGGATTGATTGAATTGTCTCTCAATTTTTTTACTTTTCATTCTTTTTTGCACGAGTTTTGACCATTTGATATGTCATTTCATCATGAAATAACTCCTCAAGTTAAAAATGAAATTAATCTCCAAAAAAACATTAATCTGATCCCCAAAAATGGGGAGTTCTTTCATATTTTTTAAAAAAGGTATTTCTTATGGAGTTATTTCCCTGAGGTTTATTTTAACAATAAAATCTATACTTTTGGTTGGGGTAAGAGTGACAAAAATCGAATTTATAGCAATAAGAAGACTAAAAAATTAAGAATTAGAAATTAGAAATCTGTAAGAAGTTCAAAACACAAAAATACAAAACACAAAAAGTTCGAAAAAGGGTTTCCCTTGATGAAAGTTCGAAAACCATGAAGGTACGTAAAGATAAATTAGATAGCGCAACAGTCCGTTGATTGAGAGTTGTAAGTCACTAGGCCCTAGTTCTCAACGGACTGTTGCGCCACCTGATTTTAACAGTCCGTTAAGAACAAGGGTCTAGTCACTTACAACTCTCAACCATTCCTGTGTGCGAGTAATGTTGTCAGTAATGGAGGGGACCTATACAAAAAAAAAAGTTGTCATGTTAACAATCGGCGTTAGTCAACCTGAAATTTGGCCAAATCCAAATTGTCGCATTGACTACCAAAATAGTCAATATGACAACCTAATTTTTAAAAATTGACTACTGGATAGTGAATAGAACAATTTTCGTCAT
The DNA here is from genome assembly GCA_951509635.1 of Eupeodes luniger. Taxonomy (NCBI): domain Eukaryota; kingdom Metazoa; phylum Arthropoda; class Insecta; order Diptera; family Syrphidae; genus Eupeodes; species Eupeodes luniger. Next base: position 115,020,863 of record OX608074.1, read on the forward strand.
ATTGACAATTTGGTTGTCATATTGACTATCGAGGATTGTTATATTGACTACCCAGTATAGTCAAATTAGATTCCGGTTTTCAACAAAAATTTTCATATTGACTACCGCAGTTGTCATATTGACTACCACAGTTGTCATATTGACTACCGCAGTTGTCGTATTCACTACCGCAGTTGTCATATTGACTACGGCAGTTGCTATATTGACTACAGCAGTTTCCGTATTGACTACCACATTAGTCAACATGACAACCGTAGTTTCAATTTCCTCCAACCAAAGTTGTCATATTGACTACTACAGTTGTCATTTTGACTACCAAATTGTAGAACAATTTCGGATCCCAAAATTGACAACCGAAAATTGGTCTATTGACTATGGCGGTTATCGGCTGAAAATTGACTACCAAATAGTCATATTGACTACCAAAATAGTCAATAGGATGACTTTTTTCGTTCTATGCAGTTTTAAGCCGAATCCGAACAGCTAATTTGAGAAAGCACTTGGAGAATTTGTCAATTCCTCGCCAGAGGCAGTATCCGGTGAAAAAAACTTTAGATGGCACAGGCAGGGATCAAAACCAAGACCTCTGGCATGACAGTCCAACGCACTAACCATCACGCCACGGGTACTACTAATTAATATAATATTATGTTTTCATTTTCCAATACACTTTTTTTTGTCTTACGTAATTTCTGTCCTTAAAACATTAGCCTTTTGAAAACTATTATCATTTTATAGCATTTATCCGTTGACATTTCCATGTCCCTGGAAACTGTTTATAAAGTATGTTAATTTTGTCTGGGATTCAAACAAAACTGAAGGGGATATTACACTCTTGTAAAGTTTTAGACACATAGTACGTTATGATAATAAAGAAGAATCTAAGAGGGTTTACCAATGCACATTAGACTTAAAGTCGTAAAAATTAAAATCGGAGTGAATATTCTTAATTCTTATGCATTGGAAGTTAAGCCTATAAGGGTAAACTTATGGACATTCCTATCAGTGCCAGTATTGATGCAAAATTCTTCCAGGGGGATAGAACATTATTCGTAAAAATATCAATTAAACAATGAAATGCATAAACCATTGCGACGTCCGACGACACGGTGTTTGATCAATGTATAATGTTGAATAGTTTTGAAAAATCAACATGTTTAGTTTCATGGTGATATTCTCCTAAATAAACTTAAAACATTTCTTTTCTTCAGCATTTCACCTTTTGTACAATGTTAATATTCAAGCTCGTTAACAGATATCTATACCTGTTACCTTATACTTATAGCTTAATGTTCAGTAGCAATATCTAATTTTGAATGCTCGCGCACTATAGCCCCAAAGCCAATAGTTTCATTGTTCGAATAATATAAAATCTTAAATATGTTTAAACGAAAATAAAAAAGAAATCAATTAAAAGCAACAATACGCTCATTTCAAAAATCATTAAGACTCCATTATAATATTGAAATGAATACGGTATACGCTATACGGTATGCTATCGGCGGCAAGGAATTGACGTACAAACTTGTATATATGATGGCTTTTGATTATTCTTACCTTTTACCTACCTTCTATTTATATGTATACAATCGCCCGAGGAGGGTTGCTTATTTTTTTTTTTTTTTTAATTTATAAGCAAAGTCATCCACAAATGGTTATTTAGCATATTTCCGCACTCACTCCGTGGCTTAATTGATTCGATTTCTGTTGCCATCATCAACATCATCAGCATCATGGTATGGATGATGATCTTCATTTAAATATATGAAGATTGACCTTATTGTTGAACTTTTGCAGCAGGAGAAGCAGTAGAAGAAGAAGAAGCAACGCATCAGTAGCCAACGGTAATCGAATCCATCACGGATCAATAGTGACAGTTGGCGGCTGTGTACTGGTGTTCAAGGAGGAACGCACACTCATCTCGCATTTAAGCGATGTTTTACCTACTCATCAGACTTACCTAATGGACTGATGGCCAGGCCAGCATCATTTGAGACAGCAGCGGCGCACAACACCACACAACCGCCTCTCCATTGAGGTTCCTTTCCTATCCTATCTGGAATCTTGGAATCTTGCGAGTAACGCATCACACACATAATTTGGGCGTTATTTTGATTGAAGTGAGCCGGTTGCTTATTTTGAATCAAACACAAGTAGCAAGTAATTACAATCCGGGGGCATTATGATTGAGGTGCGTTTTCACAGGTTTTAACTTAAGTTGATCGCACAATGATGGAAAACAAAGACAGAGAGTTCTTGAAAACAAGCTTGAGCATCTTACGTATCAATTGTCAATCGAGTTGTTTCGATTAACTTTGGCAGCACATGCGAAGTTGATGTTACGTCTCGTGTTGTGACGAACCATACATACAACATTTTTGTTTCTTGGACAAATTACCGATGTTGAAGTGAACATAATTTAGGAAAACAGTTGGTGGTAAGTTCAAAAAAAATTAATTCGTTTGGTAATGCAGAAAATATCTGTCGAATTAAAAGCACCTGCTTCTATTTTGTTAGTACACATTTTTATTAACATACATTTTGGTATTCCTATACTCGTGTAAGGTAACCTTAATGACAAGCGCTGCAAATTGAGCGTAACCATTGTCCGGTTCGTGTTTTTCCGAAGGCATTTTCTTTCCAAAAAAATATATATTGAAAGGGGTAGCAGTGACTCCCTTTACTATGCTGTGTGTAATTATCATGTCAATTTGCACGCAAATCGCAAACATTATTTTTTTTAAGAATTATGTGTAATTTGTGGTGTGGATAAATTAAACGTTTTTAAATACTTTCACATATGCGGGTAAAGTTAGTTTGTAGCTGTTTGACATGTTTTAAGTTGTTTATGTTTTGTTGTATTTCGTGTGCTGTATAGGTAGATAGAGGGTTTCTAGTCTATGTAGACTGTGTGAATAATTTAAAACCAACAGCTGATGTTTCGAGTGAAAAGAAGGTAAATATGGAAAAAGGTGGAATTGCACTTTTAAGAGTTATTGATGCGCAGAAAATGCTGAAATTGTTTACAAAAAATTACATTTTCAATTAAAAGAAAGGTAGTTCATTGTTTGATGTTCAAATGGTAGACATGTGCATTCAAGAGCACACAACGTCCACAGGTTTTTTTCTCAAAACCCTCCTCTGTCTATCAACGCCTAATCTCACCTCCCCGCGGTGAACATTGGGTGCCTAGTACCTCAACTGGAGAATGGGTTCTAACCCCAGTGGAAAGTTGTTGGGGGCATCACACGAGAGAGGGGGGAGAGGCGTTTCCACTAAGGCACCTCTCCTTATCCAGATGGCAGCAGAGGAATTCAGTAAGGTTGAACTACTTAGTGAACACCTTATAGGGCTTCTACGACTTATTCGGGGCCCAGGCCTATAAGGAGCAGTTTATCTGGCTCACCGTCCTTGGAGTTATACTAAGGATCTGGCCCTCCAGGTTGGGGGTTGTGCCGGCCGTCCGGGTGACTTCCTGACCACGTAAAAACATTGCTTATAAGATCCTCTCTGCCGTTTTATGTGAACGTCTGAAGCCTATCGTCAAAGACCTGATAGGTCCTTATCAGTGTGGCTTCAGACCAGGAATGTCCACCATCGACCAAATATTCACACTGCGGCAGATCTTGGAAAAAACCCAGGAGCTTCAAATCGATACCCACCATCTCTTTATCGATTTTAAAGCCGCGTACGACAGCATCCAAAGGGAAGAGCTCTACAGAGCAATGTCTAGTTTTGGCATCCCTGTCAAACTTATCCGTTTGTGCAAAATGACAATGGAGAATGCAGGCTGCTCTATCAAGGTCGGAAAAGATCTCACTGATGCATTTGATGTCAAAAAAAGGTTTTAGACAAGGCGATGCACTGTCATGCGACTTCTTCAACATCGCTTGGGAAAGAATTGTGCAAAACTCAACCGTCAACATTATAGGCACAATCTTCCAAAAATCCATCCAGTTACTCGGATACTCAGATGATATTGACATAATTGGAAGATCAAAGCGTGATGTCAGTGGAGCATTGCGATGGAAGCGAAGAAGATGGGCTTAGTGGTCAATGAGGGCAAGACCAAGTAGAGGAAGACCGATAAGGTGACGGACGCAGGTAAAGACTTCAACCAACTTGGCCTACGAAACTGGAGACAGCTAGCTTGGGACCGAGCTGGCTGGAGATGCTGGTTGAGGCCCAGGTCCACCCTGGACTGTAGCGCCACCTTGTAAGTTCATTGTTTACAATTTCAATTGTAACGAGTGATTTTTTGGGAGCTATCGGAAACTAAACAAAAGAACAAACACACATTTAAAGATTATTTAATGCAAATGCTGGCCACTGCTCCGTCTAAAATGGTCTATCCACTTAGTCCAATTTTGGCATACTCTTTCTTATATTTCGGACATCTCAAGCATAAACGCTTTAATACTGACTTCCAGAAATGGCTAATAGAAATAATCGATTTCTTTAACCATAAATGAGGGATGAGATACCACATACAAATTTAAATTTAAAAAACGCCTTACGCGAATCGGCTTTAAACGATCATTTCCAAGTTTGAACTCATTCCACTCAATGGTTGGGGTTGTAGGGTTGGATTCTCTACCATCGTTTTTACTATGTTTGATTCAAATCTCGAGTTCGAAATTTCTTATAGGAATACAAAACTTGCCATCGCTTCGGTTAAGATTATGACTTCTCGCTAGGATTGTAAAAAGCTTAGGGATTAGAGAGGTGAGAAAAGGTTCGTTTCTTTGACGTCTCTCACCAACAAAATTAAAATCATGTCGACAGTATAAAAGAAGTATAACGCTTGTTTTGCACTCAAATTAAAATGCAAAAGAGTTTTTTACGAATAAAACGTTGACATGTGTACTCACATGGTTCAACCACAAATTTTGGAATCGATTTTCGATTTTTACAGCTGGTGGAAGTTTTGTACCCGGAAACGTTTACTACCTGTGAAAAGGTACGTTTTTCATCATTACAAATTTATAAAATTATAGGGTAAATTGGAAACAAGCGTTGGAATTTCTCAAGATAAAAAAAAAACTACTTAAAGAGGGCATAGGTATATAGAAAAGTACGTCACTAGGATGACACAATTTCAAAAAAAAATTAATGAAATATTTTCATTGTATGATTTAATAACATTTATTTATACATACATACATATAATGTTATCAACATTTATTCCGCTGTTATCGAATATAATCTCTGTAAGAGGGTTTGGAAAAGAAAAATTTATTTTTTTTTAATACAGAAAATTTTGACTCAGAAATCATGAAAAGCTTCAATTAAGGTGTCCTTCTCTTTAACTTGTCTGCCACCTTCATAAACTTTACGAGAATGCTATGTTTTCAATTATGCTAAAGTGCAGTGAATATGAGGGACATGGAAAAAGTTCCACATCTTCTGATTGAATTCAACTTTTAATGACCCTCGAAGTGTGAGTGGGGCATTTTATTTTTAGAAAATCCAAGGCAGGGGTTCAAAAATGAAAAGCTAGCATGACCGTTCTAGCAAGCATTTATAATTGTTCCCGTTCATTATTAAAGACTTAAAGACAAATACTTAAAGTCGATTGTGCCATAGTAGGTTATAGCTCCCCACACCATTACACTTGATGTACGGCTGTGATGCTTTTCCAAAATAAGCTCATCCTTTCTCAGATCATATAAAATCCAAGTCGTAACCAACGTGCTTTCAAGGTTTAGTTACAACGTGTTTCCATTGACTGCTCCAAGCAACATGGTCTCTTGTAAAAATTCATCCGATGCTCCTTGTGTATTTGTATATCAGTTCGAAAAATGATTCCCCTTCTCTTTTAAAGTCCTTCTCTATTTATAAATTAGGTGGCGCAACAGCTCGTAGAGAACCAGGGCCTAGGGAGCATTCAAGTAATACGTAACGCAATTTGGGGGGAGGGGGGTCTCGTAAAACGTTACGATGCGTTACAGGGGTGGAGGGGGTCTTTCTTACAACACGTTACGTAACATTGTTTTTTTTTAATAAAAAATTATTGAATTAAAACTCCAAAATTGGCAACCCTTTTCATTTGCGTTTTACGGGGAATCCCTTGATTGTATTAGTCTGGTCGTCATATACCAAGGATAAAATCTGTAACATACTTTTTTGCGACTTTAGGGTATCTAAAAATGGTCACTTGAGTGTTACGTAACGTTTAGAGAGTGGGAGGGGGAGTACAGAAAAACGTTACGGTGCGTTACAAGAGGAGGAGGGGGGGCAAAAAATCTTCAAAAATTGCGTTGCGTAATACTTGAACGCTCCCCTAGTGACTTACAACTCTCAACCATTCATGTCGGCCTATACAGTTTATACATTGCACTAATCTGCCATATTAGAAATTAGATAATAATGGTAATTCTGAATATCTATGTTCTGCAGGGGGAATATTTTGATATCATTCAATTGAAGAATTTAATTGTATGCCGAATCCAAACGGCTAATTTGAAAAAGCACTTTTATTGACAAGAATTACTATTGGAAAATTTGGTATTCCTCGAAAGAAACAGTACCCGTAAAAACAACTTTAGGTGGCCAAGGAAGGGATTGAACCAAAGTCCTCTAGCATAACAGTCCGACTCATTAACCATCACGCCACGGTTAATAATACAGGAAACATTATTTTAGTAAAATTGATTTATTAAGGGAAACAGAGTTTTGAGCAGTTGCAATAATTCAAAATATAGGAATCAATCAATAAACTGTCAAAATTCAAAGAAATCCATAATAAATGTATCATTTAAAATTTGTATGTTTCAATAAAAGTTTAAATTTAAAATAAGTCTACTAGATTTGTCGGTGTAGTATTCAAACCCAAAATTATCGGGTCATCAGAGTTGTGAATTGAAAAAGTTTTCTAATTCAATTCTACATAGTATCTCTACTTGATACAATGTTTTCAATATTGAACATTTTATAAAATTATACCAAAAACACAAAAAAGCCAGGAACTTCCACAATTATTTGCTGATTCAAAGATGTCTCTTCTTCGTCATGCTACAAGGTATCTCCTTCAAGCAGCATAGTTTTATTTCACACAAGCCACATAACCAAAAAGGTTAATTTCGATCAAGACAAGCGCATCAATCAAAAATATCATTTTCTTCTTCTTCTTCTTATGGCTGAGGCTGACATCACATTTTTAACCCTTTTGAATTCATTTTTGGTGAATGCATTCAGTGCACAAAATAACAAGAAAAAAGTGTGAATGGTCTGTAATGGCATTTGGCACTTTGAGAAATGTTCAGTTGGAAGCGTTTGCACCTTTCGTCAATTGAGAATCAGCAGTTGATTAATTACCCAGGAGGGCAATCGATACGATAGTGTAGTTATGTATATAGAAATGGCTCTGTTTCTGTTGCTGCTGAGATGCGAGATTAAAATGTTTAATCTTGAGTATTTTTGTTGTTGGGCTCAGTTAAAATTTAAATTGTCGGCGGCAGGTGCGTATTTTGCAAAAACTTCAACCTTAAATTAAATTGTGACATGAAACTAATGTTCTTTTTAATTTAGCTTGAGTTGTTCGCACCGAATGAGATCTCGTTTCGTTATGGGTGTGTCAATATCTTGTTGGTTGATTTAAAAAAAAAACAAAAACTCAAAAACGTTCCTCTATGTCATACCAAAAACAGATCGAAAATTGAATTTAAATAGAGATCTTTTCCAATAACTTTTCGAATGAGGTATTTAAGCAATAAATAGGCAATAAGTAAAAGTTATGTAGCATAATGCTTCCCATATAATAACGTGATAATATAATTATAAAGGAATTATTAAATTTTGACAAAAATATGTTAAGATTTAAAACAATTACAGGCCATTTCTAAGCATTTAAAAAACCCACTTTCGGATTATTTCCTTTTTTCTTTATATGATGAGAAAACGACAAAAATGGAAATAGATATAAAATGTAGATTTTGATCATATAATGACCAAAGACAAAACTTCTACTTATTTTTTTTCTTACTCAAATTTTATTTCCGACAAATATTAAAACACACACAATTATTATGCGTATAATAAACTCATATCAAAAGAGATCAATGTATCTGTATAGTATTTTATAACATCTATGGCGCTTCTTCTTTTATTATCTTTGATGTTTCTATTATGCAAGTTGTGTTATATAGAATCAGGATACAAAGACCATAAAGAGTATCCGATTGAATTTTTATACAGTTTATTATTATTTAATCGGATTGTGGTCAAGGAAAGACCTAAATTATGTATCCGCACAATGAAATGATTATTATGGCTTAGTTTGTGTAAATGTTGAGTTTTGCTTTTGTAGTGTCTTATATACAATGGGGTTATAGGTTTATATAGATAGGCGAGCATCATATAAAATGGAATAGGTACGCGGTAGTTAAAGAAGTTATACATGTATTATTTAATATAGGAAAGTTATAAAATGTGTAGGAAATTCATCGACTATGAGTTTATGGAATATTGTTGTTTTTAAGGAACCAATATATTTTTTTCCTTTGGCATAATAGATTCCTATTAATTAAACTTTTTAGTTCAGTAAAAAGATAGCTCAATTAAGTTTAAAGATTATATTGTCGCTTTTCGCTGGGAAAAACGAAGCAAATTATAGTTGTGTTCAGCGAGGATTTTTCTAGATCAGAACAGCACAGGACAGCACAGTTTCGTGAGAAACGTCAGATCAAGTTAGAACAGTTCAGTTAAACGTCAGTTTTTTTATTTTATTTTTACTGTGAAAAATACTATTAAAAATTGTTGAAATGGAAAATCAAGTGATTGCTAAGATAATACTAAATGAAAATGTTAGCGGTTCAGGCACCGATAGTGATTTTTCGTCGGATTCCTCTTCAGATGATTGGAATGAAAGTGTGACGAATGTTATTACCTTTTCTTTGATGAAATGTAAGAGATTTATTTATGTAAAATGTAAAAAAATGTATTTTATAATTATTTTATTAAACAAATTAAACAAATTGGCAAAATAACTTTATTTTAATTTTGTTAAATCACGAGAAAAAAAAAACACAAAGCACAACCAAATCAAAACGTAAACAAAAAAAATGACAACTTCGATTTTGACATTTCTCACGAATCTGTTCTAACCTGATCTGACACAAAAGCAAGAACAGAAAATCCTGTTCTAAACTGTTCTAGGTTTGTCAATGAACAGGAAAGTAGAACAGTTCAGCACAGAAAAAACCTCAATGAACAGCAAAAAGCTGTACTTTTCTGTCTAGAACAGTCCAGCACAGCGTCACTGAACAGACTTTATAATTCGAGGATTTTCAAAATAACCTTTAAAAATCTTCAGAAACCTTAAAGAATGATGAATGTTGTTAACTAAAATGAACATTAAAAATTTAATGGTTGCATTTTAAATGAAAATATATTTTTTCAAATAGTGTGCTAAAATTAGAGAAAACAGGATTTTTAGGAAACTAAACTACTCCAACCTGAGTTGTTTTCAGGCTTTTTAGATATCTACATATAAATCTATAGGTATTTGTCAACATTAAAAAAAAAGACAAGAGTGTCCTAATTTTAAAAGTTTTTGATTCGTTGGATTAGAACTTTTCCAAACCGTTCAATAAAAGTTATTTTGGACCTTGGACGGATTCAAGTCTGGAACCTACAAGAAAAATGCTGGTGTGCCCCAGGGCTCTGTTTTGCCCTCGATTCTCTTTTTAACTTCCCACATAGGAAGTTATTTGAATGGGTCCGATTTGTCGAATTGAAAATTTTGACATTTCTCGACGTTTCAAGGTCCCTAGAGTCGAAATTAAAGATTTTTAGAAAGATGTCTGTGCGTGCGTGTGTACGTACGTTCGTACGTCCGTACGTTAGCGACGTTTTTTTCGTCGTCCATAGCTCAAGAACCAGAAGAGATATCGACTTCAAATAAATTTTGTTATACAGATAATAAGGCAGAAAGATGCAGAAAGGGCTCTCAAGAAAATTGGGTGGGTGTTTTTAAAAAAAAGGTGAACATTTTGGTTAACCCTAAATATCTGATGAACCAATGACGCTAGAGACTTGAATTAAATTTTATATTGTATGTTGTATATATATAAGCTTTTTATAAAAAGCTTATATAAAAAGCTTATATACATAATAATAATAAATAAGATCTTGTAACGTGATACAAAACAAGTATATTTTTGGAAAAAAATCCAATTAACGGTCTTTTTTATACACCAAAAAAACTGATAAAACAAATTTGTCACCTCAAAAATTTTGCGACTAAAATACGATTTCATCTCCAAAACAATTTTGTGCAACGAAGAATAATGTTTTTGAAATCTGATAAAATTTTGAGAAAAATCTAATTGATAGTTGTTTTTTATAAAAAATAAAAACCTAAAACAAACATTACTTAAAGTTGGTAAAAATTGAATTTAGACTTTAATATCTTTTCGAAAATTAAAGATTATGGCTTACAACTTATTTTATCTTGTAAGAAATATTGTTTTCAACATTAGGAAAAATGTTGAGAAATATCAAATTGACAGTTTTTTTACAAAAAATAAAAACCTAAAAAAAAAATGTATAAAAAGTTGGTAAAAATTGTTTTTTGACGTAAATATCTTTTTAAAAATTTGAGACATTTGCTTCAAACTAATTTTATCTTATAAGAGATATTGTTTTCAACATTCGATAAAATGTTGAGAAAAATCGAATAGATAGTTTTTCTTACAAAAAATAAAAACCTAAAAAAAAACAATACCAAAACTTGGTAAGAATTTACTTTCGACTCAAATAGCTTTTCAAAAATTAAAAATATTGTCTTCAAACTCTTTTTATTTCACAGAAAATATTGTTTTCGATATTCAGTAATTTTTTTATAAGAATCCAACAGTCCGTTTTTTAATAAAACAATTAAATCTACAAAAAATAGTACGCAAATTTGGTAAAAATTGATAAATAAATCAATTGACAAATCGACAGACGGGATGGGAAGTTATCAGTGTGGGTCGCATCCCAGTCTCTTTTTAATGTTTGCAATTGATCTGCTGGCTGCAACTTCTAGTCCAAAAAAGAGACTGTAATGCTATCCACACAAATCACTTCCCATCCGGTCCGTCGATTTGTTTTGCTTAAAACTTTAACAAAATATCGTGTTGTGTTGAAAAAGTGATTTTTTCTAAGAATTTAACAAAAAAATTACCAACAACATTTTGCATATGATGAAACAGTTCGATTTCTACATCTATTTTTGATAACGAGATTTTTAGTCGAAAATCAATTTCTACCAATTTTAGTAGCATGTCTTGAAAGTTTTTATTTTTTCTGTAAGAAAACACAGATTGGATTTTTCTAAGAAAGTTTAATTTTTTTGAAGTCAATACCTTCATTAATAGACGAGAATTAGTTTGAAGCCAACATCCTTATATTTTTAAAAGATATTTAAGTCAAAAACCAATTTTTACCAACTTTTAGAAGTGTTTTTTTTTAGGTTTTAATTTTTTTGTTAAAAAATTGTAAATTCAATTTTTCTCAAAATTTGTCCATATGCCAAAAATGTTATTATTTGTTTAATAAAATAATATTTTGGTCGTAAAATATTCTAGTTGACAATAATTTTTGTCAGTTTTTTTTGATTGATAAAAAAACGGCTAGTTTAATTTTTTTTTCCAAATTTGTTATAAAATTTAATTCAAGTCGTAGCGTTATTGGTTCGTGAGATATTTTGGGTAAACTAAAATTGCTATGTTAAAAAAAACTACCCACTCAATTTTTTTGAGAGTCCTTTCTTCATTATTATCTATATAACAAAATGTATTTGAAGTTGACCAGAAGAGGTGGTTCTTGAGATATGGACGACGAAAAAAGCTTTCCGAACGAACGAAACGTACACACAGTCAACTTTCTAAAAATCTTTTATTTAGACTCTGCGGACCCTGGAAACGCCGATAAACGTCAGCATTTTCAATTCGAAAAATCGGACCGATTAAAATAAAATCCTATTGGAAGGTAATAATTACTTCGTACTCCTAGTTTTTAATATTCATTCCCAGACTCCCATTCCTCCTTTTTGGATGTATAAGACTCCAATGAATAAATAACAAAAGCTGTTTATTTTTCAACCTACACAGAATTTTTCAATGGAGGATAAGAAACTGCAGGGAAATTGAATGCTTCTAAAACCAAATCCTGTCTTGTATCGTTAAAGAGATACAATATCTATGAGTGGCATTTGCATTAATAGAACTGTACATCTCCATATTATCCGTATGTGCATCACCAGAAGAAACGTACTCGAGCCGTTTTAACTGTATTCAAGGGAAAGCCGAAAATAACATAATTTACTCAACTACGCCACTCAAACATCGTCCTAAAGTTCCCTAAGGCCCCTTTCACACCAAACGAATCCGAATCAATCAAAATCACTTCGAATCAAGTTGAATCTGATTCGTCATCTCCACTCTTTCACACCAGCTGAATCAACCTGAATCTATAAAAATCCTTTCATCTTCTTTTTGTTTTCCTTCTTTTAGTTGCTCTCTCTCTCGTATGGTTGTTGATTCAAAGCTGACCGGACGAGGAATCTGACAGGTTGAATCAAGTGCGACCTCGAATCAAACCTGATTGAACCAGATTCGTCCGGTCTGAAGGCGGGAAAAGAATCCCTTCACATTTAAACGGAGCGCTCGAAGCCGAATCTTGGTCAATCAGATTCAACTTGATTCGGAGTGATTCTGATTGTTTCGGATTCGTTTGGTGTGAAAGGGGCCTAATTTATCCCAATTTTGACGAACTTTGCTTTACTGAAAAAACAATGCAACTGGCATTTCTCACATTAAACACTTTTAATCTAAGAATACTTATCAGTCTTCTCTTAAACAAAACTTCGGCCGTACTATGAAGTATAGAGATTAGTTCTTTAGCCGTACTACCCGAATGCGGAATGCCTTACCACGCTCAATCTTTGCCTGTCATTGCAATGTTCAACAAATCAAAAGCAATATACACCGACATCTTTTTTTGAAACCCTTTTTTCCTAAAGCCTTTTGCATATGAAAGTTACATATATAAAACCATTTGAGTATGCCATAGTTATATCCACTTTCAAAATTTTAAAGCTCTATTTTGAATTCTATTCATCTTTTTTTCTCTCATCTTTTTGCCGAATGAAGGCTACAGCTTTGAGTTTTTGAAATTAAATAAAGTTCAACGTGGTTAATAATTCCTTAGTTCGAATGAAATGAGCTTATACGCACATGCCACATAAACGATGGTCAGTATTTAAAAGAGTTTAAAAGTTTAGAATTTACAAACAAAGAAAATGGAGCCCTAAAGTACAACAGTGAATTATGTGAATTTTAGACCTCAAGCCGATCATACAATGTGAATTAAAACGTCCATCTTCTTAACGTACATCAGGAACTATTAAAAGCGAAATGTCGAGCATGAGTCGAAATGTCGTCGAACAGAGAACTAAGAGAACATCTAAGTTTATATAACATTTCTTGTAACCGATATAAGCTTACTCAAAATTCTTCATAGAAAACAGATTTCAAAATTATATTTTTTTTGATATCTAAAGAAATAATTAATTTCAATCAAATTATCGTAAGTGACATTTTATGGATTTTCATAACACTTAAAGCCATCAAAATTGTTTTGATGTTGCAACTCATGTACAATACTAAAAATATTTTTTGTCATTTTAGATTCACTTTTTTTGGGGCTTCCGAAAATTTGGAATATTTAAAGTTCTTAAATTCAGCCAAAATATTGAATTTCATTTAAAAAAATACAGTTCACGTGCACCATGCACCCAAACTGGACTTGGGTCGTCTTTGATCCATGATTATTGCAGCCCCTATGGCTTATTCTTAAAAGTGTTTGTAATATAAAATGTACCTATAAATAAAATAAAAAATAAATTAGGTGGCGCAACAGTCCATGAAGAACCAGGGCATAGTGACTTACAACTCTCAACCATTCCTGTGTGCGAGTAATGTTGTCAGAGATGGAAAATGTAACTACATATATAAAGAAATAAGCAGTGGGCTAAGTTTTTAATGAAGCTGATAATTTTTCATAGCATACAAGATTAACGGTCAAATAAAAAAAAAATTAAATATACCCACTTCAATTTTAAAAAGAGGCATTGATAACTTCTCATCCTGACTGTCGATTTGCCTTGCTTAAAAGTTTGTAGGTTTTCGTGTTTTGTTAAAAAAGTTCTCAGTTGAATTATTATTCTTAAAAATTTAAAAATTACCAATAATATTTTGCAAATTATTTTTTGTTAACGAGATTTTTAGTCGAATTTTTAGTAGCATTTCTTAAAAAAAATTATTTCTTATATAAAATACAAATTGGATGAATGAAATTAATTTGAAGTCAATATCTTCTATTGTTCACGAGATATCGAAAACCGAACATCAATTTTTACCAATTTTGCGTACTATTTTTTGTAGTTTTTATTTTTTTATGAAAAAACTGACTGTTGGATTTTTATAAAAAATGTAGTGAACGTCGAAAACAATATTTTCTGTGAGATAAAATAAGTTTGAAGCCAATATTTTTAATTTTTGAAAATATATTTGAGTCGAAAATCAATTTTTACCAACTTTTATTAATATTTTTTGTAGGTTTTTATTTTTTTAAGAAAACTGTCAATTCGAATATTGAAAACAATATTTCTTATAAGATAAAATTAGTTGGAAGCCATAATCTTAAATTTTTGAAAAGATATTTAAGTCGAAAATCAATTTTTACCAACTTTGAGTAATGTTTTTTATAGCTTTTTTATTTTTTATAAAAAAAAATGTGAATTCGGTTTTTCTCAAAATGTTACCAGATGTTAAAAACACTATTCTGCGTTGCACAAAATTGTTTTGGAGATAAAATCGTTTTTTGTTCGTACATTTTTCGAGGTAAATAATATTTTTTTTTTCATTTTTTTTTGATTTATACAAAACCCGTTAGTTGGATTTTTTTCCAAAAATATACTTTTTGGTATCACGTTACAATATATAATATAAAACTTAATTGAAGTCTCTAGCGTTATTGGTTCGTGAGCTATTTTGGGTTAGCCAAAATTTTCACTTTTTTTTAAACTGCTATATTAAAAAAAAAAAAACACCACTCAATTTTCTGCATCTTTCCACATTATTATCTGTATAACAAAATTAATTTGAAGTCTCTGGTTCTTGAGCTATATGGACGACGAAAAAAACGCCGCGAAAGTACGGACGTACAGACGTACAGACGTACAGACGTACGGACGTATGAACGTACGTACACACGTACGCACAGACATCATTCTAAAAATCTTTTATTTCGACTCTAGGGACCTTGAAACTTCGAGAAATGTCAAAATTTTCAATTCGACAAATCGGACCCATTACAATAACTACCTATGGGAAGTTAAAAATTCTTGTGGAATGGATCCTAGTGCACAAGAGAGTTTATTATGTTTTATTTTGTTTCTTATTGTTAAAACACTTAATAACAATAAAATCAGCAAAACCATGTAGAAAAATTCAATATTCTAAAACTATAATCTTTAAAGTTTTAAAATTTTGTATGTAATTCTTTATTCAATTTTAAGGAAGTTCATAATGATTTTCATCTTCATGTACCAATTGGTCAAATCATTAAAATAATAAAGCAAAATATGTTTGTTATGTTGCCAAATACCCAATTTCTAGTAAATTAGTCCACCAATTTAAAATAGTCTAGGAATTTTAACCACTACTAAAATTTAGAAATAAAGTATTTATCTAATTGATATAGTCAAAAATAAAAAAGCAAACTAAGCCAAACTTGACGCCAAAGAGATTCGAAAATGGACCATAATAGCCCAGGTGGCTTCAAATTTTTCATCATTTATCATTAATGTTGTCACTCCTATGTGCCTATTATATTATTTAATAACTCGCCTCTATTGTTAATTTCAAATGTTTTCGTCTTCTTTTTCTTTTGCGAAATTATACAACCTTGGAATTATGTTGATGGACCTACATATATATAAATGTGTAGGTTATAGGTTCCTATTATATGCCTTTATATATAAAACACAATGCCTTCTGGAGTCGCATATTTCATATTTGAGTGTTGTTTTTTTTAGTGTTTAATTGATATTCAGCCCACGAGTGTTTCTTTTTTTGTTCGCTATATTTATTAAGTGTCTATATAATATATTTCGAGTTAATAATAAAATTATTATATTACGTAGGGCCAGCAGCTCTATATTAACACACCATTTACACGCAGTTTTCTATGTAACGCATATAAAACAAAATATAGATGAAAAATCCATTAATATCAAATGAACATGACAGTTTTGACAGGAAAAGAAAGATGATGATGAAATATAGTGTCGACTCATTTGACATTCATTACTTACATCAAGAATACTTACAGAAGAATATACAGAACTTATGATGGCACATCTATATTGTGTGCTATATTATTAGCGTTCATCATTTTGAAGTAGAGCAATTATTAATCTTTAAACGGTTTACTTATGTCATAATCAACTCTTCGTCCTTTATCTCATATACACAGGGATATACCTATAGCTACTCGTGGAACTACAATTCGCATTGTCATAAAGAAAATAGAGCGTAGGTAGGTGTAAAATAGATTTTAAATATTTATTTGATTATTTTTACATCAACTGCAATCATTAATGGGTTCTTGTGAAAATTGTGTTTTTTTTTTGTTACAGACTTATAACTCCAGAAAATCATTAACAGCTTAAATGTGTAAAAAAGGTTTTTTTTGACACTTTTTGTATACTATAAGTGATTCGCTTTAAGCTTTAGTCATTGTATTTAAATCTTATGTGTTTCATTAAAATTTTGTGTAAACATTGATTATTGGTGCTCCGCTCGTATTAGTATTAGCGTGATGTTATATAGCCTATAGCCGTCTTAGATAAATAGGCTATCTATCACTGAAATAATTTTTCAAATTGGACCAGCAGTTCTTAGATTAGCGCGCTCAAAAAAACGCGTTTTGTTCGTTATATTTAGTTCAGGAATGGTTTAAATTAAAAATATCAAAATTACTAATCTTAGGTTCAAGTCACCTCTACTGTCACTGCTTGACCATGCTTTGAATGACATTTCTATTATTTCATCCCTCCAAAGAGCAAATAGCCGGATTTGCAGCGACAGAGGGCCCGTGTAAGCATTTACGAGTCAGGGCTGCGGGTTCATGAGGGGCTGGATAAGTCCTCTAGATTGACAATGAGACATATTTGTGCACCGAAATATTCATACATTGTATCGGTTTCCATAGGTCGTTGGTTCATCCGGCTCGAAGGACCAATGTGTTTTGCACAAAAGTTTAATTTTGGTATGTAAAATATAAAAAGAAACTCAAAACTTCAATTTTATCAAATTTTTCTTTATTTCAGAAAACACCCTTTTTCAAATCACGAGTTAAACAGAAGTGCAAAACATTTTGGTCCTTCGAGCCGGATTTGCAGTTTTCCCATGTTGGGACAGACAACAGACTTATACTGGGCAGCGACAGAGGGCCCGTGTAAGCATTTACGAGTCAGGGTTGCGGGATCATGAGGGGCTGGATAAGTTCCTCGTCTAGATTGACAATGAGACATATTTATGCACCGAAATATTCATACATTGTATCGGTTTCCATTAGTCGCTGGTTCATCCGGCTCGAAGGACCAAAATGTTTTGCACAAAAGTTTAATTTTGGTATGTAAAATATAAAAAGAAACTCAAAACTTCAATTTTATTAAATTTTTCTTTATTTGAGAAAACACCCTTTTTCAAATCACGAATTAAACAGAAGAGTCCATGGTTCTTGTATTAACCTCCATCTGACCTTCTTTTATTGAATTTGTATAACAGTAAAAAAGGTATTTGTTCAGAAGTTGGTGATTTTTAATTACACAATATATTGATGGTGAGTTGACATTCCGATTATGGCAGATTTTGAAAAATTGGCAGCGTACATTGTCAGCTTGGATGTAAGACCCTAAAATGAGTACACTCGAAGAAAGCTGAGAGGTCGTTTAGGGCCATCTGCAATGAGGTGCTCTAATTTTTGTTTCGCTTGCAAAAGATGCTTTTTAAAACCATTTTAATTTTTGTGTGAAAATCATAATTGAAAGGTAATTCTCCTTAAGATTGATGTCGTATTTTTTTTGTTTATAAATTTAATTACTTTCAATTCCAAACATATTCTTCCGGGAGCTTCAGACTCGTTGTATATGTTTTTACAAAAGAAGTAAGTAATTAATTCAACATCGGATTGGGAAGCAACCATCATTGCCCCAGTTACAGCCTTACACTATATATACTAATTGAAAAACGTTACAATTTTCCCAGTGAGCAATTAGCCTCCTTTGTCTTTGGCCTCATGACTGCTTTCACAACATAAGTACAAGCATTGGATGGCGCCTGGGTGGTAGCGGGCGGTTGCAGTTGCAGTTGCAGTTGCAGCGGTCGTATGATTGTAGTTATGTGAAAATTATATTGATGCGCACATAATATCATAGTTAGTGCACTTTTATAATTACCATAAAACCAGAAATCCAAAGCGCTTAAATGCAATCTGCAAAAAAGAAAAAATTAAAGTGGATCTAATTCTGCACAGTGATGGAGGAGACTGTTATATGCATTAAAAGAAAAAAGAGCAGCAAGGGAAGGCGGGAGGACGCACTTGCTGATTATTGTTTTCCTAATGAATTGTGAACGGTAAAATCGTGGAAAAGTGCCTCATGATTTAATTCGTGATCTGTCGACATGACTCTCCGTCGCGTCGCCTCGCCATATCTACCTAACCGACCTACCTAACTACCTTACCTGCCTACCTACTAAGATGCTGTGACTGTGATGCATCAGTGTGAATTTAGAATATTTTTATTTTCTAAAAGGAATTTGTACAAAGATTGTAAAAGATTTCCACGTGAAATCGGGTCGGCAATGGAGTTATTAGCTTCGTTTCGCGATTTAATTTGCTAATTGGACATCTTCTATATGACTGCAGCGGTGGCGGGCGGGCGCGGCGGTGGTGGCTGATGATGTTTATAGATAGGTACATTACTATAGTCATGTGAAGCAGATCTCTGCACAATTACTAATTAATTCTGTTAAATTGAGTAGATTCATATAACGTCTGACAGTATAGGTACTTGCACATATGTTCAGTTCATAGATATTATATATATTGTGGAATGTAGAACACAAACAATTGAACAATGAAACTTATAAGAGAGTGAACTCTTAATAAAACATAAATGAATTAATT
Organism: Eupeodes luniger; assembly: GCA_951509635.1. Lineage (NCBI taxonomy): Eukaryota > Metazoa > Arthropoda > Insecta > Diptera > Syrphidae > Eupeodes > Eupeodes luniger. The sequence goes on from OX608074.1 coordinate 115,040,105, forward strand.
AAATCAAAAACTGCATATAAAACAATTATTTTCATTAAGAAAATATAACACAAAATAAAAGACTCACACCTATCCCACACCTATCCCACACCACATCATGCATAGCACATTTCAAAACTGGGCCAAACGAGATATGACTATTAACTTATGGAATTTATTAATTTTTGTGTAAATTAAGTCTCTTTTATTTGTTGAAATCGTGGCGGAAAATTTTAGTAGACTTATTATTATGTTAAAATGCAAGATACTAGTTACTAAGTTTAAAAGTGTATTTTAATAACCTTAAACAAATTGCCTTTTGTGGAAATGAGTGTAATATTCGGTTTCTTCAACAGGAAAACAAATGTTTCCAAGGTGCAACTGTGACTATGAAATATTCATATATATAACGTATAACTATGAAATATTCACTATTTTTCTGCTAATAGTGTAGTTTGTACTTGGGAAATCTTAGAAGAAAACAGATTCAGGAGTGATAGATGCCTAAAAAACTTGCTATTCAAAATGAAACCTCTTGTTGGAAAACCTTTTATAAGAATGTTAGCTCAACATTCACAGTTTGAATCGAAAACATTTTTTGATAAACAAACAAGTTGATAATGATTTCACCGATGGTTTTTGGAGTCGAAAAATGTTTTAGGCAAGGCACTCGCATGCGACTTCTTTAACGTCGTTCTGGAAAGAATTGTGCAACACTCAATCGTCAACACTAGCGGCGCAATCTTCTAAGAGTCTGTCCAATTACTCCGATACGCCGGCCGATGATAATGCCATAATTGGAAAATAAAAGTGTAATGTCAGTGGCCCGTTTTTGAGCATTTCGACTTAAGCGGAGAACATGGGTGTATTGGTTAATGGTGCCAAGGGTGTCATCAAGAAAGGACAACGACGACGTCAAAATTTGGTCGATATTTCCAGGGTAAAAGAACAAGAAGATTGTGATGGTAAACCACATCAGTGACTATCCACGCAGCCGAGCTGATTCGTGAGGCTGAGAAATTATCGCTGGATGGCGAATTGGCACGGAGGTGACAAGGATGGCGGATGAGGGAGGATCGCCTATGAATACTACTTTGATCTCGAAAATTTTGCATCAGTTTAAGGAGTTCTATTCCAAGCTGGCTGTGGATTCTGTGCTGAGGCTCAAGGGATAAGGGGAGTTGCATTCCATTTAGAATCATAAAGAAGACTAGTGGAACTCTAGAGGACTAGTTTTTGGTCAAATGATTGTTGTTGGGCAAGAAACCCAGTATTCATCAACTCCAGAAGGTAGAAAAAGCTACGGACAATCAGGACAAAATCAAGGTATTTGGAAGTTCGATCAAAGTCAACTCGTTGCCAAAGATCGCCGACTTGGAATTGCTCGGGAAGGAGAAGATGTGTGACAAGGTTAACAACCGAGTGCTGAGTGCAACTACCCAGAGCAACCGTTCGCCGATCGTGCATCGGAGACATGGAAATTTAACACGTTGATTTCAATGGAATCGAGCGCTCGGCCTTGGTGACTGGTGGATATATTGTGCGACCTTTGACCAACCCTCGTTGGTGAAGTTGGTTGAATGTAATTTGATCGAACAGCTGATGCTTGGGGAAGACATTCTGCTCAGCTTCAGTGGGATAAAACTCTGCGAGTTGTAAACTATTGTGATTCGTGGTGGAACTAACTTGATTATCGATCAAGCTGATCATTCCTTGACCATGTTGGCCACTACCGTGAAGGAGTCGAGAATTGTAGACGTAGGTGGTAGCTAAGAGGCGTTGATGGAAAATGCAGAATTTAAGAAAGCCGCTGAAACCGCGGGCAAAGAAGTATCCTAATGAAAACATTTGTAAGTGTTAAGCCAATAAAATTAAATTGAATTTAAACAACAACAAAATGTATATAATTGTACATAGTTAAGAAATGTAATTGTATATTTTGAATTTTTTGAATAAACAAAAAAAAAAATGAATTATAAACTTATACATAATATGTTTATATTTTTCTTAACAATACTTAAGCTAAATAATAGAATTTAAATGAAACAGTAAGAAATCCAGCCGATCTTCAAAAACAGAAAATAGGATCGGTTAAAAACAACAAAAATGTATGTACGTCTACGTACTTACCGAATGTTATCGAAACACCCTCTGCGCAAGTACTCAATTCGCATTATAGGAACATTCAAATGATAAAAACATGAAAGAAAAAATAAGAAAGGGTAAATTAAACAAAAACAACACAAAAGCAAAAAAATTAATGTATGCTTAAAATACAGCACACCCTATACTCACATGAGAACAATAACAAACAAAACAGCGAAAGCGTAGGTGTCCACAGGAGTCTCAGTAGGTGTCCACAGGAGTCTCAGTAGATGTCCAAAGGAGTCTCACCGGAATTTGGCAATTGTTATTGTTGAGTGAATAACCTAAAAATAGGAAAAAAGATAGATTTGAACATTAAATTTGCGTTAGTTAATAACAATTTACAACAATTTAGTTAAATAACACACATTGACACAATTTGTAAACATAATATTACAGTACAAAACACTAATTTTTCGTCACGATTTCTATTAAAAACAATAAACAGGATAAGGTTTTATGTTCGTAGAAAACAAACAACTAAATTTTTAAATATTTTACAGTTTTACACCATATAAACACAGAAATACATTAATTGAACACAAATGAGGCAAACAAATATAACCTCAAATTACATTGAAACTTTCAATAAGACTATTAATTTCACAACCCACAAAGAACAAGCACTTGAATTAACTAAAGCACTACCCGAAAATTTGTTTTAACATTAAAAATTAAACAAATCACAAATAATTAACAAGATTTTAGGTAAACAAAATTTGCACAACCTGCGCACCACAACTTTTCTAATTTGACAGGTGAACTTTATTATCAGTGTTCACAGGGTGCACTATATATAAACAACACGAAAATTTAGTCAAATTAGTAAAAAGTTAATTATTTATTAAGTTATAAACAAATTATTAACTTTATAATAAAAACAATAAGTTAGAAAGAGAAAACAAGATGAAATAGAAATATATTAAAATGAAAATAAATCTGCACGAAAATTGCAAATGGCGACAAAATGACATTGCCCAATTTCATTTTTTCTATGTTTATTCACCACGGTAAGCACATACAAATGTTTTAAATAATAAAAAACAAAAAAACATACAAAAACGTTATTAAATATTGAAAAAGAGTAATACTAAGACAACCAAATAATAATAATTATTGATTTCAGCAAAATGAAGCTTATTTCTTAATATTAATGAAAAATTCTCTATTATTATCTATATGTGGTGAATTCAACAAAATTTGTATTCTTCCCAATTGGCAATGCATTAATGCAAAAACTGCCCGAAAAGGGGTATAAAAGACCGATAAATTTTACAATCGTTCTCTTTGAGTTCAGCACGCCGCCGCGCCGCGCCGCCAGCTATACAGCCGCAGTTAAAACAGCAACCAACGTATTTTTTTTTTACAAGAAAACACAATTAATCAAAGGTAAAAGAGTGGAACTTGTTTGACGATTTATACGTCAAACATATATCACTGAATATTTAACTTAGCTTTATTAACAAACATAGTTTGTTGTAAATAAAGTCAAATTGAACTTGTGGGACGATTTATACGTCCCACACATATGGTTTGACAGTTGCCAATTATTTAACTTGTAGTTTAATTTAGTATAAGTTTGTCAATTGTGTAGACTTACATAGATTATAAGAAATATCAGAAATTGAATAAAAATTTTTGAATTATTAATGAAAGTACGCCTTGTTTTGCGTTTTTATTTAAAGAAAATATTCTTCAGAGAGGAATACAACCGTTTTGAGTCATTTCACTTTAAAAAATATATAGTAAAGGACCTCCTTTCTCTGCTTACCGCTATCGCTGACAACGCTGGTTACGTTTTTGGTCAATTGTTGTTCGAGTTGCATACAGCGCACGCTAAAGGAAACCACACAGGTGGTCTGGACATGTAGAATGGAAATATTGCCGATATGAAGGAGATCACAGAATCGTTTGCCGTGAAACGACAGGATCTTTCGATCGTTGCAAAGCTGCTGAGATAAATTAAACAATCTCTGTGGCCTAGAAAAATAATTTTAAAATTCAGAATTTTGAAAAAAAAAAGAATTATAAAACACAGATTTTTGAAAAGCTTAATTTCATTAGCAAAGAGAAAGGTACATTTTCGAAAGCAAAAAGTATTTTCAATTTTCAAAATTGAACGAAAAATTAAATTGCGACACCTGAAACTATTGCTTGACGCGGTGAAAACTATAGTTTGCAATATTTTGTTTGTAATAATCTCGCCACACTGTTTAAAATTTACTATTTATCATTTTTGAAATCTTGACTTGTGTATTTTTTTTAGTAAAGAATTCAATAACTTAGTTTCGTTGGTTTTGAAAATATGCAATATAGTCGAAGTCGAGCATATAAACATGTATCAAAGATCATCTTTATCATAAATTTTAGATTTTAAGATTTTTCAAGTCAAATCAGGATCTAATAATCAAGAACTTGTGAGGATCCTACAGGTATTTGCTATAAATGTTAATAATCTTCTCTTTTTTTGAATATCCTTTGGAGTATGGTGATATCTAAAATTATTGTGGTTTTATCCCCTTTATTAATATTATTTTCATTTATCAAAATCAAAACGAAACTTACACAAAAAAAACTGTCGTTCAAATTTTAAATTTCTGAAAATGATATCTCAAAAAAAAAAATAATAACAAAAACAAAATTAAACAAAAAATCGCGCCAAAAGTCTTCACCTTCACCAGACTGTGAAATCTTAATTCTTCACTTTAACCTCTCTTAGGTTTTATACGCATACTTGTAGGTACTTTAGTCTTGATATTCCTTCATCCCAAAAAAGTGTCCCAATCCCAATTCGAATGAGGGGCTTCTTCCTGCAGTGTTTTTTTTTTTTTTTTTTTTTCAAATTTTAGTATTTTTTCTGTTTTTGTGTTACCTACACTCTTCGTCAAAATACACGACTCGAACTCCAATTCTTCATGTCATTGATGAATTTTTGTCGCACGTATTGAATTAAGGCGAAAAAGTGGAACGATGTCATAACATTCCATCGACTCGACTGAAAATATTGTTGAGGTATAAACGTTAAATGTGTATAAAGCGCAAAGCCATTGTTAGCCAAGTGTATCACACTTTTTATACAACAACAAAAAAGCTACATAATATTAAAGGTACAGCCAGCGTCAAGGCAGTGTGCACATGCACCAACAAACAAGTTTTACTTCGATCATTGGACGCTCCAACTCCAAAGCATAGGTATGTATGTATGTACATATATGATATAGACATATAGATATAATGGAATATGGATCAAATGACATGACTTCAAGGTGGTCCTGCCAGCTCAAGTTAGGCGACGATCTTGCACCGATTGGTAACAAAATAGGCTTGTGGCTTTTCGACAAATTCGCAATCAAACAAGTGGAAAATTCACAATAAATTGTTAATTTTGATGGGAATTTTTAGTTCGTGGTAACGAACGTCAGTGTGGAATTAAATGAAGCCGTTGAATATTTATGTGTGATTGCATATAGGAGTTTATCTTTTTGGGTAGGTATATTCGGTACCTCTATAAGAAAAGATTTTTTTTTGAAAAACCATAGAAGAGATCAAAGCTTTAAATCGAAAAAAAAAACTTAATCAAAACTCAAGTGAGATCGATATCGATACCAATAAAGAAAGTTTGTACTCAACCCTTCTTGTGTAAAAGGTTAAAGCGATATGGTTTATTCTGATGATGTACTTTTTTGGCTCCCTTATCTATATTGGTATATCGATCCACTTTCAGATCCTTAAGATTCAAGTTTTTCAAAATGTATCATTAAAATAACAGCATAAAACAAATAAACATCAATAAATAAGTGGCAGTATAGTACCCGTGGCATGATGGTTAGTGCGTTGGACTGTCATGCCAGAGGTCTTGGGTTTGATCCCTGCCTATGCCATCTAAAGTTTTTTTCGCGGGTACTGCCTCTAGCGAGGAATTGACAAATCCTCCACGAGTAATTCTTGGAATTTGAAAACTGCTTTCTCAAATTAGCCGGTCGGATTCAGCTTAAAACTGTAGGTCCCCTCCATTCCTGCCAACAGTACTCGCACACAGGAATGATTGAGAGTTGTAAGTCACTAGGCTCTAGTTGTCAACGGACTGTTGTGCCACCCAATTTTGTTTTCAATAACTGGCACACTTAGGCGTATACGTACTTTTTTCCTAACTTTGTTGATTTTTTGACAAGTTTTCTTGCGTTAATATTTTGTATACCATTTTGACTGAAATATGTAAACCGTTAATGTGCCGAATTATCTCATCATCAAGCTCTTAAAATGTTGCTGGCTTATTGACGTACACCTTTTCTTTTAAATAACCCCAAAGAAAGAAGTTCAACGGTGTCAAATCACATGACCTTGGAGGCCAATTGACATTGCTACCATCATATGAGATAACACGGCCATTGAATTTGTCGTGCAAAAGGACCATTGTTTCATTAGCTGTGTGGCACTGTCCTGTGGAAACCACATAACGTCCACATCCATATCTTTCAATTCGGGCATACAAAGTTCGTTATCATCTCGCGATAGCGAATACCATTCGGAGTAACTGCCTGATCAGCAATATTTTGGACAAAATACGGCCCGATGATGCCATCAGCCCATAAACCGCACCAAACAGTCACTCTTTGTGGGTGCATTGGTTTTACGGAAATCGCTCCTGATGGGATTATCAATCACCCAAATGCGGCAATTCAGCTTATTGACGAATCCACTGATTTGAAAATTTGTCTCATCACTGAAGATGCTTGTCTTCGAAAATTGATCATCCACTGTTGCCATTTCTTGCCACCATTCTGACCATTGACGATCGACGCTTAAAATGGTCAAGAGGCTTTAGTTCTTGAGTCTATTGCACCTTATAAGCGTATGTAAATGGAATTGTTGGGCACGACGACGAGTTGAGGTGGACTGCTCTTCATCCACACTATCACGAACAGCAGTAATGTTTTCTGCAGTACGAGCATGTAAAACCACCCATTTTAACAATAAGCCTACATTACTTTAACGCATTGTTCGATTGTTGTATCTTACCATGGTTTTAGTTGAATTAGTCTGAAATGTCTAAATTTCAAATGAAATGCAGACAAAAACTTCACGTTAAGGTGTGGTTCACATTCCACATCGGCCCTTAAAATTTAACCACCTAAGTAGTACCCGTGGCATGATGGTTAGTGCGTTGAACTGTCATACCAGATGTCTTGGGTTCGATCCCTGCCTATGACATCTAAAGTTTCAAATTCTCTTAGAGTAATTCTTGGCATGAAAAGTGCTTTCTCAAATTAGCCGTTCGGATTCGGATTAAAAACTGTAGGTCCCCTCCATTACTGACAACATTACTTTCACACAGCCATGGTTAAGAGAATAAGGCTGCTAGAATATAACTGCTATGGTTTTATAGAATCTAGTTGTTTTATTATATCTGTTTGGCTATAACTATAACTATTAAAATTAAGAAACTCATTTACTTAGAAATAGCTTCTGAAATGTTACTCCTATAATTTTAATGCTCGAAAATATAAGTGTTATTTAGTTTTCTGTTTCAAACTAAATGAGTTTTTAAAATAAAGTTATCTACCTTAAAAATATATGCTATTGATTTAGATTAGATTAGATTGGTTTTTATTTTGATAATGTTAATTACAATTTTTTATAAAGTTTACAAACAAAAAACAAAAAGCATGGCTTTACTGTCATCTGCCTAGTTGACAAATCTTAAAAAAGATAACATAGCTCAATAATATATTTAAAAACTTTCATTTATAATTCTACTTCTATAGAGAAGAGCTAGCCTGAAGAATTGATATAATTGTTTAACTTCCATATTGTTAAGCAAGAGTATAACTTGATTTTGAGTCAGTACTTCGCTGCCAAAAGCATTCCTTCTTATTTCTTTAAGAACTGGACATCTTCCAACAAAGTGTAAAACATCCTCCCCTTCCTTTAAATTGCACAATGAGCATATAATTGGTAGGTCATCTCTGTGAGGTATAAAATTCAGCTGCATAACTTCACCTCTCAATTTAACCATTATTGAAATTTCGGCAATGCTATTATCGTCCCTAAATAATTCCTCTCTTGTGATTTAGGCCCCTTTCACACCAAACGAATCCGAATCAATCAGAATCACTCCGAATCAAGTTGAATCTGATTCGTCATCTCCACTCTTTCACACCAGCTGAATCAACCTGAATCTATAAAAATCCTTTCATCTTCTTTTTGTTTTCCTTCTTTTAGTTGCTCTCTCTCTCGTATGGTTGTTGATTCAAGACTGACCAGACGAGGAATCTGACAGGTTGAATCAAGTGCGACCTCGAATCCAACCTGATTGAACCAGATTCGTCCGGTCTGAAGGCGGGAAAAGAATCCCTTCAAATTTAAACGGAGCGCTCGAAGCCGAATCTTGGTCAATCAGATTCAACTTGATTCGGAGTGATTCTGATTGATTCGGATTCGTTTGGTGTGAAAGGGGCCTTAGTTGACAGTAGAGCTGCCTGTATATAGAATATAGATCCTGTGGCGTCATTCAAGTATTTCTCTCGTTGTTTTATGTCCACTGCGGAAATGAGCTGGTATAAAGAAGCTTTTAAATCATCCTGGTTATTACACAAAAGGTTAAGTTCCATTCCACATTCTCTTGCCAAATTTATCCAATCAGCACATCAACTTGTTTTGGTTCGTATTACTTGAAGCGCTACTATCTTCGAAAGTCTATTATTGCGCATCTTCATAACTCTCAAGATGTTATCGACTTGCAATTTTAGGGTTCGTATGAACATAGGTGATAATTCTGATTCCAGCATAATAACATAGTTGGGTGTATTTGATGGCAGTCTAAAAATTCGCTTAATATAGTATCGGAGAAGTTTCTCAACTGTTTCGTATTGTTTCGTTCCCTAAGTTTGCGCCGCGTAAAACATGACCGACTCAGATATCGCTTCAAATATCTTGAACTTGCTGCTATGTGCTATACTTTTGTTAGAAAAACATCTTTCCCAAGTTGCACTAATTGCACCTTTAGCCTCAACTAGTTTCTCTCATAGATGAATTTCCATTCTCAAATTTTTCGTTAAGTGAACTCCAAGGTATTTGAATTCCGTGCCAACTTCAATGACCTCTCCATTATAGAACCATTTTTCTTTCACTGAATTGCGGCCTCCTCTTCGTTTAAAAATCAAAATTTTGGATTTATTAAGATTCACCATAAAACTCCAAAACTGACAATATTTATACAAGCGGTTTTTCATTAACTGCAATGATTCAGGTGATGCTGCCAAAAGAACAATATCGTCCGCAAACAGCAATGCTTTTATTATTAATTGTCCGGCGAAGTCTATGCCACCTGGTAAGAGGTCTGTGAGATCTTCAATAAACAAGGCGAACAGACTCGGACTCAATGTACAGCCTTGTCTGACTCCCGATTGTGTTTTAAACCCTCTCGACAACTCTCCTCCATTCCATACCTAAGCAATTGTATCTGCATATAGATTCTGAATAACTCTACCGAGCTTCTATGACATTCCGTTACTATACAGCTTGTAGATAAGCGCATGTCTATCGATGATATCAAATGCAGATTTAAAGTCAACGAAAAACGTATATAGCTTCTTGTCCTTATTCAGGAATGTTTCTGCGATACTTTCAAGGGTAAAAATGTGGTCAACCGTCGAATAACCTGTCCTAAAGCCTGCTTGAAACTCCTTTAAGAGCTTATTGTCTTCTATCCATCTATTAAAACGTTTTTGCAAAACCAGCGTGAATATTTTATATGAAGCATTTAAAAAGGATATTCCTCTATAATTAGACACCTCGGCTAAGCTCCCTTTCTTATGCATCGGGAAAATGATGGACTTCTTGAATTCTAGTGGTATCATTCCTGTTTCCATGACATTGTTATATATAGTTGTCAGTCGATTGATTAGCTCTGCTGTGCCATACTTAAAAAATTTTGCTTGTATGTCATTCGGTTCGCATGCTTTCCCATCTTTAAGTTCCATTACAGTTGAAATCACTTCTTGGTGTCTTATTGCAGCATCAAGAGTTTCGTTTTTAAAACCCGGAGTAGCGTTTTGAAAAACAAGTTTCCCTTCTGTTGGATTCAACAAACTCTGAAAGTGATCTGCCAGCTGATCAGAACCTATACTAAAATGGATTGAAAACTTTTTCCCGTTCAGCTGCTTTGCCAGGTTCCAAAACTCCTCTCCGCTTTTACAAGACGCTAATCTCTTGGATTCATGCTGCCTTTTTTAGCTTACATATTGCCTTGAAAGATCTATTACAGCCAACAAATATTGATTTTTGAAGTAGCCATCATTCGAATATCTGTATGCTCTAAGCCAGCTAAACGATAATTCCCGTGCCTTTCTACAGTCTACATCAAACCATGGATGTATGAAGTTCTCCCGGGCTTTGGTGTTGGCAGCTACAGTTGGATACGACTCCTTCATTATTTTATCCAGCTTGTATAGATCACAATTTCTTTGACCCAGCAGCCTTACTTGATATTTCATCTCGTTTGTCGGTTGAGAAAATTTTAGGTGGGTGGTAAAAAGTGGACCAAATATACCTTTCTTGCAGATTACTCCAAAACTATGTTTTTTTTTTTTGAAAAACGCTGTGTTCACACATTTTCGCTCATGTAGTTCGGCACAAGAAAACTTTCTGACATACAAATTTTCGAAGTAAGGATATGTTTTCATCAAATTTTCCTGAACTTATAAAATGTATCCGATTACAACCTAATTTCAGAAACTGCGGAATTGAAAATAGCTACGAAATCATAGTTCCCAAGATCAAGGTGTTAAAATTTAATAATCTGATGCTACAATACATCCTTTAATTTAATAACACTTTCGAAATCTTAATTACTAGTCATTAATTTATCTACTTTAGAATAGCTAGAATATTGCAAGATATCTGCTCTATAGAATCCAGCTCTAAGAATCTATCGGCTATAATTTAACTGCTATGGAATTATCAATCATCTATCTATCTAACTACTAGACCCAAAAATCTAAAAATTCCCTTCAAACCTATAGAATTCAGCGGATCAAACCTAAAAAACACTCAAATAAAGGTGCTACAAATTAGCTTACCGACTCTTATATTTGTTTGTTACCCCTAAAGACTAAATTGTTATGCATACTCAATAAATCCGACACTTTATACCACAGAGAAGTTAGGTTGTGTTTGTGGTGAAAAAACCACCCATCTTTTCAAGCAAACAATCATCAACACGTACTTCGAACAGAACAGCCTGAGTAAGATTCAAACCGAAGACCGAACTATCAACATGAGACATACTCATGCAAACCCCAAGCATCATGGTTCATTCCATTAATAAGCCTAGCTCAGGTATAGAGATAAACTATTTGCTAATTATTTTATATTATTCACAATTTTATTATAACTATAGCTACATTAATTTATTATTATTGTTAAAAAATTGCTAACGGATCTAATGACGTGTGCAAAACACTGGGGCGGTATAAAATGGGGATGCTGTGCTGATGCTGACTGACTGTCTTGATCTCGGGTTGCATTATTATTCTTGGCTGGATTCGAATTTCGCACTTAAACAGCAATTTACCCGCACTCGTTTGTTCTTATGATGACGATGATGATTATGCAAGAACAACCTATTGGATACATTGTTGTCCACAGCCGCTGCCGTGCCGAGCCGTCCTCATTGCTAACTTCATCATCAGAAGCCTGAACCGCACCAATATACGAGTAAGTCTTGGTTGATGCAGCCTGATGCTGACGGTGTGTTCGTGCGTTGTATATGAGTGAATGCTTTAAACCAAAAGTGAACACAATCCGTTCGGTTTGTTTATGCGGTCGACGATTTTTCAGATCGAGTAACTCAATTAAAATAATTTTTCTTGTTTAATTTTTAATATAAAATCGATCGATCTATTTAAATATTTATCTTTTAGTTGAATTGAGTGGGGTTTGGTTTCCGCGCGCCGCCACAAGGAACATTTTCTATCTCTCTCTATCGATCGAATGGAATGACGCAACTTATTGATCGTGTTGTAGGTTTTGAAAAATAAATATTATAAACCATTAAAATCAGATCGCATTGCAAATAATGTTAACATATGCTTAAATAATAATAACTACTAATTTTGAACGTTGTAATTTTGTGGTATGGCGTATGGTTGGGTTGGGTAGGTATATGGTATTCCATATTCCATTAGTCCTACAATTAATATACCATAAGTAGGTAATTGTATCGATAAGAGAGTGCAGAATTTCTTTGAATATTGTGTTCGATCTCAAAGCAAGCAGCTAATTCGATGTGTGAATGTTGATAGCTACGCTTGATTTAGATTTCGCAATGTGGTGGTGGTATAGTGGCAACGACAACAGCAGCAACAGCGGTGGCAACGCAACGGTGCAACGGGTGGCGGCAACTTGGCGGCTTTGGTGAATTAAGCGATTAATTAAAGAAAACAAAACTATATGACGAGTAATAATTTAAAGTAAATAGTTAGAATACAAGCAATTTACGGGTATATTTTGACAATTTGTTATTTCCATATTTTGTAAGAGTCAAACAAACCGTGAAATCTGCAATTGTTTGAGTAGGGGCATCTTCAATTTCAAGATAGACGTAGGATAATTTGCTCTAATTCGATGTTGTAGTTTTAAAATAGGTTAGGGTCGATAGACTGTATGGGTCATATTCATACTTACTTACTTCGTCAGACTTGCCAATGACTCCGTCATCTCTGCAATAACCGCCATCCGGTCCGGGCCTAGTTCAACATGCTTCCCCAACTTTTCCGGTAGTTGGCTGAATTTGTTCAGTTGCACACTTTAATAGTCTGGGCGTTCTGGTTTTCTACCATAAATTGTACTGCAAAGTACATTCTGTCGTGCTTTTCTTCGTTCATGCGTGCTACGTGCCCTTATAATGTATGATTGTACAAAATTGTTTTGCCAGGATATCGTTCATAAAGTCCAGTCTCCAGTCTCGGATGTCATATGGCAAGAAATGCTATTAAAGCCGAAACGATAATCTTTTAAGTGGCAAAAACGGCTGGCTTCACATCAGTAAAACATTCTGTCACACTAGTTTTCCACGACTTTGTTAATGGCTTTGGACTGTAGCTTAAGATAATTGCTTGGATCATATTGGCATTAAGTGATTGCATCATTACCGGATTGTTAGAATTACATCAGCATTGAACAATCGCAAAATTGAAAATTCTAATTTTTTCAAAAACGACTTAATATGGTTTTATGAAATTTTCAATACTTTTTTTGACTTAGCTTTATTTGTTATAACAAATCGTCCCCTCAGAAGCAAACTGTCATAACTCAAAAATTTGCGATTTTGAGTTAAGTATACAGAAAAAATCAGTAAAAAAAGTGCTATCTTTTGGTCAAACTGTCATAATAATACTTCTTAAACTGAAGGCGTGAGGGCGAAAGTGTCGCTGTGCATTTTTAATAACGTCCCTGAACTATTCATCAGTAAAATGACATTTTCAGTTTCATGTCACTATGTCAGCCGAAGAATGAATGAATGAAACGAAGAGCTCAGTTTTATTTTCGACACTTTTTTATTTGTGGCACTTATCTTAAAGAATATTATTGAGGTATGATATAATTAATTTTTAGGAAAAGTGACACTTTGTTATTTGTGACACTTATCTAAAAAAATATTATTGAAGTATGAAAATTAAGTTTTAGGAAAAGTGACACTTTTCGTTATACGTCATTTCTCACACCAAAACCGTAATTATTTTTAATCCAAACGTCATAAGTCTTGCAATTTTTTGTTTTTTTTAAAGATTTTTAAAAATTTAATTATACCATTTGATAGAGGACAAAAAATTAATTTTTTTTTGTTCTACCACTTTAAGCTCCTTAGATAAAATCCAGATAAAAAATCATTTTTTAAGATTCAAAATTATTCAAATCGCTTTTCTGGAAAACTAAGAATTTTGAGTTACGACAGTTTGCTTCTGAGGGGACGATTAATATATTTTTTGTATTTTTTCAGAACACTTACCCCCATAATACAGTTATTAACTTCCCATAGGAAGTTATTGTAATGGGTCCGATTTGTCAAATTGAAAATTTTGACATTTCTCGACGTTTCAAGGTTTCAGAGTCGAAATAAAAGATTTTTAGAAAGATGTCTGTGCGTGCGTGTGTACGTACGTTCGCGACGTTTTTTCCTCGTCTATAGCTCAAGAACCAGAAGAGCTATCGACTTCAAATAAATTTTGTTATACAGATAATAATGCAGAAAGATGAAGAAGTGGGCTGTCAAGAAAATTGAGTTGGTGGTTTTTTTACCATAGCAGTTTAAAAAAAGGTGAACATTTTGGTTAACCCCAAATATCTCATGAACCAATGACGCTAGACACTAGAATCAAATTTGATATTATATATTGTAACGTGATACAAAACAAGTATTTTTTTTGGAAAAAAAAATCCAATTAACAGTTTTTTTTATATATCAAAAAAACTGAAAAAAAAAATTGAAAATTTTATGACTAAAATATGATTTCATCTCCAAAACAATTTTGTGCAACGAACAATAATGTTTTTGACATCTGATAAAATTTTGAGAAAAATCGGATTGGCAGTTTTCTTACAAAAAATAAAAAACTAAAAAAAATAATAAAAGTTGGTAAAAATTGATTTTCGACTCAAATATCTTTTCAAAACTTTGTGATATTGGCTTTAAACTACTTTTATAGTTCAAAAAATATTGTTGTCAACATTGAGTAAAATTTTGAAAAAAAATCGAATTGACAGTTTTTAAACAAAAAATTAAAAACCGAAAAAAAAATTTAACAAGAGATAATTAAACTTTGAGATAATGGCTTCCAACTAATTTTATCTTATAAGAAATATTGTTTTCAACATTAGGAAAAAATTTGAAAAAAATCGAATGGACAGTTTTTTTACAAAAAATAAAAATTTAAAAAAAATGTATAAAAGTTGGTAAAAATTGATTTTCGACTCAAATATCTTTTCAAGGCTTTAATATATTGGCTTTAAAATAATTTTTTGTTATAAGCAATATTGTTTTCAACATTAGGAACAATTTTGAGAAAAATCGAATTGACAATTTTTTTACAAAAAATAAAAATCTAAAAAAAAATGTATAAAAGTTGGTAAAAATTGTTTTTCGACGTAAATATCTTTTCAAAAATTTGAGAGATTGGCTTCAGACTAACTTTATCTTATAGGAAATATTGTTTTCAACATTCGATACAATTTTGAGAAAAATCGAATTGATAGTTTTTTTTACAAAAAATAAAAACCTAATAAAAACAAAACTACTTAAACTTGATAAAAATTTACTTTCGACTCAAATAGCATTTTAAGAATTCAAAAATATTGGCTTCAAACTTATTTTATTTCACAGAAAATATTGTTTTCGATATTCAGTAATTTTTTTATAAAAATCCAAGAGTCCGTTTTTCCATAGAAAAATTAAATCTACAATAAGTAGTACGCAAATTTGGTAAAAATTGATAAATATAGACAAACTTTTAAGCAAGACAAATCGACAGACGGGATGGGAAGTTATCAGCGTAAGTCGCATCCCAGTCTTTTTGTTTTCTTTTGAAATTTTCTCAGGAAGTTATTTACGATTTAAGTATTATTTTTTCTGAAACAAGCTTATATATCAGAAACTACATTTGATGATTAAAAATGTCTATTTTTGTCTGAATTTATGAAAAATGTATTTTTTTTTTTCAAACATTTTTAATGAAATTCAGATATTTATTAATAGCCGCGTTTTATTATCACCGTGATCTGATCCGGATCAGATCATGATAATAAAACAGCATTGGATCATCATATTTTTTATTATTTAAAGTTTGGTAGCAGTGTCAAATTCGTTCTTTCAAAAGTGACATTTCGAAGCAACAAAAATATAAACAAATACCCAAAATGGAAGCTGCTGTGGTTGATGTAAGTATATTCATTTTAATTTGTATTTCTTTTCTCTATTAAAAACTTTTATAATTTGCAGTTTTTATTTGAAAGTGATGAAAGCGAAGAATCAAACAATTCAATTTTATCCTTATTAAATCTTTTCGATGATGATTCAAGTTCCAGTTATAGCTCCACAACTTCTGAAAATGTTCCTGCAAATCACCAAAGAATTAAAAACTTTTTGGAAATAATTCAAAGCTATTCCGATGGAGACTTCAAAAAACACTTCAGACTTCATAGGTCCACCGTCCACATATTGATAGGTATGCACTCAGTTTTACTCAAATAATATAATATGTTTAGATGCTAATGTATTTAAAATGTATTTTAGATCGGTATAAGCATTTACCACGATTCAATTCAAGAAAAAGTTTATAAATGTCTTTTGTGGAGAACCGGGGAGTTTGCACGACAGCCGACTTCTCCGAAGATCGGATTTATATAGAGTTTCATTCCAAAGGACCGAAGAGCGTTTTCCTTTTAACTCATTCCTGCTTGGTGACTCGGCATATCCATGTCTTGAATGGCTGATTCCACCCTTCAAAGACAATGGGAATATGACAGATGCTCAACGCAGATTCAACGAAATTCATTCTTCTGGGCGAATAGTAATTGAGCATACTTTTGGTTTGCTCAAAACTCGTTTTAGAAGAATACTTCATTTTACGGAGCACACGAAACTCTGTCGTGAACTTAGTGGCATGCGCTTGCATACTACACAACATGTGTGTAGACAACAACGATGAGTTAGAGGAAAGCCATCAGCATGAATCTTTTCCAGAGCTTGATTCTTATTCAGGAACTTCAAGCAGTTCAAGGCGCCAGCAGTTAATGGAAGATTTAATCAATATACATATAATTTAAAGAATAAAAAACTGTTTGTACTCTTTAAATACATTTTTTTATTAATATAAAAATAAATAATTAAAATAAAAGTAAATAGAAACTTAAAACATCACATTTCATTGATTTCATTTCATATTTACATACATTAAAAACAAAAAACAAACAAAAAAGTAAGTAGGAACTTAAAACATCACATTTCATATTGAACTAAATAAATATTTACATACATCAAAAAATGTTCAAAATACTTTTACATGGGAATTTTTTGAAATCATTCTTTAAATTGAAAATGGTTGTAAGAAACACTTAGGTGACATAAATTAGAACTCAGAACCGTCTGAACCATCTCAATGAAGAGAGTAGTTTTGAAATGACAGTGGTTTGTATGTAACACTTCCAAGAATTTCGAGAGAAAATCATACAAAATTCTTAAAAGTGTTACATACAACCCACTGTCATTTCAAAACTACTCTCTTCATTGGGATGGTTCAGACGGTTCTGAGTTCTAATTTATGTCACCTAAGTGTTTCTTACAACCATTTTCAATTTAAAGAATGATTTCAAAAAATTCCCATGTAAAAGTATTTATAAAATTTTTTGATTCTCAAAAAAAAAGTTCGAACAATTTTTAGATGGAAATTTTTTGAAATAATTTTTTGAATTTAATAGAGTTTACGGAATCAGTTAGCAGTCATAAATTAAAACTCCGAACCGTTTGAACCATCCCAATGAAGAGAGTAGTTTTGAAATGACAGTGGGTTGTATGTAACACTTCCAAGAATTTCGTATGATTTTCTCTCGAAATTCTTGGATGGATTGATCAAAGCAGGATCTTGTGTTGTTGTTGTAATGCATGTAAATCCAAGATCCGGATCAGATCATGGTGATAATAAAACGCGGCTAATAGTAAAAAGCTGCATACCAAAAATATTTCTAAACAACAATTGAAAATGTTTACAAATATAAAATTAATAAAAAAAAAAAGTCGGTATCACAATTTAAAAAAGGGATTAAGTTCAATTTTTGAAGATAAAATTTTTAAATTTTTTAAAAATAGTTTCTATTTTTAAACATTTTCTTTCGATACAAAAGTAAGTTCGTGCGACCCAGTCGTGAATTTTATTTTGTTCAATTTTGACAGTTTAAGACCACAGTCGGAAATTGTTTACATTGTATAGGAATTATGCTTTATAGTCATGCTTTTTGATAGCAAAAAAAAAGACCCCCTTGAACCAATTAAACTTCTTTGCAGATATGTAAATACTGTATTTAGGTACACATGTCCCCATTTAATATGCATTAACTAGGGGTATGCAAATATTTATGCCTTTATAAGGAAACAAATTATCGCCAATTGTGTAATCGCATCAACTTCAATTCGCAAAGTGCATATATATACGGACTTAACTGATTCTACATTATAATATTGGATGTCCTTTGCATAAAGTCTGCAAAATAAAAGGGCAACATACTAACATAATATACGCTTTGCCATATTTACGATCAACATCAACATCATCGTCACGATCACTTAGTCGTATTGAATTACCATCTCTCCCGTCACAGGTTGCTGCAGGGTGGTCCTGTCACATCATACTCGTACTGGTATACATCTTATATTATAAGGGACGACGATGACGAAGACCACTGCAAAGTGACCGTAAGTCGATTAGTTACAAAACACGTCAGTGGTTTTAACGAAAAATTACCATCAGCTCTTATACTAAGCAGAAAGCAGCGCAGAGCAGTGCCCAGTGCATATCGTGGCGGCATGGTATGGAATGGTATGGGCTGATGGTGGCAGAGCGTCTGATCTTATGCGCGCAACACAAAACCATCAGAGAGTGCGCGCAACTAAGTACGTTGAACGCGTTTACCGCACACCATATATGTATATACAAAAACTTCAACCATTGAAGTTGAGTTCTTCCAATTTATAAACGGATATCTTGCAGCAGCTTAAACGTTTCGTCCAAGTGTGACCACTGACCATCAGTGACCATCTTAGACACGGTAAGGCGGCCGGAGCGGCATGGCGTTGTGTGAGAGTGAAAATTTTGCTGAGAAGCATGAAATCATGCTTCTAATCCGATTGGTCATTTCAACTAAATTAGATTCACTTAAGAGCTATTTGATTCCGTCATTTGAATGATATTCACTTGGATAAAATTCTTGTTTTGTTTGTTTTTATTTAGCTTTATTTTGATCCATGTCTAGACGCAAGGTATAGGTACAAAGAAACTAACATGATTTGATGGTTTTGGGTGTTCAAAATTTATCAATTTTATCCCTCAATCACTCAATCATGCGTTGAGTGCTGAAAATTATATCAAAAGAGACAAGTTCGCAATTTGATAAATTGGCAAGAATTTTGTTATTTTTGAATTTCAAAGGAAGTCAAATCATCTGGAAAGATTCTAGGTACCTGGTGCATCAGAAAACAAAAATTTGTATGATTTTTTTTGGACTATTCTTGTATCGTGTGTATGTTAAAAATATGGGTTATGTGAAAGATCAGTGAATATTTATTACTGGCAATATAGTTTAGCCGTTAATTTGAAAAAAAAAAAAAAAAAAATACGCTCAGATAGTGCTAAGTTAATAGTAATTCCAACGGGATAGTATTTTCGCAAAGTTGTTGATTTGATAGTTATAGTGCCAGTGATACATAGCTATCATTGGTTTTCATCATTGAAATTTTTGTTTCGAGGTTTACAGCCGATTAGGAATGTTTTGTTATTGAAATTTTTGAATAATGACATTGTTTTCAATGAACACCTGATTGTTGATTTAAAAATTTATAACAAAATCGTTCCATTGAAAACTTTCCATTTTATTTGTATTGCCACCTGTCAGTTTAACTTTCAATGACCAAATCTGACCTCAAATGCTTGATTCCAATCGAAAAATGTGTGTCTAGTAATAGAAATTTTCAATTAAAGCTATTACCACTGTGTCAAAAATATTCCAATGATTCGTTTCAATAATGAAAACCAATGATCAGTATTGAGCAAAAACGGTTAATCAGAACCAATCGCTAATAGATTGACGTTTGTTTTTTTTGTTTCTAATTTATGTTTCACTTTAAGGGAATTTAATAGTTCCATAACCTTAATAACTTTAAGACCATCAGCTAATGAGGCCTGATTTTTTCCTCCGAACATTGTCTCGTACCTTAAGTTGGTCTCCATTTCGGAGTTGGCGGTCGCTGATTGTGTGATACAGCGTTTATTTTAACTAAGTTAATCTCTTTGTTAGGCAGTTCGACGCCAATTCAACGCTGCCAATGAGTTTTATGACTCCGCTTGTCATTGAGCGCGTTAGTGATTCTGTGGGGCCAATCTTTTTTCGCACCAGTATACTGTGCCGAGAGTCATAAAAGATCTCAACATACATAAATTCACTGGTCCGAATGGTATCCCCGCTATTGTTCTGAAGAGGATTCTTTAACGCTGGCAAAGCCACTGCGTAAGCTTTTTCATCTGTCCTACTCCTCAGGTCTCGTTCCGAGCGGATGGAAAACTGCATTTGTCCAGCTCATCCCCGAAAAATGTGAATCTTCCTCACCTTCTAATTACCGACCGATTGCACTTACGTCTCTTCTTTCCAAGGTCATGGAAACACTGATTAATTATCAGCTCAAGAAATATCTTGAAGATCGAAAGCTTCCTAATGACCGACAATACGCCTTTCGTATAGCAATAGGTCCACTGGTGATCTCATGGTTCATCTCAACGAACAGTGGAGCAAATCTTTACATCGTTTTGTAGAAAGTAAGATTATTGCACTTGATATTGCAAAAGCATTTGATAGGGTTTGGCATCAGGCTCTTTTATCGAAAACGTGTGCTTTCGGTTTTCATATATTCCCGAATTCATATTGGATTAGTAATTACTCGTACCTTTCGGATCGTTCAATATAAGTTGTATTGGATGGATTCAAATCTGAAGTCCATAAAATAAATGCTGGTGTGCCCCAGGGCTCTGTTCTATCTCCAACACTCTTTTTCATTTTTATTAATGATCTTCTATTCGTTTTTAGAATCAAATCCCTCTTCTTCGGATGTGGAACTGCAATGACAAAATATGATAAGCTCAATGAATTCCCATCTAAACAGCATTGTTGAATGGGTAATAAAAAACAGCGTGGAATTTAATGCTTCGAAAACACAATGCTGTCTTGTATCGCTAAAGCGAGATAAACACCCCTTGTCATTATCCATGGATGGCACTTGCATCGAGGAAACTGAACATCTCGATATTCTTGGTAAGTGTACCACCAACCACCTCTTGTGGAAAAATACACGTTGTCGACAAAAATGCAGCAAGATGTTTGGGCTTTCTAAGGCGATGCAAGAAGTTTTTCTCTCCTTCTGATCTGGCTGTTATCTTTAAAACTTATATACGTCCAAAGCTTGAGCATAACTCTCATATCTGGGCTGGTGCTCCTGCAACTTATTTAAGCCTCTTGGACAGTATTTAAGCTAGAGCATTTAGATTGATTATTGATAATATCATCATAGGATCATTTACGTCGCTCGAACATCGTCGTAAAGTTTCTTGTCTCACCATCTTTTACCGTTATTTTACGCTCTAGAAAAAATAGCCAGCTACATTCCTCTTCTTAAACAGTTCAACCGTAATACTCGCGATTCTAGGAATGCTCATCACTACCTAGCATCGGTCGTACTGTCAAGTACAGGGATTCTTTCTTTAGCCGTACTACGCGAATGTGGAATTACTTACCACACTCTGTCTTTCCATTGCATTGCAATATTGCAGCCATTGCAATATTGAGGAATTCAAAACCAATGTATATCGGCACCTCCTTTCAACGGGTTACAGTTATCGATTAATATAAGTTTTAAGTTTGTTCTGGAAAGAAATATAAAAGTTTCCTAGGAACCAAGACATTCTTCTGTGCTTTCCTTTCAGATGTGTTCTTTCCATTTTATATTTACATCCAAAACCATTCCAAGGTATTTGGCAGGATTGGAGTAAGGTACTGTGTATTGCTTATAGAAATTGGAAAATTGTTTATTTTATTGTTTGTAACGTTTAGTTGCGTCGATTTTTTATAGTTAAGTTTGATACGCCATATTTGCGTCCTATCTAATTTCATCGAAAACATTTTGCAGTTTTTGTGCAGTCTTCCTTACGGAATTATATGGCAACAATGATGCATTACCATCAGCAAAAATAGCCGTGTTGATTACCTTTGATGTCAAATTGAATATCCCTTATATAAAAGGTACAAGGTTGGTCCTAGGACACTTCCTTGTGGTACACCGGCTTTAATTTCCTTTAGTTATAATTTTGGTATCATTGTAGTCTACTGAGCCGGTTTCTAACTTATGATTTGAGGATTTCGTATAGTACTGCCTTTGTAGGTCCCTTTGCAGTTTGTACTCAAGTCTCAAATGCTAAACTTTGTCAAAGTCTTAAGCAACATCTAAGCATATACTATAAGAATACTTGTTATTCTTCTATTCTAATGTTTAACCAAACTGATGATTTGGAATTAGTCTTCTTTCTTCAATTATTTTGCTGAGGTGATTTACCTTTTATAGGTATAATAACGACTTCTGCAATTTTCCGATGATGTGGTACATATGTATCTTAGTTTAAGTTATTAGTGTTTTATAAATTGGAGTTTTTTTTAAAATAGATTTCTGAAGGTATTTCTTTCAATACCTGAGCGTTTATGAGCTCAAACCCTGGTGATTTTTTATTAGATAACTTACGTTGACAAGTAGTTCTTACTTCTTTGAACGTGAAAAAAAGAATTTCACATTCGTCAGCTCATCAACAATCTGTTTCACTGTTTGCTGGGAATGGGTTAAAGATATTGATGAGATACTCACCAAAAAGAGATGAAATTTTTGTTTCGGGTTTCAGATTCATTTACCATCTTGAGAGTGTGTACCTTGGGTTTTAAGCGGCTTAGCTGCTTTCAATATAGATTTTTGCTGTAGAAGCATACGTCGACATACTTTTCCGGGAATCTATTAAGTAAATAATTTTGGAACTCACTAATTCTTTTTTTCAGGACGTTGTGAAGACGGTTAAAAACTTAATTGTTATATGAAAATCTCGTATAGCTTGCCATATCTAGCTCTTCAAAATCAGCTCCTTTATTTTGAAACGGTATTTTATTTCTGTTTCTCTAGAGTTCGAAATATTGGATTCGAATGGACCAATATTTTTCCTGTTAATTACGATGTACCATTTCAAACTTGGCACTTTCCAAGAACTCGAAGTGTAAAATATTATGCAAAGTATTAAGTGTGATGTATGATGTGAAAAGTGTTAAGTATGAAGATAGAGGTTTAAAGGGGACTTTGCACTTGTCCAGGGCTGATGTGTGAGTCATGAAGTTCAAAGTATTTAATTCGAAAATGTGAAATTCAAAGTATGAAGTTCACATGAAAGTGTGAAGTGCGAAGTATGAAGTGTTGAGTTCGAAGTTTGAATTGTGAAATTCAAGTACGAAGTGTGAAGTCCGAAGTATGAAGTTTGAAGTTTGAAGTGTGAAGTGTGTAACATGTAACTTAAGAAATGATTAAGAAAAAGCATAAAGTTAAAAGTTTAAAGTTTGAAGTGTGATGTAAGAATTATAGTAGGAAAGTGTGAAATTCGAAGTACGATGATGTATAAAATTAAAAAATTTTGATTTACGATACCACTTCAAATGTAGCTCATTTAAAAAAAAAATAATAGAATAAAAAGCTAGTATTTATGTTACTGTGGCTTACATTTTTTTTTAAATAATTTTGATGATTCAAGCAATATAAGTAAATTCATATTTATGTGTACCTACATCTATATATTTATGTAAATATTTAAGTTACACTCATACCAATTCCTATAAATATTTTACTGCAAAACACAAAACCGATTTATATTCAAATTAAAATGTGACATTCCCACCTCGCGAATCATCCAGATTCATATAGACGGCTTTTATTGGCTTGGCTTGTTCATTTTGTCATTTTATGTGAGATGTATAGATGACATTCGACAGCTTTTCCGACATCAGAACATCATCATAAATCACGAAATCAAAATATTATATTGACGTGATGTTCTCAAACCCAAACCCCCAAATCTATATACATCAGACACGTGATGTATGTATGTATATGAATTTGTTTTGTGTTAATGTGTGCGTGTGAGAATATAAAATACGATTTCATGTTTAAATTATTGTGCCTAACACTTCAGTATGCAAACAAGGTGGAAGTTCCATTTAAATGCGGGAAACACCCCATCAATATGTACCTATACGTAATTTGTGACGATAAGAGGGCTGCAGTAGCAGCAAAATGTAGTCCTTGAAAACCTCAATCATGTCATCATCAGAGCAACCATAGAAAAGCTTCTCTTTTCATCAGAGACTATATTATATCGCCTTCCTCCCAATCGTTGTGTTCTGATGAAAGTCAATCAAAGCACACCACCATTAACTTTGCTATGGAGGGGGTGTTAAATCCTCAACATAGATTTGCTTGCACGTCATCGTCATCGTCAGCCCCAGGAGCAGGAGCAGCTATACACATGCACAAGCACACCCTCTCCGATGGCACACTATGACTTGTCTTTATCACCAAAAACAACTCTGCCATCACACAAACGTCTATGTCTAATAGTAAATAGGGTGGGAGGATTAACTCGATTCAACTGACCGCAAACCAACCAACAAGGAACAAACACCCATCAACCACTACTGCTCGTATATGTCTTCCTTGTTCCACTGAAAGTGAAGGAGGACTCAGAGTTACTATATAAGAAAAGGGAAGCCAAAGACCGGAGTATATGAGCGATTGTAAGCGCACTTAATTCCCCAAAATTTTCACCTCACTGAAGAACGATTGTCACTTTATTGCTTGTCAGGGAAGATATGTTTCCGATCAGGAGTCACTGTACGGCTGGCATTATTAGGCCTGGGTGTTGATGAGGGCAAAGAAATAATATACCCAGGTTAGGAAAAGTCGGCTTGACTCGGCCGTGCGTCGGATAGCAGATAGGATAGTATACCTATAGTAAAATTGAGCGAGACTACTTCTATGCTTTCAAGGTTTCAGTGTCATTTAAATATAAATTACTTTTTGGGGTTTGATGTCTATAAATCTATATACGATGGAACTGATGGAAGCTCAGGAAGCGCGTAATTTATGTATTTTGCATCGGTTTAAGTAAGCAAAGATTTTACTACTATTTAAGGTCCTTCAAAATTTTTTTGTGAAACATATATTAGAGGAAAAATGTGATCTCGAAGTTTAAGTTGAGATAAAGGATTATTTTGAAATAAAGGATGTCCTGCATTTTATGACTTTAAACCAGAATAAATTGAATAACCAAGAAATTGTCTTTTCAATTTCATTCATCACTTCTTTCAATAGAGGTTAAATACTTGAAATGGAGTTCGAGTTAACTGAAGCAATTTTAAGAAAATTTGTTTATATTTTATAATATAAACCTTTTTAGCAAAAAAACAAGGCAACAGTAATTTTTGATTACGGCTTCACAACGATGTCTCATTGATTAGATAACACGCTCACATCTTTTCGATGGCATCGATTTCCAAGCCTTCTCAACTACGGCCTGAAGGTCATTGATAGTTTTTATTTTCGCATTCCAGACTTCTTTCTTGAAGTCTCCTTAAAGATGTTGTTGAGTTGGGGAGAGTTGTAATTCACTAGGACCCAGTTCTCTACACGCTCTGGATGCCCCTAAAATTGTTTTTAGTTTAAATTAAGAACTGCACTTCAAATCATGAGGAAGGAATAGGAATAAAAGCAAGCAAACAAAAACAGGAAGGCCCAAACTCAGGAAACAGAAAATTCCCTTCGAACACCCCCACCATCATCTGCTAAGGAAACATTATTGCTATCAATACAAGTTGCTCTTCAATCAGCTTTTTATCAAGTTTTTTTTAATTTATAAAATTTTATTTCTTAAAGAATTTAAAACTTTTACTTTATATTGAAGTAGTTTAAATTCAAACGTAAACGTCTTTCGAAATAACAACACTTAACGCAAACAACTTCTCTATAAGTTTTTCTTTTTTTTCTGTAACATTTAGCTATAGAACATTAAAAACTACCCTCTTGTTAATAGAAAATGAAACATCAAACCACTAGTCGAAAGACAAACATATATTGTACATAACATTCATCCCCTATGCACTTTGGTTTGGTTACTATTTTTCACTTAGAATAAGCTAACCGCCAACCATAAAGCTCCTTTTTTAGCTATTAGGAACGCATCGAATCCATAGAAATAAAGCAAGCATAGAAAAACTCTACCATTCAAAAACAACACCCCCATAATGAAAAGAGCTGAGGGCAGTATAAGTATTCATAAGTTATCCCTCCACATTCAATTCCTCATGTTGTAAATTTTATTATTTAAATGTAAAGTTTACAAGAAAACGACTTCGACTCCAAAAGTTGGTAAATATTGTCACAAAGGTATAATAAGTGAGAATGATGATGATCCAATAACTAGAAATTTTCCACTTGACATCACTGAAGCCTGTTTATGCTAAGACCGATATAGCTACAACCGATACAGCTATGCTATACACATTCTAAGTTATAACAACTTAACTACAAGACTCGTACTGAAGGCGAAGGGAACAAAAAAAGTAATAATAATAATTTTTTGAAACGAAATGAATTTTCCAGTCGCACTATTCCCCTAATCGTTGTGGCAAATTGCTATTGAAGTAATCTTTCGTCTTGTGACCAGTGGCTTGGCCAGTGGCTAGTATACTTTTATGACCATCAGTATCAGTAGTGGAGTGGTGCAGTTACAGGGGCGCATGGTTTTTTTTCAAATATAAGAGTAATTCGAAACCGTTTTTGCGGTCAACAGAATTTATTCTCCAGCCGAAAAGTTCAATTCACCCTGTAAGTAGTCCAAGTAGTCCACTGGTTTCTTTACAGGATTGATGAGCGTTATTACATATACCTACATGCCTTTACTGCGTCACGTCTTGGTGTATAGAGTTACAAATTATTTTTGCGATATTTAAAAAAAATATGTTTTTATTGGTTTTTCAAAAAAAAAAAAAAACTACTAAAGAAGAGGAAGACGATGAATACACCCTGTGACACTAAATTTATTCCATTTATCTAAATAGAGCCTAATGTGACTTTTGTGCTTACATTCTTTTTCAAAGTTAAAAAATGTTTTGTTTTATCTCAGATTTGAGTACAGAAAACAACCTTTTCAAACAAAATTAGGAATTATTCCAGCTGAATTTTGGGCTTAAGGAAAGAAAAAAATATGGCCGCTTTTTGGACCCAGAATATATATGTACATAAAAGAGGCTGGGATGCGACCTACGCTGATAACTTCCCATCCCGTCTGTTGATTTGTCTTGCTTAAAAGTTTGTAGGTTTTCGTGTTGGGTTAAGAAAGTTGTCAGTAGAATAGTTCTTAAAAATTTTTGAGAGATATCAAGATATTAATTTGAGAGATATCAAGAACCGATCCTCAATTTTTACCAAATTTGCGTACTATTTCTTGTAGATTTTATTTTTTATGAAAAAACGGACTGTTGAATTTTTATAAAAAATAAAGTGCACGACTGGGTCGCACGAACTTGCTCCTGTATGCAAAGAGTCTGTTTAAAAAAGTATCAATATAATATTTAAAAATATACCTGTAAAATAAGTTTGTCTTCAAAGATATATATGCCAATTGATTTGTCGAAAAAACCTCCATTTTTCAATTTTTGGGAGTGGGTTACATTTAATACAGTTAAAATAATTTAAAAAAAAACTAATTTAAGATTCAAAATTTTACCTGAAAAATAAGTTTGTCTTCAAAAATTTAAATGCCATTTTATAAATCAAAAAACCCTTGATTTTTAAAATTTTTTTTTTGAAAATCGTTAGAGCGGTTTTTTTTTAAATTAATTTTTTATATATTAAATTTTTCAATTTTGTTCTAAAAATATTTTTGGTATGCAGTTGTTTAGTGATTGTAAATATACGCTCTATATTTCAATTTCGTAAAAAAATGTTGACCCGTTTTTGAGATATAGAATTTTGAAAAAAAAAATTTCAATATTTTTTTAAAAATCCAAACAATAAAAAATTGCACTTTTGATAATCAAATATTGTTAAGGCAATATAAGAGCTCGTTCAGAAAAAAAATTATTGAAATCAGTTCAAAAGTTGCTGAGAAATTTAAAAAACAAAAAAACGGTTCTATGAGCGGTACCTTTCCTGAGCAATACAAAAATATGTTTTTCTTATTAAAAGAAGCCAAGTTAAAAAATAAAATTTTAGAGAAAATTTAAAAAAAATCTATCCGTTTGTTTTTGAGAAAATTCGAATTTTCGTTTTTTGACCAAAAAAATTGTATGGGGGCCACTGTTAGTTTTGATCTTAAAAAAAAACGCCTAACGCAAATCTGCTCAAAACCTTAACTTCCAAGTTTGAACTCAATTGACCCAATGGTTTAGGCTGTAGGAGCGTGGACCGACAGACAAAATTGACCGGACGGAATCGCGGGACCCACTTTTTTCGACTTCTCTACCATCGTAATATCATGTTTGATTAAAATCTCGAGTTCGAAATTTTGCACGAATGCAAAACTTGCCATAAAGTTCCTATATGTCGCAAGTAAAAACTACTGAATATCGAAAACAATATTTTCTATGAAATAAAAAAAGTTTGAAGACAATATTTTTAATTTTTGAAAAGCTTTTTAATTAGAAAGTAAATTTTTACCAAGTTTTAGTATTTTTTTTGTTTTTAGGTTTTTATTTTTTGTAAAAAAAACTGTCAGTTACATTTTTTCAAAATTTTACTAAATGTTGACAGCAATATTTTTCAAAAAATAAAAGTAGTTTAAAGCCAATATCTCAAAGTGTTGAAAAGATATTTGAGTCGAAAATCAATTTTTAACTATCGATTCGATTTTTCTCAACATTTTTCAGAATGTTGCAAACAATATTTTATATAAGATAAAATAAGTTTGAAGCCTTAATCTCAAGTTTTTGAAAAGATATTTGAGTCGAAATTCAATTTTTACCAATTTTGAGTAATGTTTTTTTTTTTTATTAAAAAAAACTGTCAATTCGATTTTTCTCAAATTTTTATCAGATGTTAAAAACATTATTCTTCGTTGCACAAAATTGTTTTGGAGATGAAATCATATTTTAGTCGTAAAATTTTGGAGGTGACAAATTTTTTTTTCAGTTTTTTTGATTTATAAAAAAACCGTTAATTGTGTTTTTTTTCCAAAAATATACTTGTTTTGTATCACGTTACAATATATAATATAAAATTTAATTCAAGTCTCTAGCGTCATTGGTTCATGAGATATTTAGGGTTAACCAAATACGGACCTACGAACGTACGTACACACGCACGCACAGACATCTTTCTAAAAATCTTTTATTTCGACTCTACGGACCTTGAAACGTCGAGAAATGTCAAAATTTTCAATTTGACAAATCGGACCCATTACAATAACTTCCTATAGGAAGTTAAAAAAAATCTTTCGATTTGTTTTTGAGAAAATTTGAATTTTCGATTATTGACAGCAAAAATGTGTATGAGGAGTGAGGACTACTGTTATTTTTAATCTTAAAAATTCACAATTTTCCACATAGTTTCTATATGCATACATATGTTGCAAGTTAAAACGATACAAATAAAAACATGGAACACCCTGCGGAGCGGCCGATGGCGGTGCACCTTAGTTTGTGTACTAATTTGTTCGTCTTTCGTTTTAAGAACCTCCCTTTACACGTTGAAATAAAGATAAAATTGCTGACTTGACTGTAAAAGTGGATAAACTCTATCACCTTTAGTTATACCCAACCGCATGTATATTACAAAAAACCCTTACACTTCAATAAAATACTACTTATGAACAAAGATTAAAAGATATTTTTTTTTTTTAAGTAGGTATTAATACAAATATTGGAAATTTAATTAAAGGGAAGTAATCATCAACACCTTTAAAAAGGACCACCAAAATTTAAAATTATGTAACTTCTGTTACATTGTAGCACAAAATTTATACAAAATTGCAAACTTATATACGCCCGATATTTACAAAACATATCATTATGTGCGCGGTAAGTCTTTGATAGATCTTTAAAAAAACACTTTAAACAAAGGACAAACGCTCAGAAGTTAATATACAATTTCTGCCCATTTATTAATTCTAAGACGAGATAAGAAATGTTTGCACTTTCAATGTTTACTTAAACGTTAGGGTTGTTTTTCTTTTTAATGTACATATATACAAAACGCTACTATTGTTTGAGAAAAAAAATTGTTAAAGGCCTAAATGATTGAGGTATTTTTGCACACATTTCTTCGCAAGTTGCATGTCGATTAGTAAATGTGTACATTTGCGAATCCCACAATCTGATATATGTAAATCTTCATTAAAATGATAGCCCAGTCAAATATGGGGAAAAAAGAGGTTAACCTCAGAATAAGATATAGTAAGCTTGGAATTTGTTTAAACCTTCCTTTTAGTGTTACAAATATTGTGTTAAAAGTCTCATAAAATCTCATGCCTGTGCCTTAAGTTATGTACCTACGCTTTTTCGTAATTATGCCGTTACAAAATTGTCGATCATAACATTTGCAAAAATTTTCGTTTTTGTATACACTCGACCGTTTCAGAACAACAATTTTTTTAAATTTGATTTGTTTTCTTAATTGTGGAAAAAAAAATAAAGTTAACGAAAAAACACTTTTTTTTAATGTGTAAGCTTTTTGACCGGTTTTCTAATCTTTCACTGATTAGTACAGTTTTCAGCATATATAAAGTATCTTATTTTAAAAACAAAAATGTTTAAGACATAGCTTAGAACTTCAGGAATAGGACTGTGTACTCCAAAATGAATTGATAAATACCTAATTTCCATTACACCGATTTTTCCTGCAACCACGGCATGGACTATACTTATTCTTTAAATTACAAGACATAATTAGTATAAGTCGTTCATCTAAGGCTAATGCTAACATTTTTGACATTGGCTGCAAAAATCCATTTTGAAGTCACCTAGCTCCATTACTGGGGTTCTAAATCAAGCCCTAACCATTATTGTATTTGAACAAAAAAACACTTTTAAGATTTGATGACTAAGTAAGCTTATGCTTTTTTCTCACTAGCATTATTCTTTTCACTTATTATTTATTCCAAAAAAATTGTCAAGCCGTGCCCTCTATTTCTCTAATGGTTGGGATTATGAAAAAATATTTTGAGACAAAAATGTAAGCAATCTGCAGAAACGTACATGCTCTTATTCCTTTGTATTTACCTTCAAGAACTTTAAGACAAATGGTATTACTATATTTGAAGTTGCACATAGAACGTCTGTCTTATGAATTACGAGATTGTTGTAGATTTTTTAATAAGGCTCATTATAACCTAGATATAAGTTTAAATAAAATTATTTTTAACTTCCCATAGGAAGTTATTGTAATGGGTCCGATTTGTCAAATTGAAAATTTTGACATTTTTCGACATTTTTAGGTCCCTAGAGTTAAAATAAATCCTTATGTCCGTACGTCCGTACGTTCTCGAAGTTTTTTTCGTCGTCCATAGCTCAAGAACCAGAAGAGATATCGACTTCAAATAAATTTTTGTATACAGATAATAAGGCAGAAAGATGCAGAAAGGGCTCTCAAGAAAATTGCGTGGGTGGTTTTTTAACCATAGTAGTTTAAAAAAAAGGTGAACATTTTGGTTAACCCTAAATATCTTACGAACTAAAAACGCTAGAGACTTGAATTAAATTTTATATAATATATTGTAACGTGATACCAAACAAGTATATTTAAAAAAAAAAATCCAAATAACAGTTTTTTTTATAAATCAAAAAAACTGAAAAAAAATTGTCACCTCGAAAATTTTACGAATACAAAATGATTTTATCACCAAAACAGTTTTGTGCGAAGAAAAATAACGTTTTCAACATCTTGTAAAATTTTGAGAAAAATCGAATTGACAGTTTTTTTTATTAAAAATTAAAAACCTAAAAAAAATATTACTCAAAGTTGGTAAAAATTGAATTTCGACCCAAATATCTTTTCAAAAATTTGAGATTATGGCTTTCAACTTATTTTAGCTTATAAGAAATATTGTTTTCAACATTCTGAAAAATGTTGAGAAAAATCGAATTGACAGTTTTTTTACAAAAAAATTGGAAACCTAAACAAAATTTAACAAAAGTTGGTAAAAATTGATTTTCGACTCTAATATCTTTTCAAAACTTTGAGATATTGGCTTTAGACTACTTTAATCTTTTAAAAAATATTGTTGTTAACATTCAGTAAAAATTTGAGAAAAATCTAATTGACAGTTTTTTTTACAAAAAATAAAAACCTAAAAAAAAACAATACTAAATTTACTTTCGAATCAAAAAGCTTTTCTTTTCTTTCACAGAAAGTATTGTTTTCGATATTCAGTAGTTTTTTTTTTATAAAAATCCAACAGTCCGTTTTTTCATAAAAAAATAAAATCTACAAAAAATAGTACCCAAATTTGTTAAAAATTGATGTTCGGTTCTTGATATCTCTCAAATTAATTTCATTCATCCAAATTGTAAAAATTTAAGAATTGCTAAAAATCTATTTAATAAAACTAGATTTTCAAACTAAACTATTTCTTTATATAAAAAATATTGTTGGTATTTTAAAAATTTTTAAGGATAATTCAACTAACAACTTTTTTAACCCGACACGGGCAATTTAAGCAAGACAAATCGACAGACGGGATGGGAAGTTATCAGTGTGGGTCGCATCCCAGCCTCTTTTTAAGAAATTGTTGTTGGCTTAATTAACCCACAAATGTATATGTAGAACTTAAAATTTATATTTTCGTATCTGTTGCTCATACACTCCTCGCCACTTGAATAGGGCACCCCATGGGCCTATTTTTTATCCTCCATTGCTCCCAAACCAAGCAAGCTAGAGACTATTTTTTTTGTAATTTAAACTTAACTTAATTCTTGTTATTTCATCGAAAGAAAGATTTTCTAGGGGCCCGTAAAATTGAAAGCAATGAGGAGAGTGTTTTTTTCAATATATGTAGGTAGTCTAAATTCATCATCAACATACCTATTCCCACTTATTTTTAGGGGGCCGAAAATTTAAAATCATTCATGCTTTCGCAATCGGGCCCCTATTTGTATGTTATCTATACCAATTTTTCAGTCACAAGCTTGCCGATCTGGGCCCCCGATTATTATTGGCGTATACATTTTTGTTTATATTTAATGACAAATTGGGCAACTCTGAACTATTGAAAGAAAGTTATAATAAATTGTTTCGCTTTTCTTACTTAATTTAACGTAAATTTCAAATTTGTTTTATTTTGAAAATTTTTAAAATCAAAATTAGGGGCCCGGCAACTTAAAACAAAACACAAATATTTATTTCGGTTTCTGTTTTATAAAGTTTCTTTTCTTCTATTTTTGTTTCTGCTGGGAACGAAATTTTTGATTCTGTTTCGGGGGACCGGAAAATCCCACGCAAATGTTTTTCAATTGTGGTTTCCGTAATATTAATTAATTAATATTTTGAATAAATTGTTTACTGAAGATTTGAAGGATATCAAGTCACTTCAAAGTGTGTACATTAAACCAGCCATACAAAAATAGTAAGGAATTCTATATAGAATATTGGACACCATTTTCTTACTTGGCGAAAGGGGCCTAGGACTACGAGGGCGATAGCAATCTTATTGGAGAGCCAAATAATGGACATTTTTTGGGCATTTTGGAATTAATTAGTCATTATGACCCCCTACTTCAGGAGCACTTGGAAAAAGTAATAATTTCACAACAAGAGCACAAACGTTTCCAAGTCCCCTACCTTTCCGTTGAGATTCAAAATGAGTTCATTAAAAATTGTGCCCAACATGTGAATTCAGCTATTTTGAAGGAGAGAGAAAACGCCAAATAATTCGCTATAATTGTCAATGCAACACCCAATTCAATTGATGTGGAGCAAAACACATTTATTTTGCGATATCTGCGCTTTGAAGAAAATGTGTTCACCATCGAAGAATGGTTTTTGGAATTTGTCGATTGCAACCAAAAAACTGGCACCGCAAGAACGGAATCCCTTTAGAAGACTGTTGTGCACAAGGCTATGACAATGGAAGCAATATGAAAGGACAGTATAATGGTGCACAAAGTCATATTTTAAACAAATATCCGAATGCCGTGTATTCACCATGTGCAGCTCACAGCCTTATTAACTTGCGTAAAGTCGATTCAGCGGAATGTTGTACTGCGGCAATCACATTTTTTGGTGTTGTTCAAAAGTGTTTTAACTTTTTTAGCAGCAGTGCTCAACGTTGGGAAATTCTTAAGAAAAATGTGTCCGAATCCCTTCACAAACTTTCCGATACAAGATGGTAAGCTAGAATTGAGGCAGTGAAACCATTTGCAAATCATCTGAAAAACCTTAGAACATCATTAGAAGCCTTAAGTGCTATTAATTTAACTGTTGAAGCTCGAAGAGATGTAAATGGCGTTTTAAATTATATTCACAAATTTTAATGCGTCCTGATGTCTTCGATTTGGTGCAAGGTTCTTAGCGCTATAAATGAAAGAAGTATCATTCTTCAAGCCAGAAACATGACTATTGACGTTAAAATTCGACAACTTGATCTCCGATTTGAACATTATTCGAAACGGATGGGATCAAATTTTATCTGAATGCAAAGCAGTTGCTACTGGATTGGGGGATGTTCCAGAATCGTTCCCATCGAACCGAAAAAGGCATTTAAAGAGACATTTTGAAGAAAACCGAGGAGCTGGAAAGCAAATTGGAATAGACGAAGAAATAAATTTCAAGAGAAACATCTTTTACGTCATAGTTGATTCAATTATATGTGGAATTTCTCGTCGGTTCGATACGATGAAAAATTTGAATGCTACATTTTCATTTTTATGGCAGTTTTCAACAATGGACGAAATTCAGATTAAAAACTCCGCTACAGGGTTCATCCAAAAGTATAACTCGCATGTGTCTCAATAGTTGAAAGCAGAAATAATTCATCTGAAACACATTTATGAAGTTAATTTTGAAGCAGAACTTCCGCCATTCAGTTTGCTCAATGCTATTTATTCCCAGAACTTGGAGATGATATTCCCCAACATTTGTGTTGCTCTTCGTGTGTTTTCCACCATAACTGTAACCGTTGCTAATGCCGAACGTTCATTTAGCGTACTTGCCAGAACAAAGAATTTTCATCGTTCGTGCTCATCACAAAATCGTGTTTCCAGACTTGCTACACTTTGCATCGAAGCATCTTTGGCAAGGAAATTGAATTTCGATGCAATTATAAGTTGTTTTGCTGCTCACAAAGCTAGAAAAGCTCGTTTGCTAAAAGAAAATATTTCATTGAATGCAAACTCACTCTGATAAAACATTGTAATAATATTTTAATATAAAGAAAAACAATAAAGAGTATTTAATGTAAAACTTTTAAAATACTTAGTTTTTTTTTAAAGACAAATTTCAAATACTTTTACTTCGCTCTATTTTATTTTCATAGTAGGTAATAGATCTTCATACTATTTTTTTTTCGGTTAATGATTATTTCCGTTAATTCCAACCAATTTCATGCTATTCGTAATTGAGATTACAACATACCATATCAGTAGGCATGGACTTTAAAAAAAATGGTAAATATGGGGGGGGCCGAGATTTTTCCGTCCCGGGCCCGGAATTCCTCTTGACGGCCCTGCGTTCAACAGTATTTTCAACCGAAAACCTGCAAAATTAGGGGTCGAAAATTTGTGCAACTTGATGATAACATTTTAATGAAAAACACATTTTAGGTCTGCTTCTTTTTATTACAAAAATAACTTAAATTGTAGATAACTGGATTATTTTATATACAAACAAAATACTTAGTAGTGTGTTGAGCATGCACCTTTCTCTTACGAAACTTCAAACATCGGGATTAGAAGGCATGTATGTATAAAAACTAGCCAAATAATTAAGTGAAATCGAGCTCCAAACTAATTTGATGGCTTCGGTAAGTTCGGGTACACTCGAATATTGTTGACCTGATTCATAAACTTGACGTATCAACCATCCCCAAACATTTTCGATGATATTCAAATCTGGAGAATAGGGCGCCTGGCTTAATAGATCCACATTTTGGTTCTGTATATAGGTTTTTACTATCCGAGCTGTGTGTATTGGTGCATTATCATGTTGATAAATCCACGACAGGGGTCCAAAAAGGGTACGAAAGTATAGAAAGACCTTTCCAATATACCACTGTAAGACAACACATTCATTGTAGTTGACATTAATTGTAGTTCGCAGGTTCCATATTAAGAATTGGCCTCTATCTTTAATTCCGTGAAAAACTTATTTTACCTTAACTATAAACCTAGGTATAGGTAGGAGAAATACTTAACAAAGCTCCTAGGTTGTTTTAACACTGTCAGCACACCCCTCCGCGGATCGAAATTGATCGTTTTACACTTGAACAACAACCTTAGGAAATATTGAAGTGCTGTATGTAGCCCAAATAGTGTGTTTTTGGAAAACAATATTTGGACAAAAATTATCAACCACTAGCCTGATATGCTTGTGGACAACACTATTTGGTCCCCGTTTATCGTCTTCGTAAGCTGCGTATAGACTCAATTCACGAACAAGCTTCAGTTCAGCCCCCACGACCTTTTCGTTATGGAACGATTTTGTGCGACAAATCTTATATTTTAACATTTTTAAATCTGCGGCTACGTTAGCGCATTTAAATTTAAAAAAACAAGAATCCAATGAATCTACAGACAGTGATTGTTTAGTGCGTATTGTTGAGTCAATTTTTCAATAAAGAATAATTTTTTTTTTCGAAAATAAGCTATACGTTATAGTTATAGTAGAATTACATATCCTTGACTTTACCAGAAAAATAGTTCTAAAAGTCTACATTGATATTTAAAAACAATAAATGTTAGCAATGTCTTTGAAAAGGTGTTTGTCCTTAAGAAAATCCAGGCAAGGATCCCCGAGTCGAAGAGATAAATGCGCGATGTAATATTTTAACTAACTTTGTATGCTCTTAACATCCATCACAACTCTATTAGAATTCTAACATAAGTAACTCTCTTTTTGGTAGCAGAACAATAAATTAAGGCTTTAACTATAAATAACTTAAGAAAGCCTAGAACAAAAAACAAAAGTTTAAACTAAAAATCCTAACGTATGTTTCCAATTTCTATATAATATCCAGGTACAAATAATGTGGGTGTACTTATATTATAGGATAGATATAGGCGTGGGCGGTATATTTACCTCTCTGCGTCGCGCTGCGTCGTCGTCGTCCGTCTGCATATATTGCATCAACATCATCGCATGAGCAACAGTTTTCCATAAGAACCAAGTGCAGCCATTATCGCATTACCACAATCGTCAATGCATAAAACAAATGACAAATGACATTCCAATTGACATTTTGTAGCGTGTAGGCCCCGCAATTCAATTATCATCGTTCATTGTCGTGATGTGGGTAGTTTAATGTATGTATTGTATATGGTTGTGTGTTGGTATGTATGTACAGTTGTGGTCATATAATTGAGTCACTGGAAGTATTCAGATTACGACCAACAGCAACCTTGGTTTGGGCCCATTCACCGAATCCATGCCTTACTATTGGTAATCTTCAATTTTTGAAATGTCAAACCAAACTAAAAATAAATCACTTGACAACTGACAATATGGCCTCCAGTTAAAAAAGTGCTGCCAACTTAAAGTTCTATACAAAGGTTATCTAAATTCATAAGGTAGTCTTTGTTTTTCAATAAAGTATTTTTAATACCAAAACATTTTTAAATTTTTTTGAAAAATCTTCATAAGTTGTTGGATTTCACCAAACAAGAAACGCTGAACCGTTTATTTGAAATGGGTTTTTAGTAGTTTCTTGTCTTGTAATAAAACAAGGCTATCGCATCAAGTCGTTGAATAATATAAAATCATAAAATAAATAAAGTTAATGTTGAAAACGTGTATTTTAAAAATGTGAGGAAATGAACACTTAAAAAAAAACGCAAAAACCTATTTTCCAAAACCATAAAAGTACTCAATTTTATGTTTCTCAAAACTTCATATATAGAGTCAAATGAAGACTCAGAATTAATGAGATGCTTCAAATACTATGTAAGATGCTAAAATGATTTAAAACAAATATTTGTACTTTGAAAAATCCACTATGTTGTATTTAACCTTAGCCTTAAAAACGCCGTTTTTTGGTTATGTTTATTATTTTGTATGAGGTATATATCAAAATCCTGATGTGATTGAATGATTTTATTCAGGACAACTTTATCCTTTGAAAAAGTATTGTTTTGTTTGTGGGATAGCTAAAAAAAAAGAACACACATTTTTTATTCCTTTTGTGACTTAATTATATGACCACAACTGTATCTAGGTACATAGTTATGTTCGCACAGACACAACCCGTGTATATAGCATTATTATTGTGGACAATTTCGTGGTGGTGTCCTGTCCGTTATCGGTATTTGGAAGATATTTCGTTTTCGATCCTTCGCCTTAATTGACTTGTATATTGGAACAACGCGCATTGGACGCTCGATATGATTGATGGTCAGTCGGCACTGTTTATATCAATACATTCCCCACATTCGATCTTCGCTCGACTTGGGTTTGCTTGATTTTATTTTGGTATGTCTGATTGTGACTCTGGCCTTATATATCCCTCCACAGAGTGTGCTGTGCACTCCACATAAGACACGAGTCCTCTCATCATTGAAATCGACATGAACCTTAACGTTCGTCCGTCCGTCTGTCCGTCACGTCGCGTCCGTTCATGGGTCTGTCTGTTTGTTTCGTCTGTCGTCCATCTGTCGTCTTCGTGTTGTTTCAACGAGGAGACTTTATATATAAGATACATTGGTAAAGTTATAAGCAGTTGGACTCTTGGAAATTGAAACATTTTCTTGAATTGGCCATTTGTCATGGTTTAAGATTTCGACGGCCCTGGCCATTGATTGATTACTTTCATCTTGTATAGTTTTATAGCGAAAGGTATGTGTCAACGTAGCTACTTCCAGACACACTCACGTAAAGGTATATCATTTTTGTGTTAGGTTACTTTTTTTGTTTTGTTTTTGGTAAAAATTATCAAGATGACAGTTTGCATGACATTCGAAACGATTCTTAATTAATAAAGCGTATATAATGAAGATTATTTTTGTATTGGTTTGTATTTGATAAATTAAATAAAAACTATACCTAAAGATAAGAGAAAGAGATAAGCAGTTTTTGGTAAAAATTTAATTGTTTCTTTATTTTGTCATCTCAAGGGAATTGTGGTCCTTTTTATTTGAGTGTCAGAGTCAACATCAGAAGGGTTATTTTTCTGCATTTATACTGAAATACATATACTCATACGTATACAACATCATATATTATATCCACTGATGCCATGTCTTTAACCAAAGAACCCAAAAACCGTATATCCTGAAAATTATATTTCAAAATCAATTTATTATATTTTTTGTTTAACATCCTCATCAGAATTATAGTAAATATCATCATCGTTATCACATTGGTACATTGTTTAGTATAATACAGGGTTATCCATTTTGCGGTTTCGAAAGTAAATGTAAATAAAACAAATATAAAAAACTTTTTTTCATGATATTTCTTTTTTTTCTATAAAGTTTGAACGTTGACATTGTGTGTGAAACACTACATCATGTAAATGACTACCAATCGAAATTTTGCAAGCTTGATTCTTTTGAAGTAATTTTCGACCACTTTTTTACTCATATTGGGCGGTATCTCTCCATTACTTGACGAACGTCGGTTTTTAAGTGCTCAAGAGTTAAAGCCTTATCTGAATTAACACGGTCTTTGGCGTAGCCCCACAAAAAAAAAGTCCAGCAGTGTCAAATCGCATGATCTTAGTGACCAGTTGATATCGCCATGACGAGAAATTACGCGGCCAGGAAATGTCTCTTGCAATAAAGCCATATTCGCTCGAGCCATGTGTGGCATGTGGCACCGTCTTGTTGAAACCACATATTCTCCAAGTCGTATTCTTCATTTGCAGGTAAAAAAAAATCGGTTATAATATGACCATAACGCTCCGAACTGACGGTGACAATCGTTCCATTGTTGTTTTCAAAGAAGTAAGGCCCAATTCCACCTCCGGACCAAAGAGAGCACCAAACAGTGACTTTTTGTGGATGTAATGGCCTCACTTCAATTACTTGAGGATTCTCAGAACCCCAAATATGGCAATTTTGCTTATTAACGTACCCACCGAGTGAGAAATGTGCTTCGTTGCTGAAGAAAATTTTGTTCGAAAAATCGTCGTCTATCGCCTCTTGTTCAAGCACCCATTCGACGTATGTACGACATTGTGAATGGTCAGCTGGCTTCAGTTGTTGTGTGAGTTGGACTTTATATGGATGTAGGTGTAGATCCAAATGCAAAATACGCCATAATGTGCCGTAAGACAGTGCTAATTCCTGAGAACGATGCGAGGAATCGACACATTCGGGTCTTCGGCAACACTTTCACTTAGAGCAGCGATATTTTTAGTGATATGAGCGAAAGATGATGCACATGCCTTATAATATCTGTAACCAATCCAGTCTCTTCAAATTTCTTCACAATTTTGCGCCAATTGCTTGCGTATTTGGACGATTATGTAAATCATCATCTCCGCTTAAACCACGATATGTGGATGTGGCAGAATCACCATTTTTGTAGTAGGTTTTAAAAATGTTGAGGCGTTGTGCGATAGTTAAGCGATCCACTTTCGTAAATGTAATATGTTTTAAGTATAGCAATAGTAAACTTGGCACATATGCCAAATACCCTAAAACTAATATAGATTTGGGACCCCAAATATATATTTCACGAAAAAATTATGTTATCGATTTCAATTAAATTTGAATTTACAAATACTGACTTCAAAAAGAATAAAAGAATAAGGGTCCGGCCACGCAATGAGCGACGAGCGACTGAGCGACCGAGCGACGAGTCGCTGAGCAATGCAAAAAAATTAGAACACGAGATCGTATGGAGGTGGCCACATAAACCCTAAGCGACTGAGCGATTTTTTAAGCGACAGAGCGACGTCGCTCTGTAATCAAATCTGTTTTAATTTTTCAGTCGTTCGCTGAGCGACGTAGAAAAAAGATATGTACAATAAACCCTGAAAGTTTAATTTCAGCTGTCCAAAGCCACCCAGTGCTATGGCAGGACACTCCACAAAGATTTTAAAAAGAGGCTGGGATGCGACCCACACTGATAACTTCCCATCCAGTCTGTTGATTTGTCTTGCTTAAAAGGTTTGTAGGTTTTCGTATTTTGTCGAAAGTAAATTTTTACCAAGTTTTAGTATTGTTTTGTTTGTTTTTTTTTTTTAAGGAAAATTG
Organism: Eupeodes luniger; assembly: GCA_951509635.1. NCBI lineage: Eukaryota > Metazoa > Arthropoda > Insecta > Diptera > Syrphidae > Eupeodes > Eupeodes luniger. The sequence continues at coordinate 115,081,463 of OX608074.1, forward strand.
TCAATTTTTTCTCAAAATTTTACTGAATGTTGACAACAATATTTTTTTAAAAGATAATATTAATTCAAAGCTAATATCTCAAAATTTTGAAAAGATACTTAAATCGAAAATCAAATTTTAACAACTTTTGTTCATTTTTTTTAGGTTTTTAATTTTTTGTAAAAAAACTGTCAATTCGATTTTTCTCAAAATTTTACTGAATGTTGACAACTATATTTTTTAAAAGATAAAATTAGCTTAAAGCCAATATCTTAAAGTTTTAAGAAGATGTTTGGGTCGAAAATCAATTTTTACCAACTTTGAGTAATATTTTCTTAGGTTTTTTTTTTATAAAAAAGACTGTCAATTAGATTTTTTCCAAATTTTACCAGATGTTGAAAACTCGACTGAGCGACTCGTCGTTCATTGCGTGGCCGGACCCAAGCATAAACTGAAATAATATAACCTATATATTTTTTTTTCCTATCTCTAGAATATTTTACCAACGAAAAATGATATTAGTCAAGTCTAATACCGAAATAAAAATACCGGGTATTGGTACAGGGGTTTAGAAAAATCAAAAACGATGCAGTTTAAATATTAATAGTATGTATTAACCTATTATGAAATAATTCTTAATTACCTATCTCTAATTCCATAAGACTTGTAACAGTTTTAAAATTACTTGAAAAATACTTGAAAACTTATACTTGACAGTATTGTAGTGCCCAGTAAAAGTACTTCAAAGGTATATTTGAAATAGTCCTTTAAGAAAGTACATGAAAGAGTACTTGTACTGGTGGTATTTAAATCCCAGTAATAGTAACCGGTACTGGGTACTTTGAAAGCACTGCAGTCCAAATGTTCTTAAGTACCCTACAACTTTGGTTCAAGCAAAGTTGATACATAAATTGCCTTAAAATAAAATAAAATAAATTGGGTTACGCAACAGTCTGTTGGGAACCAGGGTAAAGTGACTTACAACTCTCAACCATTCCTGTATGCGAGTAATGCAGCCAGGAATGGAGGGGACCTGCAATTTAAAGCCTAATGTGACCGTCTGATTTGAAAAAGCATTTTTCATGACAAGAATTACTCTTGGTGGATTTGTCAATTCCTCGCAAAAATCAGTTCCCGTGAAAGAAACTTAAGGTGGCACAGACAGGGATTGAACAAAAGACCTCTAGCACGACAGTTCTACACCACGGATACAACAAAAATGGCTTTACTTCGTAAAATTTCCGACAAAAATTAATTCTGGTAGAGAACTTCAGAAACTCCCTAATAATATAATCTAATTGTGTTCCAAACACCAAAATCTTGAGAAAATATTTAGTTTACTTTTTGATTCATAACTCCCAAGTACAATATTTAGGGAATGTTAAGGACATAAGTGTATACTGCATAATCTTCAGAATAATTGTATAGAAGACTAGCGGCCCGTCCCGGCTTCGCACGTTTAGACATAAATAGGTACAGATAATGTAGCTTTTTAATGAAAAAAAGAATTATTAAAATCGGTCCAGTACTTTTTATTCGTTACGCATACTAAAATTCAAAAATAAAAATCTTTTCTCTTGATAATATTAGTGGAGAAAGCTACGAAAAATAAAATAAATAATGGAATAATAGTTAATATTTGCATAAATTGATTTTCGACTGGAATATCTTGAGAAAAAAAGAAAGATATTTCATCTTATTCAAGATATTGTTGTTACAATTTCAGACAAAAAGAAACCGACAATTTAAAAAAATACCACAAAATCTCGACCAAAAACAACCCAAGCTTAAACTGTTATTTATAAGTTATCAATATCTTTTTTGATGAAATTATTATTTTTTAATAAAGTGTCCATAACACCTCATGTTTCCTGACATAAGGACAAATTTTGAGAAAATAAGTTCTCCAGTAGATTTTACTCTTAATTGACAACGTGCTATTTTTTTTTTACTAAAACAGTAGAGTAAGTGCGGCAAATATGGCCCACCTTTAAATTTTTTTTAAATAAAACCATAAATTTAAGTCTAATTCATTTATTTTTTTTTAAACAGTCTAACAAAACATTTTTAATTCAGCTTTTAAAAACTTTAACTAAAAAAAGAAACATAACAAAAAGTTAGAAACAAAAACATAAAGGAAGTTCATAAATCACATTAAAACAAATTGCGGCCAATATGGTTCACCTCGTGTTAAATATGGCCCAGGGTGGGCCATATATATAAACTTTATAAACTTTTTTTAAATCATGATATCACACATGCTAAGAAAATATTAAACACAATTTAATTTAAAAAGAAGTTACCAATTTAACTTAAAATTTAATGTTTAAACACTTAAGAAAACTTACCAAAAAATTACAACCAAAGTAAAAACAAAACACAAAGTGCCCCCTATATCTTTCACAACCGTCGCTCCACATTAAGCACGAAAGACTGAGGTTAAACTGGTTTGAACGTTTTATTTTTGCTTTGGCTTCCGGTTTGGGAAATACCGTTATAGGCCATATTAACCACTTAGGCCACATTTGCCGCACTGACTCTACTAAATGGTTGTTCGATCAAAAAGTTTGGAACCATCCATACAAAAATGCACAGTTTTCAGACCTTTATAAGGTCCGTGGTTGATCCCTAGCGGGATATTGACGACTGTCAAGTTAACATTTCATTTTTAGAAATTTAAAAAACTGATTGTTGTAATTTAGTTGTGAAAAAAAATCTGTAGCTTAGCGAAAATTAAATATGCAATTAGTTGTGGACAAAAAAAAATTAGAAAAATTGTATTTACTTCGATTTTTTTTAAATGTGCTAACTTGGCACCGTGAGTCCAGTCCAGACTGACGTGAGTCAGTCTTTCCATAACTAATTTTAAACAAAAAAGCTACAATAAACTACATACTCAGTTGTTAAATTTTGAAAAATTTAGTGCTAACTTGACAGTCGTGTGACATTTAGCGTTTGAGGTCCCTTCAAATCTTCAACAATCTCGACGATTCTTCCTCAACTGTTCTTTTCCACGTGCTTCTCGGCCTTCCGACTCTTCTGCCTTCTTGAGTGAGTAGATTCCACTGCATTTCCTGTCCTGCCACGCAGCCATTACCTTTTCGAAGCGTGTGACCAATCCACTGCAGCTTGCACCTTCGTATAATATTGTCAATACGTTTCTGAAACGTTGTATATAGTGATTGTTCTCACTATTTAAAATGCATTTAATTAAAAAATTAAGTTTATTTAGCAACCTTTTCTTTAAACTTATTTGAATATATTCTATAACTTCGATAACTGTTTTAAAATAAGTAGCTTCATTATTTTAAAAACTTAAGTTTCCTAAGCATCCTCTGTATCATCTCAAAGATACTATCAAACAAAATAAAAACAACATTTTATCCACCTCACCATATGCTAGACCCATTGTCGTGTCATTTAGTCCATTCCAAATTTGAAAACCAAGGATTATAATTGCCAAAACGGAACATGTGCATCGAGCTCTCCGAATGTGTGTTTTGTGATAAAAATCACACTCTTACATACAATATGTGTTCACGAGTATATAATAAAATCGTTGATGGAACAAATCCTTCTAATTCCGTCTGCGATAAGTATCTTTTTGTATAATGCTTTAAAATAAAATAAAACTCACCACTTCGATCAACTCGCAACACGAAAGATGAAATTCACAAATTGTGCTGAAGGGATGTATCGATTGAATACCAAGATAAGGAGTTGCGAAAGAAAGAAGGGCTCTTTTCATCTTCCACAGCCCGCAGCCCTCAGTCAGCCTCTGTGCAGTTTCTCTATAAAAGCGCAATCCACACAACATAAGATTCATATATAAAATCCTGGTTTGGTTAATCGTCCTTTTTTGTGCTTCTGGAGGTCCGATGGACCAATGTGACAATATTTTTCAATCCGCTTATGCGATACAAATTTTATCCTGTGTCAGTTAGTTTTTGTTGTTCATTTTTTTTTTTTGAAGTTCAACGTTTTGTGTGGCAATTCATGTAGAAAATATTTCTTTTTTGTTTCGCTTTTATAATTCCTTGGACGATTTTTGGACTGTAAATCCTCTCTCACCCTATCGTTTGCTAATATCGGATGTCACTTAACTGGTCGTGCTTCTGTTTTGAGGGTGTCGTGTGTCAAATGTTCAACTTTAGGTGATTTTTACTTAACATGCGAGATATACCTATAAAGATACATGTTTACAAGTACCTAGTACCTACTTATATCCAAGTACTTTGATGATGATATAATGTTAATAAAGTGCTAGGTTTTTGTTAAGATATCATCAATGGAAAATTTGTGTGCTAAATGTTTGTTATTTTCGTGATACGAGTGTAGACGTTTTAAAGATTGAGGGTTGAGGTTGTCATCTCGAATATATAATTTCTCGAAATACATTTTCAATGAATAGTTTTTTTTGTTGGTGGTGAGGATTTAATGATCGCCAAACTTATAGGAAGATGTTGTCATTCTTACACTTAAATCCAAAAAAGTATTTTTATAAATAATTATAATTTATTTGAATAAGTAAGATTTTTAAAAGTTTAATATAGTATTAAATTGTTTTTGATATAGTGCTCACATAGTAAGCCAAATCAAGGGAAGAGAAAATAATTTCCAATGTACAAAAAGCAACAAGGTACTAATCATTGTAATTTTGTTATCATACATTTCGAGATTTTTATAAGATGTAATAAAGCGAAAAAGACAGTCTTGACACTTGTACTTGCTTCAAAAATATCAGTAGGGAAACTTGAAGTGGAATAAAGTAAAGAGGGGAGTTGATTTTGACAAAAACTTATCATATTTTGCTGAGCAAGAAATTAAAAAAAAAATTGAAGTATGTAATTGAAATCGATCCGATTTGTTGAATGACAATTTCTAACATTTCAAGCAATCCAAATTAAAATCTATTGTTTTTAAAGAGACGAGTTAAGTATGTACCATACGGAAACCTTATATATGTTTCCTACCATATTTCAGGAACAAGTTGAGATATCAATTCAAATAAATATTGTTTGCATCTAGAAGCAGCAAAAAAAGTTTAGGGACTGTTTTTTTTATATTAGCTATTTAAAAAAGTCAAAATCGCGGTTAGTCTCAAATATTTTATGTCAAAATAAACTGAAATTGAATAATTAGATCTTATTCTACTGTTAACAACGTCATGCTGGCGTAACAGATCGTAGAGAACCAGGTGTCTATTGACTCACAAATCGCAACTATTCCTGTGTGAGAGTAATTTGAGGGATGGAGGGGATCTTCAATTTATATGACGAATCCGAACGGCTTTTTCATGACAAGATCTACTCTTTAAGGATTTTTAAATTCCTTGCAAGAGGTAGTATACCCGTGAAGAAAATATTTAAATAACGGATTGTTGCGCCAACTAATTTATTCAATTTTTATTTTTTAAAAAACAAAAAAATGGACATTTTTGGCAATTAAACATTACATACATAATATAGAAACGTGTAAATACAAAATTTTTTTAAAACTGTTAATTTGGTCCTAAGAAAATTTAAAAACAAAATATCGGCTTTATAAGCGGCATACTTTTATGGAGCAATTGAAATAAGCTAAAGTATAAAAAAAAATGTTACAAACAATTTCATAAAATCTATCAGGCCGTTTTGGCCAGCAAGATGTATAAAGGGATTACTGTTACTGGTCTTGAAAAGTGAAAAGAAATCTAGCGCGAATGTGCTTAAAACCTTGATTTTGATGGTTAATATCAATCGACTCAGTGGCTTAGGCTACAGGGTCTAGGACAGGCAGATATATGTACATGTACATACCTACGTAATCGCCGGACCCACTTTTTCGACTTCTCTACCATGCTATGTTTGATTAAAATTTCGAGTTCTTAATTTTTTACGAATGAAAAACTTGCCATAAAAAGAAATTGTCACATATAAAAAAGGTTTAGATCCTTCAATAGATTCATCGTTTTTGATCAAATTGTATTTGCAAAGTTTTCAAGGAAGCTTTTTTATAAATGCCGAAATTGAATGCTTTCAAAATAAGTCAAAATCAAATAATAATGTTTTAAGGTGAATCCCAGAAAATTGGGCATTTGTAAAATATATTTCATTTTGAATATAGCTCACTATTTGGGCAGCTATCACTTTTGACACTTGACAAGTAATAAGTAGCAGTATGATAAGTAAAATTTTATTATACACTCTTCAACAATCAATGGCGGATCAAGGGGGGGGGGTCGTAGGGGTCATGACCCCCCCTAGGAGATAATTTGTTTGTTTTTCCGTAGGAACTCCCTTCAATTCAAAACTAATCGTATTGCGTTAATGGATATGACATCCATTATATTTTTAATTATTTATTTTGTGCATGTGTATGAAAACAAAAATTGCACTTAACTTCCTTAAACTTTGTTGCTAAAAGTACTACTTTTAACTGAAGACTGGAGCAAGAACATAACATGAATCGGATATTCAGCCCTATTCCAAAAACACATTACAAATTCATGAAATTTTGACCAATGGACGATCCAGGGAGTAGGGTGTAATATGAGCCATAAAGCTTATACAGTTAAGTTGTATGAGTAAAGATCTCATCTAAAGATTTGTTAGTAATTTAACGACATTCACCAAAAAGTGGTTTGCTGTCAAAAACAACTAAAATTTTAGTTTTCACTCAATTTAGAATTTGAAAAAACTTTAGTCATGCTTTACATTATTTTCATAAAATTTGTTTCTAAGAAGAAGAGCAAATATTCAGGTTCTTAAGAAGAAACCTTGAATAAGAGATTGTCAATTTGATATTAAGTTGCCTTTAAATTCCTAAAACTAGCCTTCAATTTTATTATTTATTACATTTATTGACACACATAGTGATCATTGAAGTGATTTTTACTTGCGACATATAGGAACTATATAGCAAGTTTTGCATTAGTAAAAAAATTCGAACTAGAGCTTTTAATCAATTATAACATGAAGTCGAAAAAAGTGGGTACCCCGATTCCGTATGTATGTCTATCTGTCCTAGCCCCTACAGTCCAAACAATTGTGTTGATTGAAATTTAGGTTTTCAGCCGATTAGCGTAAGGCGTTTTTTTTTTCATTTTATTAATACGAAAACTAACACCACTTCCCATACAAATTTGTTTGTTAAAATATGTGATTTTTTTAAAACTTTCTCTAAATTTCGTATTCTTAATTTTGCTTCTTTCTAAAACATATTTTGGTATTGCTCCAGAAGTGTACCCCTCATAACCTTTACCTATTATGTTTTTAAGTTTTCTCAAGTAGATACTAATGGACCGATTTCAATGATCTTGTCGATGATCAAATTGATGATGATATTTGATGATCAAAAATGTCATTTTTTTATTTTAAAAAATAATATTAATTTAGTTTACAAAACTCGATATTTCAGAAAGGGGTCAAAATTTTTTAACGAAATTTTAATGTAGATGTATTTATAAGCACTTTATTTAGTGCTAACCAAAGATTTTTTTAAGACAACATTTTAAATTTAAAATGAATTTCGAAAATAAGAAATAAAATCCCATTTAAATTTTTGAGAAAAACTTATTTTGCAGGTACCTACATTTTTAAATATTGAAATATAGAAAATATTTTTAAACCAACTTTTTGGAAGAAATTATCAAGTTCTAACGACCCAGTCGTGCATTTTATTTTTTTCAAAATTGATTTTCTGTTGAATACAAAAGATCTTAAAAAATTAATGAATCTATGTACTTTTGAAGTGAATTTGCTTTACATGCTCTAGAACTGAGATCTAAACACGAATTTCAATAATATAAAAGTCCCAAAAACTGCAAAAGTGATACTTTTGTTAAACTAATGACTAAGTTCAAGAATCAAACATTTTTCTCTCTACTATTTTTAAGTTCTGTTGACTATAAGATCAAAATATGAGTAAACAGACTGATAGCGATAGTAACAATAAATAAATAAAATAAATTGGGTGGCGCAACAGTCCGTTGAGAACTAGGGCCTAGTGACTTACAACTCTCAACCATTCCCGTGTGCGAGTACTGTTGTCAGGGATGGAGGGGACCTACAGTTTTTTTAAGCCGAATCCGAACGGCCAATTTGAGAAAGCACTTTTCATGACAAGAATTACTCTTGGAGGATTTGTCAATTCCTCGCCAGAGGCAGTACCCGTGAAAAAAATTTTGGATGGCACAGTACGTCAAAAAAATGTATATTCATTTATTTGTGCTGTGTCATAGCAAATGTCATGAAAATGATATGGTGCTTCAAGCGTTCCCTTTTGGCAACCGGTCAAATAGCTGATATAATTTTCATGTAAAAGTCATATCTTTATTTTACAAAATAATGGATATTAATGTTATTGTAAACATAAAGCATTTAATACTAAAATGAAACCTATTTACGGAAAACCCTATATACTATATCGAAATAATTTGTTCATATAATGTTCTTCAACTAATTTGTTACCGGACATGAGAAAATGAGCTTCAAAGTAAAAGGTCATAAAATAAATTAAGTGCATGATAATAACTTTATTTTTTTGACATCTGCCAATCATTTCTTTTTCTAATAACATCGCTTTGATCATTATAAATTTATTAACATCATATAAACGTTTATATAATCTAGACTTTTAAATATTCTGTATATTTCCACTGAAGCAAAAGCAAGTCGTAAATATAATACGTCGAATGTATCCGTAGGTAGGTTTTGCATTTAATTTTCTAAAGACTTTTAAATTAAGGCGCAGAACATTCATATTGAGTAAAAATAAGATCTAACGTCAACGTTAAGCAAGAATTACGATATGATATGATTACAATTTCATGCATCAAAAATAGCACAAGATTTACAAAACTTATTGCATAAATTGACATTAATGAAAAAAAAGAAAAAAACTTTATTAGCTTAATGCAATTTAATGTTCGATTTGGCAAACAGTTTTTGAGATTTTATTCAATTTGTGGTTTCGGAGCTCGACATACATACATATAGAAAACCATGACAAACCTAATACCGCCAATGGAGTTATCTGTCGGTGACTATTTTTCATACTAAATCAAGCAATAAGTTTTCATTTGATCGGGTGGGTGCTTCAGACACATGTTTTTTCTTTACGATCTATACTCGCAAATTCATCAAAACTATAAAGCTTTGTATATAAGTTGACTTATTTGTTATTTGATTAAGTTACAGTTATATGTCATGCAATTAAGTGCTTACAATTGATTCTGTGACAGGCAGGATTGCATTACTCTCGTAATCGTATAAGTTGATGTAAGCCCTCTCTCTATAGGTAAACATGTGGCGATATACATATGATGGCAGACCCTATATTTCGGAGGAAAAACAATATATACCGCGAATAAATTGTTATTGTGTGGTTTTGTTAATTGTTGCTATTTTCCGTGTTTGGTTGTTTAAAAATGTTGTGTTCTAATTTTAATTAATTTACAAAAGAAACAAAATAACTTCTTAACAGTTGGTGGATGCAACACACTGATATAAGACTACCTTAAATATCAAAATTTCAACGTGGAAATCCAATACTCGAAAGATAACACTTAGCAATACTCAGCGCCGCCGGATTTAGCTTTTTTGGGCCCTAGGCCTCAAGAGTAAATTGTGCCCCCTTTGCATATATGTATTCTCTTATATTGTATGGTTTACATTAGTTTCATTGAAAAATTTAAAATTATTGCCATTTTTATGCATCATATAACGATGGAATTGTATTAACACGTCAGCAAGTTCTGAATTTAAATCTTCCGGATAATTTGACACCAAGTGCTGGGCACAGGCTAAAACATCGACTTTTTCATTGCTTGTGCAAAAAAAATCAAATCGTTCAGAAATTTCTTTATATATTTGACCTCTGGAATCCATTTGTATTCTTAACTTATTGCTAATAATATAAAAAGCGTTTTTTCAAAACTTATCCTTCGGGCTTAAATCGGGCATTACCATCGCTAACGTTTTTTTGTGAATTCGTTTTCGTGTAATCATGCAGCTGCCATCAGGTAGAAGTTCCGTAGAGCGCATTTCAATAGTGTCGAAATTATCACGCATTTTCCCCGGTTGATCGGACAATAATCTATACAAATTCGCGCATGTCAGTAGTGTTACGTCTTCGCTTTGCAAAACCTTACTGACTTTTCGAAAACTTTGTAAAACATCGTTCCAAATCACAAGCATTAAGGCAAATTCTAGTTTATTCATTTTGTTTAGTAGATCAACAGCCTCCTAGCATCTCCTTTTAATGTATTATCTTCAGAAATGTCGTTTAAAGTATCTTATAATTTATTATATGATTTACAAAAGTAGCTGGAGCATGAGCTTCCCACCGTGTATCTGAGAGTTATTTTATCACATTATCACTTTGAAGAGCAGATTTTAACGTTAGCCATCTACTAGTTGATGCAGAAAAAAAATTGTAAAGCGATTGTACGACAGAAAAAAAAATCAACTGCGATAGGACAGCAATTCACAGCACAGCGACCAACAAGATTTAAAGAGTTTGATGCACAAGGTACATAGACTGCAAATGGATTTGTCAGAAGAATTTGCTGTTGCATCCCTTTTATACTGACCGGAGATAAAGGGATATTTGGAGCATTGTCGTATGTTTGCCCTCTGCTTTTCAAAATTGATATGTTATGTTCACTCAGATACTTTAATGCTTGATTAGCAATACCGGATCCAGTATGAGAATGCATCTCCAAAAACGTTAGAAGCGTTCAAAAGGCTGGCCATCTTTGACATACCGCATAACAATACTCAATTGATCCACATGAGACAAATCTGGAGTAGAATCTACAGACAAGCTAAAATACCCAGAAATATTTATTTGTTTAATGATTTCCTCGCAAACTCTTTGAGCCATTATTTCAATCAATTCTTCATATATAGTTTTAGATAGATATGAAGTTGCTCCTGAACCAGGATATCCGAATTTTGAAATATGAGTGGACAAGATAGGATCAAACTTTGCTATTAATTCAAGAAGGCTCATAAAATTGCCATTATCTGATGAACAAAATTTTTCTTCAGATCCTCTAAATGCTAGACCACGTTCAGACAATGTGCAAATATCAGCAACCACTCTTTTAAGTACATGTTTCCAGTATGAACATGACTCTTGCATTTTTTTTGTCAAAATCTGTCATAATTCCGCAGTGAGATCGTGTAATGTAATTCATCATCGCTTCTTTATGAGAGCTCGATTTTTCATGATTATCTATTAAATACGCATTTTTCCAATCAGAAAAACCTTCACGATTTATGAAAGTTATTCCTGGCCTACTGTGATCAGGAAATAGCTTACAATAAAAGCAGAACAACGCTCCTTTTGAGATGAATACAAAATCCATTCACGTTGATAGTTCTCGCCATTTGCTTTTTTACCAATAAAATAAGACGATTGGCAAACTCTAATTTTACCTTCTGCGTATGTTCGTCGAGATTTAAAAAAATGACCATCATGATTATTGCATTTGCTAGGTCCAGAGACGATCCAATATTCAATATCATCAGCGGAAAACTTACTCCATAGCGCAGGGTCAGGATTTGTATTTTCATAAGCTTCTTTTGTTTCATTCGTTTCAGTTCTCGATTTTCCATTGTTTATCATACTGTCTAATCCAGTTGGAACGTCATCTATGTACATTTCCATGTGTACCTTAATTATTAAGGTTTACTAAAAATAAATGACTTACAACTTACTTGGTATTGATATTTCTTCCTCTGAATCTAAACCATCAAAATCTATTATCCATTTTGCTCATATGAGCAATAAAGATTCAGTTGCTTCTATTTACTTTTGTGGCCCCTTTTTTCGTGATGCCCCAGGCCTGGGCCTGGGCACGATTAAGCAAAATTGTAATATTCTAAGAAAATAAAGAAGCAGTCAACATATTTAAAAATTTGGAAATATTTATAACATACCTAAAGCTGTTTGAGTGTATACTTCAAAAGGTTTTAAATAAGTTATACTTTTTCAGTTTCTTGGGTATTGGCATCACTAGTTCAGCAGGGTTATAAGCACAAATGTAATCGCCTAGAAAAATAAGAAGAATTCAACATAAAGGGTTTTTTCGAAGAGGTATAGAACTTTAAGTTTGCAACACTATTTTAACTGGTAGTCATTTCTTCAGATGTCAAATGAGTAATGCTTTATGGGTTCGAAGAATAATAATTGATTAGTACTTTCTTAAAAACGATGCTGGCCACAACGTTGCAGGTGAACCATATAGAATAATGATTATTGACTTTTTCGTTCATCGATTGAAAAACCATAAATTGCTGAAACTGTTGTTTCATTAAGATGGCGCGCGCAACATGTCACACAGCTCGTGCCACAATTATTTTTTTGAAGGAAATGTTTACACAGTTTCACGTTACGGACCCTCGAATTGGCCTCCAAGTCCTTTCGATTGAACGCCACTTTTTTTCTATAATTTACTGGCATTCGAAAGGTTATCAATACCTTTGACATGTTTATGTTCAAACACAGTACTTAGGAAAGTAGAGAAAGATTTAAGAGGAGATACCGGTGCACATTGGTATATAAGTTTTGGATATTAAATGAAAGGGAAAAACAGAGTTGGGTAAATCATTCCACATTCACGATGTGCCGTTAAAAAAAGAATCTCTATACTTGACAGTACGTCTGAAATTGAGCTCAAATGATGGCTTTTCTAGAAGTGCGAGTATTACGGCTGAATTTTTTTTATGGGGATAATGGTACAAGCTATAGCTTATTCGACAGAACATTGTTCGTTAAAATATCGGAAAAGCAACGAAACGCAAAAATTATTTCGGCGATTAACGAACGATGAAAATGTTTCGGTTATAGTTGTATCGCCTATCATTTTCAAAGTCCTATTTTGAATGCTATCCAAAAGATTTAAACTTGTTTTAGGGCACCTACCTAAATATGTAAATTATATCTAGGTTTTGGACGAATGAAGGCTTTGTAAATTAATGCTATATCAAAAGGGGTAAAAAATTTCATTCGTTCGTCGGTGAAATCCTAAGCACCTATACCAGCATTTGATTAATACGCATTCTCGATAGGAGACCTTGATGCCAAAATCCAGTAAATGGTTTTGAAAAATCAAAGTACAACAGTCTTTTTTTCTGCAAAACCATGCGAAGATTTGCACGACCGTTCAATTAGATAACCATTATATCAGCGGTGGAGCTATTGCTACGGAAGCAATACCTACTGACGGTCATTAAGAAGCTTATAAACGTTCTTCAAGTTATTTTTTAAGCTGGTGATAGATCAGCATTTCCATGTCCTTGAAAAAAGGGACGTAAGTGAATTTGGGTGGTTGTTACAGGGGGGGGGGGGGTAGAATTAGTTTTTTTAGGGACAGGATGGAAAATGCTGTTTTGATCTTCTCGGAAAGAGACCTGTAGATTAGGAAAAATGAAAGGGCTTACGCAGTGGTTTAACCAGCGTTGAAGAAGACCTCTTTCGAAAAAACATAAGGGATACTATACCGGATACTATACCTGATTTTTGTATTTCAAGGTCTTTCAATACTCTTGCAACTTCACGAATGCGAACAAAAATTTGTCCCATAAAATCGTTTGTGCTCTTAAATACCTGTAGAAGGACGCATGACACTCGCTCGTAGAGTCGAATTAACAGCAAACTGTGACACAAGCAAATTGGCTTTATCAATTGAGCTTGCAAAAGGAGTATCATTATGTGAACGAGCGTTAAAACTGAGAATAACGTGACGTGTTACTTACGTTATATACAAATAATCAGAAATTTGTACCTTTAGTAGCATTGTAGTATTTTTTTTAATAATTCCTGATAATGTAAGAAAGTTTGTTGATTTGTCGAATATGATTGACTTTATTTTCTGCGAAGTCACTAGTCTATGATAAACTAAGTAAAAAATGGTTTCTATAGCATAATAAGCAGATATTTCATTATTTAAGAAAAATATTAAAATTTTAAAGCAAATAAGTCAACAATATTTTTTGGAAATTGAAAATAGTCGATTTAAAGCTTATGCGCCTTAAACTGCCCATACAATAGAATGGATCTTATAAAAACGAGCTTAAAGTACTCTTAATTTCTTTTCTATCATAGATATTTAATTTCATGGAAGATGGAAGGAGAATCTTATACATTCGCTTCTAAAATCACAAGCCACACAAGTGGTTATAATATGGTTGGTTAATCGATTTTCCGCAATAATGCAACCCTATACAACGAACGCAACGCACAAAATGAATACAGCTTCCTCTTAAAAAGAAAAACTCTTTCATTGTGTTAATTGTAACTTTTGGAATGCAGCTTCATTCATTTACTAATCATTTTTTAATGCCAATCTCCTCCGAGAACATTGGCATACCTAAACCTTATGTACCTATTCATAATCATATACATATATATAGGACGATAAATGATAAATGACTTCAAGTTCAACTCCTACCAATCTAAACCACAATTGCCACTGCTATAGATGATTAGAGGTATACATATAGATACTTACTGGGGACCGCCAAAAATCAATTAAAACTTCCTCAATTCAACAGCTCCACAGGTATTTCCATTCTCGCACTGTTGCTGGTCAATATGTTAATTTAACGCTTTAATATGTTTCTCCCCGTGCGTCCGCGTCGTCGTCGTAGTCGTCATCATCGGTGTCAGAATCATCCGTCGCGGTGGTGAGTAGAATGAGGTATCGTCGTCGTATGTAGTCTGTAGATCATTAACGATTCTTCGAATCTTTCAACTCGAGTGTCTTGTGATTGGAGAGCGGCAGCGGCAGCAGCTCTCGAAGCGAAGGCCTCCAAAATAATGCAATAATCGATTGGGCAATCAATCAACATCGCTACCATTTAATGGAGGAGGCATCGCAATTATCAATGCTGAACCTAAATGCTTCCTCGCACTGCTGATGCTGGGCTGTGAACTGTGCTGATGATGGACATGGGCTAAGCTAATACGCAGTTGTATAAATTAAAAAAACTAGGTGAATTTCACCAAACTAAAATATTTGAAAAAAAAAAAATAACATAGAAAACATAGCATGTCAAAATTAATAAGAATTGATCTAAAAAGATTAACGATTTATTCAGTTATATAATTATTTATTTTGAAGGCATCGAATTTAACATATTTAATTTGTCGGATAACTTTAAAATTGAACTTTCTTGATTAAACAATATTTGTATACCTATTTTTGAAGAGCATTTTGGTAATTAAAAAAAATTGATGAATGTAGAATGTAGACAACATTGCACATAATAAAATTTAAATGCTTAAAACATTAGTCATGCATTAACGCAAACATAATTCATAGTAAACAATTTTGAATGCAGGAACGCTTTTTTAAAGAAGTGTGTTAATTTGACGTTAATTTAACCTACAACGAAAAAAACTTATAAAACATAGAATCAATAGAAGTAAAATTGTGTCAGCCGGTTAGCGTAGCGACTTGATATATGAAGATCCTTTCGATCTAAAATGTTTTATCAATGATTAAGTGGATGATTAGTAAACTTAATATAATTTTTAAGAAATATCTACTCCTATTTCAATATTTTAGAACTGACAAACTATGAGTTTTAAAGCAATAAAGAATTCAATAACAAATTCTACTTTCCAATAATTACCCTTTTCTTTTTTTAGAAAGTGAGACTCGCTTGTTTAAAATGAACAAAAAAGACCACAGGCAACTAATTAACACAAAGTAAACTATTAAAAGCCATGGTATCCAGTACGCGTTTTCCACACCTCAACATCCACAAAGGAACTTGGAGTTCTCCAGATCAATCTACCGTCAACCAGATTGACCATATTGCGATCGACGCCAGACACGCTTCCAGCATCATGGATGTTCGAACTTTCCGAGGAGCTAACATCGACTCGGACCACTACCTCGTTGTAGCCAAGGTAGCACTTCGGGTTTCCAGACCCAAGGCAAAACAGGGAGATGCTGGGAGAAGATACAACGTCGAACGGCACAATCGCAAGAGATCGCCAAATCCATCTTCGACCGAGTCACAAGTAACCTCTCTCGAAGTTCTCTGCCGCCAACACAATGTATCGAAGACCAGTGTCAACAATGCCAAGATGCAATCAGAGAAGTCGCCTCTGACGTGCTGGGTTTAAAGCAGCCACCAACAAGGAACCCCTGGTTTGATGAGGAATGTCGGCAGGCAAATGCAGCCAAACAACAGGCACGCAAAGCGGCGCTGTATATAAGGACAAGAGCTGCTCATGAGCTCTACGAGCAGAAGAGGCGAGAGGAACACCGACTTCTCAGAAGGAAGAAGAAAGAGCATAAGAAAATGCGGTCGAAGATGTTGAGAAGTTCAAAAGCAAGAATGAAGTTCGAAAGTTTTATGAGCAGGTGAAACGAAATTCACAAGTACATAAACCTAGAACCGAAAGCGAAAGTGGAAACATCATAGTGGAACCGCAGTCAATGCTGAGGATATGGAAGGACCACTTCTGCAGACTGTATAACGACGACGACAAACCAAATTCCGCTGTCAGACAGGATGATCCATTCAACATAGACGACGAAAGCCAACAATCCCGTCCTCCCGACTTAGACGAAGTATAGATTGCCATATCTAAGCTGAAGTCTAACAAAGCCGCTGGAGCGGATGGTTTGAATGCCGAGCTATTTAAAGCAGCTGGAGATGAGTTGGTTAGGAGCATGCACCAACTTATCTGTAAGATATGGTCGAAAGAAAGCATGCCCGATGAATGGAACCTTAGTATTGTTTGCCCGATTCGGAAAAAGGAGACCTATTAAACTGCACCAACTATAGAGAAATCAATCTACTCAACATCGCTTATAAAATGTTCTCTGCCGTAATATATGAACATCTAAGGCCCATCGTCAACAACCTGATAGGTTCTTATCAGTGTGGTTTTATACCAGGAAAGTCTACAGTCGATCAAATATTGACATTACGGCAGATCCTCGAAAAAAAAATCAAAAACAGCAAATCGACACTCACCGCATCTTTTCATCAATTTCAAGGCCGCATATGACAGCATAACAAACTCATCCGTTTGTGCAGGATGACCATGGAGAATTCGCGCTGCTCCATAACGGTTGGAAACAACTTAACAGAACCTTTCCATGTCAAAAAGGCTTTAGACAAGGTGATGAGCTGAATGAATTACTCTTGCTAATCGCTGTTTCTTTGAACTAAGAAAGTGACTGAGTAGTAAAGCCCTCTATTGAGACCCACATCATCCCCGTCCTGCTATACGGTGCAGATTCATGAACTATGACAAAAGCGGATGAAAGCACCTCGGGGCGTTTCGAAAGAAAAGTTCTTCGCGTAATCTACGGTCCCGTATGCATATAGAAGTTGAGTGGAGGGGAAGATGAAACGACGATAAGCTTTGTCTGTCTTTTGTTTGATACATAATTGACAACTTGAGGAAAATATAGAATATAGTACAAACAGAACGAAATTACACAATTCTTATGTTAAAGTAACAATTACTTAAAAATATAATGAAATATAATGATATTCGCAACATTTTATAATTAACTAGCAGCCCCTTGCGGCGTGCTTTATTTTAGATCAAATATGGCAAAAATAAGAAAGGATATAGTGAGCCAACTTTAAGAGATAGACGAGATGCTGCCGCATATGGTGCTTCGTATTATTCTAAGCGTGACGTTATTATAGCCTATAGACATCCTCAACAAATGGGCTACTTAACACTTAAAGAATTCTTTTACATCGGACCAGTAGTTCCGTAATTTAGCGCCTTCAAACAAACAAACAAGCAAACATATAGGTTTACAATATTGATCAAGAACGTTTTTTCAGTCCCGCCAGGTGCATCAAGAAAGAACATTTTACCACTGTTCTGCATCACGTTGTCGATTATAGTGTTGTATGCAAGTCGCTGGTCGTCGGTTAATTTTTGTTCATTTTCTTCAACGAAAATTGAAAGTTGGTTGGCATCATACGTTGTTTCTGAAAGATTATCCCTGTCCTGAAGAAATTGTCTGTCACGTTCTTCAATCCTTGTAGGAGATTCGATATCAAAGTCTGACATCATTTTTCCTGATATTTTTACTTGCGACATATAGGAACTATATGGCAAGTTTTGCATTCGTGCAAAATTTCGAACTCGAGATTTTAATCAAACATGATATTACGATGGTAGAGAAGTCGAAAAAAGTGGGTCCCGCGATTCCGTCCGGTCAATTTTGTCTGTCTGTCCACGCTCCTACAGCCTTAACCATTGGGTCGATTGAGTTCAAACTTGGAAGTTAAGGTTTTGAGCAGATTTGCGTTAGGCGTTTTTTTCATTTTTTTTTAAGATCAAAACTAACAGTGGCCCCTATACAATTTTTTTGGTCAAAAAACGAAAATTCGAATTTTCTCAAAAACAAACCGATAGATTTTTTTTAAATTTCCTCTAAAATTTTATTTTTTAACTTGGCTTCTTTTAATAAGAAAAACATATTTTTGTATTGCTCAGGAAAGGTACCGCTCATAGAACCGTTTTTTTGTTTTTTAATTTTCCCAGCAACTTTTGAACCGATTTCAATATTTTTTTTTTCTGAACGAGCTCTTATATTGCCTTAACAATATTTGATTATCAAAAGTGCAATTTTTTATTGTTTGGATTTTTAAAAAAATATTGAAATTTTTTTTTTCAAAATTCTATATCTCAAAAACGGGTGAACATTTTTTTACGAAATTGAAATATAGAGCGTATATTTACAATCACTAAACAACTGCATACCAAAAATATTTTTAGAAAAAAATTGAAAAATTTTATATATATAAAATTAATTTAAAAAAAAAACCGCTCTAACGATTTTCAAAAAAAAAATTTGAAAAATCAAGGGTTTTTTGATTTATAAAATGGCATTTAAATTTTTGAAGACAAATTTATTTTTCAGGTAAAATTTTGAATCTTAAATTAGTTTTTTTAAAAATTATTTTAACTGTATTAAATGTAACCCCCTCCCAAAAAATTGAAAAATGGAGTTTTTTTCGACAAATCAAATGGCATATATATCTTTGAAGACAAACTTATTTTACAGGTATATTTTTAAATATTATATAGATACTTTTTTAAACAGACTCTTTGCATACAGGAGCAAGTTTGTGTGACCCAGTCGTGCATTTTATTAGAAGTTGCTCCTCAACCAATATTAATACCTTATTCAAAATTTGTGGCGTGATTGCTTATTCCCGGTTGTTCAAATTGTGCCTGTGTTGTTGCAATATGTCAGAGCTGCTTCTGTTAAAGTATGGTCCCAATGTTTTTCGAGTGCCTGGCAGGCTCTTTGAAAAGTAGGATACTCAACGCTATTAACGATTTTTAAATTTTTGAATGATGTTGGCCTTCGAACGTGATGCAAAAGCATACGCAAGTAATAACATTCTGCACTGCTTGGGTGAACGGTGGATACTGAGCAACTGCTTCTCCTTGCTTCCTTCTACTAAATTTATTGTTGCTAAATGTATAGTAAGTTGGGACTTCAATGTATAATAAAATAATGTTTTAGCAAAATCGTCTCGAGTGCAGAGTTCAAAAAACGCCATAAGGGTAGTAATTGTTACATTTTCGATTCTCTCATGAGCATTTTGTTCATTGTAATAAACACACTGACCATTTTCTAAGTGTACAGATAGTTGAAAAACTGACGGAAAACGTTCGTGGATAAAACAACCAAAATAAGCGCCAGCCTCGGATGAACTAATATATCTGCCATTTTGGAGATGGATATGGGGCGCAGGGCCCATGAATCATATTTTTTCGAACGATATCGTATAAAATAGGATCTTGTTGTTGATCAGGTAACTCAGCAGAAATAAACGTATCAATATCGTTGGGCCGTATTTTATCTTGGAGCCAAACTAAAAGATGAACATGAGGGAAGCCTCTTTTTTTCCACTCGATTGTATACATATAGCACCTTGTTTCACCAAATATTTTATCTTTGGTTATTAAATCAATCAGTTTTTTACTTTTAAATTAAAAACTCGTGAAATAATATCATGTCGATTTGTCGCTTGTTGATTTAAAAATAAAGATGATTTAATTTCTGGCCATTGCAAGTCATTGTGATAAACAGATCAGATCAGTCCAAAATTTCTTACATATGTAAACTTTAGCATTTTGTTTACGTTCCTGCATATATCGAGGGCCACCAGTGAATGAAGCTGGTAAAATAACCCTTTTTCCCATTTCTGTAGGATCAGCGTCAGCTTGAATTGCATCGTGAAGAATATTGTAATTTTTGGCTCGTAATCTAGTTTGACTTGCTCTTAAAAACTGAAGCCGCTCAGATTCAATTTAAGCGTAGATACATATCGACAATATACTGACTGAATAATTTCCCGCAACGAAGTAAAATATTATTTGAATTTTCTCTGACTTGAAGCCTGTAAGAGTAAAAATCCATTGCTGACACAGTTTTTTTTTTGAGAAACTCTTGTTATTAAATGAACTTGTGGTACGTTAATTGAATAAACGTCTGCACTATAACTAAATATTAAAGGTTACTGCAATGCATCGTAAGACCCGTGTATTTCACTTACACGTTTTAGAGTGTTATCTCGTGCTCGAAAAACGATATTCCTTTTTGTAAATTCTTGTCCAACAATTGATACGGCTACATCATCAACTTGAGGTGCATTATAACGACCTCTGTATTCTGTCTGTGGCGCACGGTCAGCTCTGATAATGACTTGAAAATTTTCTATATTTAATGGCATTGCTTCAAAAGCATTGCTTCTTGAAGCTGCGCACGTAAGGATTGTGACAATTCAACAATTATTGCAAGTTGTATAATAATTCTCTGTAAGTATTTGGGGATTATCGACATTCGTCGTTGTATACTTTGCTCACCGAATCACCCATGAAATATATTTTCAAAAATTTCGGTTCGTCAGGGTTGTTTGGTAAAAGAGATCCAGCTAACCTTGAACTTTAAATGTCATTTGGAAAACAGAATTGTAAACACGAATCATATCAAGAAAATGTTTAGAATCTCAATGAGAATGATTCCAAACACTTTTTAACGGTTCCGGTGGATCGGCAATTTCTGCCAGTAAAACTTTTCCTCCTGAACAGCAGAGACTTGGTGGTTCTTTAGGCTCAATGATATTTGGATTTTATATGTATAGATAACAAATTATTGACTAACATAATCGGACTTTATTTATGCCCAAAACCTGCTCTGTGATATCCTCTTTCATTTAAAAAAAACTGCATGGCAATTAGATAAGAAGTTTCAAAGCCAAACCGTAACAAAGATTTACTCTTTTGCTTGATTTCAGTTTTATATATATAGAAGATTACAATCAAAAATATATCTGTGTCTCGAATGGCAAATTTTAGTACGATATTAAATTGTATTAGATTAAAAATAAACAATCAATCAATTTTATAATGTATGCTATTTTCTCTGCCTCAAAAGTGATAAGACTAAGTTTCCCTGTTTGACTTGAGAAATTCACCTTTTAATCACTTGGGACAATGGTACGTCACCAGAGGACAAAAGTCCTCCACCTTCCCTCCGATCCTGCTGCTATAGCCTTGATCCATCCTAAAACGATCATCAAACAACTGCAGTACCTGTATCCCTCCCTACAGCCTACACAACACATAGAAGAGCAAAAGCCAAACTCCAACCGAATCAAGAAAGCATACCTGGATTAGGCATCTTTTGTGGCCTTTGTGGTATGGCTTTATATAAGAGTACTATACAGATCTTGTGATGTGGTGCGTTGTCTTTTCGGTCGGTTCGGTGCCCATCAAAGGGTTGAGCAATCGATTTTATCTGATGCTCAGATGACGCTGCAGCAGCTACTGTCTGTCCATGGTGAGTTCATCATCTTTCATGTGTCATTTTGTCGGTGATCCTGCTGGCGCAGATAAAGCGCCCGGCAGAGTTTGATAGTTATACGCTATGCACCGCGAAGGTCTGTGTAGCTATGCAGTTCTGCAGTTGTCATAGAAGTGCACTCGAGAGAGTAATGGATCGTGCGTCGCATCGCATCGCGTTGCTCTACAACGAGGTAGGTCAGCGTTTTTTGTTTTGAGCAATGCGCTGCGCAGTGTGCGATCGACGCGCGTCTTACTGCTGCACTGCGATGCGGTGCGAATTAATGATGCAACGCCTCTGTCGGCCATAATTGGAACGAAGTAATTGAATGACATTTGTCATAGTTTTTGCTGTTGTTGCCGAGCGCTCAGTGTGCTGCGCTGGTTCCTCTTTTGTTTTTTGTTTTGAGTATATTTTGGTGGCGAATTAATTGCACCCGCTCCACAGACAGCTATTAAGTAGCCGGATCGGCCCATTCCAGCCCCCCAGAGGCGGATTGTTTAATAAATTAAGAGTCTGTGCGCCATTTGTTGAAAATATATACGAGTATTTATATATTTTGTTGGCCCAACGAAGAGCGCCGACCACGACGCCTTTGGTAAAGTGATTTTTTCAACGCTTCGTTAGTGGAAGGATTTATGGAGCACCCATTAAGATGGCAAGCACCTGTGGGCTGGCCAGCATCCTAAATGGGTTTTTAACGCAATTTTAATTGTAGTGTGTTAGCATTTCAACAGAATCGCCGAATTGTTCATAATTTAATAAATATAGTAGGTATCAACCTGTGTATAGTGTGTATATATTATACCGCTTGATCTTTTGATGCCGAGAGAGTTACATAGATTTGCAGATGGAATTTAATTAAAGAAATGGCGCTCCTCTGCCTACCCACGATGAGTTGAGTATGCCTATATGCTGCACACACGCAGTGTTGAAAAGAAAATCTGAATATAATACGATCATGCATATTATAGCCCTTAGCGTTTTGGGAACTTAATATAGGACGTTAAATATATTAAAGACAACAAGATCATGGTATTAGGATGTTTATATGCAGTAAGCGAGCAGTTTAACGCCAAGAAATGTTTAATGGTTTTCAACAGGTAAATGCGATATGAGATGAGAAGGGATAATTGAAGTTCTTTCTTTGTATTCAATTTTTTTAAATTTTAATTTATAAGACTGATGAAGAAAGGTTTTTTAGAAGTCATTTGGAACTATTAAAAAAAATAATAAGAACATATATTTTAAGGGAAGATTGTGGATATAAATACGTTTGAAGATACTTTGTTGTTTACAAAAATTGCTAAGCTTTTAATAAAAGAGTTAAAGTATTGAATAATTTATTGAGTAAACGCCAAATTGCTATACTGTCAAAACATTAGAATTTATCATCACGAAGCTTTATTGATTTGCTTGAAGTTATTTATTAAAACAGATCCTGCCTAAAAAATTGAAAATTGGAAAAGCATTCTCCAGTCTTGGGAAAGTTTTAATTTAAGTACAATTATTGTGATTTAGAATTTGGTTCACTTACAGAGTTGTAGACTCAACATTTATTGAGCTATTCATTCATGAAACACAAACTCAGTTTTTTCAGAAGAACCAAGATGACTTTACAATCTGATAGAACAGTTGAAGTCCTTAAGATGGGTTGAGGATGTCTCGAGGATAACTGTGTGCCGTAGCTTTTGGGTTACTAGTACCAATTATTTTAAAGTTTTAAAGAACCATGAAGTGACTGTGATTACTCGTTATAACCACGTAATTTTGTGTAAGGGACCTATTAAAGCTATAATTGGTTTTCATCATTGAAACTAATCATTGGATTTTTTTTTGGCAGGTCGTTTATGGCGATCGTTAAAAATGTACATATGTCATTAAACAAAATTTAAAGATTGAAATCCACGGAAAAATTTTTACTGACAGAAATCTTTCATTGGAATTGCTTCAAGTTGGAACACAAATTAGTGTAACTATTCGTTTCACTTTTGGACATAAAAGTATCAGCTGTTCAAAAAAATGAATTCCCGTCCCGAAAATAGAAAAAAAATTTTTTTAGCAAAAAATAAATATACGCAACTAAATTTTTTTTTTCAAAAAAAATTCTCTGTGTGATTTCTAATTCTAATAAAAGGGAAACATCGTTAAATATCCACTCAAAAAATGTTCCGGATTGATTGTTCTCAGAATACTTAAGTAGAAATTCATTTTTTAACTGGTTTTTATTTGTTTTTCTAGGGTTTACTTTTTTGTAAAAAAAGTTCACAATTTGATGTTTATAAAAATTAACTCAAAGTTTAAAACAATTTTTGTATTCCTGTTTTTTCCCCGAGATATTTTAATCAGTAAAAAAACTGCAGCTTCATTTTTTTTAAATTGTAGCTGATGACAAAAATGTTGCTCTTTGATATATATTTTTTGATTTATAAACAAATGTGAGTAAATTTTTGTACAAGTTAGTATTAATTTACAAATAATAATTTGGTATCATGTCTCTATTGATAATTGATAATAATTGAAGCCACTTCCACTACCAAACATTTTTGCATCTTTTGAAGTTATAGTCTTTGTTGGTTTTTGAGATATGGCCAATAACAAAAAGGGGTCCTTACTCACGGACCTAAGTCTAAGTAGTTGATAAACAAAATCTATAAAAGCAGCGCCAACATTTCAACATTTTACAAAACTAAACTTTCATTTGAAGGAAGGAATTCTACAATCATACAATCAATATAACGATTCCTAAAGCTACCATTGCATGGTCAACGCGTTGACTATCTGACGTCACCAAAAAAATGTTCACTGTCAACGCAAACGCACAGTCAACGATCTCAGTGTAAATACATCAAACTTTGACCACCACACGAATAAAATTCTCATAATTGTACCAAAATGCGTTAAAGCGAGGAAAATTAAATTTGTAACTTTTGACACGTGCATCAACTTAACTTTGATTCCAGGCGTAAAAACAACTTGCCTTTGAATCAAACTTAAATTCAAATAAATGCTTCAAAAAAGATATCGTCCATTTTTGACAAATCTGACCTTATTCTCAGCACTACTTATACTTGTACCATTCCTTAATAGCATTTTGATAAAATACGTCTTAAAAATAAATTGGAGGGCTTTGGAGCTTCTAGAATTATTTGTTTAGACCTTCCTGTTCTATTTATTATTAACTATTTTTTATAGCAACAATGATGAAATAAATTAAGAGATGACTGTTTCTTAAATGGTAAAATTTGAAAAAATAAAAATAATTTGTTTGTAAAAATAGGTAAAGATCGAATTTGCTTTCAAAACGCTTTACATTCAAGTCTCTTCTCTTTCTCGGTTTAATCACAATTTACACCTTCCCAAGTCTATTGAACTTTGTATAGGTACATTCTGAAACAATTTATGTTTGTTAAAAGGCACTAATTTCAAAGGTGACACTAAATTTAATGTCAATTTAAAAGCCTCTATGTAAGGTTTATATTGATGGCAAGAAAAACGGTATGTCATGGCTGATTTCTTAAAGCTATTTTCTTATACGGAAAAAGACGACTTTTGCGAGAACCGAAACCACCACGCAAATTGTTGCAAGCATCGATTCTTTTGAGGTCATTTTCGACCACTTTTTGACACATATTGTTCGGTATCTCAACCATAACTTAACGAATGTTGGTTTTTAAGTATGCTCAAGCGATAAAGTCCAGCGGTGTCAAATCACATGATTTTGGTGGCAAGTTGATATCGCAACGACGCACGAGAAATTACGCGGCCAGCAAATGTCTCATGGAATAAAGCCATATTCGCTCGAGTTGTGTGGCATGTGGCACTGTCTTGTTGAAACCACATATTCTCCAAGTCGTATTCTTCAATAGCAGGAACAAAAAAGTCAGTTATCATATGACCATGACGCCTCCGAATTGACGGTGACAGTCGTTCCATCGTCGTTTTCGAAGAAGTTAGGTCCAATCACATCTCCGGACCAAAGAGCGCACCAAACAGTGACTTTTTGTGGATATATTGGCCTTTCTTCAATAACTTGAGGATTCTCAGAACCCCAAATACTAAAATTTTGTTTATTACCATACCCACCGAGTAAGAAATGTGCTTCGTCGCTGAAGAAAATTTTGTTTAAAAAATCGCCGTCCACCGCCTGTTGTCAAGTACCCATTCGACGTATCTACGACGCACGTTGTGAATGGTCAGTTGGCTTCAGTTGTTATGTGAGTTGGACTTTATGTGGATGTAGGTGTATGCAAAATACGCCATAATGTGCCGTAAGGCAGTCCTAATTGCTGAGAACGACGAAAAATCGACACATTCTTCAGCAACACTTCACTTACAGCAGCGATATTTTCAGTGGTACGAGCGAAACGATAATGCACAGGCCTTACAATGTCTGTAACCAATCCAGTCTCTTCAAATTTCTTCACAATTTTGCCAATTGCTTGCGTAGTTGAATGATTAGGTATATTATAAACCATAATATTTTCTTATAGCACGATATTTGGATGTGGTAGAATCACCATTTTTGTAGTAGGTTTTAACAATTTTGAGGAGTTGTGCGATAGTTAAGCAATCCATTTTCGTAAATGTCAGTCTTACAAACGAAAAAAATCGGTTTAACAACTTAGTTTGAAAGATGTCGAATTTCAGCCCTATACTTTTGAAACTGCAAAATGGATAACCCTTTATTTTCTCATCAAATTTATTTTTACAGAATTTATTTTTTTAGGTGAAAATTTAAACAAAATTTACATCCAGCTTGTTCTCTTGGTCGATTGTTATTAAATTATTCTGTGTTCTGTCATACTTGTTATCTCTTTTTGTTTAACCATATTTAAGTTTTGCTTTTTAAATTGCTTTTGTTTGTCTAATTGTATCTTTTATAATGTTTTATTTAAATTCATGAATATATTTCATTATTTTATATCTTATAGTTTGTCTTATGTTAGTTATGGTTTTGATCTTAGGGTTTCTCTTCTAAAAAAAAGAGCTTTGGTATTGTCGGATATTTTCTCTTTGGAAGTCTTTGTGTTCATTATTGACATTTTTGCTTCAGTCTTTTTAATATTTTTTAGATCGTCATATTTATTTTGAAGGTCATTATTCTTGTTTGACAGTTCTAAAAGCTGATTCATCTTTGTCATTAAATTTTTGTTATAGATAATTATTTTTTCATCTGGAACTATTATATGAAATTTATTTTGTGAGTTTACATTCTTAATTAGGAATGAGCAATATCCTTTGTCATTCATATGGAGTTATTATCTTATGTTAAGATTATTTGTCTATTCAAAATCTTCGAGCATATTGGCTTTTGGTAAATATTGTATGTTCATTTTTTAAAATGGATCCTTTTTATCATTCTTAACTCCAATTTTTATTGTTAAATCTGTTCCTCTAAAAGCTACACGATGTTTTCGTTGCTCTATATATTTATCAAAATTAATGTTATCCAAAATTATTTTTAGTGAATGGTAGCTTAAAATTGTGGTGCCGTATTGTGAATAAATAATTAAATTCTCACAATGAACAAAATAAATAAATTTTGAATATCCAACAAAAAAAAATAATAACCGTGAAAATAATTCTAAGCTGACTCATAAAGATTTTCTAAAAAAGAACAATTCAATAATTGTTT
Source organism: Eupeodes luniger (assembly GCA_951509635.1). NCBI lineage: Eukaryota > Metazoa > Arthropoda > Insecta > Diptera > Syrphidae > Eupeodes > Eupeodes luniger. The sequence continues at coordinate 115,108,921 of OX608074.1, forward strand.
ATAAATTACAACCAAAAAGAAATCTAATCCGCATCTTATGACTATTAACAGTTGCACGTTGCACGATTCCAACCTAAACACATATTTTGTATCCAATTGAATTTTCATTTAATTTCCAATCGAATCCCAGCAATTTTGAGTAATCGTTCAATCGTTTGCGAATTTAACTCGAACTCGAACTCGAACGGGCTGGGCTATTCTCAATTATTATATTCTCATAAATGTAGGTAGGATACCTTTCAATGCGATTTATAAAATACGATATGGATAGACTATACCAATCAACAAAGGTTAGAGATCCCCCCGATGCATGGTATGCCTACATATATAGATGCCCATTTTCAGCTCGTACCCACTTCAAGCCCTCTCTTAATCATCATCAAGTTGCAAAATTGTCGGAACACATTCCCAGGCCTAAAAACAACTTTGAGCGATCATTCAATCCTATATAACCGAGACAAAAACAAAAAGATACAAAACAAAAAAACAAACGTCAAGTCAACCAATGACCACAAAATGACATCAAATTGATGGCATCGATAGCACTTAATTCATCATTTCCAGAGTTTTTCCTATCCACAATATATAATATTCGAGATCCCGCGCACTAGCCAAAGCCATCAGGCATCTCAGCTCTCAGCTCTCAGCATCTCACAAAGGTTTATGGCTATCGGTATCCGAGTTCCCAATCCAGCCAAACCAAACCAATATAATTGGCATGAACCAGCAATGTAATTTCAGTCCAAGCGAAGGACCTTTGTTCATATTAAATTCCACTTTGGTGCAATTTATTATGAGAGCCAAGTTAAAACCAAAAATAAAAATAAAATTAACTTCAAGTCGAAATATGATGATGATGATGATGACGACGAAGTCAACGAAGTTATGACAATACACGTTGACATGGTGGCGGCGGCGGCGGCGGAAACGTTCAGAATTCACGTCCAACCGATAAAAACTCTCAAATAACTATAATTCGTAAATATCCGACATTTTGCGATGAGATATAACTTTGCGTTTTTGTTTTTGTGCAAAGTGCACAATTATTTCACGAGATATTCGTCGTTGTTGTGTTGTTCGAGACCGGGGTGGTGGAACGTGGAAGGGCTTCGGAATCGGACGTGGCTATTGAGGAATAAAAATGGCCGCTGATTGTCCAGAGTCCAGATCAAAAATTAAAATGATCGAGTCTTTGAATAAATTACAGGGAACTGGACGTATTATTGGAGGAAAAAAGACAAGCATACATCATTCGTATAGGCTCGTATTTGTACCTAATGTATATAAGCTTAGCGATGCAGCACCTACTGGGGGTGTGTAACTTTACAGTGTGGTTTGAAAGCATGTTTTCTTTTAAAATTTATTTTAATATCTCAAGTTTAAGACTCATTTCGGGTCTCTTAAAGAATTGTTCGCAGTTTAAAGTAGTTCAGAAGTTGGGGATCGAAAAGTTGAAGCTTATGATTGAATGTCCTTTATATATTACATTGAACTTAGCTCAAACAATAAAGCGAAAAACTGAAGTGACTTATCCTGTTTTTTTTTTGTGATATGTATACTTTCCTTTTGGACTCGACTGTATTAAATGAGTGCAATTACTGGAAGCGGTGCCGCAAGGCTGGACTTAAGCTGCGCTTATATGCAGCTAAAGCAGCAATTACCAATGCGAAATGGCAAAATGCTGTTGGCGGCCATTTGCTGTCAGATCAAGATTCAACAAAAATAAAAAAAATATAAAAATACAAATCGTGCAACTGCAACGCTGGGACATTATAGATACCTATGTATGGGATATCAGATCAAAAGCCATCAGCTATATAGCAGATATCCAGGTGGTTGTTAGCCAAAGAGGAATCAATTGTGGATCAAATTGAACATTTTGATTTGCGGTTGGTCGAATATATCCTGGGATACTAAAAGATGTATGTATATAGATACACAGGAGTATGCATGTATGTAATATTTAATAATTATTATTTATATTTTTTTTTAAAGCTGATTTAAAATTATAAACTTCAAGCCAACCCACAGTCATTTTGGTTGAAAGAAAGATACTTTATTTCTTAAAGAAAATATGAAACTAAATCGTTTTGAAATATAGAAGAAATATTATTTTTGTTGCTTCTATCAGAGTCGTGAGAGAAAGCTGAAATTAGGCGAGATTTAAGCTTGTGTTTAAGTTGGGCGCCATTTTGAAATTTTGTTTAGTCAAAACCAACGTGTGGAAGATTCATGTAATTTTCTTCTGTGACTAATCTTTATCTTTGACTACGTAATAAATCAGTAACATTTTTGCTTCATCTCCTGCATGTTTTATAACAATTTTTCTTCCTCTACACCACAAACATTAAGGGCTTGGGGTATTTTCAAATTAGGGAAAATAACAACTTGTAAAACTTGAAACAACTTCATCTAGCCTATTTTTATAATTCGGTGCATGGAATATTTGAAGGAAAACATTTCAGAAAATGTTGGGTCTTTATCGACGAAAAAATCCAGAATTTTATATACAGAGCTTTCTGGCGTTGTTTTTAAAGAAAATGTAGCGTTATTTTTTCTGGTATAATTTTCGGAAGCAATATCAAACGCAGTTTTGAGATGTGTGAATCATTTTTTAAATTATCGCTGTTTAGTAGATTCTATATTAACATAATCAATGTTTAAACTGTCGTAAATCATTCATCAATTACAATCATTTGAAATTTAAGTACAAAAGAAAAAGTACGTATACGCCAAGGTGACCATTTAATAAAAACTGCGATTGACTTTACGTCAGCATGTTGAACATTTCAGAGAATTGATTTTAGCCGGATTAATCACCCGGCAAAAAACCTGTAAATGATGTCTCCCGTCGAAAATGATTTTGTGCACATAAGAGACCTCTTGGTAGGATTGATCTTGACATATGGTTTGATTATGTGTTTGCGGGAATGTAAAGAACAATATAGTGTCATTAAACTTGTTTTATAAAAGCTGAAAGAATTTTATCGCGAAACACCACTGATTAATGAACAATGGACTTATTTTTATCGTATTTTCTTCGGATTTGTATTAAAAAAAAAGAGGCTGCGATGCGATCCACACTGATAACTTCACATCCCGTCTGTCGATTTGTCTTTCTTTAAAGGTGTGTAGGTTTTCGTGTTTTGTTAAAAAAGGTGTCAGTTGAATTATTCTAAAAAAATTTAAAAATTATGAACAATATTTGCATATGATAAACACGAGATTTTTAGTCGAAATTTTTACCAATTTTTAATTAAATTAAGTTTAAATTTAATTAAATTAAATTAAATTAATTTGAAGTCAAATTCTTCTTTTTTTCACGAGATATCGAAAACCGAACATCAATTTTTACTAAATATGCGTACTATTTTTTGTAGATTTTATTTTTTTTATGAAAAAACGGACTGTTGGATTTTTATCATAAATTTACTGAATGTCGAAAACAATATTTTCTATGAGATAAAATAAGTTTGAAGCCAATATTTTTAAATTTTGAAAAGATATTTGAGTCGAAAATCAATGTTTATCAACTTTTAGTAATGCTTTTTTTAAGGTTTTTATTTTTTGTTAAAAAACTGTCAATTCGGTTTTTCTCACATTTTTACCGAATATTGAAAACAATATTTCTTATAAGATACAATTAGTTGGAAGCCATAATCTCAAATTTTTGAAAAGATATTTAAGTCAAAAATCAATTTTTACCAACTTTCATTAATTTTTTTTAAGGTTTTTTATTTTTTGTAAAAAAAACTGTCAGTTCGATTTTGCTCAAAATATTACCAGATGTCAAAAACCTTATTTCTCATTGTAAAAAATGATTTTGGTTTGTAAAATATTCAAAATGACAACTATTTTTTTCAGTTTTTTTGATTTATAAAAAAAAAACGTTAGTTGGATTTTTTTTTCTAAAATGTATTTGTTTGGTATCACGTTACACTTACAATAAAATAAAATTTAATTCAAGTTAAGTTCAACCAAAATTTTTACCTTTTTTTTTAAATTGCTATGGTAAAAAACCACAAATTCAATTTTTTTGAGAGTCCTTTCTGCATCCTTCTACATTATTATCTGTATAACAAAATTTATTTAAACTCGATATCTCTACTGGTTCTTGAGCTATGGGCGACCAACAAAATTTCGCGAACTTACGAACGTACGACGGTACGTATACACGCACGCAAAGACATCTCTCTAAAAGGCTCCCTGAAATTACGCCATAGGAAATTACGCCAAAAACTGTTTTGGAAAAAAAGCCCAAAAAATTTTGGCTTAAACAAATAGGAAAAAGCGCCCAAAAACAAAAAGGAAAATACGCCAAAAAGTGTGGAAACTACGCCAAACTTTTGGAAAAAGAGCCAAAATACTAAAATGGAAAAAACGCCAAAAAAATAAGAACTTTTTGGTGTAATTTCCAAATTAGTTTTGGAAATTAAGCCTTAAAAGAATAAACAGAGCTTTTTCTGGCTTAATTTCCAAAATTAATTTGTTGATATTGGCGCCTGCCTGGCGACTTTACATACCCTACGCGGAGCAACGGAGTTGCGTGAGCGGGTGTGACCCCGAAAAAGGGAGTTAAAATCCTGAGAACCCGCGAAGCGGGCCACCCACAGGTGCTTTTATTCAAAAAAGCTGTTGATATTGGCGCCTGCCTGGCGACTTTACATACCCTAAGCGGAGCAACGGAGTTGCGTGAGCGGGTGTGAACCCCGAAAAGTGGAGTTTAAATCCTGAGATCCCGCGAAGCAGGCCACCCACAGGTGCTTTTATTGAAAGAAGTTGTTGATATAGGCGCCTGCCTGACAACTTTACTTTTTTGTTTTTGATTTTGTTTTTGATTTGGAAGAACGAACGGTTAATTTTCTGGCTTTTTTTCCTTATTCGATTAGGAAAAAAAGCCAAAAAGTTAGTTTTGTGGCGTTTTTTCCTTTAATATTTGGAAAAAAGCCAAAAAGTTTATTTTTTGGCGTTTTTTCCTTTTTTGTTTGGAAAAAAAGTCCAAAAGCAAATTTTTGGCGTTTTTTCCAAACAAAATTTTTTTGGCCTTTTTTCATTATTCTAAAAGGAAAAAACGCCAAGAAATTTTTGGAAAAAATAGCCAAAAAATCCGGAATTAACACCAAACTCTTTGGATTCTTTTTCCTAGGAAAAAAAGCCAAAAAATTGTATGGAGAATTTTTGGCGTTTTTTCCATTTTATTTTTTTGGCGTAATTTCCTATGGCGTAATTTCAGGGAGCCCTCTAAAAATCTTTTATTTCGACTCTAGGAACCTTTAAACGTCGATAAATGTAAAAAATTTTAATTTGACAAATCGGACCGATTATAATAACTTTCTATGGCAAGTTAACAATTGGTCAAACAATGAAGGTTTGCATGAATTTGAAGTAATGCACTGCTTAAAATACCTATAGCAGGCGATAGCAATATAGAAGAAGAAATACACAAGCGTCGCCGAACAGAGCCTACTTCAGTCGGTCAAAGTTTTTAAATCCAGAAACTTTATCATAACTTTTAAGCTGCTGCTGCACAGGACGATGGTTATGCCAATACATAAATATGGAGTCTAGACCGGGGTGCTTATAGTAAATGGCACTCCGACTTCTATGGTCCGTTCGAGAGAAAGGTTTTTGCGTAGAATTGTTGGCACTTATGTACGAGGAAGGACGATTCCGGAGACGCTACAATAAAGAACTATACGCAATCTAACTCGAAGATGATATTGTGTGATGTGTCAAAAATAAAGCTCGGTAGACTCCGGTGGGCTGGGAACTTAGCTCGCATGAGCGAAAGGAACCAGCTCGGAAAGTCCTTTGTATTACATTTTATGGTAGGCGATAGCGTGGCAGACCATGCTTACGCTGGAGAGATGGTGTAGACAAGGATGCCCTTAGGCTTGTCGTGCGCAATTCGATGGCGTTGACTCGCGATCGGAATAAATGGAGAGACTTGTTATGTGAGGCCAGGACCGGATCAAGGTTCTATAGTCGATGATGATGATGATGATTGACGGCTTCTTATTTATAATAAAGGCCATTCACATCACCACCTTCCAATCTTTTCCACAAACATTACTAACCAGAACTCGGTAGTACTATCTATTCACTGTAACAGTCACACCAGCTTATTTACGTATATAAATAAGGTCCATTCACGCGGCCATCGTCAGCCAAAAAACCGTACCAAACATTCACAAGTTGAGGATGTAGAAGTACTTTTTAGTGGCATGATGGTTAGTGTGCTGGGCTGTCATCCCAGAGGTCTTGGGTTCGATCCCTGCCTATGACATCTAAACTTTTTTCTACGGGTACTGCCTCTTGCGAGGAATTGACAAATTCTCCAAGAGTAATACTTGTCATGAAAAGTGCTTTCTCAAAATAGCCATTCGGATTCGGCTTAAAACTGTAGGTCCCCTCCATCCCTGACAACAGTACTCACACATAGGAATGGTTGAGAGTTGTAAGTCACTAGGCCCTGGTTATCTTGATGAACTGTTGCGCCACCCAATTTATTTATTTTTAACTTCCCAAGTTATTGTAATGGGTCCGATTTTTCGAATTGAAAATTTTGACATTTCTCTACGTTTCAAGGTCCCTAGAGTTGTGCGTGTGTCCGTACGTTCGCGACGTTTTTTTCGTCGTCCATACCTCAAGAACCAGAAGAGATATTGACTTCAAATAAATTTTGTTATACAGATAATAGGGCAGAAAGATACAGAAAGAGCTCTCAAGAAAATTACGTTTGTGGTTTTTTTCCATAGCAGTTTAAAAAAAGGTGAACATTTTGGTTAACCCTAAATATCTCACGAACCAATAACGCTTGAGACTTGAATAAAATTTTATATTATATGTATATTGTAACGTGATACTCAATAAGTATATTTTTGGAAAAAAATCCAATTAACGGTTTTTTTTATAAATCAAAAAAAACTGACAAAAAAAAATTGTCACCTCAAAAATTTTACGAATAAAAAATGATGTTATCTCTAAAACAATTTAGTGCAACAAAAAATGAAGTTTTCAACATCTGGTATAATTTTGAGAAAAACCTAATTGTTTTTTTTTTTTTGTTACAAAAAATAAAAACCTAAACAAAAATTAATAAAAGTTGGTAAAAATTGATTTTCGACTCAAATATCTTTTCAAAAATTTGAGATAATATCTTCTAACTAATTTTAACTTATAAGAAATATTGTTTTCAACATTAGGACAAATTTTGAGAAAAATCGAATTGAAAGTTTTTTTACAAAAAATAAAACCTAAAAAAAGACAATACTAAAACTTGGTAAAAATTACTTTCGACTCAAATAGCTTTTCAAAAATTACAAAAATTTGGCTTCAAACTTATTTTATTTCACAGAAAATATTGTTTTCGATATTCAGTAATTTTTTTATAAAAATCTACAAAAAATAGTACGCAAATTTGGTAAAAATTGATACATATAGACAAACTTTTAAGCAAGACAAATAGATGGACGGGATTTGAAGTTATCAGTGTGGGTCGCATCCCAGCCTCTTTTTTCATGAATTGTTTCTGACTTTATAAAAGTCCAGGTTTTTTCCACGTTACTTTACTGGTGTTTTTCAGGCTAAAAATGTCGGCTTCAATTACTTCAACTTTAAGTATACATACATTTCTAAGCAATAACAATTAAATCAGTCTAACAACAGCATCACTTAGCCCCGAGTGATTTTCATCATCTACTCTTTTAAAAATGTCTGTTTTTCAAAGGTGTATATCATTACTCGTAATTTTTTAACACAAACATTCATTTTGTGAATAACTTAATTTAAACACAATTCAATACCCAAACCAAATACGTTTTAGAAATACTATGCAAACGTTTTCTATTCATGACTTTAGGACTGTTCCTACCTAAATAAATGACGAGAGAGAGCATAAAATGTATAAGAACACAAACAAAATCCATTTCATGTCCAACATTTGGACGGGATTTCCGAAATGTAATCGTTTGCCTAAATTCACCCATTCGAACGGAAACCGGAACTTGTAAATTTTATTGCTGAGCACCGTTTTTTTTTTCATTGTACATTATTATGTCGTCTATCCTTAGTTTTTTACATTCTATATGTACTCCCTATACACACACAACATACATACAACAAAATGGAAATATCAAAATGTGGATAAATACCCTGATATGGTGTGCACCCATAAAAGGATATAATATCCCGAGCATTTAAAAAGAAGCATGGCCAACGTTCGAGTCGAGTCGAGAATGTTTTACTCGCATTGTCCTGTTTGTGTTTGAATTCATGGAAAAAGCTTTTCTTCCGATCCACAAATTTTGAAAAAGAGTTGCGTTACGACTGCGATTTCTTCAGTACCCGTATACAAACACACCATACACACAAATACACAAAGAAAGGAGTACTATTTCTTTCCGATTTGTTTTTCTTTTTCTTTTTTATTATTATGATTTTCTATGTTGAATTTTTATTTATTTTGCTTGTTGGTTTTTTTTTAGGAATTGTCCGAAACAAATCGCTTGTGCACTTCTTTATAACCATAGCTAAAAAGGGCAGATAAACAAGAACGACAAATGTGCAAACATTAAATGGTCCTAAAGGATGAATAGCTTCCGGTTCATCCCTTTCATTGGCAACAAATCGAATGGCTTTGTGTGTCTAAATGGGATATTTATGCGCGTCGCGTGTCTGTGTGTGTCCGTGATGAATTCCTTACATATCTCACTATATACATTTTTCTGCTTTTAACGGCACTGTAAAAAGAAAATATGTAAGGTTTTTCCTTTCTCTAAATGAAATAAGAAGGAAACTGACAAACAAAAAATAACACAATCAAAGGAACATTGGTTGTTGCCATTTTTATCGCAGTTCCTGTTCCGTTAATTTAGTTAGTTGTTTTCAATTTGCAGGACATCTAAGGATTTTCTCTTCTGGTTTCTTCTTTTTTTTAGAGCAATAGTTTTCAACTAAGCTATTTCTCGTCATGGGTGCATTTTTTTGTAAGTCTTTTGTTCAATATTTAAATGGAATAATGGAAAGAAACTTTTGTCAATAAATGCATTTTGTCAGCTTTGAATTTTTCTTCATCAAACAATAAAAATCTATTGACTGAAAAAATAAACTTTGGAAGGGATTTTTTGTTTCCAAATGATTCGGAAATACCACTTTAAGTAGTTTTGAAAGAAAGCTTATAGGGATGTTATTCTTATAAGGATAATGTTGCAGAAAGAAGTATGTTATAAAGTCAAATTTTGTTTCACTGTAGAGCATACAGATTAACATTCAGTTTGTTCAAAATATAAAATATTTGTAGTTTGTACTTCAAATTTTTTAATCTATGATCACCAGATAATCATTTCAATATTTTTGCTAAAATATGCACGTTACAAAAATTTAAAAAACTACCCTTAAATTTGCTTTTGTCATCATCGACAAAAAGAAAACCATTTTAAAATATTTACATTATTATAATTTTTGAATAAATGTTAAAGACATAACATGGACTGTCTCGTCTGCCTGATGGGCCAAGGGCGGATCCAGACTTTTAATCAGGGGGGGGGGGGTGGTATCACACACTTAGATAAGTTTTTACTCACCGCTTAAAAATGTTCTTTAATGTTTTTTGTAAAGGAAGCTAACAAAATTTAAATAACATAATGTGCACCTTAACCTTACGTTAACACATTTCAAGGGTTAAAGTGACAACTTTAGTTATCAAATTATTATAGAACACAGCAAGGTATGGTCTAACTATTAAATTTGGATGACTCCCTACATATGGTACGCATTCCAAGTTCCAACAGTTTTCTAAATGAGCAATATTTCAGAGCTAAAACACAATAGTTTAGAGGGTTTTTGGTGCATTTCACGCAGAAATGTAAGAAATTGTTTTGAAACTTACCTTATTGAAATAAGAATATATTCTTTTTTGTTAGAAATATTAATGCGAAAAACGCTACAAAATTTCAAAAACCCAAAAAATGAGAAAGAATCTGATATCGAGAATTTTCTGGCTTTTTTTGATGTAGTTTTTTCGGGCTCAATTTTCGGAAGTCTATAATATTACTATTGCTATCAGTCTGCTTACTGGTAGATTGGAGCTGATCCTAGAAAATATTTTGATCTTAAAGGAGTCAACAAAACTAAAAAATTGTAGAGAGAAAAATGTTTGGTTCTTGAATTTAAGGAAATATGTAGGTGCATTTAAGTACATAATTTCTCTAAAAAATTAAATAAAAACAAATAAAGGTAAACAAATAAGTTGGGAAGAAACGTTTTTGTGTGGCACTCACAAATTACATGTTTCAGAATCTCTTTTCACTTCAAATCTCAAGAGATTCAAAGCTTTTATATCAATAGATATGAAACGTTTATTATATTTTTCAATTAGCCATAAGTCAAAAGTGTCATTTTTGCTGTTTTTGGGACATTTATATTTTTGAAATTCGTGTTTAAATCTCAGTTCTATAGCATCCAAAGGAAATTCACTGCAAAAGTAGATTTATTTAATTTTTAAAGATCTTTTGTATTCAACAGAAAATCAATTTTGGAAGAAGTAAAATGCACGACTGGGTCGCTAGAACATGCTAATTCCTTCCAAAAAGTCTATTTAAAAATATTTCCTATATTTTAAGATTTAAAAATGTAAATGCAAAATAAGTTTTTCTTAAAAATTTAAATGCCATTTCATTTCTCAACAAATCTAGATTAACTAATTTTTTTTTTTTCGAAAATTTGTCTTAAAAATATTTTTGGTACCTAAGCACTAAATAAAGTGCTTATAAACATACATTTTACATCGAGTTTTGTAAACAAAATTAATATGTTTTTTAAAAATTAAAAAAAAATTACATTTTTGATCATCAAAAATCATCATCAATTTCTTCATTTGATCATCGACAAGAACTTGCACAAAAAGACATTATTGAAATGAGTTCATTAGTTCTTGAGAAAACTTAAAAACAAATTAAAGGTTTTATGAGGGATACCCTTCTGGAGCATTGTGTTCAAATATGTTTTTCTTGTAGAAAGAAGCCAAATTAGGAATACAAAATTTAGGGAAAGTTTTAAAAAATCACATATTTTAACAAAAAAAATTGTATGGGAACTGCTGTTATTTTTCGTATTAATAAAATCAAAAAAAAAAACAAAAACCCCTTACGCTAATCGGCTGAAAACCTTAATTTCAATCAACATCGATAATGTTGGGGCCAGGACAGACAGACAGGCGGACGGAATCGGGGTTCCCACTTTTTTCGACTTCTCTACCATCATAATGTCATGTTTAATTAAAAGCTCTAGTTTGAAATTGTTTACTAATGCAAAACTTGCTATATTATTCCTATATGTCGCAAGTAAAAATCACTTCAATGTTCACTATCTATATGTGTGTCAAAAAAAATGTAATAATAAAATTGAAGGCTAGTTTTAGGAATTTAAAAGCAACTTAATAAAAAATAAAAATTGATGATCTCTTATTCAAGGTTTCTTCTTAAGAACCTGAATATTTGCTCTTTTTCTTAGAAACAATTTTTATGAAAATAATTAAAAGCATTACTAAAGTTTTTACAAATTTTAAATTGAGTGAAAACAAAAATTTTAGTTGTTTTTGACAGCAAACCACTTTTTGGTGAATGTCGTTAAATTACTAACAAATCTTTAGATGAAATCTTTACTTATACAACTTAACTGTATAAGCTTTATGGCTCATATGACTTTAGTATCGGGTGATTTTTTTGAGGTTAGGATTTTCATGCATTAGTATTTGACAGATCACGCGGGATTTCAGACATGGTGTCAAAAAGAAAGATGCTCAGTATGCTTTGACATTTCATCATGAATAGACTTACTAACGAGCAACGCTTGAAAATCATTGAATTTTATTACCAAAATCAGTGTTCGGTTCGAAATGTGTTTCGCGCTTTACGTCCGATTTATGGTGAGGCTCATTTCTGGTTGAATGGCTACGTAAATAAGCAAAATTGCCGCATTTGGAGTGAAGAGCAACCAGAAGCCGTTCAAGAACTGCCCATGCATCCCGAAAAATGCACTGTTTGGTGTGGTTTGTACGCTGGTGGAATCATTGGACCGTATTTTTTCAAAGATGCTGTTGGACGCAACGTTACGGTGAATGGCGATCGCTATCGTTCAATGCTAACAAACTTTTTGTTGCCAAAAATGGAAGAACTGAACTTGGTTGACATGTGGTTTCAACAAGATGGCGCTACATGCCACACAGCTCGCGATTCTATGGCCATTTTGAGGGAAAACTTCGGAGAACAATTCATCTCAAGGAATGGACCGGTAAGTTGGCCACCAAGATCATGCGATTTGACGCCTTTAGACTATTTTTTGTGGGGTTACGTCAAGTCTAAAGTCTACACAAATAAGCCAGCAACTATTTCAGCTTTGGAAGACAACATTTCCGAAGAAATTCGGGCTATTCCGGCCGAAATGCTCGAAAAAGTTACCCAAAATTGGACTTTCCGAATGGACCACCTAAGACGCAGCCGCGGTCAACAATTAAATGAAATTATCTTCAAAAAGTAAATATCATGGACCAATCTAACGTTTCAAATAAAGAATCGATGAGATTTTGCAAATTTTATGCGTTTTTTTTTTTTTAAAGTTCTCAAGCTTTTAAAAAATCACCCGATAGTACTTTTAGCAACAAAGTAAGGAAGTTAAGTGGAAATTTTGTTTTCATATACATAAAATTAATAATTAAAAATATAATGGGGGTCATATCCATTAACGCAATACGATAAGTTTTGAATTGAAGGGAATTCCTAAAGAAAAAAAAAACAAATTATATCCCAGGGGTCATGACCCCTGCGACCCCCCTCTGGATCCGCCATTGTGATGGGCATTCTTGTTTATATATTGTAATTAAGTAATTTAACATATTAAAACATAATTATTATAATTTTTTTTTTAATTTTCATTTCAAATGACGATAAATAACAAATTGTAATGTATTAAGGACTTTTAGATTAGTTAAATCAAAATATTGTACGTAATTTTATTGAATTCAAATGAATCTACTCAAAATTAGAACGAAATTTGGCAGGATTTTCAGTTTAGTAACAATTTTTTTAAGTGACTTTTAAATTAGTTAAATCAAAACAAAATTTATTCGGTGAACGGATTCTTATGCCTGTTAATGGTTTGGATCAAAAATGTTCATCGATGATTCGGGCTCTGTATTTTATAGCTTGTTTGTAGAATTCATAAAGGCGCATTCCGTTCTTACCATTCAAATAGTTCATAACCTTTTCAACTTGCAGAAAGCTTTTTTCAAAGTGAACACGCCTTATTTTATTTATTTATTTATTTATTCCATCTATCGAGTACAATCTCTTTTAGACTAATATACTTAATTATAATGTTTATATAAAAAAAAAAAATATAAATATAAATACCTACATATATAATCTTAAATAAATAGTAAAATAATTTAAAAAATAAAACGCCTCACAAAAGAATTTCATTTAAAGCATTTTTAAATTTTAGTCTACTCCATTGTAAGTTAATTACATCGCATACAGAATTAAAAAAAGCACAAGAACGAGATATGGGATCACTTTTTCCATAGTTGGTGTAATGACGCGGTATAGAAAAAAAACATATTTCTTTCCCTGAGAGGTCTTGAAGGAACATGAATTGGGTAAAGTGCAAGTGCAAGCAGCATAGAACAATCTATATGGTTACATATTACATCTCTGGCTAAAAGAACAAAACACTGTTTCCTTCTGATTTGAAGGGTTTTCAAGCCTAAAAGTAAGCACCTCTGGTTATAGGAGGGCATTATATTATCTACCCAGTTCAATTTACGTAGAGCATATCTAGTGAATTTACGCTGAATAGCTTCTATTCTATTAGTGCTTACTGCATATACTGGGCACCAAATGCAACTAGCATATTGTAACGAAGATCTCACCAATGAAATATAAAGCATTTTTAAAGTATGCGGATCAGTAAATTCCTTTGCATTTCTCATTACAACACCCAGCATTTTATTTGACTTTGAAATCATGTTGTCATAGTGATCAATTAAAGTTAACTTCCTATCGAAAACAACACCTAAATCCTTAAAAACCGAAACCTTATCAAGGCTTGTATTATTAACCTTATATTCAAAGTGAATAGGGTTGCGTGATCTAGTATAAGACATTTGCTTACACTTGGAGATATTGAGATGAAGGCAGTTATCTTCACACCACTGAAAAATACAATTGAGGTCATCTTGCAAAAGATTGCAATCAAGAGGACAATTGATACGTTTGTAAATTTTCAAATCGTCAGCAAAAAGTAAATTTTCAGAAAATTTGACCCAGCCGGGAAGGTCATTTATAAAAAGAACAAACAAAAGTGGTCCGAGATGGCTTCCTTGTGGAACCCCTGAAAAGTTATAAATTCTTTTTGATGTTTTACATCCAATTTTCACAAACTGTGTACGGTCTGTTAAATATTGATCTAACTTCAATAATTGAGAATGAAAACCAAGGTGTTCTAGTTTATTTAATAACACGTCATGCTGCACCCTATCAAAAAGTAGGTGTATATGACATCAACTTGCTTACCCCGTTCAATACCTTTCGTACAAAAGTGTGAAAAAAGAGACAAGTTAGTTGTAGTTGATCGTTTACTCACAAACCCGTGTTGATTGTCTGAAATACCTTGCTTAATATTTTCATAAATCCTTTTTTTGACAATGGCTTCAAAAATGTTTGGAATAGTTTGAAGCTTTGAAATCGGTCTGTAGTTAAGGACATCTTGCTTCGAGCCTGTTTTATAAATTGGCGTAATGAGTGAAGTTTTCCAAGTATCTAAGAACTGACCAAGACTGAGCGATAAGTTAAATAATTTTAAAAGAGGTTTTGAAAGACCTTATCTGCAGAATTTTAGGAACATAGGAGCAATTTCATCACTGTCATGTTTTTTATTGTCATCCAACGATGACGAAAGTTCTTCCAAAACTTCTTCTTCCGTTAATTCCATTTGACCTAAACATGTTATTGGCTGTTGGTTTATGACAATGTTTGGATTTGAGTTTTCAAATACAAAATTTGACTGAAAAAAATCAGCAAACATATCACAAATCTCTGTTATGTATAGTAAAAATTGTGTTTTTGAAACTTAGAATAGGGTTGTTACCCTCGGTATTTTGGATCAATCTATCGCTTTAATTTTTTGAAATACAACCTTTTGAAAGCTTTTGAGGCTATGAAAATTCATGAAGTTGTTTTTTTTTTCAATAAATTAGGTAATGATTTTCCAAATCTTTAACCCCTTACTTCGATACTCCGTTAAAAAATTTTCAATATCCTGCTTATTTAAAACAAAATCCTAATTAGTTGTATAAGTCTTTACCCACCACACTTTAACCTTACAACATCGCAAAAGCATTTATGCTTAAACGATTCTTAACAGAAAATCGTAAGACGGTATAAAAGCAATTTTTAATCTTATTACGAATTCGTAGTCTGAAAGTTTTAACATCAAGTTATTGGAATATATTAAAAAAATAAGAATAATGGCCGTGTTTTTTTGGTATTCCATATAAAGTAAAGTGAGAAATTGCCAACAAAACGATCCGCAGTAGTCCGGTTTTTATATTTGAAAGTTGATATACAACTGAATATTTGCCAGAACAATTTATAAAAAAATTCCAAAAAAAAATAGCGAAATTCAGACCAGGGGTGAAATCGTGTAAGCTGATTTTTGATAGTTGACTGTCAAAATCAAGCAAATACGTCCGTGTAATGTGATATTCGATTTAAAAGTTTTAACCAAACAATTTGACATAAAATAAAAACTTCAAGAAGGGGTTTGTTCGTAGACTACTTCATTAATATGGTGTTGTTGAAGCGAGCTTGAAGCTCGCCTCAATTCTTTATATATTTGAATCGAGTTGAAATGAGCTTGATTCGACTCGATTCCGGTCGGGGATCAGAGTCGAGTCAAAATTTGTGAAGAAAAACCTGTGTGGAAGAGTTGGTTTTACAGATAATGCGTTATGGTCTGTTTATTTGCATGTTTGTGTACAAAAAATATAGTTTTGTTTTAATCAAATTAAAAAACAAAAATTGCACATTGAGTAGGTAGCGTATTCTTATATGGTGCTGAACTATTCGGTTCTTCATTGTTTAAAACGAATCAAACTATCTCACTTGCACTTCATAAGAAACATCGAAACACCATTTGCATTTTAGAAAGTGCTGTCAAACTTAATCATTTTTAAATCTTCTTGTGCTGTGGAAACACCAAAAAGATTTATTTAATCTAAACTGAGATAAACCTTTGGTGGAAACATAGCAAAACATAAATATCTTTTCTATTGTTTTCCCTTGCAAAATAAGCCCAGTTATTCCATTTTCATTAACAAAATTTATTTATTAACTAAATAATATCAACAGTAATAGATTGATTTTTTCCCCCAATGGAAAACACATGATTCCAAATGCACAAATACTCAACGAACACAGCAATATCAATCGTACCAACATTTGAGAACGAAATCACATAAGATCCATTCGAGACTCGTATAAATGTCAAAAACCCATCCGTAGTAAGATTCTACTTTAACTTTTATCGGTAGTATTCATACTGCGGATATTGTTTTGTTATTCGTGTAAAATCCTACTATACTATTGATAGATTTTCCAACAAAACACGGGTATTATTGTTAAGTGCAATAAGAACAATTTTTGGTTTTATTTCACGACACCTTCAAAATTGATAAAAATTATGATTTTTCTGGTAAGAAAAGTTATAACAAGTATTGTTTCTGTAATAAGTCTACTCTAAAAAATGTTGTCGCCGCAGTTTATTTTGAAGACATGCAAATTTGACCTATGTCGTGTTTAAAGAATGTAATATTTCACTTGAAAATTTATAATTCCAAAATTTTAGAAGTATAAGGTAATAATTGTAATATTTGTGTGAAAACAAGCGTCTTTCTGTCTTTTTTTTAAAAGTCTTTATAACATAAGTTATAATTTTTCTAAATGACTAGATACATCGAATTTCCATTATACATAACTACTTCTAAATATTTATCCACTTAAAAATCCATACTTAAACAATTGCATAATATTTTTTGTTTTTAAATTTCATGTCCATTAAAAAAGCAAAATAAATGGAAAAAAAATTGAAAACTTTTTCTATTACGACTAAACAGAGTTTGATAAATTATTAATTCCCATCATATATGCACAATCGCCGCCGCCTCGCCGCCATCGCCATTCACCCTTGCAAAAACTAACAAGCTCAAAGCAATTCCATGGCATAGAAAAATATCGAATATCCACTCAGAAAAACCTAAAACGGTGCTATGACATGCACTTAGGTAAATTTATTCACTTGAAATTTTTCGATAAATCTTTCTAAAATTGTATTGAATTTTAATGGCCACCAGTTCCGTGCCCAGCACAGCCCAGCACAGCCCCGTCCAATACCAGTCCTACCCATCCCGAAACAGTACCACAATCCTGTTCAAAATACCAATTTTTATTTGTATGTTGTTGTTGGTATTTTATTTTTTAATATTATTTTTGTTGTACCTACATCGAACATACTCCTGTCCTGTATATGTATATGTCTATGGTTGGGTCGTCCTTTTAGTCCATCATGGAGAAAGACCGCTAGCGAAATAAATGGATGATGGCTTTTTAAGCGGAAACATTGCTTTTATTTTGGGTTTGTTAACTAGTGAGCTGTGACCACCTAAAATGGGGTAAATGTATCTAAATGTATCCTGCTGCGGGTCCTGGGCTGGAAAAGCAAACAAACAAACAAACAAACACGGCTTTGTTTGTGTTAGTTTGTATGTTTGTGTTGGTTGGTTTTTATATGCCTGTCTAGATTGTTTTTCCATTTTGTTATTTTTCTCGCATTTTTTTTTTCATTTGGCTAAAATAGAAAATTGGACATCAAAGAGAACGGTGAGCCTGAGCAATGGTTATTTGGCCACTGGAAATGGTCTCATAAATTTTAAATTTTCTGCCATTGAACAGAAATTGGCAGAATGTTAGTTGACGGTTGTTTTCTTTTTATTCATCGTTATTTTTAGAATCAGGGATGTGGATTTTTGTGGTTCATTCTGTTATTCGTTTTATTGATGCTTGAATTGATTCGTTTCGTTTTCGTTTTCGTTTCTTTTATTTGCTTTGAACTTTTAGACTGGCTTTTATATTAAGAATGATTTGTGGGATGAGCTAAATTTGGGACACTTTAGATTTAAAAGATATTTAAACCCCATTTTGTGAATGTGTGTGTGTGTGTATGAGAAAAAGAAATACAAGTTTGTGCGGAATTTTTAAAACTTCCGTTTCAGTTTATTTATTTTGATAATACAAAAAAGAAACATTTGGAAAACTTTTTTAATATTCTTAAACAGAACTATTATTGATTTTATTAGGCCATTAATATTTGTTTATATGAAATTTGGGAAATGAAACTTTAGTTATTCTTATTTCCTTTATAGACATTTGGTAACTTTTAGTTAATATGAAAACATTAACATTTTTTGAGGTTGTAATTAAGTCTTAAAAAGCGATGATAGAGGGATAAAAAAAAAGTTTTAACAGAGAAAAATTCAAATAGGGAATGTTTGTCCTCTTTCAGAGTGGAAAAAAAACTATTTGCTTTACGTTGTTTCATTTTTAGCTTCCCATTGTAGGTTATTGTAAACAGTCCGATTTGTCAAATTTAATTTTTGTAAATTTCTCGAAGTTTCGATTTGCGTAGAATTTAAAGCTATGTCTGTCTTGCAATGCTACCATTACCTTTTCGAAGCATGTGTCTAATCCACTGCCACTTGCACCTTCGTATAATAGTTATAATGGGTGTTTGGCACGATATACTATATATTTTTTCATATATAATTGGTGACAGCATGCAGCCCTGTCTGACTCGTTATTTACTTACTTAAGGTGGCGCTACAGTCCGGGGCGGACTAGGGCCTCAATCAACATGCGTCTCCAGCCAGCACGGTCCCTAGCTACTGTCCCCAATTTCGCACACCAAGTTGGTTGAGGACTTCTCCCACCTGCGTGCACCACCTGAGTCGCGGTCTTCCTCTACTGCGCTGTCCCTCGGGATCGGATTCGAAGACCTTCCGGGCTGGAGTGTTAATATCCATTCGCTCTACTTGACCCAGCCATGGCCATCTAAGTCTTTGGACGTAAATTCTGTTAACCAGGTCGGTGTCGCTGTACCTGTCGTTGTCGATCTATGTATGCAGACGGGACTAAAAATCACCCGAAGAATTTTTCTCTCGAAGCATCCTAAGACGCTCTCATCTTTATTTGACAGGGTCCAGGCCTCAGCGCCATAAATGAGAACCGGGATGATGAGTGTCTTATAGATGGTGTTCTTAGATGCTCGAGATAGGACTTTACTACTCAATTGCCTTCTAAGTCCAAAGAAGCAGTGATTTGCAAGAGTTATTCTTCGTTTGATTTCAGCGCTGGTGTCGTTGTCTGAGTTTATAGCTGTCCATGGTGACGTTTTGTCCAAGACGTCGTCGTTTAATGTTTTTTTTGATGACAGCATATACTTGTTCTTGCCCTCATTGACCACTAAACCCATATTTTCCGCTTCCGTCGCAATGTTCAAAAACGCTCCACTGACATCACGCTTTGATCTTCCAATTATGTCAATATCATCTGCGTATCCGAATAATTGGATGGATCTTTGGAAGATTGTGCTTCTAATGTTGACGGTTGAGTTTTGCACAATTCTTTCCAGAACGATGTTGAAGAAGTCGCATGAGATGCATCGGTGAGATCTTTTCTGACCTTGATAGAGCAGCGTTCATTCTCCATGGACATTCTGTACAAACGGATAAGTTTGACAGGGATGCCAAAACTAGACATTGCTCTGTAGAGTTCTTCCCTATAGATGCTGTCATATGGGGCTTTAAAATCGATATAAAGAGATGGTGGGTGTCGATTTTAAGTAAATGGGTTTTTCCAAGATCTGCCGTAATGTGAATATTTCTGAAGCCACACTGATAAAGACCTATCAGGCTATTGACGAACGGCTTCAGACGTTCAAATAATTCGGCAGAAAGGATCTTATATGCAGACTTCAGGAGACTGTTGCCTCTATGGTTGGCGCAACTTAGAGGGTCTCCTTTCTGACTCCACTTTGGCCTTAAAACTCTTTTAATAGCCTTCCTCCGTGTAAGACGTGATATTTGGACCCCTGATCAGTCGACTTTATAATAAAGATGAGCTTATTCAGGATAGCCTTCCTCCACAAAGAAGGTCAGAAAAATTCCCTGTTTAGTGTCAAGTGTTTCGTTTCCATTCCAAGTGTTCTCTTACAAGTCCTATGATAATTTTTGCTATTATTTGTCGACTGCAAGCCAAACGCAAATACCTCTCCAGGTTTCGCTCTTAATCAAGTGTTGTTTTTTTCGGGAGCTTGACAATCATATCCCTTTTTCACTCCCCGGGTAAGCATTCAGAGACCCATGCATTCTTCTACGATTGGTTACAGCAATTCACTCGATGAATTTGGAGCTGCTTGCAACGGTTATGGGGAAATGCTGTCTAGCCTTACAGCTTTGTTGTTCTTCAGCGCTTAGATTGCGGTACATATATCTTAATTACCGAGGGGTGTGGTGCGTATTCTGAAATTTTTTGTATCGGGCAGCTCAGAAGATGTCATTTACACATTTCTGTGGAATACATGGTTTAAAACCAAACCAAAATATTCCTTCCACTTTCTAATCTGGTCCTCATCTGAGATCAGCATGGAACCATACCTTTCATCGGGTGTTTGAGTTCTGAACATCAAAGAGGTATTTGGTTATCTTATAGAGGGTTCTTGTGTCGCACTTGTTTACGACTTCTAGTGCTTCTTGAGCCAAAGCTATGATGTAATTGGGCTTATCACGTCTTACACCACATTCATGTGTATGAGGATTCTAGCTATTTTCTTTTTTCCCCTATCGATGACATTTGTACATTAAGTCTCCTCCCAAAGCCAGGTATTGGTTCTTCTTTGCACACGGCCAAGAATCCAATGGCTTTCTATTGTGTCAGGTTTCGTGTTATAAAAAATGGGCCCTAAGTTGTTGGAGAGTGGTGTATTGGCCGTGTTAAACTTGGGCAATCCGATGTTCAAATTCAATCTTATGGTTTCTGAAATCCAAGGGCGTAACACTGTATGAAAACGACGGTACGTACACTACTCCGGAATTTGGCTTCCAAATACGTTTAACTATTGGTTCCCATGAAATCAGACTTCTGATAGCTGTTTAAGTTAGTAGTAGCCCAACTCCAGCTTTCCGAGCGCTCCCAGATGTCTTTTCGGAATATTGAAGTACTGTTTTGAGCGTTGAAGACTTAGACTTGCCACCGCACATCCTTCTTATGCTAAATGAACTCTCTTTCTAGTTGAAGGAATTTGGCGTTGTGATGGATCTTCGTTTTTAGCATTCAAAAGGGTAAGAATTGATTCTTGAGTCAAATACTTTGAGAACGAATAAGAAGATTGACTTCAAACTTATTTAATCTTCTAAAAAACATTGTTGATAATATTTAGCAAAATTTTTAGAAAATAGAGTTTTTTTTAGAAAAATAAAAACCTTTGCATAGTACAACACTAAATATTAATAAAAATCAATTTTCTACTCGAATTGTTGTAGATAGTCGTATTGAATCCGAACTTATTTAATTTCATATCGTATACTTCGACAAAAACGCTCAAACTTCAATTATTGGTTCCCGATGGAACCAAAAAATTTGTAAAGTTCTATGACAATTGGCTTATTGCAAACAATAATTACATTAAAGGGCACCAATGGAAAGTTATCAGTTTGAGTCGCATCACAGCCCCTTTTTCACTATGGATTTCAAAACCTACCAAATTTCCAAAATTGTTTTTTTAACAAAAATTTAGGTTACCAAAATTGTAAGATTAATTTAAGCCACAAAATGACTCAAAAGCCCCAAGTGTCTCTATAATTTCATTCACTTTCGTATGCATTCATTTTGTACGAATATTTTAATTCATTTTTGTATTGCACAGATTCTCATTCAGTTAACGTGTAGTGACGGAGTTCCTGAGTCAGAAACAACCACGGCTACGACGCGATGACAACAACGCGGTCGGCGGCGAAGATTTTCAAAGTTATAAGTAAAATTACGTTTATACTATCACAACGGTCATCATCACTATGTGCTGCTTCCAATTAAACAAACTCACATACGATGCCGATGGTTTTTGTCGAAGGCAATGGCGATATGGTGATGGCGGGTGACCGGCGGCGCGATGGTTATAGCGTAAATTTTCCTGATTTAATTACGACCATGGTATAATTGCAGTTTGTCAGAGAACTTCGCATATATGGTAGTATAACGTCGAGGCGAGGTCGGTATGCTATACATCCAAACCCCAGTCAGTGTGTTATTATGAATAAGGCTGTTTCTTATATGGCGATATTTTCTATTTGTTTCAACAGAAAGCTCTTGCATTCTGTGTTTTTGGCTTTGACTCTTGTAAAGAAAAGAAAATTTTATTAAAATGATGACATCTCGGTTTCCTTTCCTTTCGCCTTTGTGGAAGGGTTTCCACCAAAATTGTATGTCAACAAATAAAAACGGGAAATATGTAATTCAAAGAAAAGGTTTTTTGATAATTTACACATAGATTCTGATCATTAGTTTGAAATTAAAACATTACTTTCTCTTAGCCCGTTTTATAAGTTACAATGGGCAGGTTCAGACGACATAAGGGACTTGAAAGTAAGGCAAGTTTCTAGTATCTGATTGGCCAGCTGCCAAAAAATTACCTTCCAATTAAGGCAACTTTAATGGAAAGTTGACTGAAAAGTTAGTCAAGAAAAATATCCCTAAATATCAAGTCAAGTCTACTTCTGTCAAAATGACAGTTGATCATGTTTTTTCATTCAACTGAAAGCTGAACTTTATTACTCTATGATTTATTCATTTTCTGCATAACTTCATTCAATGTTTTCTATAAAAGGGTTCCTTGTCAATTTGAAAAAGAAATAAGTAATATTTCTTTACAGTTTTTATACTATGAACTTGAAGTAGAGGTTTGTGAAGTAAAGCTCTGAATTTGAAATTCATGACACTTGGAAAACTAGCTAGTTACCTAAGTCAAAATTTACGTTTATAGAATGAAGTTGACTGCAAATGAAGTCCCTTATCATTAAGATAATTTTAATTTTTCATAATAAAAGTATAAATTTTCTTCATGCACAAAATTTGAATGATAGAAATGACTTCAAAAAGTCTTCAAATTAAAACACTGACTGAGCGATTGATATTATGTTAAATACAATGCATACAGTATTGAAGAAGCCATATTTGATTTAATATTCGATCCTTAATTCATCTTATTTAACTTGGCGGTTTATTTTAAGACCAACCACGAACAACGGTGCACATGATTAAAATACCAGTAAAAAGTAATATGTCAAAGTAACAAAATTATTGTATAAATATTTTAACACTTCTTTATTGAAACAAAGACAAAACTAATAAAATACATAAGTCCTACTTTCTGAAATAAAAATAAAGGATTTTTTGTGTTAAAATTTAGTATAATAAAAAAGTGCACATACGCTCAAGTGACCCGTCATTGTAGCAGTTCAATAAACTTCGGAATACTAAATCTGTTTGTTGTAAGATCGTGACTATTAATTTTTTTAGAAACAAATCTAAGTCGTTTTATTGTGGTTAACGTGAGCCATTTTATTTAAATTGGGTTTAATACAAAAAAAATATTTTAAAGAGGAGCTCAGCGCCAGAACGACTTAACTGACATTTTCAAAAAATTAAATAAATGCGCAGATTGAACCGAAATTCAATTATTTTCATTACAATACAAAACCGAAGACCTATGTGGAATGGTTTTTTTATAATTGGGAAAAATATTTGTTATCGGTAAAAAAAAAACATCAAAAAGGTTTGAAGATGCTTGGACGAAATATACTTTAAACCAAATAACTTGAGTTAAAAGATTATGACTTTTTGGACACTAAATTATTTTAAAACGGTTTTTACTTTACTTATATTCAAATAAATATTTAAGAAAATTTTTTTTTGTTTTTAAATCAATTATCTCAGTTTGAATATTTTAGATCGACCCGGTTTGGCTATAGCGCCTCATAAAAATTTTTAAATAAATATATTTATTTCAATATCAAATTGCTTAGTTTAGCTAAGCTGAATCATGTATTATTACTTTATAACTTTTGTATTGTAGCCTATACCTACCTACGTAACTACAAGTTGATTAATATGTTACCTTCTTTTAGATTACTGAAGTTAAAGTAATTTATGGATATTTTTACATTTGTTAATATTTTACACCCATATAATATTTGTGTTTTTCATTTGCATAGGAACTTCATAATGTTTAAAGTATTGCATTCGGAAATAATTTGAAGTAGAGATTTTAATCAAACATGACATAACGATGATAGAGAAGTCGAAAGTGGGTCCCCCCAATTCCTTCTGTCTATCGGTCTGGCCTCGCCCCTACAGCCCAAACCAAATTTGGTAATTACGATTTTTAGCCGGTTATCCCGTTATCCTTTTTTTTTAATTTTTTAACTGAAACTAACAGTTCCCGTACAAATTTTTTGGTCAAAAATCGAAAATTTGAATTTTATCAAAAACGAACCGATAGATTTTTATTTAATTTTTTCTATATTTTTAACTTCCCATAAAAAGTTATTGTAATGGGTCCGATTTGTCAAATTGAAAATTTTGACCTTTCTCGACGTTTCAAGGTCCCTAGAGTCGAAATAAAAGATTTTTAGAAATATGTCTGCGTTCGTACTTCCGTACGTCTGTACGTTCGCGACGTTTTTTTCGTCTCCCATAGCTCAAGAACCAGAAGAGATATCGACTTCAAATAAATTTTGTTATACAGATAATAAGGCAGAAAGATGCAGAAAGGGCTCTCAAAAAAATTTTGGTTAACCTTAAATATCTCATGAACCAATGACGATAGAGACTTGAATTAAATTTTATATTATATATTGTAACGTAATACAAAACATGTATATTTTTGGAAAAAAATCGAATAAATCAAAAAAACTGAAAAAAAAAAAAAATTTGTCACCTCGAAAATTTTACGAATAAAAAATGGTTTTATCTCCAAAACAATTTTGTGCAACGAAGAATAATGTTTTTGACATCTGATAAAATTTTGGGAAAAATCTAATTGACAGTTTTTTTTTATAAAAAATAAAAATCTAAAAAGAACATTGCTCAAAGTTGGGAAAAATTGAATTTCGACTCAAATATATTTTCGAAAACTTGATACTAAGGCTTCAAACTTATATTATCTTATAAGAAATATTGTTTTCAACATTCGGTAAAATTTTGAGAAAAATCGAATTGACAGTTTTTTTTACAAAAAATAAAAACCTAAAAAAAAACAATACTAAAATTTGGTAAAAATTTACTTTCGACTCAAATATCTTTTCAAAAAATAAAAATATTAGCTTCAAACTTATTTTATTTCACATAAAAAATTGTTTTCGATATTCAGTAATTTTTTTTATAAAAATCCAACAGTCCGTTTTTTCATAAAAAAATAAAATCTACAAAAAATAGTACGCAAATTTGTTGAAAATTGATACATATAGACAAACTTTTAAGCAAGACAAATCGACAGAAGGGATGGGAAGTTATCAGTGTGGGTCGCATCCCAGCCTCTTTTTTATTTAATTATTTATCAAGAAATATTTTCCTTTCGCAAAAATGTTTGGCAGATACAAAATATTTTGCATTTTAAAAACTAAACAAAAATTTGTTATGATTTTTAGTTTTTTAGCATACGATTAAGGAACCTGAATTTAGTTTGAAATCCAAAAAGAGTTTAAAAAGGGGGATTTATGTATGTGTTTGATAGACCGAAACCGGCACAACTCATGTCCTTGCACTTTTTAGAAGTATTTTTATTTTTTTGCAAATAAAAGTATTTCAAAACCTTTATGACATCAAGTCATTAACTTTTCTATAATCTCATGAGTTAATAACTGAAACTAAGAATTAAGTACAAAAAAAAAACACTAAACCTTTTTTCACATATCTAAACTACGCACTTCCTCCTCCTCCTCATTTATCCCTTTCAAATAATAAATATCCCTATGCCTATATATAACTTTAGCAATTTGTCATTCCTCTTCCATTTGGGTTAATTTGAAATAATTTAAGTCACATTAGAGGACCACTTACAGGAAATAATACTGTTATTATAGTCACCCTCCGCAGCAGGAAAGTCTAAGATTTCCGATTGAATATGGTATGTTACGGTATTAACGCAGCACTAAAAATCATCCCCCGAAACAATACCAAACCAACAACAACTACAACACAGAAAAAAGTATACAATTGAGAAAATACCAATCAAAATGAATCAAAATGCTCTTTGAAAAGATTTCCCTTTTTTTCACCATATTATAAGAGTTTACATATATATAAACCCTTAACGTATACGTTTAATCGACGACGACGTTAAGGGTGTGCCGTACCCGTACCTACTGTAGGTATAAGTGTTATAGGGTTGTTGAAAAGAAATCTTCTTTGTGGCAGAGGCATGATGCACGAAATGCGTAGTGTGAGAGTTAAAGTTTGAAAAAATAACTCTTGAGATTTATTTCAAGAACTATACCTACCTACTACACAACATAAAAACAAAAACAATGTGCCCAAATTTCAACCAAAAATGAACATTCTTGCAACTTGAACTTATAATGTGTGTACGATTGATCGATATGCTCTTGACTCATGTTTGCAATTATAAATCGAAGGTTACCTTGAAGTGGATTTTTGGCAAAAACCTTTAAGTTCTTACAAAAATATATATACTTACACAGTTACGGAGGAGATGTTCATTTGGAGGCAGATTTTTCTCACAGTTTCTCAAGGCGCATACGCAATTTACGAAAATGAAAAACTTTCGCACGGTCTTGCACCTACATAAAGTACATACACTATAGGTATAGAAAACGAAACAATTTAACAATTGTATGTTCGTTATAAATTCTTCTAGAATACTTTTAATTTGAATACTTCTTAAAAATAAATCAAGCATATGCAAGCTGATTGATGTTAAAAAGGATAAAATTATTATATGAATGTGGCCTATACTCTGCTTCCCTAATATAACTTAACTACTTACAAAAATAAACTCTCAACTAATAGAGTATAATTTAATAATCATCAACATCATTTCGAATAAATATACATTTGAATAAATCCTTCCAAGTGGCTGGCCGCAGACACCCTTGCTAATGGTAATTTTTCTTATTGGTTGCAACTGTCACTAGGATTTTCTTCTTTGTATTCTCTAATAAAAGAAACATTGTCCTTTTTTATTCCTGATGGATAATGATAGAACCTTGAACATACTACACTCTATACTCTATAGACAGTGACGAAAATGAGTATATTTCCGTTGGGCATATGGTAATTGGATCAAGTTAATTTGCAACTGGTATATTTTTACCACCACTTGAAAAAAAAAAGGATTCTATTACAGGGTGATTTGAATCGGGCTTATTTTTGTGAATTGAATTTTCAATTGTAGACTTATCTCTATAGATAACCGAATATGAAAGATAAGAATTTAAACAAATGTTGCTATTATCCTGGAGCAAAATTTAAGTAAATTGAAGTCTGTGTGGATGGATTTTTTTAGAAACCTTTTAAAAAATAAACCAAATTAATTTATTCTCAACACTTAGAAAAAAATTAAGCTTACAAAAAATATTACCATGCCATCTTTTTTTTTAACTTCAAAATTTTCAGAAAGTGGTAAGCTTAAAGCAAACGTCAAACTACGATCAGAGGCTCATCATAAGTGCACGTGTTAGTTGTCAGTAAAAAAATAATACAATTATAGCCTAACACACGCACAATTAATATTTACCTATTACAGACAAAAAAATAAAATGAGAACGTTTACGATAGTGGAGCACTGGTTCTAAACAATGATTTTAATCCCACCTTATTTAAATTTAAATCTATCGATGAACAGTTTAAGTTATATAAAATGCTCATTCGACTTAAAGCTTTGTTCTTCCAATAGTTAGTTCTATGGAAGTCAATATGTATAAAATCAAATGTACGCAGGAACGCAGGTGATGAGTTCCGCCTCGGTAATTCAAATGTACACAAGATAGCAAATAAGGTGCATCAATTTTTTCACCATTAATGAATTCATGAAGAAATATTAAGTCATTATTAACACGCCTTTGATGGAGAGATTTCATTTGAAGAAGCAGAATACGATGTTCATGGTAGGCAGATCATAAGGGCAAAGCGAATGAAATTATGTTGAATTGATTCAATACGTTTTCTATAAATTTCGTAATAAGGGGTCCATACTTGCGTTGAGATGCATATTCAAGATGAGGACGAGCATAGCAATTTTACAAAGAAATAGTAACATAGGGATCATTAAACTCCTTTGCCCAGCGTTTTATAAAACCAAGCATTGAACTTGCTTTATTAACAATTAAATTAATTTGATGTGTAAATTCTAAGTTGGAACAGAAAAGAACACCTAAATCTTTAAATGTGGAGACGCAACAGAGTTTTTGCTTTGAAATACAATAATCAAATACACTACCGATTCGTTTTTTAGTAAAAGTTATCGTCTGGCATTTTAAAGGGTTGAGTGAAAGGCTATTTTTGCCACACCAGAATGTGAAACTATCAATGTCGGCTTGTAAAAGAATATGATCATGGATGGACTTTATTATTTTAAAAATCTTCATGTCGTCAGCAAAACTGAGAACTTGAGCGTAGACATGACGATACATCGTTAACAGACAGGATGCACAGATGCCAAGATGGCTTTCCTGGGGAACGCCAGATTGAGCAACAAAAGGTTCAAAATGACAATTTCCAAATTTTATCTCATAGGATCTGTTTTCAAGGTATGATTTGATTCAAGCTAAATAAAATAATTCCGTGGCTAAGTTGGTCAAAAGCTTTAGAAAAGTCAGTGTATACAGTCAACTTCATAACCTTGTTCTAAAGCGTATGATTATATGTTGAGAATGTGGGGAGATTTGTAACGAATGATCTTTTTTTCACAAAACCATGTTGCTGTTCGCAAAATGAGATTCCTACTAAAAAAATGCTTCACTTTCACAAACAAATTGTTCAAACACTTTAGTAATGAAAGAAAGCTTTGCAAAAGACCTGTAGTTTGTTATACCTATCCGCCTTCCTTGAAAATTGGTGTTAGAAATTACTTCTTCCATATACTGGTAAATTTGCCTGTTTTTAAAGAAAGTTTGAATATGAACGTAAGGGGTTCAACTAAAGCATTACTACACTTTTTAATACTATCGGGGAATACCATCGGGCCCGGCTGAGCAGTCATCATTCAACGCGGATAAAAGATCAAGGACCGTATACTCTGTAGCACACAGCCCCGTTGAGAGGGGGGAAAGGGGGGGTGACCGGGCCCGGGATTTTCTAGGGGCCCGTAAAATTGAAAGCAATGAAGAGAGTGTATTTTTTTAATATACTCTATATTTATCATCAACATACCTATTCCCACTTATTTTTAGGGGCCCGAAAATTTTAAGTCATTCATGCTTACGCAATCAGGCCCCTGTTTGCATGTTATCTACCAATCTATCACTCACAAGATTGCCGATCTGGGCCCCTGATTATTATTGGCGTACATTTTTGTTAATATTTAATGAAAAATTGGGCAACTCTGAACTATTGAAAGAAAGTTATAATAAATTTTTGCGCTTTTCTTATTTAATTTAACGTAAATTTAAAATTTATTTTAAGGGGCCCGGCAACTTAAAACAAAACACAAATATTTATTTCGGTTTCTGTTTTTATAAAGTTTCTTTTCTTCTATTTTTGTTTCTGCTGGGAACGAAATTTTTGATTCGATTTCGGGGGACCGGAAAATCCCACGCCAACGTTTTTCAATTGTGGTTTTCGTAATATTAATTAATTAATATTTTGAATAAGTTGTTTACTAAAGATTTGAAGGATATCAAATCACTTCGAAGTGTGTATATAACGAAATGTTGTACTGCCGCAATCACATTCTTTGGTGATGTTCAAAAGTGATTCAACTTGTTTAGCAGCAGTGCACAACGTTGGGAAAATCTTAAGAAAAATGTGGCCGGATCCCTTCACACACTTTCCGATACAAGATGGCCAGCTAGAATTGAGGCAGGGAAACTATTTGCAAATCATCTGAAAAACCTTACAACATCATTAGAAGCCTTAAGTGATATTAATTTAACTGCTGAAGCTCGAAGAGGTGTAAATGGCGTTTTAAAATATATGTATAAATTTGAATGCGTCCTGATGTCTTTGATTTGGTGCAAGGTTCTTAGCGCTATAAATGAAAGAAGTTTCCTTCTTCGAGCCAGAAACAGTACTATTGACTTTGAAATTCGAGATCTCAACAACTTGATCTTCGATTTGAACATTATTCGAAACGGATAAGATCAATTTTTATCTGAATGCAAAGCAGTTGCTACTGGATTGGGGGATGTTCCAGAATCGTTTCCATCGAACTGAAAAATTCAATAAAAGAGAGATTTTGGAGAAAATCGAGGAGCCGGAGAGCAAATTGAAAAAGACAAAGATATAAATTTCAAGAGAAACACCTTTTACGTCATAGTTGATTCAATTATATCTGGAATTTCTCGTCGGTTCGATACGATGAAGAACTTGAATGCTACATTTTCATTTTTATGGCAGTTTTCAACAATGGACGAAATTGAGATTAAAAACTTCGCTACAAGGTTCATCCAAAAGTATAACTCGCATGTGTCTTAAGAGTTGAAAGAAGAAATAATTCATCTGAAACACATTTATGAAGTTAATTTTGAAGCAGAACTTCCGCCATTCAGTTTGCTCAATGCTATTTATTCCCAGAACTTGGAGATGATATTCCCCAACATTTGTGTTGCTCTTCGTGTGTTTTCCACCATAACTGTAACCGTTGCTAATGCCGAACGTTCATTTAGCGTACTTGCCAGAACAAAGAATTTTCATCGTTCGTGTTCATCACAAAATCGTGTTTCCAGACTTGCTACACTTTGCATCGAAGCACCTTTGGCAAGGAAATTGAATTTCGATGCAATTATAAGTTGTTTTGTTGCTCAGAAAGCTAGGAAAGCTCGTTTGCAAAAAGAAAATATTTCATTGAATGCAAACTAACTTAAATGAAAACTTTGTGATAATATTTTAATATAAAGTAAAACAATAAAGAGTATTTAATGCAAACCTTTTAAAATACATAGTTTTTTTTAAAGACAAATTTCAAATACTTTAATTCGCTCTATTTTATTTTCATAGTAGGTAATAGATCTACATGCTAATTTTTTTTTAATAGTTAATGGACCGTATTATCAGTTACTAACATGTCGTTGGCAATATCGAATTGAATGTATGATTCGGTTCGAAATCTGATCTACTCGCATGTAGAATAATTTTCTATCCATCCTCCATTTCAACTAAACTGGACGATACCCGTGAGATTGATTTGATGATTAACACTTTTTTTCGGTTCACTTTGCAAACAAAAAATTATTATTTCCGTCAATTCCAACCAATTTCATTTTTCCGTCCCGGGCCCGGAATTCCTCTCGACGGCCCTGGTAGCACAGGTATGTGACTACAGCTAGTTTGCGAAAAGGAGTGAAGATTATGAAAATATACTTCATCAACTTCTTCAGGGCTATTAACAAATGACTCACGGAAATTTATTGCGAAAGCGTTACAGATATCAACAGTTTTATCTAAAGAAAGGTTCTTGTATGTTAAGTTAACTGGAAAGCCATCTGATTTTTTTCTTTAAGTTTTACAAGTTTCCAAAATTTAATAGGATTCTCTTTCAAAGAGGTGTCCAAATCAGTAACATAGCTAGCATATAACAAATTAGAAAGAGACTTAAATTGCTTAAATAGTTCAACATAAAAAGAGAAGTTGGTTGGAGACAGAGTTTTGAGATAAATCTTCCGTGCCTTATTTCTTTTGCTACGCAGTAAACGCAATTCTTTCGTGTACCAAGGGTGGCTAAAGTTTGTATTTTTTGATTTCTTTAAAGGTACATTTTTTTCCAAACAATAATTAAGGATCTTATAAAAAGTTGAAACTGCTTCGTCAATGTTAAAAAATTCTAATGTATCAGCAATTTCTGAAATGGTTAAATCTTTAAATATCAGCTGGAAATTAGCTTTAAAATAAAAGCATATTTAAGAAATAAAAAAACACATTTTTAAGTTATTTTGGTGTTTTTATTTTAGATAGGTAACGTACTTACATGAAATAATGCCCAGCGATGGTAGATTATTCATTTATATTTTTATATGGAACAAACAGACAACAATTATGAATAATATTAATATTTATGTCACCTCTCATTTAAAAAAATAAGACAGTTATTTCCTGGTGAAACGAGACTAGTCTCGGTCTTGTTTCGTAGAACTGTGACGAGACGATATTAGTTTTGAAGCTTTCCAGACGAGACCGAGACCGAGACCGAGACCGAGACCGAGACAAGACTGTATATTTTTTTAACAAAATTTGAAGAGACTATAGTTGGTCTTGTCGGTCTTTTTGGGTTCTATATTTTTCTTCTAGATAGAAAAATAAATGCAAAAAGTTATTATATTATAGTATTTTTTCAATAAGTGAAATGAAACCAAATTACACTAAAAAAAACCTGCACAAGCTTTAGAATCGATTAATTTTGTTTAAATTATTATTACTTATAGAAACGCCTTTACCTATTAAATTTTATTAAAGAATGGCTACGACTTCTTTATATGCATAAAGAAGTTTTTAATTGTTTTGTTGCCCATCAGAATTTAATTTATACTAACCTACTTACTTACTTAAGGCGGCGCAATAATCCTGTGTGAATGAGGGTATTTTCCAACAAACTTCTTCATTTAGCTTTATCCCTAGCTAGATATCACCAAATGCGCACTCCAAGTTGGGTGAGGTCACTTTCCACTTCCGCGCGCCACCTGATCCGCGGTATTCCTCTACTGCACTGTCCTGTGGGCGTGGGTTCGAAGACTTTCCGAACCGGAGCATTGTTTTAGCTATGTTTTACATTTAAACTCGATTAGGAAAAAAATATACTCGTATAATATTTGAATATTAATAGTAAATCGAATACTTACCTATTATGTAAACAAAGAAACGAAACTCACCCTTTTTCCTACAAAACCCTTTTCTATAACTCCTTAAAAAAATATTACATGTGTGTATAAGAAGAACACCTGTAAAAATATCGATAAATCACATAAACTTCAGCAATTTAAAAAGAAGCATTTCTCCATCAATAATTGAAAACATAAACACCTCTGCAATGACCAACAACCCTTAACGCAATAAATCGCTTAAATATACGAGTTTTCGGAATGGAAAACGGTGATCCATTCTTCCATATACTTAAACAATAGATAGGAGTTTTTCCGTGATGGAGGACGAACGTTTTTAAAGTCAACAAAGGAAGAGAAGAAAACGCATTGCGAATGCACTTCAATCGCATGTCAATTCTCTATTATTATATTTTTATATTTCCACCTGAAAAGGACGCCAAGCCATCAAGTGGTCATAGGACTCAGTAAAGTAACTCTCCCGTCTCGTCGTCGTATGTAGGTAAGTTGTATAGGAACAACAATTTGTGACTATATAAAATAATACTAAGGGAATTAATGTGTCATCTCCTCGAATTAATATCCACACAAAAAATATCCTTTTTAACCATTCACATGGCATTTCATCGCTGCGCCGCCGCCGGCCGCACCGCACAACTATTCGGGGTAGACGGCGGTGATTTTGAAATGCGTAATCGATGACAGTTATTAAATAATTGGTCAAACTTCTATAGACATACCTACATAATTCTATCCTTTACCTTTATATTATATAGGTTTTGTGGAAGGAGGTCTTAAATGAAAAGATTCAAGTAACGAGCAATAGAGGTTTATTTCTCATTCAGAAAATTACCGTAATATTCATCACGCGATATTAAATAATTTGGAAATGATTGGGGTTGTTTATTCATCTGATATTGTATTTAATTTTTATTTTTTCTATAACTATTTTCCTTGCGGTCGGTGGAGATGGGGAGGAGTATTCAATTTTATTTTTGTTTGGGGTCAAATATTGGCTTGTATATGTTCTGTTTTTGAATAAATTTGCTTCTTGAAATTAAAAATCTATCTATTCTAAAGTTTAAAAATGCTTTTTATCGCTGTAGATTCTGTATCGTATCGTTTAATGTAGCGAATACACATGAAATGTAATCAACACATAGTTGTTATGGACCAATTATATATTTAAACGTACCTACTAACTTACATGCGTATTAGAAACCCGAGAGCAATTTAAATCAAAAAATATTACTCAAAAATAACGATTCTATAAAATATGTAAACAAATGTGTCAGTTACATAACCCTGTTTTTGAATATAATGGTAGTTGAGTGTTACTTACTTGCTTATAAGATGGCGTATTGTAGTTTACAAAATTATTCAGTGGAGTTTAAGAAGGAAACACCTTCAAAATATGTATTTATTACAAAAAACTGTAACAATTACATAAATTATCTTGGTACCTCTGTCTTCACTAAATTATGTACTTATATAATGGAAATGTAGTACCCGTGGCATGATAGTAAGTGCGTTCGACTGTCATGCCAAAGGTCTTAGGTTCAATCCCTGCCTGTGTCATCTTAAGTTTTCTTCACGGGTACGAGGAATTGACAAATCTTCCAAGAGTTATTCTTGTCATGAAAAGTACTTTCTCAAATTAGCCCTTCGGATTCGGCTTAAGACTGTAGGTCCCCTTTATCCCTGATAACAGTATTCGCACACATGAATGATTGAGAGTTGTAAGTCACTAGGCC
Source organism: Eupeodes luniger (assembly GCA_951509635.1). Classification (NCBI taxonomy): domain Eukaryota; kingdom Metazoa; phylum Arthropoda; class Insecta; order Diptera; family Syrphidae; genus Eupeodes; species Eupeodes luniger. The sequence goes on from OX608074.1 coordinate 115,143,826, forward strand.
CTGGTTCTCCATGGACTTGTAGCACCGAATAATTTATTTATTTATTGTTTATAATGCATTATTTATAATGTATCCATGTAACTATTACATATAAATTGTACTCTCTACAATAAAATGAAAACTGTCGGAAATCATCTTACGAAATCAAAAACATAAGGTACATAGCAAACAATTTTTCTAAAAAATGTCTTGTTTATATAATATTTTGATTCTTATTCATTCAAATGTTGTTTTTTTAAAGTAAATAATAACTTTTAATGCATAAATATCATTGCGAATACAAACATCACTTTATCCATTATACTTCTATTCTCTTATACAATCAAATAAATAGAACTAATTGAATTTTTCGTTTCCTCCTACTTTTGTTGAGTTAAACAATGTATAGTATACTTCGGCCTAAAAGTGTGTATCACATTGTCCTCGGTTAATTTGTGTGGTTCCGATTAATTAACAAAAATTGAAGCTTCGCTTTGTCATCGCTTTTACTGTCGACTTTTGTGGAACTATACACGTAAATACAGGATATACAATACGCTGTATTTTGAACTTGCCACGTGCCAGGAAGTCAAGTGGTTTAATGTCCTTGATGTCCCTCACAGAAATGATAAATTAGCTTCCTTTTTCCATTGAATGTTCTATGCGCGTACAAAATGAGCATGCAAACATACAAAGGTTGTCTCGTATAATGGAGTCGAGTGGCTGACGACGCACGGCGCGGCGGCGCGGCGGCGGCGGCGGCGGTAGTGGTAGTCGTCACCAACATTGGTCGGGTCGTGGCGTCACTTAGTTCAAATAGATAGATCCCACATATACAAAACCACCCATTTTACCAACCCCATTATCCTGAATGCCTGAATCCTTCTGATGGGAACCCATATCAACCCAAATGCCAACCATTATTCGCTTAAGTCGCATATTATATATAAAATAAAAATCATGTTTGCTCCTTTTAAGTCCCTTGGATTTGGCATTGGCTTTGTGCTTCAGCTTTGACTATACTTGGCACATCTTTATGCTCCATTATTCATCAAGGATATGTGTGTGTGAAAAGGTCCTTCATACACCGATTGCGTATTACATTGTGATGAAGATCTCAAGTGTGAACTGTGAGAGTAAAATCTGCAAATAAGATTCACATAAAATCCGTCTTTATCGTTCACACAGTGTGACAATGGATTCATAGCTCCTCATATTCATATTGAGCTCAGATTTTCGCAATATCCTTTTTCAGTGCTGCTCTTGTATATTGTGGGAGGCCAATAAATAGATGGACGAGATTCTCGGGTAAAGCTAAGCTGCTTAGCTATTTATTATTATGATTATTATTATTATTCGAGTTAAGAGCGGGGTTTGTTTCATGCATGAATAAGCTTTATTTTTTACATTGATTTTGTAAGAAGTTTGAGTTTGAGTTTAAGCTGTTCTAAGGGTAAAGTAGTGTTTTCAAAAATTGTTTAGTTTTCTTTTTCAAAACCACCAAAATAAAAAACTCTTGTGTGGTGTTTCTGCTTCAAAAAAAAGGAATTTCCTTGCATGAGCGAATCGTTGTAACTTAACCTAAGAGGAGGACCCTTTTTTTATGACCAAATCTCATCATAATAATTCAGTTCAGATTTCGGGTGAAACGGTCTATCAAATATTATTCCTATATAATATAACGAAAGTGTACATTAGTGGGTTTTATGTTTGTTTTTCTTGGTGTATTGTGTTGTGGGGCGTTATATTATGTGGATCATCGCCTAGGGAAGGGTGGATTGAATATAATATGTAATGTTTTTGGTGATGGTGACACTTTTAGTACATTTGTCTCGGTTACTTACATAAATAAAAATATCTAATAAAAAAACGGTCACGCAGGCTATTTTATCATTTGATGGATAAGTCAAAATTATTAAGATGTATATCTTTTCACTTCATGGAATAAAATGTTATAAACCTATTTCATGGGATTCTGACAAAAAAAATCTTTTATATTTGTTGAAAAGAAAACCAATTGTGATGTACCCATTTTACTGCCTATGTTATTTTAGTTTTTATGAAAATGCTGAAGTTTTCAATTTCATTAAACCGAATTCAGTAAGTTTTTAATTACAAATGATTCCCAAAACACATTTAAATGTTGACTAAAAAAAGATAAAGACCTCAACTCGAAAATTGATTGAAAAATTCATGTTTTTCTGGAAAAATCCTGTCAAAGTAATGACCATACTATAGCCCAGTGTATGTACATAGTCTGTTTCTATCAAAATCGTTACAGCCGTTTTTGAAATACGTTTAGCTCAATTATTGTTCAGGAGGTACCAAATAATAATTCTCTAATAAAGTCATGTAAGAACGAGAAAAATACCAATTTATTGCAAAAAGTTGCTTTTAGCTATGTTTTTTGTTTCAAAAATAATTTTTACAGAATAAGAAGATATCAAATAAATCCAAAAAATGTAAACATAGTTCTCATTTTTTAATTTATTCATCAAACATAATTCCCTTTGGTTTGGAAAATTGTGAAAATTTCAAATGAATTATGAATTCAGGCGAATTCCCAGTTTTCACTTTTAAAATTTATTTTTTTAAATTGTTGTCTTTAAAATCAAAAAGAAGCTTAAAAAACGAAGCTTTGAAACGATAGAAAAATATTTTAAATAAATATTAACTTCCCATAGGAAGTTATTGTAATGGGTCCGATTTGTCAAATTGAAAATTTTGACATTTCTCGACGTTTTAAGGTGTCTAGAGTCGAAATAAAAGATTTTTAGAAAGATGTATGTGCGTACGTGTGTACGTACGTTCGTATGTCCGTACGTTCGCGACGTTTTCTTCGTCCAAAGCTCAAGAACCAGAAGAGATATCGACTTCAAATAAATTTTGTTATACAGATAATAAGGCAAAAAGGTGCAGAAAGGGCTCTTAAAAAATGGTGAACATTTTGGTTAACCCTAAATATCTCATGAACCATTGGCGCTAGAGACTTGAATTAAATTTTATATTATATATTGTAACGTGATACAAAACAAGTATATTTTTGGAAAAAAATCCAATTAACAGTTTTTTTTTTATAAATCAAAAAAACTAAAAAAAAATTTGTAACCTCGAAAATTTTACGACTAAAATATGATTTCATCTCTAAAACAATTTTGTGCAACGAAGAATAATGTTTTTGACATTTGATAAAATTTTCAGAAAAATCTAATTGGCAAAAATTTGAGATAATGGCTTCTAACTAATTTTAGCTTATAAAAAATATTGTTTCCAATATTAGAACAAATTTTGAGAAACATCGAATTGACAGTTTTTTTACAAAAAATTAAAACCTAAAAAAAATGTATAAAAGTTGGTAAAAATTGATTTTCGACTCAAATATCTTTTCAAAACTTTGAGATATTGGCTTTAAACTAGTTTTATCTTTCAAAAAATATTGTTGTCAATATTCAGTTAAATTTTGAAAAAAAAATCGAATCAACTGTTTTTTTTACAAAAAATTATAAACCGAAAAAAAAATTAACAAAAGTTGGTAAAAATTGATTTCCGGCTCAAATATCTTTTCAAAAATTTGAGATAATGGCTTCTATTTAATTTAAACATAAGAAATATTGTTTTCAACATTAGGAAAAATTTTGAAAAAAATCGAATGGACAGTTTTTTACAAAAAATAAAAATCTAAGAAAAAAATGTACAAAAGTTGGTAAAAATTGTTTTTCCACTCAAATACCTTTTAAAAAATTTGAGATATTGGCTTCAAACGAATTTTGTCTTATAAGAAATATTGTTTTCAACATTCTATACAATTTTGAGAAAAATCGAATTGTCAGTTTTTTTTTACAAAAAATAAAAACCTAAAAAAAAAACAATTCTAAAGCTTGGTAAAATTTTATTTTCGACTCATATAGCTTTTCAAAAATTAAAAATTTTGGCTTCAAACCTATTTTATTACAGAGAAAATGTTGTTTTCGATATTCAGTAATTTTTTTATAAAAATCCAACAGTCCGTTTTTTCATAAAAAATAAAATCTACAAAAAATAGTACTCAAATTTGGTAAAAATTGATACATATAGACAAAATTTTAAGCAAGACAAATCGACAGACGGGATGGAAAGTTATCAGTGTGGATCGCATCCCAGCCCCTGTTTTTGTTTAGGATTTAAGAACAAAGTTTTCGAATTTAAAAAATCAGGTTTTTGGTAGAGGTAGAATTTTCTTACCTGTTTCTTACTTATCTTTTTGTTTCTTTTAACTATAAGAATTTTATTTTTTCATAACGGGTGAAATAATTTGAATTAACCCTTTTCGACTAAAAACCCAAGAAAAAAGTCTTAACAAGTAAATACTAGGTAATCAAGAATATTGATGTTTCCAGAACTTTAAAATTATTTGAGTTACTTTTACTTATGACTTTTAAATTTTTTCTAGTCAAATAAGTTATGAATTTTTCAAAAAGTAAAAATTCAATAAAATAAATGGTGGTAAAATTTTAAGGAGCGATTTTGATTTTGAATAAAACACAAATTCTTTACGTTATTATTGTATATCATTTTTTATTATTTTATATTTTTTTATTATGATAATATTTTTGTATGGTACAAAATATCGTCCAAGTAGCCTCCGCGACCTCGACGGCACACCTTTATCCGATATGGTCCGAATTTTCTATGACGCTGAGTCATAATTGAGTAACTATGGTGTTAAAGCGACGAATTATCTCATCCTTTAGTTCTTGAATTGTTGCTGGCTTATCGAGGTACATCTTTTCTTTCAAATAAAGAAAACGGCGTCAAATCACATGATCTTGGTGGCCAAGTGACATCGCCACCACACGTACTACACTGTCCTATTCAAACCACATATCGACCACATCCATATCTTCTAATTCGGCCCATAAAAAGTTCGTTATCATCTCATGATAGCGAACACCACTCACAGTAATTGTCTGACCGGCCTCATTTTGGAAAAAATACGGCCCGATGATGCCGCCAGCCAATAAACCGCACTAAACAGTTTTTTGACAATCACTTTTGGATCATTATTTGCCCAAATGCGTAAATTCTGCTTTTTGACAAAAATCCACTAAGGTGAAAATGTGCCCCATCACTGATGATGATTTTCTTCGAAAATTGATCATCCACAGTTGCCATTTCTTGACACCATTCTGACCAAGGCCCTTCCAAAATATAGAATATGTTAAACTCTGTTTTTACCAGTTTTTAATTAAAATGATTAAGATTTTGATTGACTACTTCGTGTAATGGTCTTGGAAAGAAACTACAGCTCCTACATGCTTGTTCAATGGATGAATGAAAATTTCAGAAGTCTATAGCTATCACAATTGTCTGTAACGTTGTGGTCAGTATAGTTTAAGAAGTAAGTTTTGAATGCCTTGTAATAAGTGGGAAATATTGAGTTTGGTAAAGCATTCCACAATCGTGTAGTGCGACTAAAAAAAGAATCTCTGTACTTAACAGTACGTCCGAAATCGGGTTCAAGGGTAAACTGATGGGCAATCCTAAAAGAACGGGTATTACGGTTGAATTGTTTGAGGGGAGGAATGCAACTACTGGCTATTTCATTACAGCAATGCTTATGGAAGTAGCGATAAAATAATGAGAGACATGAAACCTTACGACAGTGCTCGAGAGATGTAAAAGTTTCAGGTAGACAACGGTCACCTATCATTTTAAGAGCTCCCTTTTGAATTCTGTCTGAAGAGACTCAAGTGAGTTATATAGGAACACCTGCCCAGATATGGGAATTGTAGTCAAGTTTCGCACTTTATAATTTATAGCCAGACCAGAAGGGGTAAAAAACTTCTTGCATCGTCGGAGAAAACGTAAACACTAAGCAGCATTTTTGGCGATATCAAATATATGTGATCACTCCACAACAACAAGTGATTTGTAATGCACATACCTAGGACTGATAGCTGTTCAGTCTTCAGTCTCCTCGATGCAAGTACCACTCATGGATACCGACATTGGGCGAGATTTAAGCTTTTGCGACAGTAGACAACATTGAGTTTTCGAAGGCATTAAATTCTACACGCTTTTTGATTCCCCATCGTACAATGCTGTCAAGATCGAAATTTAATAAGCTTATCATACGCTTTCGTTGGTAGTCCACATCCGAAGAACAAGGATGAGGATATAAAAACGAATATGAAAAGCTAAGGGTACTGTCATCAGCGAAACAATTTAGTAGGTTAGAAGTTTCAGACAAAAAATCATTTACAAAAAATAAGGAAGAGTTTTGGAGACAAAACGGAGCCCTGGGGCACACCAGCGTTTATTTTGTAGATTTGAAGATTTGACCCGTTAAATACTACTTGAATTCAACGGTCCGAAGGGTAATTTCTAACCCAAGAAAGAACAGATTCATCAATACCAAAAGCACTCATTTTCGATAAGAGAGTTTGATGCCAAACTCTATCAAATGTCTTAGAAATATCAGGTACAATAATCTTACTTTCTCAAAAACGATATAAAGATTTGTTCCACTGTTCGGTGAGATAAACCATGAGATCACCAGTGAATAAATTGCAACGAAAGCCATATTGCCGGTCATTAAGAAGCTTTCGTTCTTCAAGATATTTCTTAAGCTGAAAATTAATCAGCCTTTCCATGGCCTTTTAAAGATGGGACGTAAGTGCGATTGGTTAGAGAGGGAGGAGGATTTTACTTTTTTAGGAACAGGCTGGACAAATGCAGTTTTCCATCCACTCGGAAAGAGACCAGTAGAATAGGACAGATGTTAAAGCTTACGCATTGGTTTTGCCAGCGTTGAAGAACACGTCTTCAGAACAATAGCGGGGATTTATGTGTGTTTAGATCTCTAAGGACTCTTGCCACAGTACGAGTGCGAAAAAAGATTCGTCCCATAGAATCGTTTACGCTTTAAAGTACAGGAGGAGTCATGTCACTCATTGGCAGCATCGAATTAACAGCACACTGTGCTGCAAGCAAATCGGCTATATCAATCGAGTTTACAAAAGGAGTATCATTAAAGACAAGCGTAGGAACTAAACTAAACATACATTACTCACAGCTGACAAAATGACTACCAGTTAAAATAGTGTTGCCATAGCTTTCCTTACCACTAAAATCACGGAATATAATATGTCTATCATTGTAGCGGGAATCTAACGGAAATACAAATTTGTTGAAATATTTAAGTTTGATCAAATTACAGAATTGTAAAATGTGCGGTTTATAGTCTTAAAAACTTATCAACTCAAATCATCCTACATTCAAATTTGTATACACGCAGATTGCAGATGAAGATATTATACACAAAATATCCCTTAACTCTTGAAGAGGTATCACGTATCATCTTTTTTTTCAAACATTTAAAATTGCTACTGAATTGTTTGAACTTCATTCTTTTGCATATTGAACATGAACCTGAACATGAACATCATGCGGAACAATTGAACATCCATCCAATATTGCAGATGACTTATATACCTTGAAATCGTTGATTATGTTCCCGGTGATGTCGATGATGATGCTGATGATGATAAACAAAAGCGCGGTGCTACGAATCTCGGCATCGTCAATGCAAAGCAAATCATCAAATTTCTGATGCATACACAAAGAGGCGATTATGCGATGCAGCTCCTGCGTTAAAATTCTTCCAGATTTGTTTCTCTCCTATCTCATGCCCATTAAGTATATCATCGCAGCAGCAAGTTCACAAACGCAAATTGGAAATTGCAATCATTTCCGTAATTCGATTCGGGCGGTCGGTCGGTCGGTAGTTGAAGTAGCAGTGGCAGTGGCGGTAGTGGTAGTGATATCAGCAACGGCGGCCGGCGCCAGGCCGACAATCGATTTGGCGGAAAATTTCGCATCAAAAATTGCCAAACAACCAACGAACGCAACAAAACGCATCAACAGAGTGATGTGGTCGCTCGATTTGATATCATTTGTTTTGGATTGTTCATTATTATCGTCAGGAGAGATTGGATGGGATCATCATCGATGATGACGAGGACAAGGCATATAAAATCCAATTTATTGCTTATATAAGCCTCGATTTGACTTTGATGATGGAAATGTCTGCCACCGAAATCATCTATATTCTAGATGCAGCAGCATACAATTTGACTTGGCTAATGTGGATTGTTTCTTATGGGTTATTGTTATATCATTGCGAATATGGCCACATTTTGATGCATTTCAACGCGTGTGATTTATGCGGTTAGGATTCCAAAGAAAGGTTCAAACTAACATCTTATATAGTTAAAGTAAGGCATAATGTCAAATTTATGCATATAACCGCTTTGTTTTAAAATTAGCTAATTAAAAGGTTCTTGTTATTTACAACACTGGTGAAAATTCAAGAACTCTTGAAAAGAATCATCTCATAAATGTCATTCCCTCTTCAACTTTCTGTGTATTACTTTGACACCGCCCTTATTGTTGCGCTACTTGTCATTTGCAATCGATTAACAAACGAAACATTTCTACAGTCAAGTATGAGAGAGTGGTGTCAAATAAAGGACTACGCGTATATTTCCAAATCCAAACAAAACAATGAATAAAAACGTAGATTTTTATAAATCTATGCATGTTGTACACTACATATGAAGCAGATAGCAAACATGTCACCCTTAAAATATAACAATAATATAGCAACAACTCTATAAATCTTTTGAAGGGTATAAAATATAGAAGCGTTAAATAATAAGGGTTGCATTTCAAATAGTGCGTCAGTATTTGATTTAATCCGATTGCCACAAAAAAGGAAGTCGAAATTTGTCACGTTAGTGGACTTATGGCAGCATCAGGAAAAATATAAATGTGTACAGATTTAGATTTCCTCACAAATTAGCTAGCTTTGAACGAATATGGGTATTAAATATAGAAAGACATCATTATTAAGAGTATAATATGTCAAGTCAAGCGTTATAGTAAAAGGGATGTAAAATGTTTGTAAAAAGAATATTATTGTTCTTTTTGACAGTTCATTATATACTTTCGACATCCAAGAGAAGTGGATTAGATAATGAATTGAATGATTTATAAAGAACAAGTTCGTTTAAATTAAATAAGTACGTACATACAGGGTGTCCCGTAAGTAATGGATAACCCTGAAATGCCGCATAGTAGACTTTATGACCGTCCTGAAAACTGATACAAAAAAGTTCTATCCCAACCCCAAGAAAAGTTATATGCATTTTTTTGTTCAGTGCATTATTTTTTTTCTTACTTTACATTTTTAAATACCACGACTACAAGTGAATGAGTTCCATAATTTTTTTTTTGCAGGAATATTTTAAATTACTTGTACCAACACATAAGTAGAAGAAAATTATTATAACTGTTGGACTTCTTAGAGAAAAAAATTATTTAACATTAGATTTCAATGCAAAATGTGAAAACAAATAATTTTTGAAAAAGTTAAATCATAGCTGGTATAAAAAAAATGCATGAATACCTGAGTGGCCAACTATTTTAAAAATATGCGCGTTAAATGCAGATTTCAAAATGGTATTACTTATTATTATATCTAGAGTCAATAGCAAGTTATTGGTAAAAATCTGCAATAATAGAGTACATTTAGCAAAAACAAAAGTTTTCAAAATTAGCACAGTAAACGTGAAAATAATACCAAGCGTTGAACATAGCAGATTTTTGATTTATTGGCTGTTTCTACGATGTTGTCCTAATGATAAATCCAAGCTTTCAACTTCTAGGGCCGAATGCATTAATGATAAAAATGTCAAAAAAGTGCAAAAAACGGTTACATTTTCGAACTTGTTTTGAATTTTAATTGTTTTATTGGGCTTTAACAAACCCATCAAATATTTTGTTGGTTGTTATTAGTTTATTTGTTATTTTATCTAAACAAAAAGTTTTTGAGCCAGCTTTTAATCACATGATCACTTAGTTAGAAAACAAAAACTAAAATAGATAATTTTTTAATTTTTTTTTATTTAAAGCAAATGCTCAAACTGTTTTCCACCCACTCTTATACAGGTTCTGCACCTCCGAATAAATTAACGTCTTAGTGAACGTGCAAGGTTTTGCTCAGAAATTTGTAATGCAGCTGCCTCCACACGATTTCTTAGCTCCTCTAAAGACCTGATCGGCTTGCTGTATACGATTTCCTTAATGCATCACCAATAAAAAAAAATCAAGTGGACTTAGGCCTGGTGAACGGGGTGGCCATACAATTGGTTCCAGATGTCCTATCCTTCTGCCTGGTTATCTGGCATTTAAATATGCCCGCACAGGCACAGCATAGTGTGCTGGACAACCATCATTTTGAAGCCAATAGGATTCCTTTAGTTCTTGAGGTACTTCTTCCAGCAAGGTTGGGAGATCATTTTGGAGGAACTCCAAATAACCTTGGCCAGTTAAAATTCCCGGCAACTCAAAGGGTCCAATTATTTTCCCATTGAGAATCCCAGTCCAATAGTTTATTTTGAATTGGTACTGGGACCTGTCTTAACTCATGATGTTTGGGTTTTGTAGTGCCCAGAAGTGGAGATTATGGAGATTAGTGTAGCCATCTCTTTTAAATGTCGACTCATCGCTCCAAAGAATTTTGTCAAAAAACTGCGGATCTTCTTCAATTTTCATTATCATTTGTCGACAAAAACTCATTCTCGTTTCAAAATCTTGCGGCTGGAGAGTTTGCACCCGTGTTAGGTGAAAGGGATGATATTTATATTTACTTAGCACATTATGCGCAGTCGTCTTTCCGATCCCAGTGCGTCGTGCTATTGGTCGGATTGATACTGTAGGATCTCGATCAAATTCCGCAAGCACTAAGTCTTCGGTATCTCTAATAGCAACCAACAAAATATTTCATGGGTTTGTTAAAGCCCAATAGAACAAGTAAAATTCAAAACAAGTTCGAAAATGTAACCGTTTTTTGCACTTTTTTGACATTTTTATCAATAATGCATTCGGCCCAAGAAGTTGAAAGCTTGGATTTATCATTAGGACAACATCGTTAAAACAGCCAATAAATCAAAAATCTGCTATGTTCAACGCTTGGTATTATTTTCACGTTTACTGTGCTAATTTTGAAAACTTTTGTTTTTGCTAAATTTACTCTAGTATTGCAGATTTTTACCAATAACTTGCTATTGACTCTAGATATAATAATAAGTAATACCATTTTGAAATCTGCATTTAACGCGCATATTTTTAAAATAGTTGGCCACTCAGGTATTCATGCATTTTTTTTATACCAGCTATGATTTAACTTTTTCAAAAATTATTTGTTTTCACATTTTGCATTGAAATTCAATGTTAAATAATTTTTTTCTCTAAGAAGTCCAACAGTTATAATAATTTTCTTCTACTTATGTGTTGGCACAAGTAATGTAAAATATTCCTGCAAAAAAAAAATGATGGAACTCATTCACTTGTAGTCGTGGTATTCAAAAATGTAAAGTAAGAAAAAAAATAATGCACTGAACAAAAAAATGCATATAACTTTTCTTGTGGTTGGGATAGAACTTTTTTTTATCAGTTTTCAGGACGGTCATAAAGTCTACTATGCGGCATTTCAGGGTTATCCATTACTTACGGGACACCCTGTATGTGTCAATAATTTTTGTTTCTACAAATCGAAGTCGAATTTCAAACAAAAAGTATGCTAAAATAATTTACTATTTTATAGCACAAGTGACAAAAACATTTACTGTTGCAATTTTTTAAATTATGTTGTTTTTATTTTGCTCCAATAAATGGTAGTGTATTGTAGATCGCCTGTGTATTATGTAAGTTTTGTAAGGCGGCGTATTTTGTTGAAAGTTCTAATATTTGTACATAAGTATAACTTTCAAACTGCAAAGCTTTCGAAAAATGATCCATGAAAAAATATAAACAGGTATAAGACTATTTTGTCGGATGCATAACGCTTAACAGATTTCAAAAAACGCCAAACGACGAATAACTTAGTTTTTAGCGTATTATTAGGGCTTGCAACTAGTATCGTCTCAGTGCGGTCAAAATCGAAAATTGTCAATCTCGTGTCAGTATCGATCTCGGTCTAAGTCTCGTCTAGGTCTCGGTTTCAGTTTTGTATTCGGGAATTTTAAGCGGGGAAAACCCATAGACTTATTGTGCCATTTAAAAAAAAATAACTTAAAATTCTTTCTCGAAACATTGAAAAATAATTGTCACCTCGAAAATTGTACTAACAAAAAATGATTTTATCTCCAAAACAATTTTGTGCAACGGGAAATAACGTTTTTAACATCTGGTAAAATTTTGAGAAAAATCGAATCGACAGTTTTTTTTATTAAAAAACCCAAAAAAGTTAATAAAAGTTGGTAAAAATTGATTTTCGACTCAAATATCTTTTCAAAACTTGAGATAAGGCTTCAAATTAATTTTATTTTATAAGAAATATTGTTTTCAACATTCGGAAAAAATTTGATAAAAATCAAATGTACAGTTTTTTTTACAGAAAATAAAAAACCCAAACAAATTAATAAAAGTTGGTAAAAATAAATTTTCGACTTCAATATCTTTTCAAAAATTCGAGATTATGGCTTAAAATTAATTTTATTTTTTAAGAAATATTGTTTTCAACATTCGATACAATTTTGAGAAAAATGGAATTGACAGTTTTTTTACAAAAAATAAAAACCTAAAAAAGCATTACTAAAAGTTAGTAAACATTGATTTTCGACTCAAATATCTTTTCAAAAATTAAAAATATTGGCTTCAAACTAATTTTATCTCACAGAAAATATTGTTTTCGAAATTCAGTAATTTTTTTATAAAAATCAAACTGTCCGTTTTTTGAAAAAAAAAAAAATCTACAAAAAATAGTACGCAAATTTGGTAAAAATTGATATTCGGTTTTCGATATCTCGTGACTAATTGAAGATTTGACTTCAAATTAATTTCATTCATCCAATTTGTATTATACATACATATATAATAAAGAGAAAAGATTTGCATTTTTGTATGTAGGTAACGAATGAACTCAAAAAGTACTGGACCGATTTTAATAATTCTTTTTTCATTAGAAAGCTAAATTATCTGTACCTATTTATGTCTACCCGTGCGAAGCCGGTACGGGCCGCTAGTTGTTTATATAAGAAATAAAAACTTTTAGGAAATGCTACTAAAATTGGTAAAAATTGGTTTCGACTAAAAATCTCGTAAAAAAAATAGATTTTGAAATTAAACTATGTATTTCATTATAATATGCAAAATATTGTTGTAAGTATTGTTTAAGAATAATTTAACTGACAACTTTTTTGACAAAACACGAAAACCTACAAACTTCTAAGCAAGACATATCGACAGACGGGATGGGAAGTTATCAGTGTGGTTTGCATCACAGAGCCTCTTTTTTTGTTTTTAAATCTTCTCAGTAACCAATTAACTGACTAAACCATTTTTTTTTTTAAGAAGCTTTTATATTTTCTTAAAAATATATGGTGATCAGAAATGTTTACTTTTTTGTTCGCTTTTCAAAAATATTTTTTTTTTTAATTTGATATCTCAAAACGGATACCAATTTTTAATGTAATTTAAATGGTAAATGTAATTTTAATGTTGCAGGTACATTTTCAAATCTTAAAATATAGGTACTATTTTTAAGCAGACTTTCTTTTTACAGTGCAACATTACTTACTTACTTACTTAAGGTGGCTCTACAATCGTGTGTGAAACTATGGCCTCACCCAACAAACTTCTCCATCTATAGCTCGGTTCCTATAGCTATAGATGTCTCCAGTTTCACGCTCGAAGTTGGGTGAGATCACTTTCCACTTGTCCCGCCACGGGACCGTAGATCACGCGATTAACTTTTTCCCCCAAACGACCCAAGGTGCTTTCATCAGCTTTTGTCGTAGTCCATGCCTCTGCACTGTATAGCAGGACGGGGATAATGAGGGTCTTATGTATATAGCGATACTTTGGTCGCTCGATAGAGGTCTTTACTACTCACTTGCTTTCTTATCCCAAAGAAACAGGACGCAGAGACATAGGGCCCAAATTTTTGTAGAGCCAAAGAAGAATAAAAAGCTTTTGTATTTCAATACAATGAACAATAATTTTTTGATACGGTGATACGCTTAGGGTATGTAAAGTAGCCACGCAGGCGCCAATATCAACAGCTTTTTTGAATAAAAGCACCTGTGGGTGGCCCTCTCGCGGGATCTCAGGATTTAAACTCCACAAAACGAAGTCTTGTGGTATTGAAGTGCTCCAAGTTTTGTCATTTGGTGATTCTTATTAAGTGGGACATTAGCCCCAAAATTTTTATTTGGGGCTTCGGTCTTACTTGGGTGGGACTTAGGGCCCAAATTAGATTTTGGTTTTATGTCCCAACGAAGTGAGACATAAGCCCCAAAAAAAAAGTTGGGCGTTATGTCCCTGGGCCCTATGTCTCTGCGCCAAAAAACAGCGGTTAGCAATAATTATTCTTCGTTTGATCTTAGCGCTGGTGCTGCTTTCTTCATTGCAACATTAAGTAACAAAAAAGTAATTGATTCCACCATGAAATGTAACGATATAACTTTTTTATTAGTCTTTCACAATAAAATCTTGGATTATTTTAGATTATTCAGAATTTCCAAAAAAAAAACTGCCATCGGCGTTTCAGAAAACTTGGTGCAAGTTTTACAAAACCTAAAGAATCACCCATCCGAAGTATTTACTTAGCTATTTTAGGAAACTTAATCCATCTAAATTTAGTTATCTCACGGACTTCATCGAAATAATTTAAACAATTATCTACACAAAAATCGATTTTAATTCATATAATAATTATATACTTCAGATAGATATAGGTAAGGTACACAAATATCTAAACCTAACTTTCCAAACTATGGAAGCGGACAAATTTCATAGTCCAATCAACAGAAAAGGCGTCAAAGCGTTTAATACCATCATCATCGTCATCGTTGTCGTCATCATCATCATCTCTTCATCACAATGATGATTACCATCATAAAAGCTTCCCCAAATCACAAATTCGCACGTAAAGTGTTCACAAATGAATACCAGGATCCATATTTTATATATAAATACTTATATCTACACCATAAAGAGTTCCAGCTACTCATATAGACTCAGATACAGAGGGTTGAACATTATATTGATGTAGAATACAGCCCTTGTACGTATATATATGAAATGATTGAGGTACAGTACAGAACAGACATGTTACTGTTGTTGTTGTTATTGTTGATAATAAATTGCAAAATCGTTTCAAAAACAATATTCACCACACCCCGTAAGCAATTATACGAACCCCATCAATGGTGATGTTAACACTGATGGGAGCCAATATTTATAGCAACACTTGTAATTACGGTGATTTTACAAATTCCTACCGCCGCAATCCGCACCCCTATATCCTTTTCTGCTTTCGGCTTTCAGCTTTCGGAGAAAGTCTATAAGGAAAACATGGGGCACTTGAAAGCCTGCCTGATGATGAAACTCTAGAGGATTTGCATTCGAACCAATTAATATAAATTGTGTCATTCAAACGGAAAGGGTGCTTGACGATAACCGCATCGCGTATACAACAGTAGGTAAGGTACAACAGTTATATTGCTGATGGGGTTGTTTTTTGTCAAATTGCTTTATATCGTGGGGACAGAGTGGCTCGTTCGTCAGTTGTCACAACTCGATTATACCTTCTATACCTCTTCTTTTACTTTGCCCATCATCATCAGTATATAAGTCTGCTGAAAGGTGGGCGTAGCGAGGCGGGTTGCTGTTTTTGTGGGGGTTGAAATTATAATTTCATCAAAATCATCGCACCCTGACGCTTTCCTACGACGACGACCAAAATTTCAACTTTCCCGCACCGCACCGTACTGAAAACCGACCGACCGACTGCTGCTCGTGGTGCCGCACAATGATTGCACAGCACAGTGAATATGGAATTTCTGTGGCAATTAATTAAGTTCAAGATCCGGAAGGTGTTATAGTTTGTCAGTCATCATCGCACCACTTCCACCGCACCGCACCGCACCGAACCACACCGTGTTATAGTTTGGAAATTTTGTTTATTTTACCGTTTCGATTGGGTATTTATTTGATTAAGGGTGCCGAAGTGCGGTTTATATCCTCTCGTGGTGTATTTAAATTTATGTTGATTGAATTGTCGTTTTGTTATGCAGACTAACTGACTGGGTTCGCATAAGCGCGAGGCGATATGTAAGTGGTTTTATGTCTATTATAGTCTTTTTGTAAATAGAAAACAATTATTTATATTTCGAAACTACGAACTCGTGTCGTTTTGGCATTCGTTTCGTTTGATTTAATTTTCAAGTGCATGAAAGGAGATATTGCATTATAAATATTATGCACATGCATTTTTAAAACAAAGTTGTTTGAGTTTGTGTAAACATTTGACAGTTTGATATTTTTTTTTTTTTTTTTTTCAAAAACATCACCGAATATTTTCTTTAAGCTCGGCTTTGAATTAAGAATTTTTTGATTTTTTATCACAAGTTTAATTCTCCTGGGAATGAGAACTTTTCTCCTGGAACAGGGTTAAAAGAGGAGACGGCCATAATCCCGAAAATCAAAATCCCGAAAACCCACAATCCCGAAAACCCAAAATCCCGAAAACCCACAATCCCGAAAACCCAAAATCCCGAAAACCCACAATCCCGAAAACCCAGCATCCCGAAAACCCACAATCCCGAATGGCCAAAATCCAGAAATTTGTAGGTTGTCTTTGCAATTCCCGATCTTATATAAAAAACAGTTTGATTCGATGCTATTATGCTTTTGCAAAGCATTTCGAAATCGAAATCCCGAAAAATTATATAAAATGAAAAATTTGCGCAAATTTTCGGGATTTTGGGTTTTTGGGTTCTCGGGATTGTGGGTTTTCGGGATTTTGGGTTTTCGGGATTTTGGGTTTTCGGGATTTTGGGCTTTCGGGATTTTGATTTTCGGGATTTTGGCCCCAACCCGGTTAAAAGCATCAGACCTAAGGAAATAAACGCATGGTTTGATGCGAGCTGTAAAGAGGTTATTAGAGCCAAATAAGTAAGTTTCCGTTGCTATAAGGCCAACCCTACTGAGGAAAGCCGGACAAAGTTCAAACAAGCCAGGACCAAATTTTTACATGATCAAAAATAACGGCGAAAAATACTGCAATGTCCCAAAGGCAGTACAAATTTTTGGTCATTTGTAAAAAACACGAGGAATTCTTCCTCTTCCTCGGTTCCTACGCTCGTTGTCAATGACACTATTTTTGATAGCTATTTAGAGAAAGCTAATCTCTTTGCTATGCAGTTCGCCACCAATTCTACGGTGCCAGTGAGTGTTATGCTTATGACTCCGCCTGTACTTGAGCGAGTAAGTGATTCTATGGGACCAATCTTTTTTCGCACTCGTACTGTGGCAAGATTCCTTAGAGATCTAAACACACAGAAATCCGCTGGTCCGGATGGTATCCCCGCTATTGTACTGAAGAGGTGTTCTTCAACGCTGGCAAAACCACTGCGTAAGCTTTTTCATCTGTCCTACTGCTCAGGTCTCGTTCCGAGAAGATGGAAAACTGCATTTGTCCAGCCCATTCCCAAAAAAGCGAATTTTCCTTACCCTCTAATTACCGACCGATTGCACTTACGGCCCTTCTTTCCAAGGTCATGGAAACGCTGATTAATTATCAGCTCAAGAAATATCTTGAAGATCGAAAGCTTCTTAATGACCGTCAGTAAGGCTTTTGAAGCAATAGGTCCACTGGCGATCTCATGGTTCATCTCACCGAACAGGGGAGCAAATCTTTACATCGCTTTGGAGAAATTTAGATTATTGCACTTGATATTTCAAAAGCATTTGATAGGGTTTGGCATCAGGCTCTCTTATCGAAAATGCGTGCTTTGGGTTTTCATGAATTCCTACTTCATTGGATTAGTAATTACGTTCGTTTAATACAAGTAGTATTGGATGGATTCTAGTCTGAAAACCACAAAATAAATGCTGGTGTGCCCCAGGGCTCTGTTCTATCTCCAACACTCTTTCTCATTTTTATTAACGATCTCCTGTCTGCAACTTCTAATCCAATACATTGTTTCGCTGACTATAGTATACTCTTAGCTTTTCATATTCGTTTTCAGATTCACATCCCTCTTCTTCGGATGTGGAACTGCAACGACAAAATATGTTAAGCTCATTAAATTCCGACCTTAACAGCATTGTACAATGTTGAATAAAAAACCGCGAAGATTTTAATGCTTGGAAAACCCAATGCTGTCTTGTTTCGTTAAGGCGAGATGTAGCCCCCTTGCCATTATCCATAGATGGCACTTCCATCGAGGAGACTGAACATCTCGATATTCTCGGTATGATGATCACATACGTGCTGTCGCCAAAAATGCCGCAAGGTGTCTGGGTTTCCTTAGGCTATGCAAGAAATGTTTCACACCTTCTGATCTGGCTGTTATCTACAAGTCTTATATATACGTCCAAAGCTTGAGTCTCTGGAATGGTTCTTCTGCAACTTACTTAAGCCTCTTGGATAGTATTGAACCCTTTTTTACCGTTATTTTAACGGTTTATGCTCTAGTGAAATATCCAGCTGCATTCTTCCCCTTAAACAGTTCAACCGTAATACTCGCGCTTCTAGAAATGCTCATCAGTATATACCCTTGAGTCAAACTTCGGTGGTACTGTCAAATACAGAGATTCGTTCTTTAGCCGTACTACGCGAATGTGGAATGCCTTACCACACTCTGTCTACCCTAATCATTGCAATATTCCATAGTTTCGAATGACTTTTGGAAAGAAGTTGTGAAAAGAACCTCGATCAGTTTTCATTTTTAGGAAATTGAACAAACAAAATTAGATTTAACAAAAACATTACTGAACTTTGAATTAAATCATCATAATCCAATCAAAATTCCGTTTTCATTAATAACTACATACATTGCTAAGAACTTAGAGAACTGGCGTCAGTAGTGCGAATAGATTATTCATATTCTGTCATTAAATCTCATAACTCTTAAAATTAAAAACACAGCACTTCTACAACAATGTTTGTAAAACATAAACATACGAGTACTTTGACTCTAATAAAAAACTAAAAATGCTACCGGAAAGACTACAAAACTTAAATGATTAAATTAGAGAAGAAATAAAAAACAAATTAGGTCTTTTTAAATTACAATCAAGTCCAACCTACAAATTGAGTCTATCCCACTTCAAAGTGGAAAACGTTTCATATAATATTAAGATAGGTGTATCTTATCCCCCACCTCTTTATAAATTTATAGAAAAACAACAAGTTTTAAGAAACGAAAACAAAAAACAAAAACAAAACAAAAAACATTCAAAATTACAAATTAAATACAAAACTATTTATATTTCTATACAATCCCCCACTACCTTCCTACCTTTATAAAGTTAATTTAGTAAATTAATTCAACTCATTAGATAACCGACCAAACGAAGACCTATACGTTACAGTCGAATTAAAAACACATTTAACCCAAAACTTTGACTTGATTGGCGCAAATTACAAGTTATAAGAAGTCTGGCGTTCCACGGACGGACGGACGGATGTTGCATCACTTGACTTTAAAATTGAGCAATAAAAGCCGCACATCATAATATAATGATTGTTGTTTGATTTCCTTATAGCTGTATATTAAAATATATAAATGTATATATACCTATGTGCGTAACCTAGCGATATTCCTATACTACCTGTTTAACTGCGAGATACCAAATGACTTCCTGCGTGCGATCTTGGCGTCATTAAAGAAGCTATAACAACTTTTTTGTTTGTTTTATTTGTTTCGTTTGAGAGCGACTTCCATGGAGACATGACTTTATTAAACGGTGATATTGAAGATACTTTGTCCTTCTATTGTAAGTCCTAAAAAATTAAGGTCAATAATTTGAGGATTCCTAAAACATACTTACCTGCGTTCTAGTGCAATAAATAATAATTATTGTAAATTGATTTAAAACAAAATGTTTCATATTACATCTTCAGAAATATATTAACAGTTTCAGTGAATAAAACACAAGTATAAATTATATTTATATAGTATGTATATTAATGGATTGATATGTTTGTTCGTGCTTTAGCGACAAAAATCTACCCTTAAAAAGGGTTTTTTCCATTTCCATTTCGTTCTTCAGTGTTTCACTCTTGTTTTTTTTTTGGCCATAAGTCCAAGTGGCATTGTTGACTCCGTGACAAAGTTGGCCCTCCTTGCACCTGGCAATCATTTTACATTCGAACGAGTTTAATTCACACTAATGCGAACATAATTCAACCCATTAATGTAATCACATTTATTGGGGTCTCTGTCCCTCTGCTTCCTTCACAAAACATCAACATCACCTCTCAACTGTCCCATTGTACACATTTTATCGTTTCGTTATAATATCGGAGTGGGAGTAACTACCTAACCTAAACCTAGATACTTAAACTCGGAGGACAATATACAAAGTGGACAAATGTTCAATACAGCAGACAACTATACAACAAAATACAAAAAAGAAAAGAAAAAAATGGAAAAAAGGACAAATAATCCACTTTAAAGGTACACGAATGTCCTTTTTATTTAATATTAAAATCAGTTAAGGGAAACAAGTTTATGCGAATGAAAACACCTTGCTTTTTTCCACTTATGTATGTCTATGTATGTATATCATGGAAAGGGTATAGTGTACACATTAAGTTAATATATATGTAAAAATGTATCCTTAATTAATAAGTGGTAGGTTTGGTTACAACATAGTACATCAATGTTTCAAGTTGCTTTAGCCATAGTGGCGAATCGACTTCAACTTCGAATTATGGAAACACATTTCAATTGCTCGAACTTATTAGTTTTTGTTGTTTTGATGAATGATTCAAGTTTAAATGAATATCAGTATATAAATAATACATTCACGACATTTTTGATTTAGGAGATATTATGATTGGTGCAATTATTAAATTTAAATAATCCACGCAAGGTTTAAGTATTTATAATTTACAGATAATTGTCAGATAATTTGTAACACTTAAAGATATTAGTTTGTTTTCGGAACTTTAAACTGAGTTTATTTAACATTTGTATTAATGTATAAGTGAAATAAAATAGTTTCAGTTAAAAAACTTACCTAAGTCGTTTTGACTATGTCCGATCTAGCCGTGAAGTTTTGTATCTTAAATTAAAATTACATGATTTGACAATCCCGTGTTGGTATAGTTGACATTGGACACAATAAAAACTGACCGAATTTAAAATTTTCTCCAACTGTCTAGTAAGTGAATCGACATCAGAGTTCTTAAGAATTAATTCTTTTAGTGACTGCAGACAGTATATAAAGTCGTAGTCAATTATCTGAAATTTTTAACTAAACGACTCTTGGTTTGAATTTTAAAATAAAAAGGGGCTGGGATGCGAGGCACACTGATAACTTCCCATCCAGTCTTTTTTCTTGCTAAAAAGGTTTGTAGGTTTTCGTGTTTTGTTAAAATAGTTATCATTATCAGTTAAATTATTTTAAAAAATTTAAAAATTACCAACAATTTGATTTTGGTTAACGAGATTTTTATTTGAAAACGAATTTTTACCAAACTTTTTTAATATAAACAAATACATATTGGGCGAATGAAATTAATTTGAAGCCAATGTTTTCTATTATTCACGAGATATCGAAAACCGAACATCAATTTTTAAAAATTTTGCGTCCTATTTTTTGTAGATTTTAATTTTTTATGAAAAAACGGGCGGTTAAATTTTTATAACAAAAATACTGAATGTTGAAAACAATATTTTTAATCAAACAAAATTAATTTGAAGCCTATCTTAAATTTTTGAAAAAATGTTTGAGTCGAAAATCAATTTTTACGAACTTTTATTAATTTTTTTTAGGTTTTCATTTTTTGTTAAACTGTGAATTCAATTTTTCTCAAAATTTTATCGAATATTCAAATATTCTTATAAGATAACATTAATTTGAATCTAATATCTCAAAGTTTTGACAAGATATTGAAATCAAAAACCAATTGTTACCAACCCTTGTTAATTTTTTTTAGGATTTTTCTCAAAATTTGACTGAATGTTGAAAACAATAATTCCCATAAGATAAAATTAGTTTAAAGCTAATATCTCAAAGTTTTAAAAAGATATTTAAGTCGAAAATCAATTTTTACCAACTTTTGTTAATTTTTTTTAAGTTTTTAATTTTTTTTTTAAGAAACTGTCAGTTCGATTTTCTCAAAATGTTTCTGAATGTTGAAAACAATATTTTTTAAAAAATGAAATTAGTTTTAAGCCAATGCCTCAAAGTTTTGAAAAGTTATTTGAGTCGAAAATCAATTTATACTAACTTTTATGTATTAATTTTTTTTTAGGTTTTTATTTTTTGTAAAAAACTGTCAATTCGATTTTTTTCAAAATTTTATCGAATATTGAAAACAATATCTGTATTATTTTTAATATTATAAATGCGAAAGTAACTCTGTCTGTCTGTCTGTTACTCAATCATGCCTAAACTACTGAACCAATTTGCATGAAATTTTTTATGGAGATATTTTGATACCCGAGAAAGGACATAGGCTACTTTTTACCCCGGGAAAATGACGCATTGCCATAGGAAAATTCAGGTGGGCCGATCGCTTTTACGCCTAAACTACTGAACAGATTTAAATGAAATTTGGTAAGGAGATAGTTTGAGACTTAAGAAAGGACATGAGTTACTTTTGACTTCGGGAAAACAACGCATTCCCATGGGAAAAATTACTTTCCGGGGAATCTAATCGCTTTCACTCCTAAATTACCAAATATTTGAATAATATCGGGTGATTTTTTAAGAGCTTGAGAACTTTTTTTAAAAAAAAAACTCATAAAATTTGCAAAATCTCATCGATTCTTTATTTGAAACGTTAGATTGGTCCATGACATTTACTTTTTGAAGATAATTTCGTTTAAATGTTGACCGCGGCTGCGTCTTAGGTGGTCCATTCGGAAAGTCCAATTTTTTGTAACTTTTTGGAGCATTTCGGCCGGAATAGCCCGAATTTCTTCGGAAATGTTGTCTTCCAAAGCTGGAATAGTTGCTGGCTTATTTGTGTAGACTTTAGACTTGACGCAGCCCCACAAAAAATAGTCTAAAGGCGTCAAATCGCATGATCTTGGTGGCCAACTTACCGGTCCATTCCTTGAGATGAATTGTTCTCCGAAGTTTTCCCTCAAAATGGCCATAGAATCGCGAGCTGTGTGGCATGTAGCGCCATCTTGTTGAAACCACATGTCAACCAAGTTCAGTTCTTCCATTTTTGGCAACAAAAAGTTTGTTAGCATTGAACGATAGCGATCGCCATTCACCGTAACGTTGCGTCCAACAGCATCTTTGAAAAAATACGGTCCAATGATTCCACCAGCGTACAAACCACACCAAACAGTGCATTTTTCGGGATGCATGGGCAGTTCTTGAACGGCTTCTGGTTGCTCTTCACTCCAAATGCGGCAATTTTGCTTATTTGCCTCATCGCTGAACAAAATTTGTCGATAAAAAAGCGGATTTTCTGCCAACTTTTCTAGGGCCCATTCACTGAAAATTCGACGTTGTGGCAGATCGTTCGGCTTCAGTTCTTGCACGAGCTGTATTTTATACGGTTTACACCAAGATCTTTGCGTAAAATCTTCCATGTGGTCGAATAACACAAACCCAATTGCTGCGAACGGCGACGAATCGACATTTCACGGTCTTCAGCAACACTCTCAGAAACAGACGCAATATTCTCTTCTGTACGCACTGTGCGCATGTGTGGTTGGTTTAATGTCCAATAAAGTAAACTGAGTGCAAAACTTGGTCACAATCGCATTAATTGTTTGCTCACTTGGTCGATTATGTAGACCATAAATCGGACGTAAAGCGCGAAACACATTTCGAACCGAACACTGATTTTGGTAATAAAATTCAATGATTTGCAAGCGTTGGTCGTTAGTAAGTCTATTCATGATGAAATGTCAAAGCATACTGAGCATCTTTCTCTTTGACACCATGTCTGAAATCCCGCGTGATCTGTCAAATACTAATGCATGAAAATCCTAACCTCAAAAAAATCACCCATTATTTGGATAAAATTGGTATTACGGGAAAAAAACGCATTCCCAACCCTTCTCATAAGTTTAGATTGAAGGTTGGAGTTCCAGTCCTGTTAATGAGAAATCTTGACGCATCAAAGTTATGTAATGGTACACGGCTACAGATTACTCACCTAGGACGAAATATTATAAAAGCTATAATCATGACTAGATAGCAAAAGGAAAAAATGTTTTAATTACCCGCATTCCGATAATTCCAACCGATTTGCCGTTTCAGTTTAAAAGAGTGCAGTTTCCTCTGAAAGCAGCATTTGCAATATCAGTAAATAAAGCTCAGGGGCAAACGCTGAAAGTTGCAGGTGTAAATTTGGAAAAAAAAAACTGTTTTTTACATAGACAATTATATGAAGCGTTCTCACGAGTCTCAAACCCACAAAATCTTTACGTTCTGGCCAAGGAAGAAAAAAGAAAAAACGTCGTATATAAAAATGTATTGCAGTAACCTATCTACTTCTAAAAATGTATTAACCTTAACCTAACCTAACCTATGACAATCACACTTAGTATGGCCTCATCCCATCTCGGCACAATTCAAACATACGTACAAAAAGTACAGCTTAGGTTTTTTCATACTACTATCCAAAAAAAACTTTAGTTGGCACAATAGTCCTTTGAGAACTGGGGGCCTAGTGACTTACAACTCTCAATCATTTCTGTGTGCGAGTATTGTTCTCAGGGATGGATTGTTGTCCTGATTATATCGAAGAAAAAAACAACGTTAAACTTCAATTATTGTTCTAAAATTCCTAAAATAACAGTTTGCCTTTTTTGAATAAAATAATTATTTTAAAGGGCACAAATGGAAAGTTATCAATGTGGGCCGCATTCCAACCTCTTTTTTTTAACTTTGAAAAGAATTATACGAGTTACCAAAAATAAATTATTGTGCATGTAACCATTGAAAGGTATTAGAATTAGACCAGCCATTAAGAAAAAGATACACTACTTAGAATTAATCAACCCTAGATGTATAAACTAACAAGCTATTTCAAAGTGTGGCAAATAACACCCGCGGACATAAAATTTAACAAGCCGCGCGACGAACGGACGCAAGGTGACAAGACTTTACAACATTAAAAATCACACTCCAACTATCAAAACACAATCAATTCGTCGATTAGGGTAGTGAAATGATTGCAAATAGCTATAATTTAATGTGATTAGCTCAAGGGTCTTATTCTCTGGTTTCATTTCGTTATTATCATCATTATATAAGTAACTCTGAATAAATTTTGCTCTCGACTTAGAAATATGTAGGTATTGTAATCGAAAGCACAATAGGTGGTCTAACACTCTTATATTAGTAGCACATTATTCGTTTTGTATACAATAGAAGGGAGATATTTCAATATGAATGCATTTTCACAATGCAAATAAAGTTTTGTATAGTTTTGTGGCTTGAGGCGATATTCACACCATCAACAGATTTCCAAAATTTCTTCCTTCTCTTTTCGAATAACTTATTCCACTTGAATTATTCAAAATAATCAAAACAAAAATTTGATTTGCCCGAAACACGCGTTAGATTTTTGTACACCTAACTTATGTAATTTGTGTAGGTCATTCATTTATTCTCCCCACTGTAGTTATGTTAAAAATGAAAAATATTTATTCTCTTATAGAGGTTGACGCGTGTGCTGGCCTGCCTGCCTGGCCTGGCATGACCAAGCCCAAACGGTTAAGCCAGGCCAGGCCAGTTCAGTCCAGTCCAATGTATAATGTTTGTTAAGCTGCGGGCCATCTTTTTGAACTTTCCATCTTCAATCAAATAATTCCAGATGCTAATTCGATACAAAATCGAACATTTTGTCCAATTTAAATTCAATTTAACTTCTGGCATTACGTGAAAATAAATTTACGCATCTGAAGATTGAGAATACGATGGAATGTTTACTTAATATTCCTCATATACCAAATACATACATATTTATAGATATGCTTCAAAAGAGAACCACATCTGAGGGCAAAGCATTTTCCATCTTAGTCGAAGTTAGTAACATCCATCATCACATTGCTTCGATTGCCCGCAAAATGATGAATAATTCTTGCGGTTTTGGATAAACCTATTTATGGTTGCCATAGTCAGTAATTTGAATGTACCTACTCGTAGTATGATGATGTTTGGAAGCTCAATTGATGGCGCCACAATTCGATTAGGCCGGGCGGGCGGTTTTAATTTTCTGGTCAAATTACTTATATGCGAATGAGGTATGTGAAATGCACTATACCTTACCTTTATACGCTCCGCAATGTAGTTTGATATTTTTAAAATTCAATAAGAATCGATCATCAGGTATGAGTTTTATATATGTAGCAAGACTTTAATGTAAGAAGCCTTTGGTTTGATTAAAGTGAGAAGATTGCATTTTGTTGTATAGCGGTCATGTGGTTAGATGATAAACATGTTTTACTTTGTCAAAATGCACTAGATTTTGCGGTATTTATTACATTGTTGCTGAAGTAAATTTGCTGAATGATATACTATACAGTTACAGATTCATCAGTAGACGTCAGATCAGAATTAAAGATTGCACTCACTCGATAACTAGGTATCGTAAAAAGATTGTTTAGTGATAAGCTTTCAGAAGAAAGATTTGTAGACCAAAGTGGAGGTCACCAGGGTTGCACTTTATCACCGCTTCTATTTTCCTGCATTTTAGCTGTATCTGGTTCTACTAATTAGATTCACAAAAATCTTGAAGAATTCAAATTTAGTTGTAGGTATGTATGGATCATTAAGTATAGAAAAAATGGGGAGAGTACGATAACTCAGGCGACAAAGTTTAATGACGGATTTGTATAGAACAGTTAAAAACAAGCATTTTTTACTATGGGAGGGGGGGGGGCTGTCTATCTGACCCGTTTAGGCGGTAGGGGCAATTTAAAAAAAAATTTAACTTAAATGGAAAAAAAAGTAATACTCTAAATTAAGTATTATAAAATTTTTTAAAGCCAACACTTTCGTCTATTAGCTTGTTTTTAAATCAAGTCAAAACTATGCACAGTTTTTGAAAAACATTGTTTTAAACTCAAAATTTCAACAAAAAAAGTTAAAAAAAGGGGCTGGGATGCAACCCACACTGATAACTTCCCATCCGGTCTTGCTTAAAAAGGTTTGTAGGTTTTCGTGTTTTGTTAAAAAACTTATCAGTTAAATTATTACTATTAATTTAAATTATTATTATTAATTTAAAAATTACCAACAATATTGTGCATATGATAAAAGAGTTTGATTTCAAAATCTATTTTGGTTAACGAGATTTTTATTCGAAAACGAATTTTTACCAATTTTAGTAGTATTTCTTAAAGGTTTTTATTTCTAATATAAACAAATACAAATTGGATGAATGAAATTAATTTGAAGCCAATGTTTTCTATTATTACCGAGATATCGAGAACCGAACATCAATTTTTACCATTTTTGCGTGCTATTTTTTGTAGATTTTAATTTTTTATGAAAAAACTGACCGTTAAAATTAATTTGAAGCCTATATCTTAAATTTTTGAAAAGATATTTGAGTCGAAAATGAATTTTTACCAACTTTTATTAATTTTGTTTAGGTATTTATTTTTTGTTAAGAAATTGTCAAAACAATATTTCTTATAAGATTAAATTAATTTGAAGCTAATATTTTTAATTTTTGAAAAGATAATTGAGTTGAAAATCTGTTTGTAAGAACTTTTAATAATTTTTTAAGGTTTTTATTTTTTGTAAAAAAAAACTGTCAATTCGATTTTTCTCAAAATTTTACCTGATATCAAAAACGTTAGTTTTCGTTGCAAAAAAATTTTTTGGAGACAAAACCATTTTTAATTCATAAAATTTTCGAGGTGACAAATTTTTTTTTTCAGTTTTTTTGATTTATAAAAAAACCGTTAATTGGATTTTTTTTCCAAAAACATATGTGTGTGATATCACGTAACAATATATAATATAAAATTTAAGTCAAGTCTCTAGCGATATTAAAATAAATAAATTAGGTGGCGCAACAGTCCGTAGAGAACCAGGGCCTAGTGACTTACAACTCTCAACCATTCCTGTGTGCGAGTACTGTTGTCAGGGATGGAGGGGACCTACAGTTTTATGCCGAATCCGAACGGCTAATTTGAGAAAGCACTTTTTCATGACAAGCATTACTCTTGGAGAATTTGTCAATTCCTCGCAAGAGGCAGTACCCGTTTATTTTTTTTTTTTTTTTTTTAATTAAGGTGGTGACAGTCCAACGCACTAACCATCATGCCACGGGTACTACGATATTGGTTCGTGAGATATTTAGCGTTAACCAAAATTTTGAACTTT
This sequence comes from Eupeodes luniger, assembly GCA_951509635.1. Classification (NCBI taxonomy): domain Eukaryota; kingdom Metazoa; phylum Arthropoda; class Insecta; order Diptera; family Syrphidae; genus Eupeodes; species Eupeodes luniger. The sequence continues at coordinate 115,172,179 of OX608074.1, forward strand.
TTTTTAAACTGCTTTTAGCAAAAAATGCTACCCACGCAATTTTCTTAAGAGCCCTTTCTGCATCTTTCTGCACTATTATCTGCATAACAAAATTTATTTGAAGTCGATATCTCCACTGGTTCTTGATCTATGGACGACGAAAAAAACGTACACACGCACGCACAGATATCTTTCCAAAAATCTTTTATTTCGACTCTAGGGACCTTGAAACGTCCGTCGAGAAATGTCAAAATTTTCAATTCGAAAAATCGGACCCATTACAATAACTTCCTATGCGAAGTTTATTAGGTTTAAAGTGTAATTTTTCAAAACCTTAAGATTATCTACTATACTGCTTTTTTCAACTGAAAACTAGATGATTTTATGTCTACTAGTTCTTGAGAAAATTGAAAATTACCAAAAAAAAAATCTTTTAATTAAATTATTTTTTCCTTGCTTGAGTATTTACCCAGTCTTATTTTGATAGTAATAATGGAATATGGATTAAGATATACCAAGGATAAATTAATTTTTCTTAAATCCAGCTTATTTAAATGTAAAAGAAACTTTGCATGCATGAAATCATCTAGTTTTCAGTTTTTGATCAAAAACAAATAAGAGCAATAGATTCTAAAATAAAAACAATAGTAGATAATCTTAAAGTATTGAAAAATTACAATTTAAACCTTTTTTTAACTTTATTTTACTCAAAATTTGAGTTTAAAATTACATTTTTCAAAAACTATGCATAGTTTTGACTTGATTTAAAAACTGACTAATAGAACAGAATGTTTACTTTAAAAGAATGCATAAAACATAATTGTAACTATTACCGTTATTTTTTAAGTACATATTTGTTTCCATTTTAAGTAATAATTTTTTTAAATTGCCCCTCGTGCCTAAACGGGGGGAGATAGACTCCCCTCCCATAGTAAAAAATGCTTGTTTTTAACTGTTTTTAAACAATCCGTTATAATATCTTGTCGCCTGAGTTATCGTACTAATGCTGAAAAAATTATATAGTGAGATTTACTAATTGAAAATGCGTGCAATTTTTTTGTATTGATAATCTGAAATCCCATAATCAGAAATTTCCTTTTCAGATATCATACAATTCGATTTTGGATTGGTTTTAAGTTTGATGTACAAAATCATGTATTCAGACATATAAACTCTTTGATCTTGTAAACCCCTAGATGTTCCATAATTCTTCTATAAACCTAAACTATATTTTGCCACTCAGAAGAGATAATGTACCAAATAGTTCAAGCACTTTACAGCTTTCATAAATGAAGGTGTTATACAATACATATATGACTCACTCCAAATCTGACTAGCCTTTCACAATCTTTAAAAGATGAGAAATTAGGTATAGGGTAAAAAACAGTGTTGAAATTAAGAGGGTTTTCAAAGACAAATTAATGAGAATCACTACTTTTAGCATTAATTAGATTTATTAACCTCCCGTAAGAAGTTATTTAATCGTTCCGATTTGTCGAATTGAAAATTTTGATTTTTCTCGACTTTTCTAAGTCCCTAATATACATTGTGATTTGATTCCTACCAAACTAATAGATTTTTGATAATTTTTATAACTCAAAAAAAAAAACTAAAAAAAATGATTGTTGCTCGAATATTTTACGACCAAAAACTAATTTTATCTCCGAAATAATTTTATACAACGAAGAATAACGTTTTTGAAATCTCGTTAACAAAAATAGATTTTGAAATCAAATTATTTCATATGCAAAATATTTTTTGTTATTCTTAGTTAATTTTTTAGAAAACTTTTTTAACAAAACTCGAAAACCTACAAATCGACAGACGTAATCGGAAATTATCAGTGTGGGTCGCATACCATCTATTTTTTTGCCTTTCTTTCGATCACGGCAAGCTTTTCAGGTCACACAAGAATGTTTCAAGTGCTGGTCGAAATTCTATTTATTTTTTTTCAAAATTCTTTATCTCAAAGCACTAAATCTTGAAAAAGTGTGTCTTCTATAATTTTCTGAAGAAAAAAAAACTCAACTCGATTCATGTACATATTGAAAATCAAAACGAATGTTAAATCAGAATTCTGACCCAAATTTAAATCAGAATAATCTTGTCAAACTGAATATTTAAACTTGTTGAACTAGAGGTGTTCCTTACAAGTTATAAGTCAAAGACCGTCCGTCGTACTCTATGCATATTTTATTTATAATACAACACTTCATTGTATAACATCTCAAAGGTCACGTTACAAGTACCTATGTATAAGTAAACATAACTTCTTTCATCGTATAATACTACCCCAATTATCAAAAACATTATTCGATTTCTCAAAGAAAAACAACAAACACTTTTGTGGTCACTTGAAAATGTCATCAGTAAATAGCACTTAAAGTGTATCGTTGCCACGTGTCCTCGAACAATATGTTTGTCGATGAGCCGATTATTTCTTAAGGCACGTGCATCGGCTAACATTGATCTTCCGTATCGTATCCCATAATATGCTTTGCCTATTAGCTTATAGTATAGACCGCCCTCTATAAATATAACAAATTGCATTATCCTTTCCCAGGATATATGTACATTATAACAGCTTTGACGTTTCATCAAAAATGTGGTGCTAAAGAAATATTTGTTATTTTTAATCTTTTTTATTTTGTTTTTTGTTGTAACGTGATGTGGTCCTTTTGCAACCCCCAACATTATAAGATTTGTCAAATATTTTGATTTATGTGTTTGTATTTTTTTGTTTGAGCTTAAGCAATATAAAAATATGATTATTAAGTCTTGTGGCACAAACATGACGTCTAACAACGCTGAATTGACATAAACAAATTTTAATTTGAATGACATTCCATTGAGCAGAAAATGGATTGGCTTTTCCCTTGGGGACGTATTGAAGCTTTTACAAATAAAAAAAGACATAATTTTCTTCAAAAGAATTCACAAAAATTATCCAGAAACAAAAAATGAACCCACAAATGTAGGAATAGCCAATTATCGAATAATTTTTAAAGGAGGGAAGTATAAGTTTTGTGAGCATTCATTTAGGACGGATGTATAGTAAATTTTGGTTACCAAGAATAAAAGGACTTCCTTTGTCTGATATTCGGAAAAAGTTACAATTTTATTCGAAAAGCTAAGAGGGTGGGTAAAAAAGTTCGCGGAATGGAAGGGAAGGGGGATGAAATTTAGCACATTTTTAGTTTTTTCTTTTCAATATATTCTCCCTTAAGCCTAATGCACTTTTCACATCGGCCGAAAAGTTTATTAATGCCTTCAAAAAAAAATGATTTGTCAAGTCTTTCAAAATAGACAGAAATTGCCGACTTCACCTGTTCATCATCGGTAAATCTTTTTCTACGGAGTTCTTCTTTAGATTTGGAAATAAAAAATAATCAGAAGGTGCAAAATATGGGGTATAAGAGGAGTGATTCAATAAACTGAACTGAACATTTCTGAAAGACAGTCATCGCAACGTGACTCTTGTGAACTGGTGCATTGTCTTTCAAAAGAAGAACACCTTTTGTCCATTTTCCTCTAGTTTTGTCTATGATGGCTTCTTTAAATTATGTAGGATGTTTGCGTAGTATCCGCCGGTTATTTTGACACCCTTTTCCTTGTAATCAATAAGCAAAATCCCCACCAAATCCTAAAAGACCCAGCCCTTTGTGGGACCTTGAACTTCTTAGGAAATGCTTCGCCTCTTTCAGTCCACTGCATCGACTCCTGTTTTGACTCAGTCTCAAAATGATGAACCCAAGTTTTATCCCCAATCAAATTCATCTCTCTTTCCATTAGAGAGATTCAAAAGCTCACGAGAAGGCTTTATGGCTGAATCACAAACACTCTCAACTTCGGCTTCGTCTGCGTTACGGTGGGCCTGCTTCGAGTTCGAGGTTGCTTTGAATGACATTTCTATTATTTCATCCCTCCAAAGAGTAAATATTTTGTTTGTTGACATTTTTTTTTACAGCTGTTGAGTTGTCAGACAAAGCAAATGTTCAGATAATTGAACTAGAGCTTCCGTTTGGAGTCACATTACGTTCTTTTTCTTACGATTGTCAAACGAAACGTCAGGTCGAAGCTCCATTGTGCATTGAATTCCTATGGCTGAACTCTTAAACGTCAGGCGAAGCCGAAGCTAAAGCGTGTTTGTGATTCAGCCATTACTCGCTGTCGCTTCTGAACAGCTGAAAGCATTTTCGGCACCCACCTTGCACTGACCTTAGACATACCAAGATGGTCATGCAGAATATTTAAAATTGTTGTAGGTGATACTGCAACCATTTCTTCAAGTTGTTTCTTCTTTAGTCGAGAATCTTCCAGAGCAAGTTTCTCAACTTTTCCGACGATGTCTGAGGAAATTGCCTCAATCGGTCGGCCCAAGCGGGGTTCTTCTTCTTTGGACTCTCTACCTTGTTTAAAAAGACTACGCCAATTGTAAATCATTGTTTTCCCAGGGCAAGATTCCCCGTAAACAGCTGACATCTCTTATAAAATGATCTGAGGTATTTGTCTTGCCCGAAACCCAATTTTGTCCATTATTAATTTTTTCTCTCGGATTGACTTACTCGCTCAGCAAAATCTCAAACACTTATCACCTGATTTGAACTAAGATCGGCATAAATTTCCCTAATAAATGTCCAAGCAATATAAGGTACAAAAATGTTCCCCAGGGCTGCTCCAACTACTCTATTCCGCGAACTTTTTGACCCACCCTCGTATGCCGAGTTAGACGTCTTTTTTCTGAAGGATCCTGTGCGCTACGATTTGATTTTTTCTTGCAACTTAGAAGTAAAAATTAGATTTTTTTGCTAACGTTTAAAATTTTTATAAAAATTAAATTATCGACATTTTTTACATAATTTTTTAATAAAATATAATTTTTTAAAATTTATTTCTTTCTTTTTATATCCGGCAGTCCACTTCCATATTCAGATGTTGTGAGTGTCCTTGAATTTGTAGCGAATTTGTTGAGTCTATTATTATTTGTCATAGGACCAGTAACAGTTGTGGCATATAATCGTTTTCTTGTCTTTTTCTCTTCCTTGATTTTTTCAGGATTCCTTTGAAAGTTACAACAATAAAAATCATTACATTTTTCATATGAACAAACAGTATTTAAAACAAATTATTACCTTTCTGTATATGTTAGTCTATTTGTTGGTGGTGGTGCTTTTGGAGCAGCATGTTTCTTTGTAAAGGATGTTGGTTCGTCCTTAAGACCAAATGACTTCGCAAAATGACCCATATGAGCGACTTTGATATTAAAAATTGGTTTAAGTTGTTTGGGGAACGTTGAATAAAACTTCATCCACGATACAAATGCTGAAAATAAAAAGAAAGTAAATTAAATATCGATAAAAGTTGTAAAGATTAAGCTATTAAAATCAAAAGAGGCCGGGATGTGATACAAACTGGAAACTTTTCTTAAGTGCTCTTCTGCCGATATTTCAAAAAGTTTTACAAAATATTAAGAAAAAACATTTTTGTAAGAAAAAAAAGATTGGAGTCAATGGGTCTCGTGAATAAGAAAAAGCTACAGCTAAAACTTAGATTTTTAAGTCAAAGCTAGGTTTTGTGTGATTAAAAATAAGTTTTAGCTGGAAAATAAAAATGTCTTCTAGTAATAGCTATTTTGAAATTATTACTATTACTCTAGTAATAGCTATTTTGAAATAGCTATTACTAGATTCATGTGGCATTGGCTTGTTTTTACAGCTTAAGATCCAAATTGTGTGATTAATAATAGCTTAGGCTAGAATATTGTAGTCAAAACTACAAAAATATCAAGATTCCTGGACCCCTCACTAGAAAGTTCGACTAGTGCATATTTTAATATTTCTCTTCAGTTGAAATGCAAATATGAACGAGTTTTAGAGAATTAGTGGTGATGCCTTTCAAAGATTATTTCGGTTTCTAAAAGAAAATGTGTAGTGGCTTGGTGATTACTTTATAGGGGATTAAATAGAGCGCAGTGAAGGTGCACGGACCTCTGAGCAGATAACTCTGATGTTTTTGAGATATCGGAGTGAATCTGGATTTCAGTTTGGTGTAGGACAAGATGTTGGAGTTGAATTCACTACATTACAAAACCTTTTAACATATGGCCAACAAAATTGTGGAAGAGATTCATATAAAAGTTGAAGAATTCACAAGTGTGAACGCCCAGTGGCCAGGCTATTGCGGGTCTTCAAAAGATCAACACTATATTCATTAATGTACGAAAATATGTGAGAAAATGAAACCATTCTGGAATTTTCTAGATACGGTGTAACACCTTGGCTTTAGATTCCTTACAATACAATAATCTGCTAAGAGTGCGTTGTTACAGAGAGATGTTTTGACCAATAAAAGGAGAAGTTTTTGTGTTTGCAAAACAAAATGTTGTGTGGTTCCCACACTCGTCGCTTTCTGCACTTCACAATTTGGTAAAATAGTTTTATGACTTATTTATCGATATCAGATAGCCAAGCAAAAGCAAGACAACAGCTACAATAACTCGGTGAAAACGGTAATAACTCAAGTGAAAAACAATTTTTTCAAAAAAAACTTCAAACCTTTGTTTCCATTTTTTTGGGTAACTTAAAAAGTGTTTTTTTAGAACTGCTCTACAGAATCAAAACTGATAATACCCAGCATTGAGAAAATTTTTAATTATCAAAACCGTTGTATTGGAGCTACCCGTCCTAGGAAGAAAGCCACTACATTGCATGCTCAATGTAATGACTTTAGAAAGCTCTATATCTATACCAAATTTTAGATAGATAAAAAGATAGATAAATAAATCTTTATTCATTAAAAATGATACATAATAATTTAGGCTCATTGCACATTATACGGTTTTAACCGTACGGTAAAACACTATATATGCAGGGTTCCTGTGATAAGTATACTTTTTCACAGGGTAATCGAACTCTGCCGCACGAATAAAATCGTATGATGTGAAAACATGCATTTCGTCACGTACGCCACTAAGCTTATCGCGCCGTCCGGCTGCTGTATACTGTAGTGGCAGTAGACGGTTCCTACACGGCGTGGCGCCGGCATTTTGCCGTGACCGTATAATATGAAAGCGTATATACGAGTCGAGTATGCTCTTCTTCGCGCCTCTAACAAAATGTCGCCATCCTGTTTTTTGCCGTACGTTCAAAACCGTGTAGTGTGAAACGAGCCTTACAATAGAAAAAAAACTTACAAGCATGGCATTAGAGCCGTCTGCCGAATATTATCAAGACATTTACATTGAGAAAAAAGAGTAGGTATACAATTATGGAATATAAAATAAAGAACATATGTACATAAATAATATTACAAAAATGTGATCAACTTTTTAAATGTTGTTTTGTTAAAGTGGCAAAGTTAGTTAAAGAAGAAAAAGAATAGTTAACAATCAATATGTGTTACCATGAAAAAAGAAAACAATTAACAATTAGGTACTTTAAATGATTTTTCAAAATTTTTAAGTTTAATTTTTTTTTTTAAACTAAAAAACCGAGGATGGCACAGAAGTGGAAAAGTTTCGGAGAATATGGACTTTTAGTTTAGTTAAAACGGAAAAAGGCGAACTCTAAGAGGTTCAAGTTATGGAATATTGGGGCTTATAGTTTAGCTAAAACAAAACGTTTGTTCTTTTTTTATTTAAGTAGATACTTCAAAACAGGCTCAAATCAGATTTTCTGTAATTATTTGCACGGGAGACATAGCGTACGAGCAATTTCCAACCATACTCCTACGGATTTCTTGTAAAATAGGACAAGTTGCTAAAAAATGGTAAACATCTTCGTTTTGGTTTGAGTTGTAGAGTGAACAAATTGCATCTAAGTCAGTTATATGTGGCCTGTAGTTGAACTCAAGAGTTTCAGTCCGTATTTTGAATATTAAACTTATATCAGAAGCAGAAAGGTCCTCACAGAAATAGTTATAATCACCCAAAGTCAAATTAAGACGGCTATAGGTTGCTCTAGAAAGTGATTCCCTAGCCCTTTCGAGATTAGTTTTTAACATTTCCTCATCAACCATCGAAATGCAGTTGTAAAATGTATTTCTCCATTCTTCTTTGTTGTTTGCATTTAAATTCATTGCTAAATTATGTGCTGTGGGAAGAGCATGCCAATTTCTAAAAGGGGAATATCCACTATGGAGTGATATAAGCTGGATTTGCTTGTGCAGATTACTATCAGGTCTATGCATAACTTTAATAAGATAGTCTGCGTTGGCCTTTAAATTTCTAACATATATTTGCGGAAGCCCGAACTCAACATATCTGGCGTAATTAGGCGTGCAACGCGACATCCGGAAGATTCTTTTGAAAAAATATATTTGAATAACTTCCATGTCCTCTAGAAATTGGTATCCATACACTTGATTCCCATAACAAAAGCAACTGTTCACGGTAGCCTCAAAAACCTTAAATTTCGATGTAGGGTCCACGAAGCTTCTTGAAAAAAAAATGTGACCATATCGAATTTATAGCTGATTTGGCTAGTACCAGTTTCTCTTTAATATGATTTTTGATGTTCAAATTATGAGTGATAGTAAAACCAAGATATTTATACTCGCTGAGAACTTCAATAGTGGTACCATCGAATGTCCAATTTTTTGTACATTATTATCTGAACGGTTTTGAGGTTTAAAAATCATAATTTTAGATTTAGAAATGTTGATTTTTAGATCCCATGAATCGCAATATTGTTTAAGTTTATTTATCTGAAGCTGCAATGTCACTGGGTTATCAAAGAACACCACCAGGTCATCAGCATAGAGCAACATCTTCAAAGATAAATCGCCATAATTGAAGCCTTCCGGTAATTTATTTTCAATATCATTGATAAAAAGAGCGAACATCAGCGGACTCAATATAAAGCCTTGTGGAACACCTGTTTCGGTATTAAATGATTTTGACATAGATATACCATTACAAACCATTGCAGACGTGTTTAATAAAAGTTGTTCATAAATCCGAATAAATTTGGTTGAAAGATCAATAACTGCTAGCTTATATAAAAGTGATCTTCTGTTGATGGTATCAAAAGCAGCTTTAAAATCGACAAAAAAGTGTATAGGGGCTTCTTTTTGTGGATAAAACGCCTGGCAACGCTCGTAAGAGCAAAAATTTGATCAATCGTTGAAAGGCCAGCCCGGAAACCAGCCTGATATCGACTTATCAAATCATTTCTTTCAATAAAATTCACAAGCCTAACGTACAACATTTGTGCAAACAGTTTTCTTAGTGAGCTCAGAACTGAAATGCTTCTATAATTTTCTGGTGAACTCGGATTACCCTTATTAAATATAGGAAATATTGTACCCAAAGTAGCTCGGACATTTCTCTTCTGTTAACATTTTGTTTAATAACCCCAACACACGCTCGAGAAATTCAGGAGTTGAATTCTTATAGAATTCGATAGGAATGCCATCCAAACCCGCTGCTTTGTTATTTTTCATTCTGCTTAGAGATGCCAACATCTCAACCATGGTAAAAGGAGAGTCTAGCTCATCGATTGAAACATTTTGCAGGGCAAAACTGATGGAATTCTGGTCAGGATCTGGCAGTAGTAAACCTTCAAAGTATGTGGCCAGGTCTTCAATACCAAATTTGAAGCTCATCGGCCCATCCGATAGGATGAGCAGTGAACACATGTACAATAAATAGCTAAAGGACGGTAAACTTTCTTGGACTCATCCATAAATCTTCGGTTAAGTTAGATTAATACTAACCATACAGTAAGTAAACAGGTTTGTAAACCAAAATCTAACTTTCACTTGCTTTTGCTTTCAAGTAACGAATTTACAGTTTAAGCTTAAGCTTCTAAACAAACGATAGCTAGAAATATTATGATTAAGCTATATTTAGGTAAGGCTATTTACCTTTTTTTTAATCACATGAAACAATGCATAAGCTAGAATTGTTTTTAGCTTTTGCCACTGGTAAAAGTTATAACTACCTAAGCTTTATCTTGGTTCAAAAATAGCTTCAGTTTTTTTATTCACAATGTTTAATATCCCAGCACCCGTGGCGTGATGTTATGCCAGGGGCCTTAAGTTCAAACACTGCCTGTGCCAAGTAAAGTTTTTTTTCTCTTGCGAGGAAATGGCAAATCCTCCAAGAGCAACTCTGCTCATGAAAAGTGCTTTCTCAAATTAGCCGTTCGAATTCGGCTTAAAACTGTAGGTCCCCTTTATCCTTGACAACATAACTCGAACACAGGAATGTTTGAGAGTTGTAAGTTAGCAGACCCTAGTTAACAACGAAATGTTGCACACCCCAATTTATTTTTAAAAAATGAAATGCCAAATGGATTTCTCTAAACAAAATTTGCCTCAACAAAGTATGGAAAATGGATTTTTTTTTAAATTTTACCAAATGTCAAAAAAGTTATTCTGCGATGAATTATTTTACATAATAATACAATTTTTTGTATTCAAAATATTCGTCGTAACAAATGTTTTTTTTGTCAAACCCACAATTCTCTAAAAACATTCGATTTAGATTTTGGGGACCTTGAAACGCCGAGAAATGTCAAAATTTTCAATTGGACAAATCGGACCAATTACAGTAACTTAATATGGGAAGTTGAAAAACCTTTAAAAGAATTTATTGAGATTATGTATAACACAAGTCTTATCTACACACACTCAGGTTATATTTTTCTTAAATAAATTTAATTACATATATTAAAAATTCCCAAGTGCGAACGTAGCTTTAAAAAAAAAAGAAGAAATCCTCTTGTTCATATGCGTCTTCCACAAGGTTCTTTTTTTTTGCCTTTTTGTTCCAGGCCAATGATACTCTAAACGTAACCACAAGTGCTTTTGACAATTAAGCCTGATAATATCTTCAAATTCTCGAGCAATTATTCAAAATGCAGATGGGTTTTGCCTAACAAGGATAACAAACCTACCTACATATATATACGTACATCTTCAAGAAGACAGGAAGGCATAAAGCATATCAATTTCATCCATTTGTTAGTTAATTCCCCGATGAATGTCTGAAATGTCCTTGGGGGTATAAGATATATACACATATACATATATAATATGCCACAATGGATATTATTGATACACTAAGGATATAAGGACCCAGAGCTCAAGTCAGTTTGGTTCTTCTTTTTAATTGGCTAAATAAAATTATTGCCAAGAAAGCGTATCAGGATATAATGTATGTATATGTACTAGTGTATACGTGGTACTTCCACATAATAGCTTTCATTCGCATGTATCGTCTTCTAATGGAGCTCCGTTTTGTGGCATAACAATGGATTCATTATACGGAGCTACAGACAACGAACAACAACGGTACGAGACAAGAAAAGAGGATATATTAAGAACAACAGCATCTATACAACAATAACAAATGAAAATAATCAACAACATACCTACAAGAAAAAATGGAAACAACTTAGCCATCTCTCGGAGAGATATATCCTTATCCTTCCACAAACGGGATGCTTTGTGTATCCTTTATCTATAGACATTGCACCGCCTTTCTCTCCCTCCACTTGCTTCCTCATGGCTCTCACATGTCGAATGAATTTAATTTCCAACGAACGATTGTCTCGAATAAATTCGGAAATTACCGTCATCCTTAGACACTGAGGGATACAAATTAGATTCATAGCTCTATCTATTTGGGACCTATTAAGGACGTGTATATATATATGTACTCTACTTGTTCTATACTAGCTATGGGGGAGGAGCACAACTTGTCTGTTTTTTTTTTTTTGGAGGATGTTGGCAGATTTTAGGATCAGGATGTGTCAACCGACCACAAATGGATTACCATCAGCGAAAATGAAAATGTTTTTGATGATGATACCTATGTGTATGTATGTACGAGTAGATATACACTCTACAGAGCTATGGCATGGCGCAAGGATTAAGGAACACAAAAACAAGGACAAAGATGTCTGACGCACGGTTGTTGAGGCAAATCTTCTATAGTGTAAAACAGCTGCCGCCATTCTGTTTGCTGGTTGTTAAAATTTAAATTTCTCATACGTGATGTGATAAGGTGGAGGTTTTTCGTTTACATAATTAAATTGTGAAGGATGTAATCTTCTTATGGTATACGATACGAGCACTTATTATGCAGGTTTGACATTTTTATTAATTGCGAAAATGAAAGGATCATTCATTGTTGCGAAACGGTATAGGTAATTTTTTTTTTTATATATAATAGACAGAGTGTGGCAAGGCATTCCACATTCGCGTAGTACGGCTAAAGAACGAATCTCTGTATTTGACAGTACGGCCGAAGTTGGACTCGAGGGTATATTGATGAGCATTCCTAGAAGCGCGAGTATTACGGTTGAACTGTTTAAGGGGAGGAATGCAGCTGGCTATTTCTCTAGAGCATCAACCGTTAAAATAACGGTAAAAGAGGGTGAGACAAGAAACATTTGGACGATGTTCAAGTCAAGCGACGTAAATGATCTTATGATGGTAATATCACCAATCAATCGAAATGCTCTACGTTCAATACTGTCCAAGAGGCTTAAATAAGTTGCAGGAGCACCAGCCCAGATATGGGAGTTATACTCAAGCTTTGGACGTATATAAGTCTTGTAGATAACAGCCAGATCAGAAGGTGTGAAACATTTCTTGCATAGCCTAAGGAAACCCAAACCAAACACCTTGCGGCATTTTTGGCGACATCGCGTATGTGATCGTTCCACAGAAGGTGGTTGGTGATACACATACCGAGAATATCGAGATGTTCAGTCTCCTCGATGCAAGTGCCATCTATGGATAATGGCAACTGGGGTATATCTCGCTTTAACGATAAAAGACAGCATTGGGTTTTCGAAGCATTAGATTCCTCGCGGTTTTTTATTCCCCATTGTAGGTACAATGCTGTTTAGGTCGGAATTTAATGAGCTTATCATATTTTGTCGTTGCAGTTCTACATCCGAAGAAGAGGGATGTGAATCTGAAAACGAATATGAAAAGCTGAGAGTACTATCGTCAGCGAAACAATGTATTGGATTAGAAGTAGCAGACAGAAGATCATTAAAATGAGGAAAAGGGTCGGAGACAAAACGGAGCCCTGGGGCATACCAGCATTTATTTTATGGGTTTCAGACTTCAGACAACTTGTATTGAACGGTTTGAAAGAAAATTTCTAATCCAACGATGAAGAGATTCGTCAACACCAAAAGCACGCATTTTCGATAAGAGAGCAAGATGGCAGACTTTATCAAATGCCTCATCAAGTGCAATAATTTTACTTTCTCCAAAACGATGCAAAGATTTGTTTCACTGTTCGTTGAGATGAACCATGAGATCACCAGTGGACCTCATGCTACGAAAGCCGTATTGCGAAGCAATTAGAAGTTGCAGACAGGAGATCATTAATAAAAATGAGAAAGAGTGTTGGAGATAGAACGGAGCCCTGGGGCACACCAGCATTTATTTTGTGGTTTTTACCTATTACAGTAAATAGGTTTTGAAAAATAATTGAAACCCTTGTCGTCCTCTTTTGTTCTTATTTATTTTCTTGATAGGTATCATGAACAAATTACTTAATCATTTGGATACAAACTGAAGTATATAGTGCCTTATTTCGTGTTCTACTTAAAACGCATTAATTCAATTTCGATTAATATACAAAAAAACAAAAATAAGGATATTTTGTATAGGTAGGTATACTACTTATTTATTATTATTACGATAATAATCACTTATACTCTATATATATATCAATTTCGTGCATTTACCAATATTTTGCCTTACCACAGTTAATAACATCAAAAAGGACGGCTAGAACTTAACTCATTAGTTAAACCACTTAACAGAATGTTGTTATTCGTTGTAAGCTCTTAAATATCAGAACTTTTATGTTACAGTATATAGGTATTAGTATTATAAGTTTTGATGCGATATTAATAACCGGCAACAAGGTGAAACAAAGAACATATAAAATATATAGGTGCTCGTTGTTTCGGTTAAACGACAAAAATACAAAAGAATTGAAGAATATTTGATTATAAATAGTTAATGTTCGAATAAATTGTAGATATGAATCTAAAGTGGGTTAACTTAGGAGGACTGAACATTAAAATATAACATAAAACGAAATGGTCGTAACATTTGTACATACACTGGGGCATTTAGGTTTTTAAATTGGCAGAAATAAGTATAATAGCAAAATATTATGGCAACAATAAAGGTTCTTATGAGTACCGTTTTTTTCAAATTTTTTTTTTTATAACGGGTTATCCATTTTGTGGTTTCAATAGTAGTTATAGGGCTGGAATTCAAACAAAGTTGTTAAACCAATTTATTTTTCAGTTGAAAGCCTGACATTTACGAAAATGGATCGCTTAACTATCGCACAACGCATACAAATTGTCAAAACCTACTACAAAAATGGTGATTCTGCCACAGCCACATATCGTGCTTTAATAGGAGATTATGGTTTACATAATCGTCCAACTACGCAAGCAATTGGCAAAATTGTGAAGAAATTTGAAGAGACAGGATTGGCTACAGATATTGTAAGGCCTGTTCATTATCGTTTCGCTCGTATCACTGAAAATATCGCTGCTCTACGTGAAAGTGTTTCCGAAGACCCGAATTTGTCGATTCCTCGTCGTTCTCAGGAATTAGAACTGTCTTACCGCACATTATGGCGCATTTTGCATGTATGTAGATGTACGCCTACACCCATAAAAAGTCCAGATCACACAACAACTGAAGCCAGCTGACCATTCACAACGTTGTACATACGTCGAATGGGTGCTTGAACAACAGGCGGTGGACGGCGATTTTTCGAACAAAATTCTCATCAGCGACGAAGCTCATTTCTCACTCGGTCGATTTGTTAATGAACAAAATTGTTGTATTTGGGGTTCTGAGAATCCTCAAGTAATTGAATTACATCCACAAAAAGTCATTGTTGGTCCGCTCTTTGGTCCGGAGGTGTGATTGGACCTTACTTCATTGAAAACGACACGATGGGACGACTATCACCGTCAATTGGAAGCGTTATGATCATATGATAACACCGACTTGTTTTTGCTTGCTATTGAAGAATACGACTTGGAGAATATGTGGTTTCAACAAGACGGTGCCACATGCCACACAACTCGAGCGAATATGGCTTTATTACTATAGAGACATTTCCTGGCCGCGTAATTTCTCGTCGCGTGTCGTGGCGATATCAACTGGCCACCAAGATCATGTGATTTGACACCGCTGGGCTTTTTTTTGTGGGGCTACGCAAAAGACCGTGTTTAGGCAGATGAACCTTTAAAGCATCTTGCACATGAGCAACGAACTGCGAACTGCGAACTGTGGATGTTCGCATATTTTGACTTTTCTTTCACATGAGCTTTTATTTCTATTCGCAGGTAGCGACGAATTGTCAACCCTTTTCTCCATATTTTCCTCAGCCATCATCTTTCACACAAAAACAAAGCATGAGTGGTATAATTTTGAGGTTAAGTTGAGCGCGAACAATTTATTAGTTGCAGTGTGGATGGTATGTGGAACGCGAATAGAGTTTGACAGTTCGCAGCAACCACACTGCGATTCGTTACTGCCAAATTGTTTTTACAAAATTCTCTTGTTTTAGAGAACAAAATGCAAATTTTATTATCCTAATATTAGTGTCAATTGGTTTCTTATAATTTAAATGTGTTTTTGTGTGGAATTGACTTTTTGAAATGTGTAAAATCACGTTTGTTCGTCCATTCGCAGTTCGTTGCTCATGTGCAAGGCACTTAACTCGAGCACTTAAAAACCAACATTCGTCAAGTTATGACTGAGATACCGCCCAGAATGTGTCAAAAAGTTGTAGAAAATGACCCCAAAAAAATTGATGCATGCAATAATTCGCTTGGTGGTCATTTAATTGATGTAGTGTTTCACACATAATATCAACGTTCAGACTTTATAATAAAAAAGAAATATCATGAAAAAAAATATTGTATGTATGTGTTTTATTTAATTTTACTTTTGAAACCGCAAAATGGATAACCCTGTATAACTTCAACCAAATTGTCGATTGAATCATCCTAAAAATTTGATAAGTTGCAAACAAAAATATAAATAAATGGGTTTTCAAAAAAAAGATTTAATTTTGATTAGCCTGTTATTTGGGGAAATGACATCTGAAATTTCACATTTGACGTATGTAAGATCACGACATGTAACGATACAAGCTTCAAAAACGTCTTGAAATTGGAAAAATTGACTCCTAAAATTGTGAAAATGTTGCAGACATTGCTAAAAAAAAACTTAATTACTTTTGCTACGTCTTGAAGCACCTTCTTAGCCAGAAATAGCAATATTATTGGAAAAATTTGCTGCTGTAGCCTGTAGTGTTGATAAAACCCCAGGTTCGATCCGTTTCGCGTCAATCTTCGCATTTATGCATTCCAAAAAACGACATTACAACGTATTTTGCAAAGACTTAGGTCTTAAGATTCTTGAAGTTCAGTTAACAGAAGAACTCAAACTGGTGGATCGGCAGCAATATTGTACCTTCGCTAATTCGGTAATTGAAATAATTATCTTAAGTATGATGAGGAGTTTATGTCAATTAGCAAAATTATCAATATTATAATATATTTATGGAACTCATAGAATCCAAAAATCAATGCAATCTAATTGAACTTTTACGATGGGGTTTTAATTAAAATCAGACCACGACATCTACACACAACTTATCTACACGCCCATATTGAAAAACCCTAAATTTACTATTTTTTGTTAATTTGTGTCTAATTTTCTTTTTATATTCCAGCTAAAAATGTATTTAAAATTGATTTTATTTTTACGGAAAAGACGTCAGGCACTAAACAATAGCTTTTTTAGTTGTTCGTTTTTGTGCATAATACAATGCGTACACAGTGAATTCTCTCATATCCGGACAATTATAGTACTGAGAAATTTATCGTGGTATCATTTATGTTCTTCGCATACTTTTTATTTATAAAAAGTATTTGTCAGGAGGCGTTTTTCAATGTTTCATTTTGAATAGCCTGCTAAGGCGCCAGTTATAGCTATCATTGGTTTTCATCATTGAAAACAAACGTTGGAATTTTTTTGGCAGGTCGTTTATAGCTATCATTAAAATTTTCTGTCATTGAAAAAAATTTCCTGCGATTGAAATCCACCGAAAAATGTTTACTGACAGAAATCTGTCATTGGAATTGTGTGAAATTGTAACACAAATCAGTGGAACGATTCGTTTCACTTTTGAGCATAAAAGTATCAGCTGTTCAGGAAAATGAATTTCTGTCCGGAAAATAGAAAAATAAATTTTTAGAGAAAAATAAATGTGTAATTACACTTTTTTTCCAAAAAAAAAAAATCTTTGTGTGATTTCCGATCGATCAGTATATGATTTTCATTTCTAATGAAAGGGAAACACGGTCAAATATCTATTCAAACATTTTTCCGGATCGATTTCAATGATAGCTATACCTGACTGGCCCCAATAAGATCCCTTTATATCTGCCTCAAAATTGGTACAAGAGTTCCAATTAAATGTAAGCACAAGAACGGTATCTCGTCGTTTGGCGGTTGCTGATTTGAGCTGTTATCGGCCTTCAAAAAAACCTTTATAATTTCTTTCCGAAACCAGAAAAAAAGAATGCAGTTTGCTAAGGAACATCTTTCTTAGGACAAGCAGAAATGGAGTCGAGTCCTTTTCAGCGACAAATCAAAATTTAGTATAATTGGAAGTGATGGAATATACTATGTAAGAAGACCACGTGGCAAGAGATTTCAGTCACGTTATTGCATAAAAACTCTTAAGCATGGCGTTGGAAATGTAATGGTGTGGGGTTGCTTTTCTGCTGCTGGTTTAGGCCCATTGCATCGCATAAATGGAATAATGGACCAATATGTAAGCAAAACTATTTTAGAGGACGTTATGTTGCTATATGCAAAATGGCAAATGCCATTCCGTTCGGTCTTCCAGCACGATAACGACCCAAAGCACACGTCGAGACTTGTTAAAACCTAGCTTAATGATCATAAAATCAGTGTTATGAATTGGCCACCACAGTCACCAGAAAATGCTTACTTTTATTTCTAGTTGCAAATGTTTTGTCCGATATTGTACCTACGTGGAATTTTAAAAGAATATTTTGCTGACCTGTAATTACAATTGAGGTGATCAAAATATGCCACTGATGAGAACTTGGGAGTAAGATAATACCTATAGAAAGAATTCGTGAAGTTATTTAAGTGATACAGTAGTCAATGTTAGAATTGGTCATAGAAAATAACTTGAACAGGATATTGTTCTGCAGCGGTGGCTATTTAGCTGATATATTTTTTTTTGAATTGTTAATGATAATGACTTTTCTCTTTACAGTTAAATAAACATGCATTGAATTCTTTATAAAAATATTCACTTTCTTTATGTAAATATCAAAATGAAACCTCATATTGGAAAACCTAAACCCAACGTTTCCAACACAGCCATTAAGGATTACTGTTGTGCTAACCCGCCCAATAGTTTAACACCGTCCTTATTTTTGTTGGTTAATGCGATGTAGGGATGGAGGGAGGGAGATCGCCAACATAGTCAAGTCAAGTAATTACACTTTTGTCGCTAGGTCAGAGGAACTCAATTAATGAAACTTCTCCAATATTATAGGTTCTCGTTATTCGTTATCGTTATTCTTTCTATGCATATAAATTGTTGTATACACATACATACATATTTCCATTGGTTGTTTTGTTTTATTTTGTGTTTCATTTGACGTACAAATAGCAAAAGTTAATTTCCAACTTTATATTTCATCATCGTTTGTTGATTGTGCTTCTGCTGCTCCTGATGGCTACCCTGGCCCTGCCCTATCCATCCTTTTTTTCGTTTGGTTTTATTTTATTTTCGAATAGAAAGTCCTTTTCGGTCAGAAATTATTCCTATAGTCTCTGGGTATATGAATATTGGTGGTCGTGAGAACGACGCCGAGCGACGACTCTGGGAGGTATGGCGGCATTACTTTTTTTCACTGTTAAACTTGAAGTTAATTTCGATTGCGTGAGGCGATAAAAACTGTTATATTAGCTCTCTGGAGTTAATTAGACAGTTGTTGTTGCCAACAACAATCACAAAGGGATGATGGTGGATAAAAACAAAAAAAAAAAGTATCAAGCCAAAAGGACACAAAAGGGGTGATAAAAGTTTTCTGGTTATAAGTTTTTTATTTTATGTTTTTTTAAAAGTCCATTTGATTTCTGGAAATGTGTTTTTTTTTCTATTTTATTTTTGTAATAAGTAGGTATTGAGAAGGTGGGGAAGGAGGGGCTGGTTGGGTGAAGGATATTACCGTTTCTGTTATACCGTGGTTATTTGGATGCAACGATGACAGGTTGGTTGGCCATAATTACAAATCCTTTTGATTTTTATTTGTGACATTATTTTTGATTATGTCAACGAAGAAAAAAGGGTTTGAGTTTTTTTTTTTTTTCTTATTTTCCTGTGGTTTAAGTTAACTATATTTAAATAATAATAAGTGGGGTTTAGTTGTCTTGGATATAATTGCGAGACCTCTAATTGCTGGTTGGTTGGATAAGAGTGGAAAGGATAAATTATTAGAAACAAAAAGTCAATTTGGAACAGGATTATTTAGGTATATGGAAGCACAATCATTTGAATATACATAACTGGCGTCATTATGTGTCAAGCGATGTTGAAATGAGGGACGAGATCATTAATAAATTATTAGTAAAATAAGTGGAAGTTATGATTTTAGGTTATGTAGGTAGGTAGGTACTATATAAAAAATAAGCAATACCTACCTACTTGATATTAAAAAACAAAAATATTTCATTCAAATTATTTATACAAATTAGAAGAATCTAAAAAAGGGTTTTAAGCAAGTACCTTCATCGCATCACCGTTCACCTTAACTTTACTTTGACCATTTTTATGCTGGGTCTCTGGTTTCTTTGAAACTTGGTAAAAATAATTTTTAAGTAATTTTTTTAAGGGACAGTTTAAAGGTTGTATTTACTTCCCATATGAAAGTCCCAGAACCTAAATAATTAGTTTTTAGAGAGATGTCTGTGCGTTCGTACGATCATACGTTTATGTACGTTTAGGAACCTTTTTCGACGGCTAGATCTTAAGAACCGTCAGATATCGACTTAAAATAAATTTTATTTTACACAAGAACTTTCAAAAAATTTAAGTTGGTGTTTTTTTTAACTTCCCATAGGAAGTTATTGTAATCGGTCCAATTTGTCGAATTGAAAATTTTGACATTGCTCGACGTTTCAAGGTCCCTAGAGTCGAAATAAAAGATTTTTAGAGAGACGTCTGTACGTGCGTGTGTACGTGGAGATATCGACTTCAAATAAATTTTGTTATACAGATAAGAATTATTCAGAAAGATGCAGAAAAGACTCTCAAAAAAATTGCGTGGGTGGTTTTTTTACCATAGCAGTTTAAAAAAATGGTGAACATTTTGGTTAAACCTAAATAACTCATGAACCAATAATGCTAGAGGTCTTGAATTAAAGTTTTTTTTATACATTGTAACGTGATACCAAAAAATATATTTTTGTAAAAAAATCCCATTAACGGTGTTTTTTATATACATATCAAAAAAACTGAAAAAAAATATTTGTCACCTCGAAAACCTTACGAACAAAAAATTAACGTTTTTAACATCTGGTAAAATTTAGATAAAAATCGAATTGACAGTTTTTTTTACAAAAAATAAAAACCTAAACAAAAAAATTACTCAAAGTTGGTAAAAATTAATTTTCGACTCAAATATCTTTTCAAAACTTTGAGATATTGGCTTTAAACTACTTTTATCTTTTTAAAAATATTGTTGTCAACATTTAGTAAAATTTTGAATTGAAAAAATTGAAAATTTGAAATTTCTAATTGACAAGTTTCTTACAAAAAATAAAAATTACAAATACTAAAAATTGGTAAAAATTTACTTACGACTCAAATAGCATTTCAAAAATTAAAAATATTGTCTTCAAACTCTTTTTATTTCACAGAAAATATTGTTTTCGATATTCAGTAGTTTTTTTTATAAAAATCCAACAGTCCGTTTTTTCATAAAAAAATAAAATCTACAAAAAATAGTACGCAAATTTGGTAAAAATTGATGTTCGGTTCTTGATACCTCTCAAATTAATTTCATTCATCCAATTTGTAAAAATTTAAGAAATGCTACTTAAATTGGTAAAATTTGTTTTCAACTAAAAATCTATTTAGTAAAACTAGATTTTCAAACTAAACTACATATTTCTTTATATAAAAAATATTGTTGGTAATTTTAAAATTTTTAAGAATAATTCAACTTACAACTTTTTTGACCCAACAAGAAATCCTACAAGCTTATAAGCAAGACAAATTGACAGACGGGATGGAAAGTTATCAGTGTGGGACGCGTCCCAGCCTCTTATTTTAATAGAAATTGAATTAAAAAGATCAACTTTGGTAAAGAACTCTTTCAAAATGTGGTGTAGAGCAGAAAAAAGTAATAGCTTGTATTTAGTTTTTCCGAATAACTGAACAAAATTGACATATTGATGAAGTCTTATGTCAATTCCTTTAAAATTGATAGCTGTTTAGATATAATTTGTTTCTCAAAATGAAGGTTCGACCCTCGATCCCTATTGCTGGTGTCAAATATCAATTGTTTCTGTTGTGCTCTTTCGCTGAATTTTTAAAAAAGTACAAATATTTTTCCAAAAAACACAAAAATACTTTCAACCGTTTTTTCCAAATCTATCATTTGGGTAATAAAAAGATTCTGTGTTCCGCAAAATAACTTTAACTTTAGCTTCAAGGTGGACCCACAACGAAACTTCAACCCCTATCACCCCCTTAATTTACCCTATTCAATACACTTTTTAAGAAGTGTTTAATTTTGTTCCCACAACTCAATCTTCGATACTATAATGCTCTATACACCTTTACATCCTTTAACCCCAAAAAATAACAAATGCATACGATTTAGTTGTCGATTTTCTAATTTTTTAATGTTTAAAATTTATTTCGTAATTTTTTAATTTCCATTAATTCTCTAGTTCATTAAAAAATAAAAACAATAAAATAACTTTTTCGTTAAAAACTACAAAAAAAATAACAAGTTTCTATTGAGATTCAATGAAGTGAATTACAAGCCACAAAAAGCACTTAAAGCATTCGATTTGTTTTCTTCGTTGTTCTCGCGTATCACTTCAACCTTCAAAAAAGAATAACCACCCCTCCTTTCTCGTGGTCGTCCGCTCATAGCAGGGTAGTAGTATAGTCGTCTAATGTAAGAGTGTGGAGAATCGCTGGAATATGTGTGTATACTTATATAAATCCAAAATTGAAGGGGGTTGCGCTGTTTTAGGATTCTTCATGTAACGGTTTGACTAATAGAAACACCACTTAAAGCAAATAAAACTGTAATAAAATCACCCTGAAAAGCAAACACTCAGCAGGGGTTCCACAAAAAATCGAGAACAAGCACAGGAACTCAAGCTCAAATCTAAACCCTATAACCCATACCCGAACCACCACCCAATCCAACCCACTCATATACTTTGAAACACTTATCCTTTTGCCACGGAGCCACGAAGACTGTAAAACAATAAACTGAACCAATCAAAAAGCCATTTCGACTATTCATTTCAACAATGGAAACGTCGTCATCGCCCTTAACCACCTCATCCTCAAACCTCTTTCCCAATGTCGACGAGCGACGAGCAACGAGCGACGACGTTCGTCGTTGTCGTCGTCGACCGGATGACGGAAGAATTTCCTTTAGTGCCGCTGTTTTAATGCACTAAACTAAGTTGTAGTAGGTATGGAGTGCGGTGCGAGTAGATCGGTGGTGTCCGTCCGCAAGTTCTTGACTTGGGCTCTATATAGGAAATCACTCTTTATGGGTGGCAGACTGGCAGGCTCTTCGACCATAAGGACTCGCCGAGAACTTTGGTACTTGGGAAAGAATCTTTTTTTTTTTTTTTCATTTTTCGTATTTCAATTTTATGTTGAAGTGAGCAGCATTGAAGAAGAAGGAACCCTTGTTGCAAGCCTCACTCACAAGTTATACAATTGAAATTGAAAGTTAAATTGTTAAAGAGTCCTTTTTAATTTTTTTTATTTTTTTCATAGTTGAGAGTTTGGAGGAGTTTGAGGGTGAGTTTGCATTTTTATGTATAACGAATGAAGAGCGGTTTCTTGTCCACAATTACATTGATTTTCAAACAATATGGGTTGAGTGTGTTTTTGTTATTGTTGAACTTCGTTTGTATGAATTTACATACATGTATATATACAAAAATATATTTTAACGAATGATGAGGAATTGAATTTTAAACTTTTCTTAATGGGAATTTTATTGAAAGCGATACATAAATTAATACAGAAAAAAATTGTGAAGAAAGATTTTACGACTATTGCTAAAATATAGAAAAGAATGAGTTTGCATTTCAATTTTTACTCTATAAATGTTTTTTTAGTCAAATGAGAGAAGCGAGATGATGGGAGTCTTAGCACTTTATTGATTTTTCATATCCTGGGAAAATATGAAATTAAATTTAATACAATAAACAATTAAAAAATCATTTGGTTTCAAGATTTTTATTTTCAGAGTTTTTTTATGAAGTCATTGGTGCATCGTACAAAAATTTTAAAAAGAGGCTGGGATGCGACCCACACTGATAACTTCCCATCCCGTCTGTCGATTTGTCTTGCTTAAAAGGTTTGTAGGTTTTCGTGTTTTGTTAAAAAAGGAGTCAGTTGAGTTATTTAAAAAAAAAAAATATTTTTCGTATGATGAAATAGTTTGATTTCAAAATCTATTTTAGTTAACGAGATTTTTAGTCGAAAACCAATTTTTACCAATTTTGGTAGCATTTCTTAAAAGTTTTTATTTCTTATATAAACAAATACAAATTGGATGAATGACACTAATTTCAAGATCTTCTATTGTTCACGAGATATCAAGAACCGAAAATCAATTTTTACCAAATTTGCGCACTATTCTTTGTAGAATTTAATTTTAATGAAAAAACTGACTGTTAGATTTTTATAAAAAAATTACTGAATGTTGAAAACAATATTTTTTTATAAAATAAAATTAATTTTAAGTCTGTATCTTAAATTTTTGAAAAGATATTTGAGTCGAAAATCAATTTTTACGAACTTTTATTAATTTTTTTTTTAGGTTTTTATTTTTTGTAAAAAAAACTGTCAATTTGATTTTTCTCAACATTTTACTTAATGTTAAAAACAATATTTCTCATAAGATAAAATTAGTTTAAAGCCAATATCTCAAAGTTTTGAAAAGATATTTATGTCGAAAACCAATTTTTACCAACTTTTGTTCATTTTTGTTTAGGTTTTTAATTTTTTTGTAAAAAAACTATCAATTTGATTTTTCTCAAAATTTTACTGAATGTTGACAACAATATTTTTAAAAAGATAAAAGTAGTTTAAAGCCAATATCTCAAAGTTTTGAAAAGATATTTGAGTCGAAAATCAACTTTTACCAACTTTTTTTATTTTTTTTATTTTTTGTAAAAAAAACTGTCAATTCGATTTTTCGCAAAATTTTATCAGATGTTGAAAACGATATTTTTCTTTAAACAAAATTGTTTTGGTGATAAAATCATTTTTTATTCGTAAATTGTTCGAGGTGACAAATTTTTTTTTCATTTTTTTTGATTTATAAAAAAACCGTTACCTAATTGGATTTTTTTCAAAAAATGTACTTGTTTGGTATCACGTTAAAATATGTTTTATAAAATTTAATTCAAGTCTCTAGCGTTTTTGGATCGTAAGATATAACCAAAATGTTCCCTTTTTTTTTAAACTGATATTGTAAAAAAAAACCACCCACGCAATTTTCTTGAGAGCCCTTTCTGCATCTTTCTGCATTATTAACTGTATAACAAAATTTATTTGAAGTCGATATATCTCCTGGTTCTTGAGCTATGGACGATAAAAAAAACGTCGCGAACGTACGGACGTACAGACGTACGGACGTACGAACGTACGTACACACGCACGCACAGACATCTTTCCAAAAATCCTTTATTTCGACTCTAGGGACCTTGAAACGTTGAGAAATGTCAAAATTTTCAATTTGACAAATCGAACCCATTACAATAACTTCCTATGGGAAGTTAAAAAATGCACGACTGGATCGCACGAACTAGCTCCTTTATGGAAAGTCTGTTTAAAAAAGTACCTTTATAAGGTTTAAAAATATACCTGTAAAATAAGTTTGTCTTCAAAGATATAAATGCCATTTGATTTGTCAAAAAAACCTCCACTTTTCAATTTTTTTGTTTGAAAATCGTTAGACCGGTTTTATTTAAATAATTTGTTTTATATATAAAAATTTTTCATTTTTTCTTAAAAATATTTTTGCTATGCACTTGTTTAGTGATTGTAAATATACGTTTTAGATTTCAATTTCGTAAAAAAATGTGGACCCTTTTTCGAGATTTTGAAAACAAAAATTCAATATTTTTTCAAAAATCCAAAAAATATATACACTTTTGATCATGAAATATTGAAATCGGTTCATTAGTTCCTGAGAATTATAAAAACAAAATTACGGTTCTATGAGCGGTACCCTTCCGGAGCAATACAAAAATAAATTCTTTAACTAAAAGAAGCCAAGTTAAGACAACAAATTTAGAGAAAATTTAATACTAATCAAAAAATTAAGACAGTATTGATATGGGGTAAATTTTGTTCGGGTGCACACCATTTTTTGTCGGTAAGCTAGTTTCCAGGTATTTCCTTTGTATATACAAAGGCGCGATTCATCCAAAGACACAACTCATCTTAGGACAACTCATCCCGGAAATGAAAAATACTTGTAAACATACTTAACGAAAACAATTGTTTGTGTATTCAACTAGTTCGTTCAAAGCTTTTTCCTTTGGATAGCTTTATTTTAATTTCATGTCAAAAGAACCAGGATGGAAAATAAATTATCTGAAGATAAGAAAGAGGAAGAACATGTATGTTTAAATTATAAAGCGATCGCCTATTGGTTGTGTAGTTAGGTAGGTGTCTAAAACGAATAGTTCATTGGCGCGCTTAGCTTTATGCAGATAGATAGATAAAAGCATGTTTATGATGATAATGAAGGAATGTTATTGGTAAATATCATTAGAAGTTACTTAATACAATCCAATCAAATTCCTTCTTTCCTACAAACATGGCGCAAACATGGAGTTATTACGTTCAGTTTATTTTTTTCGTTAAAGTTTAAAAAAAACAAGCATACGAAAAGCATATGAAAAGTGATTCTAATAGAAAATACATATACTCTTTCTGGCCCGTTTCTTTAACTTGTATACTAAGTATTTATTCTTTTATATAGACGAAGGCAAGTAAAATATGTGTGAAACAACCTTATTCTTAAAGAATAACATTTTAAAATCATATATACAAAGGTACCAAGATAATACTTCTTGATAGACACTTTAAAATAGATTGTTGATTAAATATATCATATCCTTAATACGATGCAGTGGCGGGCGCTACACGGCCATCGTTGGTATTTACAATAATTATAATTATAAAAATACATAAATATGTACCAAGTGCATTAATTTGGATAAAAGATAGGAATATTATCAAAATTTTGTCAAAATAATGCGCTCTTTCGGGCTCATGCACAGTGAGATGGGATGGGGTTACATTTAATACAAGTAAAATAATTTAAAAAAAAAAAACTATTTTAAAATTCAAAATTTTACCTGAAAAATAAGTTTGTCTTCAAAAATTTAAATGCCATTTTATAAATCAAAAAACCCTTGATTTTTAATTTTTTTTTTCGAAAATCGTTAGTGTTTTTTTTTAAATTCATTTTTTATATATACAATTTTTCAATTTTGTTGAAAAAATATTTTTGGTATGCAGTTGTTTAGTGATTGTAAATATACGCTCTACATTTAAATTTCATACAAAAATTTTGAACCTTTTTTGAGATATAGAATTTTGAAAAAAAAAAATTCAATATTTTTTTAAAAATCCAAAAAAAAAAAAGTGCACTTTTGATAATCAAATATTGTTAAGGCAATATAAGAGATCGTTCAAAAAAATTATTATTGAAATCGGTTCATAAGTTGCTGAGAAAATTAAAAAACAAAAAAAAAAACGTTTCTATGAGCGGTACCTTTCCAGAGCAATACAAAAATATGTTTTTCTTACTAAAAGAAGCCAAGTTAAAAAACAAAATTTTAGAGAAAATTAAAAAAAAATCTATCGGTTTGTTTTTGAGAAAATTCGAATTTTCGTTTTTTGACCAAAAAAATTGTATGGGGGTCACTGTTAGTTTTGATCTTAAGAAAAAATGATAAAACCACTAACGCGAATCTGCTGAAAACCTTAACTTCCAAGTTTGAACTCAATTGACCCAATGATTTAGGCTTTAGGAGCGTGGACAGACAGACAGGACAGACCTGACGGAATCGCGGGACCCACTTTTTTTTCGTCTTCTCTACCATCGTAATATCATGTTTGATTAAAATCTCGAGTTCGAAATTTTTTACGAATGCAAAACTTGCCATATACATACATATGTAGTTCCTATATGTCGCAAGTAAAAAAGTTAAAATTTGTAATGAAATTTTAAATATTAGAAATACAAAAATGTTTAAGACTATTGAGTCCGCTTTATGATGACCTTGATCTTTCTGAGTTGTTTAGTTTAGATGAATTTAAAGGGTCAGGGTCGAAAGTCCATAATGGCAGCATGCCTCCTTCACACGTAATTCACTGTTTGCACGACGTTATGCATAACTGTTTAGTATAGACTAAATCTATTAACGAAGAGTCAGTAGTTCTAAAAAATATCTCTGGAAATTTTACCTACTTTGATAAGTTTAAACTTCATAATGCGTTTTATGGACTTTTAACCTGTGCCGAATTTACATATCGTAGCTAAGACGTACTACTTTGCAAAAATGAACCCCCACTAAAAATATCCTTACAAGGATACCTATACATACATGTACTTATATCTAAATAGGTACATACATACGCACATTAAATCCCTTAATTTAATGTGCATGTCTTATCGCAATACTCTTATCGTATCGTTCTATTCCAGTTCTGCCTTTGTACCTCACGACAATATGACTTATAACTTCCCAAGCAACAACATTTTTCATCAAACTCTCTCAATTTATTTTAATTTTCCAAACACAAACCGTTTAACAGCCCTAAGCGTACAAACCGCTAATTAATTATCGCATTGCAGCATAATTGTGGCAATAAAACAACAAACTTCCATATCCCATCAAGCTCTAGATTCCTACATAGGCAAAGTGAGCAGTACTAGGTATGTACTTTAAGCCAACCAACGCGTCGAATAAGAAAATGTACATGTTTATGTACGGTACGTGAAAGAAAGTGTTTCTCCCTCACTTTTTAAAAACAACAAAAAAACAATTTAACTTCCCCACTACCGACGGCGACGTTAGGATTCGAAACGATGACGATGACGACGAACGCTAACAGCAATGAAGTCCTTCCGCTTATCGCCTCAACAGTAATAACAAAAACACACCACTACAATATCCTATCGACGAAATGTTCTCGTCTACGTCTCTCCTTTAAGAATCAGCCTCAAGAATGGAAGCCTCAAGACAGTGACTAATGCCCGCCTTTTCTGAATCTATTATTAAAAGTTACCAAAGTTTTCCTTTGCTTCGGAGAACGTTGTTGAAAACCTCAGCAATTAGTATTTTTCGTGGCATAATTTATGTGGCTGGAAAATTGTACCTTACGCGTTTTCCTTTTTCTTTGGTTTTATGATACAAGCATTTTTATTTTCGAATTTGAGCATGAGTAGTATTTTGGATTTTGTGGGTATTTGAGAGAGAGGGCACGTGACTTGAGAGGGTGGAAAAAGGGGGTAGTGGGGTTTATAGAAAGATCTTATATATAATATTTAAGAGGATTTATGGTGTATACGCCTGCGATCTTAATTACGTTAACGCTACGGCCGGCGGTGGTCAGCCGACAGCAGCGGCAACGGCGGCTGTGGGTGGTTTCATTAGATTAAGTTCGTTTAATGACCAATAGAACAGCTTGATAGATTTAGTATGTAGAATAAAAGTTTAAGTTTTGTCGATATTATATAAGGTCAAATGTTCTGTTAATTTATTTATGTACATACATGTATGGGTGTACATTTTAGTTAGGTACATAATCGGAAGTTCATGCTTTAGGAAAGGAATTTTGTTTTTTGAACTTGTTTTCTTTATTATTACATATTATGAGTACCTTAAAGTCAAATAGGTCATAGCTTAGGGTACATGTGTTTGCTCATGACATTGATTGATCTATAGGCAAAATGTTGCGAAGTTTTGTTACAAAATACCTGATAATTGGATGCTTTGTAAGCGAAGCAACAATCCTATTAGAACAATATTTTAAATGACTTTTAAAGAAATGTTTTTCTTCATTAATGTCAATTTTAATTTGTGAAATGACATAAATTAACAGATTTTGAGAATGATGACCGTGAATTATCGATTCGGCGACGACTACGTTCACATCAATTGGGCCTCAGACAATGCTGCAGAATTTGGGTGTTAAGACTTACAAAATACAGCTGGAGCAAAAATTTAAGCCGAACGACCTGCCGCAACTCCGAATTTTTGTTGAATGGGCTATTGAAAAGTTGGCCAAAGATCCACTGAAACTGTGTTCAGAGACGAAGCTTCTTTTTGATGAAACGGATACGTGAATCACGGTTGCCACTTTGGTCATTTGTGACCAAATTTGGTCATTATTTTTTCGAATGGTCGAATGGTTTTTTTTTCCATTTGGTCATTTTTTTCCGAAACGAATAAAGATATTCGACAATTTGAGTAAGGAATTTCAGTCCGAAAACGTTCACATGGCCAAATAGAAACAACGGTTTAACTCATTTTAAGCAAATTTGTGTAAATAATACCCGCGTTTTGTTGGAAAATCTATCCATAGTATAGTAGGATTTTACACGACGTGTCGCCTGGATAAAATATTGTCGTATGTGAAAAATTGAGGTTTTGAGATTTAAATGCAGTTTTGTTATTTGATTTTTTCTCTACAATATAGTGAAATCCGGTTTTCGATATCTGCCTTAGTTTCCAAGATAATATCCTTAAAATTTGTCGTATGTGCAAGGTCGCCAACATTTAAGTATTTCTTTGTCGTATGTGTATACAAAATGCTACACATACGACAAAATTAAAACATACGACATTTTTTTCATACAAAATCTGTTCAGTCAAAGTTTGGTAAATAATTGTCGTATGTGTCATTCTTAATGCACATACGACAATATTTTACTGAAATTCCGGTAAAGGTTTGTCGTATGTCTCATAAGAAAAACAAAGAGAAAAGGAGATTCAGTCGTGATCAAGATGTCGAAGAAGTCGGACGAGTCTACTTCACGTGCACCAAGTGTATCTCAGGAAATCTATGCATATGATAATGCATAATTAAGCATAAGAGAGTGTTTTGAATAATTTTTTTAATTTGTTAAGCATGCGCAACGAAATATTAGGGGATGATGATCATTATTTAAGTGCGAGTCTTCATTCCAGTGCACTGCAGTGGTAATGATTTTTCAGCAGATGATGAGGAAAGAGATCCAACTTATGAATTGCCAACTAACACAGAAAACAGGATCTCAGCCCTTAGAAATTTTTATGAGGAGGCAGATAAAATGATTTTGTCCACTTCCTCCACGAATAGGGTTGAAGGCCGTAAGCTATCATCTAATTATAGCATATATATATATTATATTATAGACTAGCGGCCTGTCCCGGCTTCGCACGGGTAGACATAAATAGGTACAGATATTTGAGTTATAAGCATGCTAATTAAAACGACCATGAATCACTGAATTAGAACACATTTTTTTGTCCTATCATTAATACTCTTGGCAGCGTGTGCGATGAAAGACATGTTAAGGCTAATTTTTGTACACCTTCGGCTGATTTTAATAGGAATTTCTAAAGATATCTATAGTAATCTAGTGCTAAATATAGCCTATGTTACTCAGTGATAATGTAGCTTTCTAATGAAAAAAGAATTATTAAAATCGGTGAAGTACTTTTTGAGTTTATTCGTTACATACAAAAATACAAATCTTTTCTCTTTATAATATTAGTGTAGATAAAGCATTTTATCGTGCTATTCTAAAAATCAATTAATAAAACTTTGATCTTTTAAAGTCTATATATTTGTGTTCCTGCTAGAATGTAAATTAACTAAATATTTAAAAAATCAAATGAACTGTGAATTAAATAATGTGATTTGTTTTTAACTTACGAATTTTGTATGTTTATGTTTATGTATTTAAGTTTAGACACCAAAAGTATTCTTTAATTAATCGAATATGGATTTATTGTTTATTTTTTAGAATTAAATTTTGAAGTTTTATTTTTGTTTATTTTAATTTTGTTGAGAATTAAAACAACTATTTTTATACCGAAAAATAAATAAGTAAAAATAAATCTGGGTTTGTTTTTGTTTTTAAATAATTAATTGGTATGTTTCTATATTGTCGTATGTTATATACTAATAACATACAATTTTTTTTAATTTATTGTCGTATGTGTGATTATTTTGTCGTATGTGTTTGGGTAGCAAGCTGTTCTGGATAAATCGTCACATACGACAACGGCATTTTGGGGAAAATGAACCCTCATTTCTTTCATTATTAGAATAGTGTATTTATTTTAATGTTTTTTGGTCGTCAGATGTTTTGTGCATAAGCCATTTTATTTTCAAAAAAATCCACCGTGTAGTGTTTGAGAAATAATTTTTTGAACTTTAAATGCTTCTCCTGAAAAGTAGCAAATTGTAACATACGACACTATTTTATCCAGGCGACGACGAGTAACAAAAACAATATCCATAGTATGAATACTAGCGATAAAAGTTAGAGTAAGATCTTAATAGGGATGGGTTTTTGACATTTATACGAGTCTCGAATGGATCTTATGTGATTTCGTTCTCAAATGTTGGTACGATTGATATTGCATTTGTATCTCGATGGCTGTGTTCGTTGAGTAGTTGTGTATTTGGAATCATATGTGTTTTCCAATGGGGAAAAAATCAATCTATAACTGTTGATATTATTTAGTTTTGTTAGTGAAAATGGACTAACTGGGCTTATTTTGCAAGAGAAAACAATAGAAAAGATATTTATGTTTTGCTATGTTTCCACCAAAGGTTTATCTTAGTTTAGATTAAATAAATCTTTTTGGTGTTTCCACCGCACAAGAAGATTTAAAAATGATTAAGTTTGACAGCACTTTCTAAAATGCAAATGGTGTTTCAATGTTTCTAATGAAGTGCATGTGATTCGTGTTAAACAATGAAGAACTCATTAGTTCAGCACCATATAAGAATATGCTACCTACTTCATGTCCATTTGTTTGTTTGTAATTTTATTAAAACAAAACTATATTTTTTTTACACAAACATGCAAATTAACAGACAATAACGCATTATTTTTAAAACCAACTCCTCCACACGGGTTTTTCTTCTCAAATTTTGACTCGACTCCGATCTCCGACGGGAATCGAGTCAAATCAAGCTCATTTCAACTCGATTCAGGTATATAAAGAATTGAGGCGATCTTCAAGCTCGCTTCAACACCAGATGTTAATGTAGTAGTCTACGAACAAACCCCCTCCTTGAAGCAATTATTAAATGAACTTTTTTTTTATAGAATCTCAATAGGCTAATACCCTATTAGTCACGAAGATAGAGCTAAAGCTAATTTTCGATTCAATTAAGAAAAAGAAGTCAGAAGTGTCGATGGTATATCCAACATTGTACTACGACATTTACCTCAGGAAGCTGTGGACATTTATACCACTCTGTTTAACAACGTTCTGAATAATGCATATTATCCGGTTCGTTGGAAGACAGCTGTGGTACATCCTCTCCCGAAAAAGGGAAAGGACAACTCCAATCCGGCGAATCTCCGGTCGATAAGTCTTCTGCCGAGTATCAGTAAGGTATTCGAGAAGGTTATAAATAGAGCTCTGTCCAAGTGGGCTGAGACTGAGAACAACAAAATAATTCCGGATAATCAGTTCGGCTTTAAGGCAGGACATGACAATATTCATGCTGCGTCTAAACTTGTTTCTGATATCCAGTGGAAAAAAAATCTAAAAGGCAATGTACGGGTGCTTGTCTGGTTGACTTGGAGAAGGCCTTCGACGCGTATGGTTAGATTGTCTGTATCTAAAGTTAAACAGACTTGGCATAAGGAAACCACTGTTGTATTTGCTTTATGACATGCTTAATGGTAGACGGTTTATTGTCAAAATTGTCAATGTAACATCTAGCAAAATTTTTGATATTAAAAATGGTCTTCAACAGGGAGCGGTTAACTCGCCGATCTTATTCAGCATTTACACCAGTGATCTGATAGCGTACGCCAACGACCTAATTGCGTACAGAACGGCCCCAAAAATTGAGGTTATCAAGACACTTTTGCAGGGTGACTTGGACAAGATTCAGCAATATTGCGATGACTGGAAGTAGAAAATCAACATTCAGAAATGTGAAACTATTCTGTTCAATACTCCGTTGTATGGAGCATAAAGAAATACGAGAAAGAACTGGAAAAATATAGTTATCGTTGGACCAAATCGACAGCCACTGGCGAATAAAAGTGTAGTAAAGTACTTTGGCATCTGTTTGGATCAGTACTTGTATTTCGACAGACATATGAGTGCTGCTCTGGCTAGAGCTAGGGGATTCTTTTCCCTGACAAAACGGTTGTTTCTTAGCAGCCGTCTTGACAGCAGGGTGAAGGTGATTTGCTACATGGCCCTTATCCGGCCGACGATTACCTATGGGTGCCCGGTATGGTTCAACGTTGCCCCATCTCAAATGGAAAAGATTCGGGTGTTTGAGAGACAATGTCTGCGACGTTGCCTTGGATTACACAGAACACCAGAGTCGGAGTACAAACATTACAATTCCAACCAGGTTCTATACAACAGAGCCAACATAAACAGAATAGATAATTTCTTGCTGAAGCTTGGTAGGGGTCACATTGCGAGAGCGATGTCGTCGATTAACAGCTTAATTTTTGGGGCTTACTACCCCAACAATGAGTACTACGAAAGTGCACGTTTAAGTGGCAACATTCCGCCCGAAGCTTTCCTCTATTTAGACAATCGAGGGCTGATACAGGATAGGGAGGCGGTTCCGCCAATCTACCACGTCAGCCGTAAAACTGTAGATAGGCGACTCCTTTACAGTAGAGATGTCCTCGCACTGGACGGAGCCGAGCACCTTCGGTTCAGTAGGACTGTTTCCGATAGGGACCGAAGAGATAGGGTGTGGCAGGAGAACCAGTTTTGGTGGCTTCAAATTGAGAATGTCATTTAAAGTTGTCTAGGGCGTTTGGTCTTGGCCGGCTTACATAGGTTTAAGGATTATAAAAAATAAAAAAAAAACACAAAAAAAAGCTTTCTGTGGCTGTTCTAGTTTTTAAGTAGTTTTAAGTATTTTTAAGTAGTATTATTGGTTTTGGTTAGTTTTAAGTAGCTAAAGTATTATAATGGGTTTCAGTTTTGTTTTTTTATTTAGTTTTAAGTTTTATATAAAATAAAAAATAATGATAAAGATACCAAGTTTTTTTTTAATTTTCTTGGTTATAGATTAAGTTCTCGTTATTCAGTATTAAAATTGTTCTTAGGCCTAAAGGCAGTAGTTATAAGATAATGGATTAACTTAAAGCACCCGCATAGGGCCAGTAGATTAGATTAGATTGATTTTTATTGTTTCTGTTCTTGTTTATATT
Organism: Eupeodes luniger; assembly: GCA_951509635.1. Classification (NCBI taxonomy): domain Eukaryota; kingdom Metazoa; phylum Arthropoda; class Insecta; order Diptera; family Syrphidae; genus Eupeodes; species Eupeodes luniger. The sequence continues at coordinate 115,206,939 of OX608074.1, forward strand.
ACAAATTATTTTACAAAAAATCGATAAGCATGGCTTTGCTGTCTGCCTGATTGACATTAAAATAAACATTTAGTATTAAGTTTGTTTCTATTTGTTAGAACATAATGTATACAAAAAAATAATTGTGGTAAAAAAATAAAAATTTGTTTTGTTGTTAAAACTCTTCATTGATAACTTGATTGCGATAGCTCATAGCATATTTATAAAAATAAAAAAGTTGCTTTAAATTGTTTTCACAGTTGAGATGTGCTAAGACTTCTTCTTTCGATAACGTGTTACTTCCAAGATAACTTCTTCGTATTTCTTTCAAAATAGGGCATCTTTCAATGAAATGCATGACATCTTCTCTCTCCGATAGGTTACAAAGGTTACAGTAAATTGGTAAGTCAGGTGGGGGATATAATTAAAACGAATAAGCTCTCCTCTCATTTTGAAAATAGACGATATACATAATTTCCATCACATTTTCGTTGTGAAAATAATTTCTTTTGCTTAAATTATGATTTAAAATGCTGTTTGTAGATCTGTGGACTGATGCAGTAGCTAAGTTTATACAGTCAGCTCTGTATTGTTCATCTACTTTTGAAATAAGGTTTTGGAAAACAACTGTGGAGCACCTTCCATTTCCATTCACGAGATTGAATTCTATTCCGCATTACGTTGCAAGCTCCTCTAGTTTTTTAAACCAAAGAGTTCTTCTTTCAATTGTCTTTCTAACAATTATTTTTGGAAGTCTATCATCTAGCATTTCTAGAACTTTCGTTACATAATCAACATGCAGTTTTAAGGTTTTACTGAAAAGTGGTGGTAGTCATGTTTCTATATTTATCATGTAGTTGGGCGTTGTATTTGGCAGATTGAAACATTTTTTGCCGTAGTACCTCAGTTTCTCAACGGTTTCGTACTGATAGTACCCCCACGATTGTGCTGCATACAACATCACAGACTCAGATACAGCTTGAAATACTTTATCTTTTACACTGTGATCAACTATGTTATTTGAAAAACATCTTTTCCAGGTTGCGGATATGGCACTTTTAGCTTTTACTAACTTTTCTTTCAAGTGAGGTTCCATGCTGAGATAGTTAGTTATCGTGACTCCAAGATATGTACCTGTATGCTTTTACAATTTCAATGGGCTGTCCATTAAGATACCATTTTTCGTTTCTGCAAGCTCTGCCAGATCCCTTTTTAAAAATCATTATTTTTGACTTCGTAAGATTCACCGTAAGATTCCATAGTTGGCAGTACGAATCAAGACGGTTAATCATAAGTTGAAGAGAATCTGGTGAGTATGCAAATAAAACTACATCGTTTGCAAATAAAAGGGCCTTTATAAGAGAACTCCATCTATCTCTATGCCACCTGGTAGAAAGCCGGTCAGGTCGTCGATGTACATGGCAAAGAGATATGGACTTAGAGTGCAACCTTGCCGAACCCCCATTGTTGTCTCAAACCATTCTGAAATCTGAATTTCACTCCACACAGCCGATTGATTATCCTGAAAGATGTTTTCGAGAACCCTTCCAAACTTTTTGCTCATTCCAGCATTATATACCTTATATATTAATGCTTGTCGATCGATATTGTCGAAGGCTGCCTTGAAATTAACAAAAAAGGCGAATAATTTTTTGTTTTGTTCGACAAATGTACCCGGCTAAATTACCTTTTTTGTGTATGGGATATATGATGGCTTTTTTAAAATGCGTTGGTATATTTCCCGTTTCCAACATTTCGTTAAAGGTCTTCGAAATTTTCTTGAAGAAGTTTGACGTCGCATACTTAAAGAATTCTACGGGGATCCTATCAACTCCTGGTGCATTTCCATCTTTGAGTTTCCTTAAGTCCTCCACAACTTCTTCCTCTGTAATAGGTGCATCTAAACTTTCATTTGTAATGCAGGGTACTGCATATTGAATGAGTGGCATACTAGTTGTTGTGTTCAGTAGCCTTTGGAAATGGTCCATGAGTGTCCTTGCATCTAATTGTACGCTTATTTGTGGTTCTTTGCCATTAAATTTATTTATTGCAACCCAAAACTGTTTAGTATCCTTACAGCATGTAAGTTTGAGAGCCTCGTTTTCTAAATATGTTTTCTTTTTGTCCTTACAGATTTGTTTAAAGATTTTATTTGTCTGAATATATAATCTTTTAAAATATTGACCACCAAGCTTTCGAAACACCTTGAGCTATCCGAATGATTTTCGCCTCGCCTTTTCACAATCCGTGTCAAAACATTTTTTTATACTGGCATTTTTTTCTTTCTCTCTGTCTAACGGTCGGATATGATATATTTACAAGATCATCGATATCCATTATATTGTATTCTGCATCAGTTTGTAAATTGAGTTCGAGGTTACGTCTATATTCAGTTGCATATGTTTCTTGCCATATCAGCTTAGGGAGCAGTTGCATAGTTCGCGTGTCTTCTCTTTCAATCGGCGTTGTACCAAAATGAGCTACAATAGGCATATGGTCGAAGTACTGTTCAGTTAAAACTTCAAAATCGTTAACCAAAGATATCCATTCGCCTCGTACTAAACAGTAATCTATGACTGAGCAGCCTTGTTGTTCTATAAACATCTTTTCCCACTTGTATCCGATCTACTCGTACCATTTAGAATACGAAATCCAAATGCATGGCATAATTCTAATAATCTAAGTCCCTTTGCGTTTGTAGTTTCATCTTCTGAATTCCTCATTTTACCTGCGAATAGGTTTTCTCTTCCCTCTTCTTTTCCTATTCTTGTGTTTAGGTCACCTATTATCTTGATATTGTCGTATTGACTGTGTTCAATTAAATTATATAACGCAACAAATCTCTTTCCCAGTGATTGCAATTAATATATGCTGGCAGTATAAAAAGTTTGGTTGAACCCATGGTTATTTTTAAAAGTTTTAATTCATCTACTGATTTAAATTCACAAAAAATAGAATTTAAATGTTGTTTTTTATATCCGAAGAAGCATCCACCACTAGCTCTTCCTCTCGCATTCTGTTTTATAGCAGGTACCCAAACAAATTCAAAGCTTTTAAAACGATTTAAATATAATTTATAATCCTCTTCCATCAACAATGTTTCATAAAGTAAAACAATATCATAACTATTTATAAGCTCATAAAGTCTTAAAAATATTGACTTATTACTAAGTAAGTAAGTTTTAAGTTTTTGAGATTTACGCTAGTATTTTAAGAATTTTTGTCTAGCTTTAAGATAGTTTCAAGAATTTGATAAAATAAAAATAAAAAAAAAGCAAGATAGGAAGTTCAACAAAATTTGAAGCCGAGCTTTTTGGAGAACAAGGAAAAAACTTCAAATGAAGGTAATCTACGGTGAGTCAGTGTTCTTAATAAACTTTTCTAAAATTGTGGTTTCAAACAATTCTTCAATTTTACTTTCAATTTAAACTGTTATCTTCTTTTTTTAAATTTTAATTTAGAACATTTTTCCTTGAATTTGTTCCTACAATGCCAACAAGTGGTACAAATATTACCTCACAACATTGGCATGCTACGAATATTCTACCTCATTGGCAAAGTCAAAACTTTAGAGTAAAATTTAATTTACCATTACTTTCAAAACCGAAAAATGAACGACAAATCTTATCAAAAAATTTAGCTTACCTTTACAAGCCTTATCGTGCATTTCCTTATCATCAGCAATTAGTTCTTGGAATTTATGTTGCAAATTCGAAGCAGCCTCTTGTATATTTCTAGCTTCTGAATCCGCATCAACCAAGGCATTTAAATAGACATCCATATCAACTTGTGAAATTCTAGAATCAAACAAGAAATATTTTATTTGAATTTGATTTTTGTTGTAAAAAAAAACAAACCTTATCCTTTTGTCTTCAAGAACTCGAATGAAATTTGTTTCACTTGGAGTTAAGAAGAGAACAGCACGACCACTTTTTCCAGCACGAGCAGTTCGTCCAACTCTATGAACGAAATCTGATATTTTTTGAGGTGGTGAATATTGAATGACTAGGTTGACTTCAGGAACATCTAAACCACGACCAGCGACATCCTGGAGGACAAAGGAAGTTTTTTTTAAAGAGTTTAGCTTGAGATCTTTTTGAAAATTACCCACCGTTGCCAAGAGGACACCAGCTTTGGCGTCTCTGAATGCATTGAAAACTCCTTGTCGTTCGTTTTGCGTCATAGAACCGTGTAATCTAAGAAAAACACACTAATTTAGAAACTTTTCAAACTATACAAATCAATAACAAACTTGAAAAATCTCATTCCCTTGAGCAGTGGTTCATCCCCGTCGTCCTCATCCTCATTCAATTCGTCCTCATCGTCGAGAACCTTCTGTGTGAGCTGTTCATTCATCAGATCATGATGGAAATTCACCATTTCCATTGTGGACATAAACACCATTGCCTTAAAGTTCTTCTTCTGCAACTCTTTGGCCAGAAGCCCAGACAAAGTGACCAATCGCAATTTAGTTGGAGCAACAACAAAACTCATTTGAAGATTCTCGGGAATCACAAGAGAACCATCTTCGTCCACATCAGGCATCTCGCCTCCGATCATAGTTTGCACTGTCGTCGCAGGATCCTCATCCTTGTTATCGATAAAGAGGGGTTCTTTTAGGGTGAGCCCGGCTAGTTTTTGGACCGCTGACGTAAGTGTGGCTGAGAGTAAGAGACGTTGTAGATTATCGAGTTCCTTGCCTTCGGCTGCAGATTTCTGTCTCTGTTCGTCGATAGCTTCAACAATTTGCTTGACATCACGTTCGTAGCCCATTTCGAGGAGCCTGTCAGCTTCGTCCAGCACAATGAACTTTGATTTGTCCAGTTTAAAGGTTTCGGTGTGCAGTAAGTGATCCACCAGACGACCTGGTGTTCCCACCAGAATATTGATTCCCTTACGCAGACGAGCTTTTTCGGCTTTTCTTCGCTCGCCTCCGGTAAGAATGCCCGGGACAATCCATTGGAAGGGTTTCAGCAGCTTCACGAATAGTTCATAGGTTTGGATTGCAAGTTCACGGGTTGGCACAATTATGACGGCTAAAATTCCATCCTCTCTGGTTACCTTGGGACGGATTTCTTGCAGTTTCTGAACGACTGGCAGGGCATAGGCAAGAGTTTTTCCAGAACCGGTTTGCGAACGCACCAGGATATCTTTGCCTTTAATGGCTTCGGGGATTGTTTTCTGTTGCACTGTAGTGAGCTCTGTGATGTTTAGAATGTCGGCTAGATTCTTGATGCAATGTGGGTGAATGTCAAGCGAGGATATCGGAGCTCCAGTGAAGACTTTTTCTCTTATAGGCTTCACTAATCTCTGTCCGAGCATCTTCGCCTCGGGATTCTTAGTGAAAAGTTGTATTTTATTCACTGACCTATCGCTGGGTCGGACCACCTTCTTACCAGACTTTGAAACACCATTTTGTTGTGGGTTGTCAGTGTCTTTCACATCCCGTTTGTTGGGATTCTGAGAGAATTTGCGGATTCCATCATCGATTTCCTTGTTTGTGAGGACTTTCTTCGTGAAAGGATTGATTTGCTGCTTTGTTTTTTTGTTCTTCCGATCGAATCGAGATGGTTTCTCATTTTTCTGCTGGAGTTTCTCTTTTGGCGCACCTGAAACTATGTTCAACATGAGTTCACCTTGGGTATGTTGTTTTTCTTCAACCACATCGGGTGGTCGCAAAACCAAAGGCCGCTTGGGCGGCGGCGGTGTTTCAAAGACACTCGGTTTTGTTGAGCCATTTGTCTTTTGTGGACGACGTCGCGCAACAATTGCCTTCACTTTTGTGGGCTTTGGATCGAATGAAAAACCTGCAGCGGCTTGGTTTTTGGAAGATTTCTTAACTACTACCTTGGGTCTTCTTTCATGCAGAACTTTCTGTGGAATACATTTTCATGGTTATTTAAGTTGTATTTGTATTTGAGAGCTTACCTTTGGTTTACTACGAACTGCTACAGTATCATTGTTAATATTTAATTGAATATCCATCATAAATTGGATAAATGTATATAATAAAATACAATTTAAATCTTAAAAGTAGTTTTCTGTTCGTTCGTGGTTCAAAAGTTTTTGTTTTGACGTTTAGCCACACGTGTAAGTGACAGTAGGTGCAAGTTTGAGAAGCAGTGGATATGTGTTTTTGATAAGTCAAATGGATGCATTCAGTTCCCACTTGTATGCTTTGCAAATTGAATTGAATTTTCTTAGATAAGTTGGTTCAACCAAAGTTTCTTGTAAATATTGTCGCCCGAGTAAATTACAGTTTATTCCAATTTTTCTGAATTTGATTTCTGAAAAAAAGGTGCTACGTATAAAACGATGTTTGTGAGATATAGAGAAAAGAAGAAAATGGAAAAGCTATTCATTTATGTATTTAAATTAATTCTGTATCGGAGAATTGCTGAGGCTAAGATTTACTTTTAATTGTGAGGTTCATGCAACTAATGCCAATATTTGTTTTTCATTAGTAAGATACTTTTTCGAACTTAAATGAGTTTTTACTATCCTGGGGTCTCCATTGAACATTTCCGATGACAAGATTATCGGCCTGTCATCAGATAATCCAATAGAGACCAACAATCACACATCCAGTCCATGATCCGGTCATCGCAGTTTGGATTTTTCGAGCGAATCAAAATCTTGTCATCAAATTGACGTTTGTGTTGTATGCAGTGGTGAGCGTCCATTTTCAACAGTATTTTTTTATTAAAATTTCATTTCTTTTCAACTGTCGTCAAGTGCGGTCATACCCACATATTTTGTATACCTATAAAGTAAGTAAATGTAATTAAAGATTAACCGTTGTGTCAAATGTGACATTTAAGGTTGCTCATGGCAAGACATAATATGCCCAGTCAAAAAATACACTGGATTGCGGATGACATTGCGGAAGAGAAGTTGGATTGGATTTTACTCTTGTGGAGCCTCAGGTTATAGAAAGAATTAAAGATAGGTTTTGACTCGCATTTTAAGACTATGGGAAAATATAGTGTACCTAATTATAGCCACTTCTTTCTCTTAAAACAATGTTTTTTAGTTGACCGAAAATATTCTTCAATTTTCTTACATTTTTCAAGCATTACATCTATTATTTTATTTCATTAAGGCTTGCGGCAACACTGTACTGTCAAAAAATTATAGTATTTATAGGAAGTAAAAAAGAGTTACTACTCGTGAATGCTCTGCAACTTAAGGGTTTTGACCTTTGTATATAAAATTGAATAGTATTATTATGAACGAGACATTTTTTGTTACGAAAGGCGGACCATAAGGGCGCTGTGTGTACGGAAATTTGGTGTGGAACCTACGAGCGACTGGAAAATAAAATTTTGAAAGCAAGAGTGGGAATGAAAGTAGTATATTATTTTGTCCTCATAAGTATTAAGATGTGTGAGGGAGTCAGTTGAATCAGCTGTTTATTTAAAAAAAATGAGAAAATGTGAAAACAAAAACACAAAAACAGTTCGTTGCCATAGTTACCGATATATATACAATGGTTTTGACATATACATGTCTGCCTTCATTTTTAAAACTTAAAAGGAGAAGGGAAAATAAAGCAGGCGGGCAAAAATAATGTTCAATTGTCAAAATGAGTCGCTGCAAAAGAGTCCAATATTGTGGATGAGGAATCTGAAAAAATTCACATGACAAAATAATAATGTTATTCCAAAAGCATCATTAATGTATTCATCCCGTTTTTACTATTATTTAAAGTACTTTTTAAATGTCTAATGCACACGAAATTTATTTTTATTCCATCTACAGATAAGTGTTTGGTTTAACAATCAAAAACAAATTTGAATTCAATAAAAGTAGTTTTGTAGTAAATATGTGTTTAAAACAAATTTCTTACAGTTCTCGCAGGGACTTCTTTGAAAAATTCTAGTTCTGTCTTGGTAGTGTTCAAATTTACTAGTTAGCTCCTAGCAGTCCTTATGTATTTAGCATTTGAATGATTTATGCCCAATTTCATAAACAAATTTTATACATTTAACAGGATTTTAATCTGTAAAATGCGATATTTTGGGTTAACCAAGCGTTTTTAAAGTAAACAAGCTTTTAAACACCTTTTAAAACTAAATGCTCATTTTTCTCTCATTAAATTTTAAAAGTGTCATTAAAAAATAAATATGACAGATTGACAGCTGATGTTTTGTTTTGTAAAATTTGTATTCTCAATATTTGGAGATACAGAATGAATAGGTAAACAAATTCGACATTGCATTTATAATATCATTTTTATGATTTTAATTTTTAATTAGAATATTAGACTGGTCATCTTCATCTGACGGAGAAGAACAACATACATATAGTTATTCACCGCTCAAGAGTATTCCGCGTTCACAAGAATCCATTTTCATATTTTATTTTTGAAAGACGCACGATTTTTGATTTTGAAGAAGTTTACACTGTTGTATTTTGCGGTTCTTGTCATTTATATCAACATATAATGCTTTTTCATTTTTTCTCACACAATTCGCTTAACAGAAAGAAAAAATAGGTTTCATTTTTACAGGGTTGTGAAGAAAACTCTATTTTAACAAAAATATCTCTGAAATTTCCCATTTCAAGCTTGGTGAAACTGAAAAAATTTAAAGGCTTGATAAAATTTAAAAATCTTGTGTTTATTTATGAAATCGGACATTAGTCCTTTTGGTTTTAAAGCATACGTTCGATCACTCAAAAAACCAAAGGCTTCATACAACTATATACAATTTATTTTTCTTAGGACTGAAAACTTAGTTTCCAACAGTATGAGCAACTTAGCCACTTTGCCCTCCGAAATAAACGTCACAAAGAAACGGGTGAAATTTGGCCATTTCAACAAGAAATCATTTGAAAATATTATAAAAATATATAATTTTCTGCTTGCCGTGGCCTATATGGATGGGAAAATATACTTTTACGCTGTAAGTATGCGACCTTTTTATTTATTTAAATTTACAAAACATTTATTTATCATAAAGTGTATTGATGTTGCTTAAAACTTGTTTTTGTGCACTAAAAAGGATATTTTTTTGAAAAAATTCACTTAAAAAATCTTTAAAAAAAAACGCACAAATCAATAACTGTACAAATTTGATAGAAGTTGCCTATAGAGCGATTGAAAGCAATTTAGTTGCTCATTTTTGCCAGAAATTTCGCATTGAAGTTGCTCAGTCGACGCCAACGCTAACCTTATCGCGTTCTTTTTATGAAACAAATGTGAGTGAACGGGCTTCTATTAAGATATTTGCTTATCTTTTTCACAAACCAAAACAGAAAGAGCTTTAAAAATTCAAACTTTATTGAATTCTTGAGCCAAGAGAGCTTTTGAAAGCAATATTTTTCAATTTAAAAAAACAAGAAGATGTAGTCGGGGGCTTAGATAGGTAGATACTTTTTCAATATTTTATTGCTCAAAATTTAATTTATTATCGAATTATCTACGTTTTTTTTAAAGATAAATTCATAATACGTATAAGTTCTTGAAACAACAGACTTGTGAATTGTTTTTAAAGATTTAAATTTAATTATTTTTTCTTAAAGTGGACTGGCGACTTTAAACAAATTATTTTAAGGGTCTGCATACAGTGGGTTATCTTTAATCAATGAATGATATAAGTACTTGATAATCACGGAATGGTACTTGTAAATGAGCTCAAATTTTATATGAAGATTTGATAAGTTGAGTTCTTAATCATAAATAGTATATATACATGATAGATCCTCATCAGCCTGTTAACACGTTGGTCGTTTGCGTAATAAATTCACTGTAAAAGTTGCACCAGCCTCATTTTCAAATAAGTTAGGTCCAAACACACTGTCACCAGCTCAAAAATAACACCAAATACTAAGACGTTGAGGATGGCCAGGCTTTGTAGCAATGAATCGTCCTAGGTGAAAATTGGGCTTATCACTGAAGTTGATTTTTCAATGAAAATATATAAAGTGTTTCATAAAAACAATGCTTTGAGAAACTACTTTGTTGTGGTCAACCGGCTTGAGCTCTTGTGTTAACTGAACTTTATAGCCTTTTCACATCAAACCCAAAACCGAGCTTTCGGCAAAAAGTCTTCAAAACCCTGAAAATCGTTCACACTGAACATTTACCGATTTTTGTTTGATATTTCAATTTTTGGAACACATTTTGTATTGATGCAATCTTCACATACCAAACAAACCATTAAGAAGAATGGTTTCCCTTAGTGTTTTGGAGGTATTGGTATTTATATTCAACACATTCAACAATTTCATGGTATTTCTTTTGAAAGGTGATATCAGCTGCTTTGTTTATATTTAATTGAGTGCTGAATGTTTCAAAAAAAATTGTTCACGACAGGCTTTATGTAAAACTTGTAGCTTTTAAATGGTGTATGGAAAAAAAAACAGGTAATTCCGAAATAACCGGGTTTTGAGTTTGGTGGGAAAAGCGTATAAAAGCCTTATAGATCGTATTTACAATTTAATGTGTAAAACGAAATTTAGCTTCAAACCTCGAGCGTTGATTGACATTTATATAACATTTTCTTAAAATTAGGTACCTATACTTAATTGAAATATTGCAATAAATTGTATCATATAATTGACAAGGCAACCTGCATTGATAATGATCACTTCACTTTTATTTAAATTTTTAACTATTCAGCAAAATGGCTGACAATGAACTGTCAAACACCAGACTAAATACAAAATAGATCTACTTTTGCTTTGACTTTGGGGTGGTGGTCTGACATTTACGATATTACGATGTAAAGCGGCCGCAAAGCCTGAGGTAACATTTCAGATTGTCTCATAAGAGCCCATTGTTCATTGCCAATTTTGGCATTTCAAATAGAAATTCAATATGTCAAAGTCGACACGACTTAAAGATCCCCGCACACATGATTTAGATTTTTTACATTACGTACTAACTTTTGTCTTAAAAGCTCAAAACTTGCCGCCAGATTTACTACTTCCTGACCAAAAAGTTCTTGAGTTTTGCGAACTGTGACTGCAAAATTTTTAGTAATGGCGTAGTGTTTTCTTTAACATATGTATGTACGTCAACAGATGACAGCTGCCCAAATAACGGGCTATTAGAAATGAAAACTCATATTGGAAAAATATTAATATTGGTACCTACTAAATATCAACCTTTACCTTCGAATTTATTCCTTAAAAACATTAATTGAAGTTTTGTAAGCAATTAATTACTTTAAATATATCTATGTAAAAACCAAAACTCCCATCACACGCGATCTCTTCACGTATAGGTACTTTATATAATAAACATAAACACATAATCAGGAGTTAACTTTTATAAATTTCATGTTTTATATGAGTCAATTTTATTGTCCATATGCATGCATCCAGCATAAAACACGTTTCAATTTTGTAATTACCATTTAGGCTTCAACGACTCAAATGAAAGGAAAAGTTTTATTATTTTTTTTTTCACTCATTTCTCCAGCATTTCTTGAATAACAAACAAACGAAAAGAAAAAGATTGAAGTTAAAAATACCAAAACCATTGATGCGAAAGTATCTTTCTATAGGTAGCAGGTAGGTACTTGGACATGGACTTGGCTTTGGTTTTGGTTATGGCTTTTATTGTTGGCTAATAAACATCAACATTTAATAATCTCAGGATGTTGTTGGGATGGAAAAATTGCATGTACATTATAACAAACTTTATAGACATGTTGAATTAAATCATCGGATGAGTGACATTTAATGCTTCATTGGGAAAGTATCACTTTCAATGATTAATGTCTCGTTATTGTTTTGATGCTCATTAATGCTGGGCTCATTAATGGATATAATATTTTTTATTAACAATTAAGAAATATTTAAGTTAAAAGTAGTGAAATAATAATAATTAAGCTGGGGTTTTAAGACTTGAGATCATTGACATTATTAGATATGTCCACCTCCTTAGCTATGCTTGCTATCTTATGGCTTAGCGGAATAAATATAAATTACATATATATAAAATAAATAAATGCCTCGAAAAGAGAAAAGAAACTAAGGATATCTATTATTAAAAAGTTTGACAAAATACAAAAATCAAGTTAAAAAGTTTCTCCATATTTCCGCTGAACCTACAGAAAGCTAGTAGCATTAAGGAGTAGATGACACCAACGAAAAGTTAGCTAAGTTCGTCATTTTCAAAGAGCATTCATAAAAGTAAATTAAGTGGCGCAACAGTCCGTTGAAAACTGGGACTTAAGCCTCTCAACCATTCCTGTGGGGCGAGTAATGTTGTCTGGAATGGAGGGGACCTACAGTTTTAAGCCGAATCCGAACGGCTAATTTGAGAAAAAGTACTTTTCATGACAAGAATTACTCTTGGAGAATTTGTCAATTTCTCGAAAGAGGCAGTACCCGTGAAAAAAAAAACTCTAGATGGGACAGGAAGGTATCGAACCCAAGACCTCTAGCATGAAAGTCCGACGCACTAACCGTCATACCACGGGTAATACAAAGAGAAGTGCATACCTACATACGTTAAGAAAATAATGAGGAATAATTTATATTTAATTTGTTTTCAAGTTTTTCATTTTATAAATTAAAGCTAAATGAAATACGAATTCAAGAAAAGGGATTCGTTCGCAGATTATCGTCTAATTCCATGTAGATCTTCACGTGCAACAGATGGCGCTATATTTGTTGACACCTTTGTGTAGAGAAGCAATATTTTAACTTTACTACACTTGATACGAAGTTGCACTAATAAAATAAAAAAGAAAAGTTAATAGTTAAATCGTTTGCTCATTGAAAAAAAAACAAGTAAAGGTGGAATAAATTGAAAAGAAATTCTGTCGAAATATCTGATTTGTTCTTGAGTTTTAAAATATCGTCACAGTGTTTTGTATTACTCTACAAACACACCCATCGAGCCTCAAAGAGTTTTAATGTCAAAAGGAACGCGGTTTGTTGCGTTCACAGTCTTCTATTAAATTATATGTTTTGTTGTTGTTCAAACAAAACGCGATAGAGGTCAGCAGCGATCACAAATGGAACGCTGTGGTCAAATTGAAGTTGTAGATTTTTGCAAAGGACATGCCGGTCAAACGTCAAAACAGGAAGAAAAAAAACTAGGAGAAAAACAAAAACCTTAATTCTTCACAAAAATTCTTAATTTTTGTTGTTTAAACACTTGAATTTTTTGCCTTTTAGAACTGGGTTAATAGAATGCCGAATGTTGACCGCATTCTATTAGACGTATCGGAATGCGGAGGGTAGCACAGATTTGAACAGTACCAACAACGTAAACAGAGTCGTTAGCACTGTCACTGTCAGTGTTTGACATTTGACAAGTAAAAACTACGTCATTCAATGAACAGCTTATTTCTTATCTAGTATTCTGGAATAAAGGTATTTCATTTTCTTTCAGTTTTTCTTCCAACGATCAACAAAAGGAAATAAAATTCATTCGCGATAAAATTTCCAAACTAATTTTCATGAGTCTAATGCCCCAAGTGGTTTCGTCTCAACACAAAAACCAAAGTGGTTGCATTTTGAGGAAATGAAAATTTTAATCTAATATATAAAATTCTCCTGTCACAGTGTTAGTGGCCATACTCCTCCGAAACGACTTAACCAATTTCAATGAAATTTTGTATATACATTCGGTAGATCTGACAATAGGTTTTTATCTATTTTTTATATTCCTAAATGCTATGGTTTAATTGCATCAACATCGTACACGGTGCAACGATCTTACGATAGTATTCAGTGACGCTATGTACAATGAAGCATTGCTTTTGAGGATCTTTTCATTATCATTGCCAACTTACCACTCAGTCATTTCGGTATGCATTCACCAAAACGAAGTGCATCTTATTTAAAAGACACTGGATTGAATCGTGAACTACAAGAAATGGCAGCGATTGTCGCTCGCAATGTCCCACTAATGAATGAAGAACAGAGAACCATTTATGCTCGCACTTTCGGCAGGACAAGGTGGATTCTTTTTTTTTGAATGCACCAGGTGAAACTGGCAAAACATTAATTATTTCGCAAATTCTTGCTAAAATACGATCAAATAATGGTATCGCATTGGCTGTTACATCCTCTTAAATTACGGCAACTTTATTGGATGGAGGGAGAACAGCTCATTCAGTATTTAAAGTATTAAAATATTCAAAATAACCCAGACGCGGTGTGCAATATAAAAACAACAATTATCCATGGCCACAGTGCTGAAACAGTGTAAAATTATCATCTGGGATGAATGCACTATGGCACACAAACATTCACTTGAGGCGTTGAACAAGACATTGAAAGTTTAAAAAACAACGACAGACTATTTGGCGGCTCTCTGTTACTCCTTTCAGGTGATTTCAGACAAAGACTTCCCGTTATTCCGCGTTCCACGTACGCTGATGAGATCAACGCGTGCTTTACATCATCGCCACTGGTGCCGTAATGTTGAAAAAGTACAACTGAAAGTAAATATGCGTGTTCAAATGCTTCAAAATCCATCCGCTGAAACATTCTCAAAACAACTGTTAGATAATAGGCAGCGGAAAAGTTACTACCGATGAAACTGGATGTATAAAATTACCGGTCGATTTCTGCACGTTTATTGATCCACAAGATGCTCTCATTGACCAGATATTTCCCAATGTACACCAGACAATCCCTTCATCCAGTTTGTTTGTATTGGCGAAAGGTGAGATCACAAATATTATTGCACACTCTGTTGCATTAAGCGATTGATATTGTTTTTTTTGTAGTATTGTCATAATTAGCGATATGTTTATAATTTTAACGAATTAATTTTAGTAAATTAAAAAAATTTGTTTGGTGATTTGTTTTTTTAATATTTTGTCACCGTTTATAGTGCTCTATACCTCTCCCACCTATATACCACATCCTTACACACTTACATCAAGTTATTTATTTCTAGCAAAATATTCTCTAGAAATTATTTATATGACAAAACAACGTTTGTCGGGTCAGCTAGTACTATATAAAAGTTTAAGAAGAGTTTATAAATAAAAAAAATAAGTTCTTTAAGCTATACTATACATATTTTTTTCTTCAATGATTATGGAAATTATTTAGATGTTACAGTTGATTTCAAAAATACCGAAAATATTTTTGGCGTCAAAGCTAAACCATTGCATCTTAAAGTCCACCTGAGTCGCGGTCTTCCTCTACTGCGCCCCGCCGTCCCTCGGGATTGGATTTGAAGACCTTCCGGGCTGGAGCGTTGATGTCCATTCGCATGACCTAGCCATCTAAGTCGTTGGGCTTTAATTCTGTTAACTAGGTCAGTGTCGCTGTACAGCCCGAACAGATCGTCGTTATACATATCTTCTCCTCCATTCTCCATCTATGCGTACGGGACCAAAAATCACCCGAAGAATTTTTCTCTCGAAGCATCCTAAGACGCTCTCATCTTTATTTGACAGGGTCCAGGCCAAAAACACTCCATTACCAAGACCGGAATCTCAGACTGACATTTCGGTTTGCCTACAAGCTAGAAAGCACTAAATGTGAGAAAGTGTGCGTGAAATGATGCAAAAAACCAAACACATTCTCACATTTAGTGCTTCGGCCCATCAAAACGCTTCATTATAGTAATCAGCCCCATCTAAATGCTTCATTTTGAATGTGTCATGGCCTCGTTCAAAAACTAAACAATCCTAACCAACAGAATCTGAAGTGCTGACATGGTCTTAAATTGGAAGATTTGTATAGCTTTTTAATTTCCATCCAAATAAATGTTGTAAATGTATATTAAATAAAATAAAATTGACCAAATACAAATTATTTAACGATTTATTAGTGCTTTATTTTGTTTACTTAAATTATTTGCGAACGCAATATGCGCTGCAATTGGTTAAGTATAATTGGAAATGGACAAAAGTGTAACTCAATACTTTGTAAAACAACAAAACAGACTATTTTTCAGCTGTAGTTTGCTTAGAGCATTTTTTTGGCAGCGTTAGAAGTTCAGGCGGAAACAATAGGCGGATGCTTCCGTATTTTTTTGTACAGAAAATGCTACGAGAAGCATACTTGTGAAGTTCCATTGCCAACTTTAGCTAGTTCAGATTCCTCAGAGCAGTATTTTCATCATTTAAGCAGTTCGATAATTGCAAGACCAAGTTTTAGTTTTGTTTGTTGCAGAAATATTCCTGAAAATTTCTTTTTGAGGGACTATGTTAGAGTTAGAATTTTTTTGTAGTTAGATTTTGGAATACAAATTTGAGGGAACCATGTCTTTAAAATAAGTTGCTTTGTGTAAAGTATCTTTAAGGAATAGAAATAGGCAATATGGTTACACACAATACCAACTAAATGAGTGCAATAAATAGATTTAAGCAATTTTTTGTATTCCAGTATGGGGAAACCGAACACCCAATAGAAAAAAAAACGGTAAACGCGCCAAAATCCATACTTCTTGACTAAATAATGTTATCTTCTATGTTTACGCATAAAATTACGATTTTTTGTAACATATGAACATTTCTAGACATTTTACAATGTGAACAATTAAATATGCTATGAAATAATTGGCTGCTATTAATGCTAATTTTTTTTCTAAAAAGTTGATGAAGGTCAGCTGAAGCCGAAATTTCTTTAATGAAAATACCTAAAATATTGGCTTTCTCAAAATATTTGCCTACACTAACGTCTGCTTTATATCTGAAAACTATTGTTTATGTATATTTTCTTCTATGTTCTGCATTTATAAAATGTAATCTACGGTAGTATTTATTATATTACGAAAAACAAAAAACATATACGTAAAACTCATTATTTTTTTTTTCATTATTAGCAGCATTTTTACAACATACTTTTCAAACAATAATAAGTAAACTTGAACATTTTTAAGGAATGAATGAAAATTATATTTTGCGTTAAACTGTGGAAATTCACTAAAAAAAACTTCTGTACGTCAACAATAAACATTCATGACGATTACATGTTCTATTGAATTAGTTGTGCATGAATTCAGAACGATTTTAAGACGTTTTCATTTTCTGATATATGTCAAAATTTACATTTTATTTGCTCTGCATTTATTCAACAGGTTCGCTATAATCGTTCTGATTACTTTTTTAAAAAATTTGTGTTCCTTTGATGCATAGTTTTTTTTTTGATAGCAAATACATGTATGCTTCCATCAATCAAGAATGTTATGGATAAGATATTTTTCGATTATAACTCTTTTTTTAAATATACAAACTATAAATATACTTGGATTAATTAAATTGGTACAGATTTTAATTACTTGCAAACAAAATATTTGGGCCTTTTGTTAACGAAAATTTATTAGAATTCAATACAAAAATTGCACTCGCACCCTTAAATTGATGGTTCTTTGAACGCATCTTCGATACAAAAATCCGAGGTTTATTATGAAATTTAAAGAATTTCGTAGTGATTACTGTAAATTAGTGAATTAATTATAATAAACTGATGTTGAACATGCTTTTTTCAAGACAAAAAGGTACATTGGTTCACTATCCACAAAATGCCTGCAAAATTAAAGCTTAAAACTGACTTTTTCATCGAAAAAAAGTAAAAAGAAAAACCTGAAAAGAACTTATTAACCACCCCATTTTGTTTTTGCTGTGCAAAGTGCCGCTAGCCCACGGCATCGTTTTTTTTTTGTTTGTGCTCACATCTATTCATGGACTAATTGTCAAAATTACAAATACAACAATGTAAACAAACGGGTTTTGGAGAGTGAAACGTACGAAAGATTCCGGTCTTGGTAATGGAGTGTTTTTGGTCCAGGCCTCAGCGCCATAAATGAGAACCGGGGTGATGAGTGTCTTATAGATGGTGATTTTAGATGCTCGAGAGAGAACTTTACTACTCAATTGCCTTCTAAGTCCAAAGAAGCAGCGATTTGCAAGAGTTATTCTTCGTTTCAGCGCTGGTGTCGTTGTCTGAGTTTATAGCGGTGCCTAGGTAGACAAAGTCCTCAACTACCTCAAAGTTATAGTTGTCCATGGTGACGTTTTGTCCAAGACGTCGTTGTTCAATGTCCTTTTTTGATGACAGCATATACTTGGTGTTGCCCACTAAACCCATCTTCTTCGCTTCCGTCGCAATGCTCAAAAACGCTCCACTGACATCACGATTTGATCTTCCAATTATGTCAATATCATCTGCGTATCCGAGTAATTGGATGGATCTTTGGAAGATTTTGCCTCTAATGTTGACGGTTGAGTTTTGCACAATTCTTTCCAGAACGATGATGAAGAAGTCACATGACAGTGCATCACCTTGTCTAAAACCTTTTTTGACATCAAATGCATCGGTGAGATCTTTTCCGACCTTGACAGAGCAGCGTGCATTCTCCATCGTCATTCTGCTCAAACGGATAAGTTTGACAGGGATGCCAAAACTAGATATTGCTCCGTAGAGCTCTTCCCTATAGATGCTGTCATACGCGGCTTTAAAATCGATAAAGAGATGGTGGGTATTGACTTAAAGTTCCTGAGATTTTTCCAAGATCTGCCGTAATGTGAATATTTGGTGGATAGTGGACTTTCCTGGTCTGAAGCTACACTGATGAGGACCTATCAGGTTGTTGACGAACGGCTTCAAACGTTCACATAATACGGCAGAGAGGATTTTATATGCAATGTTAAGGAGACTGATTCCTCCTTTCTTATGTATCTGGCCCACTATGCTGAGATTCCACTCATCAGGCATGCTTTCTTCCAACCATATTTTGCAGATGAGATAGTGCATGCTCCCTACCAAGTCATCGCCTGCTGCTTTGAATAGTTCGGCAGCGATGCCGTCAGCTCCAGTAGCTTTGTTTGACATTAACAAGTATTGGCATAGCTTACATTCGTATAGGAAACCCTTTAATTCAGTTCTTTGGCATAAATTTCCTTCCCCAACTATGATACAAAAGTTCCACCAGACATTGGTTGGGAGTAAGTTCCTATTTTTTGATGTAGGTAAAGTATTTTCAAATTAATTTTTCTTAACCTCCTACTTTAGTGACGCCATATTGTCTTATCCCGCAAAAATGAACTTCAGCATTAAGAAGTACCTACAAACTATTTCCCTACAAACATATTACATACCTCGTGATGTGAGTCTGGAATTTGGTGATAAATTCAATTCTATTTTCCTATGGCTTAAATGTCCTACATAGTTGCATAGTTGAACATAACTACACGTTAGTGAATCAACTGACACGTACGCCAATATATGAGTAGAATTTCCATTGTGGTATTATGTACCTACGCAAAATAATAATCGATTAAATAAAATATTCCTTCTTTCTGGTTGTGAAAAAGTCACGTTTTTTATTCTATGAGAAAAATAAAACCCTAAGGATGAAAAAAGCTGATGGCATAAATATTCAAAATTCTTTTTACTTTATTTGTATATTCTGATTTGAATAATATTCGCTTAGAAGACACACAAAATTCTTTAACAGGTTGCAATAGACTATGCATCACTTAAAATCTTAATTTGTTTTATTTAATAAATTAAATTGTACAATTAAATAACAATTTTTATATTATAAACTGATAAATAAAATAAATTACTTAAATTGAATAAACTTAAAAACTATACAACAAGTTTTTGTTTGATTCACAATTTCTATTACACGTCAGTCTCGTAAACTATGATAAGATTACCCCTATTGTAATTTTTCACAGTCGATGGAGCTTCTTGTTTGCTCTTCGTGTTCTGTTCCTGATGAAGATCCTGCTCCATAACTTCGTTTTCAACTTCATTATTTTCGAGATCTTCAGTATCTTCATAATATTCATCAGTTTCATCGACGACTTTGTTCTGATCGCCATCATCGTCACTTTCTTCGTCGTAATTTTGTTCCTCTTCGGTTGTTAAATTGTCTTGACTTTCTTCGGCAGTGTCATTATATTCATAATCATCATCTTCACCATTATCACCATCATCAATACTGTTTCCTTCGTCTTCTTCAAGTCGAGGAAGTACTGGATTGCCATTCGGATCGAGGTACTGAAATCCATCTAACCCCATTGACAGGCAATTGAAATGAAGCTCCATGGCGTCAGTTGTGTGGAGTCTCATTACAAAATCCATGCACATGTGTAAATTATCACCTTTCAAACCGACTTGTGTCATTTGAATACACGCTGCCATTGGAATAGGCATCATGATCGGGACACATATGGGTGATGGATTTCGGGCTGAAATTCCATATCGGGCTCCGTTCATCTCGTTAAGAAACACATCGAGTAGAGCTTCTTTCTTTTCTGGGACATAGGTCACATTAGCGCACACTAGAATTGAAAAGAAAAATTAATAAAAAAAACTTAAAAAAAATTTTAAGAAAATAATTGTAAAAATTGCTAAAGAAATACAATTTTCAAAAAGTCGAATCACAAAAATATTTAGCACAAATAACCTTTCGTAAGAGAGGAATAAATGTTAAATGTAATATCACTTTCAAAAAGACATATTTAGCAATTCTGACTGATATTTAATTATGTGCCAGCGAAAAGTCGTGGTAGCTATCGCTTTATCTAGTTTTAATTTTTGACAGTGTAATTTATTTATATTTCAATAAAGTTATAATAATGTAATGTGTATACACTCTTTCAATAATAAGGGGCAACATCTAGTGGTAGTAATAGGAGAACTCGCTTCTTTAAGCATCGAGAAACATCCAGTGGCTTAGAGGGGAACTCATTCAGCGCATACAAGAACCTCGAAAGGGGTAAGCATCTAGTGATACAGTGGAGAACTTCGTTAAGCATCGAGAAACATCTAGTGGCTTAGAGGGGAACTCATTCAGCTCATACAAGAACCTCGAAAGGGGTAAGCATCTAGTGATAAAGTGGAGAACTTCGTTAAGCATCGAGAACAACCTCATAGATTCTCGAACCGATTTGAGGTATATAAATAGGCGCTTGGAAGCGAAGCGGTTCATTATGGATTGTGAGTTGCTATAAAGAAAAGACTGTGTTTGAAAAGTAAAGACTGTGTTTTAAAAGTAATAATTGAAAGTGTTGAATAAAGAATTTTTGTGAGTAATTTAGAAGAAAGTGAATTTGTGTTTTTATTTACGAAGTTTGAATAAGTTTTAACTGTCGGACCAAGCCGAATATTACATTGGTGTCAGAATAAGGGATTAAAACTTATTGAGAATAAAAACAGTGAGCAGTGATTGAACTATTTTGTGTGAAGTAGTGAAGTTAAAAATAAAAAAAAATGAGTAAAGTTTTGAAAGACTTAACTGTCCCTGAGCTAAAGGCCGAACTAAGCAAACGTGGCTTAAGTGGGACAGGCGTAAAAACCGAACTCGTTAAACGGCTGCAGGAATATCTGGAGCAGCAAAATGAAGACCCAGATACGTTTGCTTTCGAATTAGAAGCAAAAGTGGAAGAGGTAAATGCAAATGTTGCCTTATCCAACATGGTGTCAGTTCTTTTAGCCAAATTTGAAGAAAATAAAAATGATGTCCTGAAACAACTAGAAGCCCAAAGAAGCGACCAAAAGCAAGAACAGCAGAATGTTCTCAAACAACTAGAAGCTCAAAGGAAACAACTAGAAGCCCAAAGAAGCGACCAAATACAAGAACAGCAGAATGTTCTCAAACAACTAGAAACTCAAAGAAATGATGTCCTCAAACAACTAGAAGCCCAAAGAAGCGACCAAAAGCTAGAACAGCAGAATATTCTAGAGCGATTCGACGAACAGAAAAACCTTTTAGAAGGCAGGTTTGCGGACTTCGAACAGAAAATCAATACTCTCGAAGAGCGCGTCGAACAGCAAAATGCACGTTTCGAGAAAATGAACAAACAAATCGAAACCCTCACAAATGAACTAGAAAAAGTGCGAAAGATGAAAGCTCGAGAACCTTCTGGCGAGTGTTCAAGGAAGAGAGAAGTGAATCCTCCAAGCTTTGATGGTCAGATTCCGTGGCCAATCTACAAGAAACAGTTTGAAGCAGCAGCGTTAACAAACGGCTGGGACGATCACGAAAAATGCATTGCTCTTACGCTTGTTTTAAGAGGATCTGCTGCTGAACTGCTACAAACCATCCCAGCAGAGAAGAGTGGTGACTTCACAGTTCTGGTAAACGCAATCGAACAGCGGTTTGGGAATAGCCACATGGCAGAACTCTTCCGAGTTCAGCTTAACAACAGGACACAGAAAAGAGGTGAAACTCTGCAGCAGCTTCAGGCAGATATCGAGCGATTGGTTCACCTGGCATATCCAACAGCTGGTAACGAGATAATAAATCAACTTGCTGTTGAAGCCTTTGTGAGAGCTGTGGGCAGTATAAATCTCCAAAGGGCTATCCGCATTGCCGGGAAGCAAACACTACCAGAAGCATTGGCTTTCGCTCTGACGATGGAAGCTGCAGAAAAAGCTTCCCAAAACATGCATCGTGTAAGGAAATTAGAAGTCCAAGAATGCTCTTGTCAGAAGGCTACTGTGGAAAGGAGTCAGCGAGGCGGACGAGCACGATGCTGGAACTGCAATAAGACTGGGCATCTACAGCGACAGTGCAGATTACCGCGAAGAGGAACCGCATGGCAACACTTTGGAAACAGAAGTAATTCAACTGGTCAAAGTAACACCAACAACGTTGCTTCCGAAGTTGTTTTCCACCCGGGAAAACGAATAAGAACCAACTTGAAGGGGCAGAAGCTGGTTTCTGGTATCGATGGCCCCAGGAACGACATCCAGGTTTATCAAACGAAACCTTACTACAAGAGCAGACCATATAAGGAAGACTGTAAGCATTGCAGACGACAAGAAGAAAAAGAAGTGGTTATTGTCCAACGAACCAGAGCCGATCCCATTTATGGCTGGAGCAACGACGAGTTGAGGAAGGCTCAACAAGAAGACTCAGATATCGAACCCATCCTCGCTTGGAAGGAACACCAGGAAAAACCAGAATGGGCTGATATCTCCGATAGAAGTCCGACTCTGAAGGCCTATTGGGCACAGTGGGACTCGTTTCATGTCCAAGAGGGTGTCCTTCGACGTAAATGGGAATCAGCAGATGGAAAGTCTTATGTCATGCAGCTAGTCTTACCGAGATCGAAGGTTATAGACGTTCTGCGAGAGATGCATGGTGGGGTTTCGGGAGGCCATCTAGGAGTGAACAAGACGCTAGAAAAGGTTCGACAACGATTTTACTGGCTACATGTAAGGGAAGATGTCGAGAAGTGGTGCCGAAAATGCGATACCTGTGCTGCCACTAAAGGCCCGAACAAAAAGAACCACAGCCAAATGCAGCAGTATAATGTTGGAGCACCCTTCAAAAGGATTGCAGTAGACGTGGCGGGTCCATTTCCGGAAACAAATAATGGAAATCGTTATATTCTGGTCGTCATGGATTACTTCAGCAAGTGGCCTGAAGCATACGCCATTCCAAACCAAGAAGCCAAAACAGTCGCAGACCAAATTGTCTTCAACTGGGTGAGCAGATTCGGCGTTCCATTAGAACTGCATTCCGACCAGGGAAGGAATTTTGAATCAAACATATTTCAGGAAGTTTGTGGGCTTCTTAACATCAAGAAGACAAGAACAACACCATTTCACCCACAATCTGATGGCATGGTCGAACGATTCAACCGAACCCTGAAGGAACATCTTTGCAAAGTTGTGGACGACAACCAGCGAGATTGGGATCGACACATTCCACTGTTTTTGATGGCGTATCGAAGTGCAAGACATAGCTCAACTGGTCATACACCGTCTGAGATTTTGATGGGAAGGAACATCAGACTGCCGAGCGAAATAAAATTTGGATGTCCCACGTCGGAGCTGCAAGCCGAGGATGACTACATTGATGACCTCAGAGAAAGACTCCTTCAGATCCACGACAATACCAGGTTGAAAATAAAGATGTTCAGTGACCGAATGAAGACACGCTACGATATACGAGCGACAACAACAGAGTTCCAAGCAGGAGATCGGGTGTGGCTTTACAATCCCCATCGACAAAAAGGATTGTCACCGAAACTTCAACGGGATTGGGAAGGTCCATATACAGTCATTACAAAAATCAACGATGTCGTGTACCGGATACAAAAGGGAGTCAGAGGAAAACATAAAGTTGTACATCGCGACCGGCTACATCGCTACAGTTGTGATGAGAACGATGGATTTGTTCGGGACGATCAATCCTAAGGAGGGGGCAATGTAATGTGTATACACTCTTTCAATAATAAGGGGCAACATCTAGTGGTAGTAATAGGAGAACTCGCTTCTTTAAGCATCGAGAAACATCCAGTGGCTTAGAGGGGAACTCATTCAGCGCATACAAGAACCTCGAAAGGGGTAAGCATCTAGTGATAAAGTGGAGAACTTCGTTAAGCATCGAGAAACATCTAGTGGCTTAGAGGGGAACTCATTCAGCGCATACAAGAACCTCGAAAGGGGTAAGCATATAGTGATAAAGTGGAGAACTTCGTTAAGCATCGAGAACAACCTCATAGATTCTCGAACCGATTTGAGGTATATAAATAGGCGCTTGGAAGCGAAGCGGTTCATTATGGATTGTGAGTTGCTATAAAGAAAAGACTGTGTTTGAAAAGTAAAGACTGTGTTTTAAAAGTAATAATTGAAAGTGTTGAATAAAGAATTTTTGTGAGTAATTTAGAAGAAAGTGAATTTGTGTTTTTATTTACGAAGTTTGAATAAGTTTTAACTGTCGGACCAAGCCGAATATTACAATAATAATAAATTTATTATGTACTAATTTTTTGACCGCGTCTTAGAATATTAACATTGAAGCACAGTTTACAGCCTGGTAAGGTAACAGTTTATAGCTATATGAAAATGTGGGAAGACATCCAAAACCAAAAGTTATAATGAAAAACATATTTTTTAACTTTCACGTTTCAATAATTTTCGTTTAAAACATAACTTACATATATAAAGATTGTACATTTTTACTTGCAACATTGGAACTATATGGCAAGTATTCTATTTCTAAAAAATTGCAAACCCAAGATTTTACTCAAACATGATTTTACTATGGTAAGGAAATCGAGAAAAGTGTGTCCGCTAATTCTATCTGTCTGTCTGTTTGTACTTGCCCTTACAGCCTAAACCATTGCGTCTATCAACTTTAAACTTGGAAATTTAGGTTTCGAGCAGATTCGTGTTTGGCCTTTTTTTTACGACTGTCAAGTTAGCACTACATTTTTCGAAATTTAAAAAACTGAGTATGCAGTTAATTGTAGCTTTTATGTTGTAAATTAGTTGTGGAAAAAAAAAATTTGTAGCTTTACGGTTTTTCAAAAAAGTGGTATGTAGTGCTAGGTTGATATCAAGTTAGCACTACACTTTTTGATTTTGTTAAAACTAAGTACGCAATTAGTTGACAATTATTTGTTGTAAATTAGTTGTGGAAAGAAAAAAATTCCAAATAGGTACTTCGATTTTTTTTTAAAAAGGGGGTATGTAGTGCTTACTTGACACCGTGAGTCCACGCATAAAACAAGGATATTCGAAAATGTAACGATGCAATTAATTGTAGCTTTTTTGTTTAAAATTAGTTGTGGAAAGAAAAAAATTCCAAAATTTTTGTTTACTTTGATTTTTTTAAAAAAGGGGGGTATGTAGTGCTAACTTGACACCGTGAGTCCACGCATAAAACAAGGATATTCGAAAATGTAACGATGCAATTAATTGTAGCTTTTTTGTTTAAAATTAGGTAGTTGTGGAAAGAAAAAAATTCCAAAAATACCAAATAGTCAATGATGACTTTTTTCGTTCTTTGAAGGAAAAGAGCTTCCACATACATACATACACTTCGGCTGAAAGGTCAAAAACCTACTGACAAAACAAAATATTTACTTTCCTCTTACTAACATACACAAACGCCGCTGTGTTTTCAGGAAGCGGGGTGCGGGGATAAATTTGAAATGTGTGCACATTTCGTATCTCAAATCTCAACTCAACATGCGTAAATTTAAATTTGATTAGTTTAATTTTGAATTCCGATGAAGGTTACTTTGATTTCAAAAAAGAAATTCCTGATCTGATTGGTTGAACAGTTTTGTTTAAATATAATTGGTTGATATACAAATCTCCAAAATAAAATAAGAGTAAATATAAATGAGTTAAGCCTGTGGATGTGGAGTTCAGTTTGCTGGGAGTGACGTCATCACAAACTGATTTTTCCTTTGTAAAACACAAACCAGTGGGAATAAAAACACGAAAGTGGTATTTTTGTTTGCAAATTATCTTATCTTTAATGGAATGGTATTTTTTATATTTTTTTTTTTTTAAAACGTCGGGTACAGAGTTTCTCCTCAGAAATTTTATTTTGAGTTTCAAATTTAAAAATTGTTAAAAATTTCGTCAGGATAATGCAAAAAAAATATGTTTGAAATTTTGAAATTAATTTTTAGGAGTAAGGAATTTTTGAACCAAACCGGGATAAGAGCATTTAACTAGCATAAAATAAGCCCTAAATTACCCCATCATTAGATTTTTAAAATTTTGTTTGGTTTAGAAAGTCTCCAAAAATTTCAACTTTTCGACGTTATTAAGGGGGTAAGGGCTTGAGATACCAAACTAGGTTTCACTAACTTAGGAGCCCAAAAAGAGCCCTAAATTCCCTCATCATCAGTTTTTTAAAATTATGAATTTAAAGGTGTGGTGTTTCTAGCTTGACGTCAAGCTGGGAACACCACAAGTTGGAGGGGGAAGGGATTTTTGAACCAAGTCGGGATTAGAGCACTAAATTAGCCCAAAAAGAGCCCTAAATCACCCCATCATTAGATTTTTAAAATTGTGTTTGGTTGAGCAAGTCTCCAAAAGTTTAAGCTTTACGACTTAAGTTTGGGGATATGGGTTTAAAAAAAATAATTTGGAGTTCCGCGAACTAAGGAGCCCAAAAATAGCACTTAATGCCCCATCATTAGTTTTTTAAAATTTTGTTTGGTTTAAAAAGTCTCCAAAAATTTCAACTTTGTGACTCAATTTAGAGGGTAAGGGGTGGAGATACTACTTTGGAGTTTTGCTAACTTAGGAGCCCAAAAAGAGCCCTAAATTCCCTCATCATCAGTTTTTTGAAATTATGAACCTAAAGGTGTGGTGTATCCAGCTTGACGTCAAGCTGGGAACACCACAAGTTTGAGGGGGAAGGGATTTTTGAACCAAGTCGGGATTAGAGCACTAAATTAGCCCAAAAAGAGCCCTAAATCACCCCATCATTAGAATTTCGAAATTCGATTGTGGTGTTTCCAGCTTTACGGACCTTATAGAACTCTAACACTTGTTAAACATTTTATTTTTTTAAATAAAATATTTTGAAAATGATTTAAGATACTGATTTCGGACTTATTGTATCTTATACGTGTACAATTAAAAAACTGGTCACAAAATTTAATATTAAAAACTACACAAATTCTACTTAATAAGTTCAACGTCTCAAATATAATATCAGGTGTGAGTTTTTAAGGGCAACAATGACCAGTGTGGGTCGCCTTCTCATCAGTCTTTTTTTTTAACCTAAAATCACCCTTTTTCAGATTGTAAAAAAATTTATGATCAAACATCATACAAATCTGTCTTGCATTAGATGCTTTCAGCTTAGCTTAATTGGTATTAACGGATGTCTTCATCAACAAAAACAGAACCTCATGAATAATTCTAACAATAATACTTTATATTTTCAAATCCACCTCTCACAGCCGCACCCGCTTTAAATAATGATGAATAGGTTTTTCTTGTGATTTTAACAATCTGTTATTAAGTGTGTTGCATTTTGAATAGGTACTAAATAAAGAAAATTCTCAGGAGTCTTAAAATTAAAATATAGGATTATGATTATAAGGCATTAAGTCTTAATTTATTATGTAACAGGAAAAAGATTTTTACTTATTTCGTTTTTCGAATTCAAATTTTTATAATTTCTTATTTGTTAAGCTACACCCTTTGAAATTTCTATTTTTAGCATTTTTATTTTTGTATTGAAATATTGAAAAGAAAATAAAACTAATAAATTCTACTATAGTCAGAGTAGAGTTGTTATAGGCACAGCAAATGATGGATTATTATTGTTTATTTTTATAATTTTGTAAATAAAAGAAATTAATAATCGTTAATATGTTGCATTGTGTATAAAAACCGTCTGGGAGGTTGGATTTACACGACAACGTGTTGATAATAATGAAAAAAAAGCTTATTTCACGTTATATAACACTAGCGGCCCGTCCCGGCTTCGCACGGGTAGACATAAATAGATACAGATATTTAAGTTATAAGCATGCTAATTAAAACGACCATGAATCACTAAATTAGAAAACATTTTTTTGTCCTATCATTAATACTCTTCGCAGCGTATGCGATGAAAGACATTTTATGGCTAATTTTTTTACACCTTCGGTTGGTTTTAATAGGAATTTCTAAAGATTTATACAGTAATCTAGTACTAAATATAGCCTATGTTACTCAGTCATAATGTAGCTTTCTAATGAAAAAAGAATTATTAAAATCGGTGCAGTACTTTTTGAGTTTATTCGTTACATACAAAAATACAAATCTTTCCTCTTTATAATATTAGTGTAGATTAAAAAAGTAAAAATGTGGTCAAAATAATTTGAATATTTCTTTTTTTTTTAAATATTTGTATTTATTTCAAATAAGATTTTAAATTAAAAAAAAAACATTCTCAAAAAAGTACGCAATTAAAAATTAAAGGCCAAAATGTTTTCAGTAAAGATATTTAAGACGTTAAACGAAGTAGTATTTTATGTTAATTTTACCTCATTTTAACAACGAAATGTTGTATAAGTCAAGAAAAGTTTTAAGTAGACATTGTTCCTTGTTCTTAAGATTTTCGAGTCAAAAGAAATTTTTTAGGAACTTTTAGTATTTTTCTGTAAAAAAATGTCTATCCGATTTTTGTAAAAAATTTACCACACATCAAAAACGCCATAAGTAATAGGATTTTTAAGTCGTACATAGTTTTTTTGATCTTATATAAAAATTGGCACACGGAAATTGTCTTAAACTCATATTTATTGTGTATGAACTTATAACGCGTATAAATAAATTTAATTGGAATTGAAAGAATGATTGGTTCGTGAGATGTTTGAGTTCAACTAATTTCGTTCTTTTCTTTTTAAATTCCCATAGAAAGGAATTGTAATTGGTCTGATTTGTCGAATTGAAAATTTTAAGATTTCTTGGCGTTTCCAGGTATCTAGAACCTAAATAATAAGTCATTAGGGATATGTCTGTGTACGTGTGTACTAATGTTAGTACGTCGCGTCGGTACGTTTGGGAAATTTTTTCCTTCGGCCATATCTCAAGAACCACAAAAGACATCGACCTGAAATAAATTTTGTTTCACAAATGATGACCAAAATACTATTTTCAAAAAAATTCAATCAGTGGTTTGGACCTCTCGATCCAATTACGATGGCGACTTAAGTTAAATTTTATGTTGTACGATGTGACGTAATACCAAATTGGTATAAATTAGAAAAAAATCAACTCACGTTTTTTTATAAATCAAAAAACCGAAAAAAAAATATTTTCCGTCTAGAATATTTTGCGAAAAAAAGATGTTACATTCAAAATAATTTTTGCATCAAAGAATAACGTTTTTGACATCTGGTAAAATTTAAAAAAAAGCCGAATTCTATTCAAAAGTTTGTTGTTAGCATAAGATAATTTCGCAAAATTTTTAACAACCTAATGTTAAGGGTTTAACAGTTTACTATAGTTAGAAATTTGCTTAATATTTAGTAATTTACTAAATGACTTCAAAATATTAAACCTTGCTTTTTATTATAAAACGGGTATTCGTGAAAATAAAGGAAACAAGCTTAATAGGTCCGTTATAAATTATTAATTAAAATACCCAACAGCAGACATGTACCATTCCATTTAAGATTAAGGTCATAAGGCCATTCCCTGATTTTAACGTTATGGGGTTATTAATGGGTCGAATTGAAAATTTTGACATTTCTCAACGTTTCAAGGTCCCCAGAGTCGAAATAAAAGATTTTTAGAAAGATGTCTGTGCGTCCGTGTGTACGTACGTTTGTGTGTCCCTACGTTTTTTTCAAGAACCAGAAGAGATATCGACTTCAAATAAATGTTGTAATACAGCTAATAAGGCAGAAAGATGCAGAAAGGATTCTCAAGAAAATTGCGTGGGTGGTTTTTTTTACCATAGCAGTTTAAAAAAATGGTGAAAATTTTGGTTAGCCCTAAATATCTCATGAACCAATGACGCTGGAGATATATTGTAACGTGATACAAAACAAATTTTTGGAAAGAATTCCAATGAACGGTATTTTTTGTAAATCAAAAAAACTGAACAAAAAAATTGTCACCTCAAAAATTTTACGACTAAAATATGAACAATTTTGTGAACGAAGAATAATGTTTTTGACATCTGATAAAATTTTGAGAAAATCTAATTGACAGTTTTTTTTTTATAAAATAAAAACCTAAAAAAAACATTACTCAAAGTTGGTAAAAATTGAATTTCGGCTCAAATATTTTTCAAAAATTTGAGATATTGGCTTTTATCTTTCAAAAAATATTGTTGTCAACATTCAGTAAAATTTTGAAAAAAATCGAATTGACAGTTTTTCTACAAAAAATTAAAGACCTAAAATAAATTTAACAAAAGTTATTAAAAATTGTTTATCGACGTAAATATCTTTTCAAAACTTTGAGATATTGGCTTTCAACTAATTTTATCTTATAAAAGTATTTTTTTTGACATTCGGTAAAATTTTGAGAAAAATCGAATTGACAGTTTTTTTTACAAGAAATAAAAACCTAAAAAAAAACAGTACTAAAACTTGGCAAAAATTTACTTTGGACTCAAATAGCTTTTCAAAAATTAAAAATATTGGCTTCAAACTTATTTTATTTCAGAGAAAATATTGTTTTCGATATTCAGTATTTCTTTCATAAAAATCCAACACTCTGTTTTTCAAAAAAAATTCAATTCGTAGCTTTTTTACAAAAATAACCTAATAAAACCAAAAAACTGATAAGAAATGGTTTTCGACTCAAGTATGTATTATGACATCAAGGAAAGTTATTGATTTAAAATGTTTGTACTTCACAAAATTTGTTATTTATATTTTACCAAACTTTTAGAAAAATAGGAATCATATACATACGTATCTCTTTTTTTCTAAATTGAAATCAGATTTTTTAAAGACCCTTTTGCATATTTGAAGTCAATATCTTTACTGGTTGTGGAGGACACAAAAACGGATTTATATTCTAAACACCTTGAAACGTTGGCAAATGTCAAGATTTTAAATAAATCCGTCAGATTAGAATAACCTCCTATGGAAGGTTAAGAAAAGAAAATTGACTTATTTGGGAACTTAAAATTTACACGAAGTTTCGCAATATTGTGAAAATATTTAATAAAATACATCAATCAAAAATTCAGCTTAGCCTTCCACCCTTTCAATAGTTTCAAATTGTATCTTAATTATTTTTTAAGTTCAAAATACACACGATATATTTGAAAATTCAAAAAAAAAAAACAATCGAATACCCTTTTTGCATTAAATAATTAACGAGTTTTGTACTCGAGTTACTTTTTCGGAAAGATTTTTGGGTTCCTGATTTCATTTGTATACAAAATGTTATTAATGAACACGAACTTAATGTCTTCACTTTTCGTTCAAAATGTTGTGATTTTGTTTTAAACTACTATACTATGAGATGAGTGTGACTACGAATTTCATATTGTCCACTTTGTACTACATAATTGAGGATTATCTTGGTGATTAATTTTAGTACGAAGTTTTGGTTCAGTTGGAAACACATTTAAACATTTTTAATTAACTAATTAATTTTGTACAAATATTTTGTTTAGGGTATTTATTTCACAATATCCACATACTTTTCTGGTTGAAATTATATTCCCGAACTTCAAGTCCAGCACAACATCCGCACTTTAATCCTTGGCAAGTGCATGGTTTCCCCAGCATAGAGAAAATTGGCATATTTGGCATTTGCAAACTTCGCGCACGATGAATCGAAATAGTTGGCGGAAGAATAATTTGTTTGGTTTCGATATCATAAAATATCAGTCCATTTTGATACCACCGACACTCAACGAGAACAAGAGTGAAAACACCAATTATTACAATCACACCCGATAAAATAAGCCAGTTCATATTTAAGACTAAATTTTTATGGAACTTGTTTACAAAAAGTCTTACGAAATTTAAGACGAAAATATAAAAACAACAAAAAAAAAACGAATCAGGAATTCACCTTTCGCTCATCGAACCGACCGCGTTGAAAGTGAAATATCTATTAACCATCGTTTCGAAGCCTTCACTTGTTTAAAAGAAAATTTTAAGCGGAACCCACTGATCCCCATCGTAGTCGTCGTCATCGTCGTCGTCGTCGTTGGCAGTGATCTTCATCAGCTGCTGATGCAGTGCGGGCTTCAACCAAAATTCCAAGCCATCAACCAACAAAGAGAGATGGCACTCCGCCAGCCATGTACGGTATACACTGAACACCGAAGACATGAGTAATGATCTTTAACATGCGGTTGTGCTGCTATAACACCACTTCTGCATTCGTATTCGGCATTGGAACCAAGAGTATTGTATTGGCTTCCTAATCGGTGGATAATATTCGTATCCACATTTTGTCAAGCCTTATCGGTCGATTTTTTATTTACTTCTGTTGTTGTTGCTTCTTGCTTTTATAGCCACAGGTGCAAGTGAATTGCCTACGGGCCATACCTGGGAGCTATACAGCTTCGACGGACGACAACGGGACGGAACCAAATAAAACGGTGGTGTGGTGTTTGGGCACTGTCAAGACAATAACTTATACCCGTGATGCACATTAAACTTATTTTGAAATAAAAGATTAATGTGCAAGAGTTATTATGTTGGTCTTAAAGGTTTTGGATGTTGTGGATCCCGAGGTGTTGCGGTAGCACTGTATTAAAATATTAAAGCAAAACTTTCAATGGGGCGTTTATTGATTATAAAAATTACGTTACGTATACGCAAGAGTGAAGCTGAATAATAAAATAATGAAAGTGATGGGAAATGTTAAATGATGATGATGTTGATTATGAAGAAAATAATATGTACTTGCTATGATTTGAGTGATATAAATTTATTCGATTTATTGAAGGAATTGCAATAAGAGGGTTCAAGAGGTGGTGTGTGTGTGTGTGTGTTAATAGAGCAGGTGCTCTGGATTATTTGCAAACAAAAAAAATACAAAATTATAAATTCAACTTGAGCAGTTATGTATGTGACAGTCAATATTGACAAACGGGCTATAGATACATAATCAGATTGACAGAAGAAACTTTTTTCAATACGATGGTTAAAATCTTTTGCAAAAAATACATACATTTTAAGAAAATGAAATTATTAATTTTCACTCAAAGCAAATTTTGAACTTTTTAATAGTTTTTAATAAAACATGACTTAACGTAGTAGACAAGTCGAAAAAAGTAGGTCCTCTATTCTGTTCTTGCCCCTATTTCAAACTTGAAAATTAAGGTTTTAAGCAGATTCGCGTTAAGCGTTTTTTTTTCATTTTATTTTTTCAAAAATAAAAATAACAGTAAATACAATTTTTTAGTAAAAAATCGGAAATTAAAATTTTCTAAAAAACAAACCGATGTTATTGAATTTTCTAATTTTTTTTCTTAACTGGACTTCTTTCAAAAAAGAAAAAAAAATATTTTTGTATTGCTCTATATTTTCAAGAATTAAAGAACCGTCTTAATAATATTTGATTATCAAAAATGTCATATTTTTTTGATTTTTCAAAATTATTTCATTAGTTTTATTCAAAATATATTTTTAAGAACAAATTGAAAAATTGTATATACCTATACAAAATTAATTTAAAATTATCCGCTTTAACGATGTTCTAAAAAATTTTAATTTTTCAAAACCAACTTATTTTATGGGTACATTTTGACATTTTAAAATATAAGAACTCTTTGGTAACAGTGTCCTTGAATTCAGGAGCAAGTTCGTGGAACCCGGTATTGCACTCAAAAAGAATTTTTAAGCCGAGATTTTAATAAAACAGGACACTACTATTGTAAAGAATTCGAAAAAAGGGGTCCGGCGACTCCTTCCTTCTGTTTGTATGTGTGTCTGCCCTCATCCCCACAACCTAAATTATTGGGTCTATTGAGTTCACACTTAGTTTTAAAAGGTTTTAGCCAGATTCGCGTTTTTAAATTTTCTCAGGAACTAATAAACCGATTTAAATAACTGTTTATGGACAAGTTCTTGTACTGTCTAAAAAATATTTGAAGTATAGGTACAAATTAATTTTAAAACACATTAAATTTTTTGTTTTCAAACTTCGATATCTCGGAAGAGGTCAAAAAATTGTGAATTCATAAGCACTAAATAACTGCGTACCAAAAATATTTCTAAGAAAATTGAAAAAATGTATATACAAAAAATTATGTAGTTAAAAAACAATTTTGAGAAATTGAATATTATTTAAGTTTTTGAAAATAAACTGATTTTCCAGGTACATGTTTTTAAATCTTAAAATATAGGTAGCCTCTTGGATTCAGGTGGAAGTTCGTGTGACCCAATCGTACATTTTATTTGATTATGTAAACGTAAAAGATAAAGCCTTAAAAGAAGAATTCGACGACAATTTCTCAACAATGCTACAACCGTAGTGGCGGGCGGTCATTTATTTACTTAAGTCCACAAACTTATTATATCCATGAAGTTTCTCTTTGCTTGGCATAAGGCCTCCATTACCATTGTGTACGATTTTTGGAAATATACTTCAGCTCTATCCAACTCTTCCCCAGTCTTGCTGATTACTGATCGACTGTTTTTCGCTAAGTAATTCTAGGCCGAACCACTTGTCTATGAGCGGGTTCCACTGTATCGCTATATTTGCAATTCATCCGCATTGCATTTTTGAAGCGTATTCAATGCGACTTTCGTCTTCGTATAAAAGAGTCTATGAGTCTGAACCGATATAGATATCTTCTATTAACGATCGTTTGCAGCTTTCTTGTATCTCCTACTTTCCAAGTGCTGAATCCATAAAAAGACACGGATTCAATATTGGAGCTGAACAGTCGTAGCATGGTCCTTGAGCTAAAACAGTTGTTTCTCCATATTTTGAGCAACATTCCGAACAAAGCCCTTCCTTTTCTGATAAGGCTGCTTACGTAAGGTTCAGTTGCACCACCCGTAGAGACAATACTTCCAAGATATTCAAAATCTTTTACCATCACTACCAATTGTCCAAAAATATTAACTTGGATTGATAAGGAAGTTCCAAGGCTAATCCTTTTATCTTTTGTAGAATTGATCTTTAGCGCAACGATTTCTGCTTTTCTCTCCACCGTTGTCGTTTGATGTGTTTCCGTTCTACAAAGCTGCGCCACTTATCACCAAAAAGAACAGTATTGGTTAGAGTATACAGCCTTGCCTAACTCCACTTTGATTTTCTAATTCTTTTGACAATATTCCCTAATGCGAAACGTGAGATTTCAATTCATCGTGTAGCCTTGTTAATAGCAATGAATATATCCAGGATGTCCTACTAAGTAAAGTAAGATAAAAAAGAGGCTGGGATGCGACCCACACTGATAACTTCCCATCCTATCTGTCGATTTGTCTTGCTTTAAAGTTTGTAGGTTTTCGTGTTTTATTAAAAAAATTCTCAGTTGAATTATTCTTAAAAATTTAAAAACTACCAATAATATTTTGCACATAATGAAATAGTTTGATTTCAAAATCTGTTTTTGTTATAACGAGAATTTTAGTCGAAAACCAATTTTTATCAATTTTAGTAGCATTTCTTAAAAGTTATTTCTTATGTAAACAAATACAAATAGGATGAATGAAATTGATTTGAGAGATATAGAGAACCAAACATCAATTTTTACCAAATTTGAGTAGGTATACTATTTTTTGTAGATTTTATATTTTTTATGAAATTACTGAATATCAAAAACAATATTTTCTGTGAAATAAAATAAGTTTGAAGCCAATATGTTTAATTTTTTAAAAACTAATTGAGTCGAAAGTAAATTTTTGCCAAGTTTTAGTATTGTTTTTTTTTAGTTTTTTATTTTTTGTAAAAAAACTGTCAACTCGATTTTTGTCAAAATTTTATCGAATGTTGAATACAATATTTCTTATAAGATAAAATTAGTTTGAAGCCAATATCTCAAAGCTTTGAAAAGATATTTACGTCGAAAAACAATTTTTAACTACTTATGTTAACTTCAGGTTCAGGTTTCTATTTTTTGTAAGAAAACTGTGAATTCGATTTTTTTCAAAATTTTTTCGAGTGCTGAAAACAATATTTCTTATAAGTAAAAATTAGTTGGAAGCCATAATCTCAAAATTTTGAAAAGATATTTGAGTCAAAAATCAATTTTTACCAACTTTCATTAATTTTTTGTAGGTTTTATTTTTTGGAAAAAAAACTGTCAATTCGATTTTTCTCAAAATTTGTCCGAATGTTGAAAACAATATTTTTTATAAGTAAAAACTAGTTGGAAGCCATAATCTCAAAGGTTTGAAAAGATATTTGAGTCGAATATCAATTTTTACCAACTTTTGTTAGATTTTTTTTAGTTTTTTATTTTGTTGTAAAAAAACTGTAGATTCGATTTCCCTCAAAATTTTACTGAATGTTGACAACAATAGTTTAAAAAAAAAAAAGTCGTTTAAAGCCAATATCTCGAAGTTTTGAGAAGATATTTGAGTCGAAATTCAATTTTTACCAACTTTGAGTAATGTTTTTTTAGGTTTTTATTTTTTATAAAAAAAAACGTCAATTTGATTTTTTTCAAAATTTTACCAGATGTTAAAAATGTTATTTTTCGTTGCAAAAAATTGTTTTGGAGATGAAATCATTTTTAATTCGTAAAATTTTTGACGTGACAATTTTTTTTTCAGATTTTTTGATTTATAAAAAAAGCCGTTAATTGGATTTTTTCCAAAAATATATTTGTTTGGTATCACGTTACAATATATAATATACAATTTAAGTCTCTAGCGTCATTGGTTCGTGAGATATTTAATGTTAACCAAAATGTTCACCTTTTTTTTGAAACTGCTATGGTAAAAAATCCACCCACGCAATTTGTTTGAGAGTCCTTTCTGCATCTTTCTGCATTATTATCTGTATAACACAATTTATTTGAAGTCAATATCTCTTCTGGTTCTTGAGCTATAGACGACGAAA
Source organism: Eupeodes luniger (assembly GCA_951509635.1). Classification (NCBI taxonomy): domain Eukaryota; kingdom Metazoa; phylum Arthropoda; class Insecta; order Diptera; family Syrphidae; genus Eupeodes; species Eupeodes luniger. Next base: position 115,244,058 of record OX608074.1, read on the forward strand.
AAAACGTCGTGAACGACACTTTTCTAAAAATCTTTTATTTCGACTCTAAGGACCTTGAAACTTCGAGAAATGTCAACATTTTCAATTCGACAAATCGGACCGATTACAATAACTTCCTATGGGAAGTTAATAAATTATCTATTGACATTGTCGAACGCCTTCTCAAAATCAGTGGTCATTTATCTGATATTATTTGTTATTGTTAATTGCATACTTTCCTCCTTACAACAAAATAAACAACCAAGAATTTCTTCTAAAAACTCGATCTTTTATATCAAAATAAAATATCTTACTGGAAAGCCCTGTTTTTTAAAAGCGGCCTCTATTTTCAAATATTCAGGGATAAGCAAATAATTTCATTACGACAAATTGAAGAACAAAGGAACAGGACCCTTATTAAATTTCTTTTCAAAAACTTTGCTTCTGTCTCACCTGACTCTTGGTGTCTTGCATAACAGTTCTCACCTTAAGAATGCAAACCTTTTTACTTATTAGCAAACATTTTAACCGATAACACTGTAAATTAAGCTCATAAAGAGTGTAATTTCATCAGATCATCTGAAAACCATCTAAACTGATCTGACTCACTGATGTAAAAAAGATCGTGTAGTCTATATGACGTGTCTATATTTGCTAAAGTTTCTTGTCGATATTTTTTCGCATTAATATAATTATATTGTTAACAATTTTACTTATTGCTCTTCCTCTGATTTGATGGTAAAAATGATCTTTTAATTTGGGAGCGAAAGTAAAGACAAACAATATTTTCTGTATTTATAAATTCCATACATTTTAGCACCTCTGAATTCATTGAATGCATAAATCAGTATAAAAGAAGAATCACACTTTAAAAGCTTTTTTCTCCTGTTGTATGAATCCCACGCAAAGCAATGCATAATTGAGATCATCAAAGATCACGCAACTAACAAGTTCCTTATCGCAATCATCATCTTAACTTTATATGCGAATGTCTCTCCGTCTCCATAGACTATACGCTCGTATCTATAAGATTCAAATAGCCTCCAAGGTTGTTCAAGCTAATTCAGACTCACTTTTCGCAAAAAAAAAAAACACCGACATAGAGTTTTCTTTTGGTGAGTTTTCTTTGCACAAAATTTCACTTTTCACCTGGACGCTTGAGGCCTGTGCTCAAGCTGTAGCTAAAGCTAACTGATATTGATGCACCGATGCTCCATGCCAAAGAAATTACAATGAAGCTATTCACGGCTCAGGCTCAGGCTCATGCTAAGGCTCATTGTTCATTCAGCATTTGTGCCGTGTGTCGGCGTAATCTTGGCACGTTTGCTTTGTATATAAGCTCGTAATATCTGATGGTGGTATAAATGATTTAAAGAAAATTGATCGTGACATCGAAAAGGCACATGACTTTGACTTGTTGCTTTTGCTAAGGTATGGTTATGCTTATGCTTATGCCACTCTAACTCTACTCTAACCACAAAGACGACCATTATAGCGGAGTGAATACAAAAGAGTCTTTTGAGGTTGTAATTGAAAATTTTATATTACCACAAAATATTGTGGTGGTAGGTAAGTACTTAGCTATGATAAAAATAGTAACAAACAATCATGATCTATTATATCGTTTGAATCAAGCTGGAAGTTGAAGTTGTCAAGATGAAGTGAGGTTAATCTTCGATGGATACCGATGTTCCATTAATATTAATATACCGAATTAAAGACTGACAAGAAAAAGTTGTTGCTATTAAGACTTCTGTAAATATACTTTACTTTGCATAGTATTATCATTTAAATAGTGGTAGTTTGTATTTTTGAAAACAACAGTGTCAGCAAAGCAGTTCAATTTTTATAAAGTTAAGAATACTTTAGAAAATAGGTATGGAACTTTGAAATGGAATAAATTATTATTCTAAAGATAATCTTCTGGCATTATAGTTCAAATACAATTTCTGGCATGTCACCGGAACAGCTGGCTAGGACATAGTCTGTAGGTCCAATATTCGACGACTTTTTCCAACATTTTTCATCGTATATTAGCAATAACACGGTTAATATTGTCTTAAAATTTCGAACTTATCGACTTGACATATCCGCACAAAAACTAGCTAGCGGTTTTAAATGGTACGATCCTGGAGGCCAATTGAATGACCCGTATAGGAAGACTATATATGTATGTATACTACATTTTCCATCGTCTAGTTGAAACCATTGGTCTATAGCGGTCACGTTTGGATGTAGGGTTGTGGACAGTATCGTTTTTAGGTATCGTTTTTAGAGAACTACGGACCAAGTATTCCTCCAACTCATAAAGCACACCAAACAGTTGTTTTTTGTAGATGTAACGGCAGCGTCTCAACATGCCCTTAAGGGTTATCGTCGCTAAAAAATTTGGCATTTTTAATTACTAACGTATCCATTTAGTCAAAAGAGGGCTTAGTGAAAATCGTTTTTGGACCCATTCACAGAATCTAGGTCTAGCTAGGAGATCCTGTGGCTTCAGTTGTTGAAATGCCAAACCCAAAAAAACACCCGTTAACTAAAAACATAATTTTTTGTTTTGAGGCTTAATAGCCTTAAAAATTATGCATGTAATTTATACCTTTATCAACTATTAAAAATGTTTGGTCCTTTGTATAGTTTATTGGATCGTCAAAAGTTTAATTTTCTCCAATACAACTTTTTAATTGTCTTTTCATTTAGTAGCATTTATATTTTTAAAACAAATATAGTTAAGATTTCTGCACGATGATGATAGAAGAATTTAAATGTTTTTTTGAGTTGATTCAAATTATTGGTGTCACGTTATTTTTTAACAAACATGTACTGTGCATGTACTCAGCAGTGTGTTGGACGTGTTTAGCTTTTCAAACTTCTATTTGTTTTTAAGAGTTTTTTTTGAATTTCAAATGAATGCGATGGTTTTTGCAAGTTATGGCAAACATAAATCGTAAGGGTTTATGCAACTATTTATAAAGAAGAATTGCAACATATACAGACAAATAAAATGGACGAATGGGTCCGACAAATTTCTATCAAGTTAAAAAATAATACCTATATTTTAAGATTTAAAAATATAAATGCAAAATAAGTTTCCTTTATTATTATTTTTATTCTATATCAAATTTTTCAACTTGTTTCAGAAATATTTTGGTATGCTATTATTTAATTCTTATAAATATAAACGATTTAAATTTGAATTTAGTTAAGAAATATAGAGAAGTTTTTGAAAAAACGAAATTTTGATGAAAAAATTAAAAATGTCTTCAAAATCGGTTAATTACCTTCTGGATAGCAATACAAAAATATATTTGATGTATTGAAAGAATCCAAGATGAGAAACTAAATTTTTAGAGAATATTTCCCAATGGGCTTTTTTGTGAAAATTAGAATTTTCGACTTGTCAATGGGGGATTACTGTCTTAAAAAAATGATAAGACCGGCTTAATCTGCTTCAAAAGACAATTTCTATATTTGGAACTCCATCTACCCAATGGCTTATGCCGAAGAGACGAGGACAGACAGGCAGACGGATACACTTATTTCGACTTTTAGCAAAACATCGGTCCTTCACTGTTGCCCCATATAAACGTCCGAATGTGTCAAATCACAGCAGGCTGATAACGAGATTTAAAAATTTGAGGCTCCTGCGTGAACTATGGACTATTCAAAGCCGTGTTTTAAAATTCGGTAAAAATAAAACGCACGACTATTTATTATTAAAAAATAGTAACTACATATATATTTCAAGATTTATAGAAATATACCTGCAAAATAAAACTGTCTTTAAAAATTTAAATGCCATTTAATTAAAATCAAAAAAAAAATATTGATTTATTAATTTTTTTTTCCAAAAATCGTTAGAGCGTTTTTTTTTCCAATTATTTTTGTATAGATAAAATTTTTTAATTTGTTCTTACAAATTTTTTAGTACGTAGTTTCCTAATTCTTTTACATAGAAAATTTTACATAGAAATTTCATTAAAAAATATTGATCTATTTTTGAGATACCGAATTTTGGAAAAAAAATAATTAAGTATAAAAAAAAGACAATGATATTTAAGATTATCAAACATAATTAAGACATTAAAGAGCTTGTGCAGAAAATTGTTAAAATTGGTTAATTAGTTCTTGAGAAAACCATAACACAAAATAACTATTCATGCGGGGTACACTTCTGGAGCAATACAAAAATATTTTTTTTGTAATAATTGAAAGAAGCCAAGCTAAGAGAAAATTTAAAAAGAGGCTGAGATGCGACCCCCACTGATAACTTCCCATCCCGTTTGTCGATTTGTCTTGCTTAGAAGTTTGTCTATATATATCAATTTTCACCAAATTTGCGTACTATTTTTTGTAGATTTTATTTTTTTTATGAAAAAACGGACTGTTGGATTTTTATATCGAATGATATATGAATATCGAAAACAATATTTTCTGTGAAATAAAATAAGTTTGAAGCCAATATTTGTAATTTTGAAAAGCTATTTGAGTAGAAGGTAAATTTTTACCAAGTTTTAGTATTGTTTTTTTTTAGGTTTTTATTTTTTGTAAAAAAAACTGTCAGTTCGATTTTTCTCAAAATTTTATCGAATATTGAAAACAATATTGATTATAACAAAAAATCAGTTTAAAGCCATAATCTCAAATTTTTGAAAAGATATTTGAGTCGAAAATCAATTTTTACCAACTTTTGTTACTTTTTTTAGGTTTTTAATTCTTTGTACAAAAACTGTCAATTCGATTTTTTTCAAAATTTTACTGAATGTTGACAACAATATATTTTGAAAGATTAAAGTAGTTTAAAACCAATATCTCCAAGTTTTGAAAAGATATTTGAGTCGAAAATCAATTTTTACCACCTTTTATACATTTTTCTTTAGGTTTTTATTTTTTGTAAAAAAATGTCGATTCGATTTTTCTCAAAATTTTCCTAATGTTGAAAACAATATTTCCTATAAGTGAAAATTAGTTAGAAGGCATTATCTCAATGTTTTGAAAAGATATTTGAGTCGAAAATCAATTTTTACCAACTTTTATTAATTTTTTTTTAGGTTTTTATTTTTCTTTTTTAAACTGTCAATTCGATTTTTCTCAACATTTTTCATAATATTGAAAACAATATTTTTTATAAGATAAAAAAACTTTGAAGTTTTAACCTTAAGTTTTTGAAAAGATATTTGAGTTGAAATTCAATTTTTACCAACTTTGAGTAATGTTTTTTTTAGGTTTTTAATTTTTATAAAAAAAACTGATTAGATTTTTCTTAAAATTTCATCAGACATCAAAAAAATTATTTTTCGTTGCACAAAATTGTTTTGGAGATGAAATCATATTTTAGTCGTACAAATTTTGAGGTGACAAATTTTTTTTTTCAGTTTTTTTGATTTAAAAAAAAACCGTTAATTGGATTTTTTTTCTAAAAATATACTTGTTTTGTATCACGTTACAATATATAATATGAAGTTTAATTCAAGTCTCTAGCGTCATTGGTTCATGAGATATTTAGGGTTAACCAAAATTTTCACCACACACGCAATTTGCTTGAGAGTCCTTTCTGCATCTTTCTGCCTTATTATCTGTATAACAAAATTTTTTTGAAGTCAATATCTCTTCTGGTTCTTGAGCTATGGACGACGAAAAAAACGTCGCGAACGTACGGACATACGGACATACGGACATACGGACATACGGACATACGGACATACGGACATACGGACGTACAAACGTACATACGTACACACGGACGCACAGGCATCTTTCTAAAAATCTTTTATATCGACTCTAGGGACCTTGAAACGTCGAGAAATGTCAAAATTTTAAATTTTATTTTAATTTAAAAAGGCATACATTTATTATTGAATATTCTTTTATAAAATTAAAATCAATTGTTTTTACCTTGGAACAATAAACTAACATTTCCCTTAAATCTTCTAAAGAAAAATCTGTCAAAAATTACAATAAAATAAAGCCAGATTTATTGCTTCCCAATTAAGTTGCATAACACTTTTGTGTCTTATTTTTTTTTTTAATATCCATTCGATATGCTTGTCACATAAAAGTCCCATAATTTTACACATACCTATATAATTATACATATACAAACTTCAATAATTAAATATACTTTATTATGTTTGTTGCATAAGGTTTCAAGAAATATTGATTAATTCTCTTCTATTTGGAGATAATGCATTTGGACATAGTGCATTTAATAATTCATTGCTGAAGTCAATGCTGTTGACTTTTATTAAATGCACATAATTTACTTCCGGCTTTTTTTTATAGATTGATGTTGAGATTGAGGCATTGATTTACATATGTGACATTGTTATTTAAATATGGACAATTAAGATATTAAATTTTCTTTTGCTGAAAATTTAAAATTTTTATTTTCTTTATTTTTTAAAGTTTATATTAAAAAGCGAAAAAATACACAAGTAATATAAGTATTTCTTGATGCCTAGAATATATGAGTTTTCTTGATCAATTTTTGTACCTAACCTTGTTTATGCATATTATTCTTCTCATTCAATAGTTAACAAACATTGTGAAGTCTTTTTTTTTTGAGTTTGTTTGAAAAAGGTGAAAGAATAAAGTTGGGCGTTTTACAATCTTTCTCGTCAATGTGGAATAAATTACGTAGCTATTTTCCCTTTTCTCTATTTAGATTAAACTATTTACACTCAAGTTATGTTCTATGAAAATATGTTCCAAGTTCTTAACTAGCACTGAATTAACATAAATCAGCATATATAAGGTCCTTGATAATGAAAAAATTCGCATGTCCCTCCTCTGAAAGTTTTCAAGAGGTAGTAGAAATGTAACAACATATTTTTATTTTCCTGAAAAATGTACATACAAATGTATGTACATGAACCTACCACATAAGTCTTTGCTTTAGTTTTTTTTTGTTAAAACGTCATCATTTGGTTTTTAAACAGTATTTTAATTTATCATCTTTATTCATACTCACACAATTTTCAAAAATTGTAACTTAACTGATAACTTCCCATTCCGTCCGTCGATTTGTCTTGCTTAAAAGTTTGTAGGTTTTCGTGTTTTGTTAAAAAAGTTATCAGTTAAATTATTCTAAAAAAAATAAAAATTACCAACAATATTTTGCATATGATAAAAGAGTTTGATTTCAAAATCTGTTTTTGTTAACGAGATTCTTAGTCGAAAACAAATGTTTACCAATTTTAGTAGCATTTCTTAAAAGTTTTTATTTCTTATATAAACAAATACAAATTGGATGAATGGACTTAATTTGAGAGATATCGAGAACCAAACATCAATTTTTACAAAATTTGCGTACTATTTTTTGTGAAAAACGGACGTTTGGATTCTTATACAAAAATTATTAACTATCGAAAACAATATTTTCTGTGGGATAAAATAAGTTTGAAGCCAATATTTTTAATTTTTGAAAAGATATTTGAGTCGAAAGTAAATTTGTGCCAAGTTTTAGTATTGTTTTTTTTTTAGGATTTTATTTTTTGTAAAACAAACCGTCAATTTGATTTTTCTCAAAATTTTACCAGATGTTAAAAATGTTATTTTTCGTTGCACAAAATTGTTTTGGAGATGAAATCATTTTTAATTCGTAAAATTTTCGACGTGACAAATTTTTTTTTCAGATTTTTTGATTCATAAAAAAGCCGTTAATTGGATTTTTTCCAAAAATATATTTGTTTGGTATCACGTTACAATATATAATATAAAATTTAAGTCTCTAGCGTCATTGGGTCGTGAGATATTTAGGGTTAACCAAAATGTTCACCTTTTTTTTAAACTGCTATGGTAAAAAAACCACCCACAAAATTTTCTTGAGAGTCCTTTCTGCATCTCTTTGCCTTATTATCTGTATAGACTTGAATTAAATTTTGTATTATATATTGTAACATGATACAAAACAAGTATGTTTTTGGAAAAAAATCGAATAAACGTTTTTTTTATAAACCAAAAAAAATTAAAAAAAAAATTTGTCACCTCAAAAGACTAAAATATAATTTCATCTCCAAAACAATTTTGCGCAACGAAGAATAATGTTTTTGAAATCTGATAAAATTTTGAGAAAATCTAATTGACAGTTTTTTTTATAAAAAATAAAAACCTAAAAAAAACATTACTCAAAGTTGGTAAAAATTGAATTTCGACTCAAATATCTTTTCAAAAACTTGAGATTAAGGCTTTAAACTTATTTTATCTTATAAAAAATATTGTTTAACAAAAGTTGGTAAAAATTATTTTTCGACATAAACATCTTTTCAAAAATTTAAGACATTGGCTTCAAACTAATTTTATCTTATAAGAAATATTGTTTTCAACATTCTATAAAATTTTGAGAAAAATCGAATTGACAGTTTTTAAAAATTAAAAACCTAAAAAAAAACAATTGGTACTAAAACTTGTAAAAATTTACTTTCAACTCAAATAGCTTTTCAAGAATTTAAAATATTGGCTTCAAACTAATTTTATTTCACAAAACATATTGTTTTCGATATTCAGTAATTTTTTTTTTATAAAAATCCAACAGTCCGTTTTTTCATAAAAAAATAAAATCTACAAAAAATAGTACGCAAATTTGGTAAAAATTGATACATATAGACAAACTTTTAAGCAAGACAAATCGACAGACAGGATGGGAAGTTATCAGTGTGGGTCGCATCCCAGCCTCTTTTTTGAAGTCGATATCTCTTCTGGTTTTTGAGCTATGGACGACGAAAAAAACGTCGCGAACGTTCGGAGGTACGGACATACGTACACACGCACGCACAGACATCTTTCTAAAAATCTCTTATTTCGACTCCAGTGACCTTGAAACTTCGAGAAATGTAAAAATTTTCAATTCGACAAATCGGACCCGTTACAATAACTTCCTATGAGAAGTTAAAAATAATTTTGTATGTATAATTAAAAAAAATCAAAAAATTCTTGAGTTTGTTTATTATATCTAAACTTAAAAATAATTGTATCCATAATATTTCCCATAAGCCCAAACAATTAACTATTTTATGCACAACCCCAAACTAAGGGAAGCTTTAAATGTGTATCTTGGACACAACAACTGTAATGAATATAAAAGCTTTCAGAATTCAGTTCTTTTTCCTGGGTATGTCTCCATCAAAAATTTAATTCAAACTCTCGAAGCCTTCTCATCACAAAATTCATATTTAATTTAACCCAATTTTTAACACAATTAATCACAATTGTTGTATGGTTTGAAAAATGTACATTTTCATGACATAACTTTAAAAAATAAAATATTCAAATTTCAATCAGGTATTAGTAGGTAGTTGGTACCATCTTGGTTGATTGGTTCTCTTTTTATTTTTTTTTACATACTTTTATAGCTATTTTTTTTATATACCAAATAAATCATTTATGTAATGTTTTACGGTACACACATTAAAACACATCGCACATACGGCCAGCTATAATAACAAAAAATATGTGTATATGTACGTACTTATCACAAAATCATTTTACCACTGAAACGTGACTTCCGATTTAAATAACAAATCATCAAATATATTTATGTACGTAACATTGAGTCTTGAATTCAATAATAATATTAATATGTATACACTTTGGTTAATTATTTTTCACAAATCAATACACATTGTCAACATACAAATTTAGAACTTAAATGCAAAAAAAAAAGGAAATAAGCAAACAAAACAACCAACCAAGAGATGAATCCATTAGAACACCCTCAAGCTCCAACCCCAAACCTTTTAAACAACAAGCAATCAAAAAATTCTAATAAACCAACCAACGAACAAGCACAAAATAAAAAATGAGAAAAACCGACTTAAATGCTACAAAAATGCAAAACGAAAAAAAAGGAAAAATCCTTCATTAAGGACATTGTTATTCCCATGTTGATACAAGCTGGCAAAAGCGACACAGTCTATGCCCCAGTATCAACAATTATTAAGGGGGTAGGCAACGCGACTTTGCTGTACGTACAGTGTAGAGTGTACAGTGCACAGTGGGTTGGTAATGGTATAGGATAATATGGCAATCGGAATCGGAAGGAGTGGAAAATGTTACGAAGTTGTTGCAGATAAAAGAAAATTGAGAGCCACTACAGAAACCATCAGGTCGCACATTTCCTGACCAATGTCATTCAATGAAGATATTTCTGCCACTATTTAAATGTGAATTCCCAATTCCCTTTTAAAAAATAACAACTACAACTCATACTCCAACATCCAACCCCAACCTCAACCTCCCAACTCCAACCTCCCAACAAAACAGACGCAAGTCCAAACGATTTAATAAATTTATACTTTGTATTCGAATTCATAATAGCTATTCAAAACAGCAGCAACTATACCAACGACCGCTGCGACGACCCACGAGTACGAGCTACGAACGACGGCGACGAGGACAAGCGACGTTTCTGGCGACGATTCTAGGAAGTATATACAAACAGCAATACACATTGTCTACTTGTCTACCATCCACATCTAAATAAGGGATGAATCTCTTTTCATTCATAACAACAATAAAACAAACAATACCCATAGCAATGCCGGCATACATGGCGAATACGTAACAAAACAACAAAACAAACCTGATCTAGGTTATAAGTCAGGTGTCGTCCTGGGGTTCTCTCCTATGGTATGGTATCCTTTCCCATATTTATACATTGCGACAATTGTCAATGAACGAACGTTCAATTGATGACAATCTATGTATCTAAAAATAACAAACAAAATAAAGAAACTAACTAACACAATAACTTGAAGGCGAAATAACAAACTCAAAAACGAAGAAATAAAAATAAGCAAAAATGAGTAAATAAATAATATTCTTGTGGAAAAGAAGGATCTCCTGTGGAAAGGATGCCAATGCTCTTTGGGAAAGCCCAACAGTCAGTAACGTGTTCAATGGTGATGGCATGCAAGAGTGCATGCAGCACGAGAAGCGATGAGCATGCTGGTGCTGGAGATGGAGATGGAAATTCGAAAGAGACACAAATATTATAGTTGGAAAAGGATAATGTGCAGTAGGGTTGCCAGATGTTGCTTTATATAAATATCTGTTTGAATTATTTGTTTAAGGCAGAAATTACATAAAAATAAGGTTATGTACATAAAATGACGTACAAATTATTTAAATAAAGCTGAGAAGTGGGTTTATTAACTTATATTGTAATGGGTCCGATTTGTCAAATTGAAAATTTTGACATTTCTCGACGTTTCAAGGTCCATAGAGTCGAAATAAAAGATTTTTAGAAAGATGTCTGTGCTTGCGTGCGTACGTACGTTCGTACGTCGCGTCCGTATGTCCGTACGTTTGCGACGTTTTTTTCGTCGTCTAAAGCTCAAAAACCAGAAGAGATATCGACTTCAAATAAATTTTGCTATACAGATAATAAGGCAGAAAGATGCAGAAAGGGCTCTCAAGAAAATTGCGTGGGCGGTTTTTTTACCATAGCAGTTTAAAAAAAGGTGAACATTTTGGTTAACCCTAAATATCTTACGAACCAAAAACCCTAGAGACTTGATTAAAATTTTATATAATATATTGTAACGTGATACCAAACCAGTAAATAAAATCCAATCAAAACTGAAAAAAAAATTTGTCACCTCGAAAATTTTACGAATAAAAAGTGGTTTTATCTGCAAAACAAATTTGTGCAACGAAGAATAACGTTTTTGTAACCAGGTAAAATTTTGACAAAAATCGAATTGACAGTTTTTTTTTATAAAAAATAAAAACCTAAAAAAAACATTATTAAAAGTTGGTAAAAATTGACTTTCAACTCAAATATCTTTTCAAGACTTTAAGACATATGCTTTAAACTAATTTTATTATATAAAAAAATTGTAAGTCTATCAAATAAGGTATAGAGAAAAATGGAGGCGGAACAAAACAGCATACTTAAAGGAGCTTATAAAAATGTTGATGCTTCAAATGCATTTGATAAACAATTAGCACATCTCGACCTGTGACGTCAGTGGTCTAAAGTAGTGGAGTGCGTAGTGAACACGACTTCTAAGACTGAGCTAATCTGATATGCGTGGGTTCGAATCCTATGTTGTGCATAAAAAGTTTTTCAAATAAAATTGGATTAAAGCTCAGCACCACAAAAAAGGAGACTGATGAGTGCAAAAGTGGCAAAGCACGAAATAGCTATATATCCAGCCAAAAACAATGAGTGGTAGCACCTTTAAGTTGTTGTTGTTGTTCAAACATTCAATGAAATTAAAAAAGGAATGGTCAAGTCTAACAAGCTGACATTCTAGTACGAATAGTACAATAAAAATAATAACAATAATAAAAAAATGTTGTTGTCAACATTCAGTAACATTTTGAGAAAAATCGAATTGACAGTTTAAAAAAAAAAAATTAAGAAAAGTTAGTAAAAACTGATTTTCGATTCAAATATATTTTCAAAAATTTAAGATATAGGCTTTAAATAAATTTTATTTTATAAAAAATATTGTTTTCAACATTCAGCAATTTTTGTTTATAAAAATCTAACAGTCAGTTTTTTCAAACAAAATTAAAATCTACAAAAGTACGCAAAATTGGTAAAAAATGATGTTCGGTTCTCAATATCTCGTGAATAAAAGAAAACATTGGCTTCAAAATTATTTCATTCATCCAATTTGTATTTGTTTATTTAAGAAATAAAAACTTTTAAGAAATTCTATTAAAATTGGTAAAAATTGGTTTGCGAAAAAAAATCTCGTTAACCAAAATAGATTTTGAAATCAAACAACCAAAATATTGTTGGTAATTTTGAATTTTTTTAGAATAATTTAACTGATAACTTTTTAAACAAAACACGAAAACCTTCAAACCTTTTAAGCAAGACAAATCGACAGACGGGATGGGAAGTTATCAGTGTGGGTCGCATCCCATCCTCTTTTTTAAAATCAGCATTGGCTCTTAAATCTTAACCACCCTTTATAAAGCAAAATAGAGTTAGCTTTAGATAAATCTCTAGAACGGTTGTACCGATTTGGCTAAACAAACAATAGTGCGCATTCAGCTTGAAATTAGAAGATTGACATAGAATCCCGTTCCCGTGTGATTTGACATGACACAGCTCAGTTGGCTATGCGAAATCGTTAATCTAACTTGGATGAATTTAGAATGGCGCATAAACTGTGTGTCGATTTTTTCTAAACACTGCCAGTAATTCCAAGATCAACGACTATCGACAAATTAAATGCTTGCCTCAAATCATCGAATCTATGTATAGCCCTATGTGAAAAAACTTCAGCTGACAACAAATATGAGAGCTGCATTGCTTAATGATACGAGATAAAGATTTTTCTGAGCAATTGCTGACTATCGCTAGAGTACCTGTCGACAAATCTAGTGGATTTATTTCATTTCCGCATAATTTTTGTGACTTTGTCTCATCGAAAGACGAGCTTATCAACAAAGTACTCCCAAACACCGTTACTAACTACAAAAATAATGAATTCTTAAACTCCTTCAATGTGCCTGGTTTACCACCACACATGCTTAAAGATTGATTTTATAGTAATCATTAATCATGCTTCGAAACATAAACTAACCAAACCTAATCATGCTTCGAAACATAAACTAACCAAACCTCTTTGGCTGAACGGAGTTCACCGCCGCGCGCCGGGTCAGCTAATTTCTTTTATAAACTCATTAATTTAGTGGTTTTAAGTTGATAGAATTTGACACCTGTCACACTTAATCTATCATTTGAAGTGTCATAAAATTGTTAAATGGTATTAATTTACAATAATTATTCGCTTGAGTACATTAAAACTTACACCAAAAGTGGTGATTCAAACATAGCAACTTTTCGGGTATTGCATGATTCTTTGAATTTATCGATCTTCTGACGGTCGCAATAATTGATGGTGTCGTACATTTCACTATATTGTATTTTGCTTTTGGATTTGTATTTAAATCCTTACAAAAGAAAAAGTGACTTCTTCTTGGCCATGTTATATTCATGTATTTTAGACGTAATCGACTTTGAACCAGGGTTGCGAATTTTTTAACTAAAAAATCTTAAATTGAAGTTAGGCAGATGGTAAAACATGATGTAAAAACTTCGATCTAACTAGTATGAATTCGCAATGGTGCATGAACTGTTTAGTGATTTCTGTCAAATACTGCCAATAATTCCAAGATCAACGGCTGCCGATGAAATAGGATGTTTGACTCAAATCGTCGAATCTATAGCCCTGAACGCTGAACATTTCTCTGTGGCAATTGCTGTCCATTGGTATTGGTATATGTCTACTAATCGAGCAGTTTTATTTAAGTTTCTCATAATTTCGTTAACTTTGTCTTATCGAAAGACGAAATTATCAACAAAGCATTCCCAAAACACCATTATTGGTTAAGAATAAATACGTAGATGACCCAAACTAAATAATGCATATAATAAAATCATTGAAACAATTGGAACATTCATTCAAATAAATTGATTGTGTAACAAATGAAGCCGGGTCAGCTAGTTTCTTATATAAGCTGAATAATTTAGTGGTTTCAAGTTAATAACGCTGGCATTTGACACCTGTCACACTCCACCTGTCATTTGAAATGTCATTATATTGTTAAATGTAAGACATTTTCAATTTTCCACCAATATCAATGGCATAGTCCAAATTTAATAATGAAATACAATTTTCATCATAAATGTTTTTCCATGTCTTCATTATTAACCTTTCCTTTCGAAACCGAAGAATTATTACTTTTGTTTCCCATTAAATGTTCCATATGCATAGCCATGCCAAAATACAATTCTAAAACTTTGAATTTTCATGGAATCCTCTTTAAGATAGTCTTTCACCTCTTCTTCAGAAGTCTTACTTTTCAAAAAATCTCAATCACAGAAATTCTTAGCAAACTATATTAAATATTTAATTACTCCTCAAAGATAAGAGTTTTCAGTAAAATTTTCCACATTCACCCTCTCAGTATTTTAAGTTTTTCCCACCTTAAGACATAAAATTTCCATTAGCCTTCATTAAAATCATCATTTCTGTAAAATCTGCACAATTTGCAGAAAATGTTTAACACGGTAACCCTATATAAAATTGATGGAATCACCCCCAATTGGCAAACAGCATTGCACAAGAAATAACCATCCACCCCCAAACAAAAACAACAAGCTAAATACAAAAATAAAACAGACACACACAAACAACTAAAACAAAAACAACAAATATAAAAAACGTAAACAACAACAGCCAGGAAAAACAGGAAGCGCACAACGGATGAAGATATAAATGGCAGTGAGCATTTTGAAATCATTCTTAATCGCACTCGAATAGCAAGCGTGCAAGGATAACGACGACAACGACGACGACGCTCACAAGTCGCAACTCTCTGTCTATCTGGCTAAAATAAACTAAAGCACTGAACCATCTGAGAAAACTCGAAAAGCAACGGCACACACAAAACAGGACACAAAATTCGTTTGCGTTCACACCAGCCAAGCCAGACCATCCGTGTCGTTCTGGATGGAAGGATATCCTAATTTCATTCTACGAGCTTAGGTTCCGTTCAATTTTGTTCGTTTTGTGTTTGTTGCGCGCTCGCTTCGCATACGGCTTCGTATCGTCGTCGTAGCATCCTGTTCTATATAGCTGTTGTAGTTGTACGAGTATATCCTTCGGGAACAATTCATTATTATTAACTTGAGTATTATTTTTTATATGAGTGTGGTGTATTTTTGTCGAGTGGAATAGTCTCGTTGTTGTCCTTGTTTTCGTCCTCGTCCTCGTAAGTCGTACTCGTCCTCGTACTCGTTTTCGCGTATCGCTAGCGTAGATAAATCAAAAAGTGTAGCAAACAAAAATTAGAAAAAATAACGTGTGTCGTTGGCAGACATCCTGATTCCTGAGGGATAAGTGAAAAAGATCAAAAAAGATTGTCGATTTATCAGTATCATTCGATTGACGATTGTCGGTGTTAAGTCATTTATCGACTTGTTGTTCTTTTGAGTGGTTTAGGAAAAAAAATAAAAATATAAACAAGTGCTTTGCGCTAAGAGGTCCTTAATTCAAACGAATTACGAATATTGTGCTCAACATCCTGCGGTTCCATTATGCCGCGGCAGGTGCTTTGGATTGGAGTTCTTGTAGTCATTTTGCTTGGATGCATGCCATTAAGAAATCATGCAAACAGTAAGTCTTTTCTGTACTTTTTGTCCTTGCTCCTTCTTGTCGCCGCAGCGCACCGCCACAGAGCCGCTTTTGGCTGTAAAATATAAGAGTGTTGGGAATATATTTTCTTCTTTTTTTTTTTAAATTACTTCTCTTTGAAAATTTTAAATCATATTTTTTTACGATCAATTTTAAAATTTCGTTAAGAAAAAAAAAAAAAATATAGAATAACTTTATTACCATATAAAGGTACTTATCTGGCAGTGCGGTTTGGCACTGAGGACGTAAATTTAAATCTCTCAACACAGAATAAGAATAATTCCGGAGCAGGTTGTGAAATGTGAATTGTACCTCATCTTATGTTTATTTGTTGCCTTTGAAGGCCATCATCAACAAGATAACTCTGTGTATACAACTGTGTAGTGAAAAATTAATTTTTTCGTATTCCACCGGTAGATATAACTTTTTGTATGGGGGGTAATAATTCTTTGAGCCAACCAAACCAAACCAAACCAAAACAACCTTACCAGTAACCATCCCGATTTTCAACCCGAAAATATCTTGAAAGAAAGTTGTGATGGAAGAGGTAGATATGCGCTTTAAGTGTTCTGTGGCAGAACCAGTTGCTTATTACGCCAAGAAATATTATTTAATGACATAAAAATATAAAAGGCAATTCTTAATGTGCCGGGGTGGTTTGTTTTGAGGTTGATGTGAAAAGATTGTAGGTGTAGGTAGGTATAAAGGTAGATAAAGTAGGTATATAGGGCTTTTGGAAAAATGACTTAAAGTGGCACAAATTAAATAATGAATTTTTCATACGAGTTACGAGTCTACGTACAATCTATATACCTAACCTACCCGCTTTATCAACATTAATAAAATATTGAAAAGTCTTGGGAAAAAAAAGTTTTATTATCTAAGGGATTCGTTCAAATAATTTATTTCATTCAATGGAAGACGAGACATTTTAGTTTGATATCCTTGAACATACCTACCTATATATTATTTAATTAATTAATAAGGTGGGTTGGTAATACAATGTATAGGGTTTGAAATTAATCTATAACTTAAACACAAACAATTAAGTGCGTAGGTATAATTTTCAAATCTGTACTCGGGGACAATATTAAATATTTGACGAGTTTAAATTATCATCCAATTTTCTGCTTAACCAAACATAAAAGTGTTTTTCGTAGGATGTAAATCTTATAATTTCGTCTTATAGTAAATTAGTTTTTATAATATTGTATACAATTAGAATGTCTGAGAGTTTTCAGTAGTTTAAAAATAAACAAAGCTGAACCATAAAAGACTGTAGTCCATTTGGATTTTGGAGTACTTGAATTGTCGAATTGTAAAAATTTTAAAGAAAAGTGTGGACTATAAAAAAATTTAGTTTCCAAGAATGTCATAAGAAAAAATTGGAAAATATTTGACATTTTTAATAAGAAAAATTCGTTCAGAATTTAAAGTTTGGCTGAAAACAAAACCTTAAAAAGAAGTAATTATTAGTAAAGAGTCATTTCAGGAAACATTGGTAAAAGAAATATTTCCCATTTGTTTAAAAACATTTTATAAATTTTTCAGAAGAATTTCAGATTTTTGTTGTTGAGATGTTTCTCTGTTTCCCATAATAGGAAACTTTATATTTTTGAAACGTTTTTTTTTTAATGTTTCTAATTATGTTTCTGAAAAGTTCAAAAAGAAAGTTTGTTTATGTTGCCAGTATACAATTTTGCATAATATTAAAAAAATAGAGGCTGGGATGCGACCCGCACTGATAACTTCCTATCCTGTCTGTCGATTTGTCTTGCTTAAAAGGTTTTCGTGTTTTGTTAAAAAAGTTATCAGTTAAATTATTCTAAAAAAATTTAAAATAACCAACAATATTTTGCATATGATGAAATAGTTTGATTTCAAAATCTATTTTTGTTAACGAGATTTTAAGTTGTTAACCAATTTTTACCAATTTTAGTAGCATTTCTTAAAAGTTTTTATTTCTTGTATAAACAAATAGAAATTGGATGAATGAAATATAATTTTGAAGTCAATATATTCTATTGTTCACGAGATATCGAGAACCGAACATCAATTTTTACCAAATGTTCGTAATGTTTTTTGTAGATTTTATTTTTTTATGAAAAAACGAACCGTTGGATTTTTATAAAAAATTTACTGAATGTCGAAAACAATATTTCCTGTGAGATAAAATAAGTTTGAAGCCAATATTTTTAATTTTTGAAAAGAAATTTGAGTTTAAAGTCGAGTCAATTTTTACGAACTTTTAGAAATGCTTTTTTTTAGGTTTTTATTTCTTGTTAAAAAAATTTTTCTCAAAATTTTATCGAATGTTCAAAACAATATTTCTCATAAGATAAAATTAGTTTGAAGCCAGAATCTCAAAGTTTTGAAAAGATATTTGAGTCGAAAGTCAATTTTGTTCCAACTTTTGTTAATTTTTTTTTAGGTTTTTAATTTTTTGTAAAAAAACTGTAAATTTGATTTTTCTCAAAATGTTACTCAATGTTCAAAACAATATTTTTAACAAAATAAAATTAGTTTAAAACTAATGTCTCAAAGTTTTGAAAAGTTATTTGAGTCAAAAATCAATCTTTACTAACTTTTATTAATTTTTTTTAGGTTTTTATTTTTTATAAAAAAGACTGTCAATTCGATTTTTCTGAAAATTTTACCAAATGTTGAAAATGTTTTAAAAAATGTTGCATCTTTCTTCATTATTAACTGTACAACAAAATTTATTTTATTCTATATCTCTACTGGTTCTTGAGCTATGGACGACGAAAAAAGCATCGCGAACGTACGGACGTACGAACGTACGTACACATGCACGCACGGACATCTCTTTAAAAATCTTTTATTTCGACTCTAGGGACCTTGAAACGTCGAGAAATGTCAAAATTTTCAATTTGACAAATCGGACCGATTACAATAACTTCCTATGTTAAGTTTAAAATCAATTATTATTGCATTAATTTCTTAAAATTTAAAGGCTTTCTCAACCTATTTCGATGATTTGTGTTACTTATTACTACCGTTCAAAAACTATGCAACACAGATTTTGATTGAAAGGTGTGCTGCTAAATTTTCAACATTTATCACATCTCTTTTTGTGGTTTAAATTAATTAATTTCGAAATTATCTACTAAAACGGTACATTTTTTTTAATATCTAATAACAGTTTAATCGCAAAAATCGCGTACCCTGTAGCTCTCGTATATCTACTATTATCTTATTTTAAGGATTTAAGCCTCAGTTCATATTTTTTTTGTGTTCGATTTATATTTCAAGTTTCAATTCCAATGAAATTGTTTTGAGATTTTTTTTGCCGCAGCTTAGATTTTGGGTCTGTGGTCGCCATTTTGTTTTGGTGACATCTGTCAAATCTTTTGTTTATTATTCAGTTGTTTATGCCAAATCATCATGGTAAATTACACGATTGAACAGCAAGTACAAATCATAAAACTTTATTATCAAAATGAGTGTTCGTTAACGCAAACGTTGCGCGCATTGCCCTCATTTTACGGTAGGCGTGTTGGCCCTTCACAGTCGACTCTTCAACTTTTGGTGGAAAATTTAAGACGGACGGTTCAGTAACCAATCAGCCAACACCCGTACGTTCAAGGAACGCAATATCGGCCGAGAACATAGCAGTGGTCCGTGAAAGTGTACAGCAGAACCCGATGCAGTCTTTTCCTCGCCACGCACAAGAACTCGGCCTTTCTCAGACTTCAACTTGGGTTTTATGACATTTATACGAAACTCGAATGGATCTTATGTGATTTCGTTCTCAAATGTTGGTACGATTGATATTGCATTTGTATCTCGATGGCTGTGTTCATTGAGTAGTTGTGCATTTGGAATCATGTGTTTTCCATTGGGGGAAAAAATCAATCTATTACTGTTGATATTATTTAGTTTTGTTAGTGAAAATGGACTTATTTTGGAAGAGAAAACAATAGAAAAGATATTTATGTTTTGCTGTGTTTCCGCCAAAGGTTTTTTCAGCTTAGATGTAAAAAATCTTTTTGGTGTTTCCATCGCACAAGAAGATTTAAAAATGATTAAGTTTGACAGCACTTTCTGAAATGCAAATGGTGTTTGGATGTTTCTAATGAAGTGCAAGTGAGATAGTTTGATTCGTGTTAAACAATGAAAAACTGAATAGTTCAGCACCATATAAGAATATGCTACCTACTCCAAGTGCAATTTTATTTTAATTTGATTAAAACAAAACTATATTCCCGACCGACCGGAACCGAGGCGAATCGAGCTCATTTCAAATTGATTCAGGTGTATAAAGAATTAAGGCGAGCATCAAGCTCGCTTCAACACTACATGTTAATGTAGTAGTCTACGAACAAACCCCCTTCTTGAAGTTTTTATTTTATGTAAAATTGTTTAGTTAAAACTTGGAAATCGGCTTTCACATTACACAGACGTATTTTCTTGATTTTGGTAGTCAACTATATGGAATTTTTTGATAAATTATTCTGGAAAATATTCAATTGTATCAACTTTCAAATATAAAAACCGGACTACAGCGGATCGTTTTTTTGGCAATTTCTCACTGTACTATATATGGAATACCAAAAAAACACGGCTAATATTGCCCAAATCTAGGAACAACAAAATGTTACTAAAGTTTACGGGCGCTACCTATGACATTTTCAATTCGGGCTATATGGTTTTAGGCGAAAAGGTTTAACCAAAAAAGCCCGATTTCTTAGAAAAATAATCATAATTTAAATAATTGGTCAAATCATTATTAATTCAGTTTAACGCATTGTTTTTTTAATAAAACCTCTTGGGCACAAATAAAAAGTTGTCATAAAATTGTGCTTTCAACTTCTGGTAACATTCTTACAATAATCAATCAATCCAATTAAATCAACAATTAAAAAAAAAACAAAACAAAAATGACTACTAAATTCGTTGAATTTAAATTATTGATTGCATACTTTTCGTTGTTCTAACCCTCAACTAAATACCATTGGAAACATACAAATAAAAGAATAGCAAAATGTTGGCTTACTGAATACATAAATAAAACATATTAAAAAGCTTCTCATTTTCATTAATTTATTCTTGTTTAGATTTCATAATTTTTTGAAAACTATAACTGATGTTTTTGTGAGCTTATTTTGACACAAACTTAACGTTACTCCGCTCTACACTTGCTTAGAGCTTAGGGGCATAACTTTATAATAAAATGGATCAATTAATGCAAATCCTATATATTCATAAACGTATTTCTAGATAATATTTTATAAATTAGAATATATGTAAGTTTTTCCATCAGATGTTAATTTATTATATGACAAACAATAATAATTAAGATAAATCTTAGAAAATTCAATTAAACTTTCTATTCTACTTATAAACAATATAAACAGCATCATTATTAAAATAGCAATATGATGAATATGATATGATATGATATGATATGATGAATATATTGTTTGTTTTCAAAACACACATGATTTTAAGATAACATTTCACCCAACGCATGATGTATGTATACTATAAATGTTGTTTCCATTCAAAATTCTGT
Source organism: Eupeodes luniger (assembly GCA_951509635.1). Taxonomy (NCBI): domain Eukaryota; kingdom Metazoa; phylum Arthropoda; class Insecta; order Diptera; family Syrphidae; genus Eupeodes; species Eupeodes luniger. The sequence continues at coordinate 115,265,733 of OX608074.1, forward strand.
TTCCACAGAAACTTTGTATAGATGTACCTACATGAACGTCATGGATAATATTTTATTGTCTCTATGAACTTCAACCAAGTTTTAAGTTTTTGTGTGCTATCTTATAACGATGAGGATATTTTTCAAGTTGTATAAATACAGTACTTGTACATTTTTAGATTAAAATAAAATATATTTTTAAACTTTAAATAAAAAATAAAGTTTATTGATGTAGCATTTATGGTTAATCTGATAGTTTGAAAGCCTTTTGCCCTTGGCATCGAAAATCTGCAACATTTTATCACTTTTTCATTTCTTTTTTAAATACCCCTCGTTTCCTGGACAATTATAATATCTGTAATTATATTTTTAATTTTTTAAGTTTCATACTAAAAAGTCCAGCTTTTGACCAATATTTTTGAATATCATTGCTCAATTAAAAAAGAATTCATAACCAATGATTTAATATAAAAAATTAATTAACGAATGATTACCTACATATTTGAATGATAAATTTAAAAATTACGTTTATTTTGTATTGCTCCCGTGCATTCAGTCACAGTTTTAAAATTAATATTTCTTTGAAATCCATTTTCCATTAATTTAATTACTTAAGCCATGAGTTCGTGTGTTTAAGACCTCACGCTCACATATTTGTTTTTTTATCACTTACCTGAGGCATCACGTGGGAAAATGTCTGCATTTTAAAAATGGAATAAAAATATGTTTTACATACATATACATATTACTTTGATTTTCTAGGAAATATAAAAAAATAATTGAATAAAATGTCCTGAGATATTTGAGAATTAACAGAAAAATATACATGTATGTAGGTGAAGCTGTGTAGGTAGGTATAAGGCATGATTTATTTACATATATTCCATTTTAACGTAACGTATAGTTATTGGTAGGTTTTAAGAATTTATTAACTTCCCATTTGTCAATTTGAAAATTTTGAAATTTTTCGACGTTTCAAGGTTTCTAGAATCTAAATTCATAGTCTGTAATGTAATACCATACGTTCGGGATACCTTTTTTCGTCCGCCATATCTCAAGAACCGCAGAAGAGATATTGACTTGAAATAAATTTACAGCATTTTGTTAATGATGCACAATTTTAATTTGTTACATGAAGTCTAAAAAATTGAGTCATAAACGGTTCAAACTTAAGTTCAATTTTGTCAGCTTCAATGGAGAATAACTTTGAGAATTTAATTTTATGTAAAAATGTGCTGCGACCCTTTTCTTTTTGTAATTTAATATACAATTGTTGTTTAAAAAATTTCACGGCTAAAAAGTGCAGTTGAAAAATAATACCTATATATTAAAAGGGTCTATGAAATAACTCCCACGAAATAAGTCCCACTTTTAAAAACGAAATAAGTCCCACCAAAAATTGCTATTTTGAAAGTGGGAGTTATTTCGTTTTTAAAAGTGGGACTTATTTCGTCAATTGGTGGGACTTATTTCGTTACGTGTTTTTATTTTAAGTGGGACTTATTTCGTTTTGAGTGGGAATAAATTCGTTTTGTAAAGTGGGAGTTATTTCATACCCCTTAATTTATATTTTGGTGGGATTTATTTCGTTTTAAGTGGGACTTATTTCATTTTCATAATTTTGCATTTTAAGTGAATGCTTAATAATTTTTGCCGTTATTTGTTGCTCTTCACGTTGTTTCTCATTGAATTTCATAATGTTCTTTTTGTTGCTTTAAAAAAAAAAAACTCAAAAATGGTTGATTTATTGTCTAGAATAGCTACTTTTGCTAAAAAGTTGTTTTGAATTGATAGCACGGCGGCGTACTAACAGCTAGGTATGTACCCCCCTGCTTGGGATCACTATAGGATTTGGGGTGGGTGCGAGTTTGGGTATATGCAAAGAACACGAATGCGTTGTGATTCTTTCATAACTGTGAGCCATTCTTGCTTTTTTTTTTGTTGGGAATTTCTTTGATTTTATTTTACTTTTCTTTGATTTTTGTATACCCAAACTCGCACCCACCCCAAATCCTATAGTGATCCCAAGCAGGGGGGTTGCAGGGGGGCAGCATGCCACCCCTTACATACCTAGCTGATAGTACGCCGTGCTATCAATTCAAAAAAACTTGTTTTAGCATAGAGAGAAAACAAAATTCTGCAAAATTTTAAATGGAAACAATGCCAAATTGCTATTATTTCGTTTTCTAAAGCGAAATAAACCCAAATTGAAAATTTGGCCTTATTTCGTTTTCAAAAACGAAATAATGCCAAATTTTTTGAATTTGGCTTTATTTCATTTGGCGTTATTTCACGTCACCTTTACGAATCCAAACGTTGTTACTAGTGGGACTTATTTCGTTTATGAAAGTGGGACTTAATTCATTTAAGAAATATATTATTCAAGTGGGAGTTATTTCATTTTGAGTGGGAGTTATTTCATTTCAAATAAATTTTTAAATCATTTCATTTTGGTGGGACTTATTTCGTTTTCAAAAGTGGGACTTATTTCGTGGGAGTTATTTCATTTTTTTAAGCAATTTTTGGTGGGACTTATTTAGTTTTTAAAAGTGGGACTTATTTCGTGGGAGTTATTTCATAGACCCTATTAAAAAGCTTCATTACTTGAAAATGGTTGGTCTGGAGAAAATTTTTATTTGCGACATATAGGAATATGCATTCGTAAAAAAATTCGGCCTCGTTATTTTAATCAAACATGATATTAAGATGGAAGAGGAATGGAAAAAATGGGTCCCCGATTTCGTTTGCCTCTCTGTTCTCATCCCTACGCTCCCAAACCATTGGGCCATTGAGTTCAAATTTAGAAATAAAGGTTAAACAGGCATTTTTTCCATTTTTTTTTGAAGATCACAAATAACAGTATAGACCCCATATACATTTTTGCGTCAAAAACTGGAAATTCGAATTTTCTCAAAAACGAACCAACAGATTTTTATTTAATTTTTCCTAAAATTAATTTTTCTTAAATATTTTTTCTATTGCTCCATAGAACCGTTATTTTGTTTTTAAGTTTTCTCAGGAACTCATAGATTTCATAATTTTTTTATATATAAGCTTTCATATTGCTTTAATAATATGTATTTGATGATCAAAAATATCAATATTTTTGTTTTGGATTTAAAAAATTATTATTAAATTTTGTTTTTTCAAAATTCGATATTTCGAAAACGAGTCAACATTTTTTTGGAAAATCTAGTAAAAAATCTATATTAAAATATTCTAACGATTTGCAAAATAAAATTCTGAAAGGTTTTTTTTCTTAAAGCGCCCAATACACGATACAATTATTGTACCGATTATCGTACAAAAGTTGAATGATTGTATCGTGTGTGTAAAACAAAGTATCCGCTTTACTGAGATCGCATGGTCGAATGCTATCGAGCGAAAACGAGAGGTTGCATACGGCTGCTTTGATGTGAATCGTTTTGACAGTTGATGAAATCGTTAGCTAGTCGTATGGTGGGTGTGCTCACTTTCGATATCGCTACCGATATCGGTACAACTCAAGTCGGTACGATAGATTGTATCGTGTATTGGGCGCTTAAGGTTTTTTTGAGAAGTCAAATGGCATTTAAATTTTTGAAGCCAAACTTATTTTTCAGGTATATTTTTAAATCTTTAATTATAGTTACCATCTTTAAACAGACTCTTTAGGTACAGGAGGAAGTTCGTTGCGATCCAGTGGTGCATTTTATTATTTGGAACATTTTTGTTGAAATAAATTACTTTGCGTAAGTTTCGTTTAAACCCAGACAAATTTATCCCTAGACAAATGTTTTCCTGTCAGTCGATACTGTTATCAATCAAGATCATATATTTAATTATCCAACGGAATTTCTCCATTCGCTGGAATTACCTGGGTTACAACTAAAAATTGGTTCCTTTATTATTAAGTTGCTTTACATTAATCAACCTCGATTATGCAATGGAACTAAATTGACTGTGAAAAAGCAAGAAAAAGAAAAGAATAATGTCATTTAAGCAACAATTATACAATACAATACAAAGGGAAGTAAAAAGGAGGCAATGTTTTAATTCTACGTAGCCCGATGGCGTTGATGGTAAATGCGTTAGAAATGTTATGCCAGAGTCCTTAAGTTCAATCCCTTCCTGTGCCATCTAAAGTTTTTTTCATGGGTACTTGAAATGACAAATCCAAGTGCCTGCAGTTCCCGCTGCGCTTGGCCTTAGCAATTATTATAAACAAATCTCAACGCTAATCATTGGAAGTTTGCGGAATTAATTTAGAGTATTCGTGTTTGCTGTTCAAAGAACGAAACTAAAAAACAGTTAACCCACAAGCTTTAAATTAAATGTATTTTTTTACTAAAATTACTAACATTTATTATTAACTTCCCATAGGAAGTTATTGTAATGGGTCCGATTTGTCAAAATGAAAATTTTGACATTTCTCGACGTTTCAAGGTCCTAGAGTCGAAATAAAAGATTTTTAGAAAGATGTCTATGCGTGCGTGTGTACTTACATATACGTTCGTACGTCCGTACGTTCGCGACGTTTTTTTTGTCGTCCATAGTTCAAGAACCAGAAGAGACATCGACTTTAAATAAATTTTGTTATACAGATAATAAGGCAGAAAGATGCAGAAAGGGCTCTCAAGAAAATTGCGTGGGTGGGTTTTTTACCACAGCAGTTTAAAAAAAAGGTGATTTTGGTTAACCCTAAATATCTCATGAACCAATGACGCTAGAGACTTGAATTAAATTTCATATTATTGTAATGTGATACAAAACAAGTATATTTTTAGAAAAAATCCAATTAACGGTTTTTATATAAATCAAAAAAACTGAAAAAAAAATTTGTCACCTCGAAAATTTTACAACCGAAATATGATTTCATCTCCAAAAGAATTTTGTGTAACGAAGAATAATGTTTATGACATCTGATAAAATTTTGAGAAAAATCTAATTGACAGTTTTTTTTATAAAAAATAAAAACCTAAAAAAAACATTACTATTAGTTGGGAAAAATTGAATCTCGACTCAAATATCTTTTCAAAAACTTGAGACTAAGGCTTCAAACTTATTTTATCTTATAAGAAATATTGTTTCCAACATTCAGTAAAATTTTGAAAAAAATCGAATTGACAGTTTTTTTTACAAAAAATTAAAAACCGAAAAAAAAATTAACAAAAGTTGGTAAAAATTGATTTTCGACTTAAATATCTTTTCAAAAATTTGAGATAATGGCTTCTTACTAATTTTTACTTATAAAAAATATTGTTTTCAACATTAGCACAAATTTTGAGAAAAATCGAATTGACAGTTTTTTTTTACAAAAAATCAAAACCTAAAAAATAAAAATTATAAAAGTTGGTAAAAATTGATTTTCGACTCAAATAACTTTTCAAAACTTTGAGATAATGGCTTCTTACTAATTTTTACTTATAAGAAACATTGTTTTCAACATTCGATAAAATTTTGAGAAAAATCGAATTGACAGTGTTTCTTACAAAAAATAAAAACCTAAAAAAAAACCATGCTAAAACTTGGTAAAAATTTATTTTCGACTCAAATAGCTTTTTAAAAATTATAAATATTGGCTTCAAACTTATTTTATTTCACAGAAAATATTGTTTTCGATATTCAGTATTTTTTTTTATAAAAATCCAACAGTCCGTTTTTACATAAAAAAATAAAATCTACAAAAAATAGTACGCAAATTTGGTAAAAATTGATACACATAGACAAACTTTTAAGCAAGACAAATCGACAGACGGGATGGGAAGTTATCAGTGTTGGTCGCATCCCAGCCTCTTTTTTTTGTTTTAAATTCATGTATTTTTTCTATTGATAAAATGGCTGAATTGTTTGAGATTTATTAATCATGTTTAAAATTGTTATTAAATAACAAAATTAATATAAATAGCTAAATTAATAATAAATATTACGATAGTAAATATTGCAACCTGATATACATAGGTGATAGGAAGCTCACTGGGTCAGCTAGTTCCCTTTACAAATATGAACACATAAATTCTTTTATTTCAATCACTTGTAGGTTCAAACTCAAACGCAAATAGGAAATAGTGATAACAAGCCCCTTAAAAAATTGTTTTACTGTTAAAAAATGTTCACGTTAATTTGTTTATATAATTCTGAACAATATTTTCGAGGTTATATCAAAAAAATACTTGAATTTTTAATCCAGTTTAAGTTTTGTGCAATAAAGTGCACAAATGAGTAACATTTTCAAGAAATGATTGCCCTCATTTAAAAAATTGAATACATTTGGAAAATGTTGATTTTTCAATGAATACAAATTTTTTTTTTTTAAACTTAACTGAAAAAATGTTTTCGAAATCCAGGGATATTTTATAGCACTATAAAAAACGTTTCATAAGTAGGTTTTTCTAATTACAGTTAAGTACACAAAATCTACATTGGCAACATTATTTTGAATTAAAATTTTTGTTTGCATTTGTTCGAATAATAAAATTTTATCACTTCTAGAATAAATTTCCTCTTGTTTCTTAAAAATAAAAACAACAAATCAAATTAAAGCCAAAACCACAACAACAAAAAATATTCAAAACATTGTAAATTGCAGAGCATTATGTTAGCCATTATTGGTTAGTAATTATAGAATAAACCTGAAGCAATATCTATTAAACATATATGCATGTTGTAATTAAATTAGATGATGATGATGGTAGTTTTCAAAATTTTAAAGTCAACAAATTAACTTCTTCCCTTTTACCTACACCACCACCACCACTACCATCACAGTGTCATTAATATTGGCTGAAAAAAATTCTACGGGAGAAAATATACATTATACTGTACAATCTATGTACATGTAAATATAAGAGTGAGATTATTCAACTACACCAGCATACATATTTATATTTTTGCATACCTATGTTACTTGATGAAAAGACATTTGCATAATGAACAATTTCATTTCATATTATACTTTACGAATAGATCGTTTTAATGAATCCCAATCGAGAGAAAAGCCTAGCTCAATTTTAATTAAATGTAATTTACAAACATTTTATTCTATCAACACGGCCTAACCGTTCGTTCTACAGAACTCAGAGCTGGAGTGAAATTTTTGTGAATTAGGATTAGGATACTTCAATGGTTATGAGAATTCGTGTCTTAAAAAATCCCATCGTTTATATTAAAATACCTTCAATTTGTTAGAGGGTTTGAATCGATAAATAAGAACATGAAAGGAAACTGATTTTTAAAGCAATATTAAGGAATATTTTAAAAGATTAGACTTTTTTAACAGGTAAGACATTAGTTGAGAAATTCAAATCTTTCCAGTTAAAAAGAAATATATCAATACATTTTTTTTTAAATATCTATTCTTGTTGCAATAATGATTCCAAAAAAATGTGTCCATATTGATTCCAATGAAAACTAATACCAAATGATACCTGTGATGAAACCAACACTGTCTATCCGTGCCCGTCTGTCAATTTTTTTCAAAGTTTAAACAATTTTTAATAATTGTGTGTCTTTTCTGTCATAATACTTGAGTCGAACACCTTTTCTTATCATATTTTTGTAGTCTTTGTAGGTTTTTGTGTTTTGTTAAGAACGTTATCAGTTGGATTGCTCTAAAAAAAATAAATAAAAACTAGCAACAATATTTTGGATATTATAAAATAAGTTTTATTATAATAAAAAGGTGGGATTAAAATCATTGTTTAGAACCAGTGCTCCACTATCGTAAACAACTTTATTTTATTTTTTGTTGTTCTGTAATAATTCATGTTAAATGTTAATTATGGTTTGTATTTTGTGCGTGTGTTAGGCTTTAATTGTATTATTATCTTACTAACAACTAACACATGCACTTATGATGAACCTCTGATCGTAGTGTGACGCTTGCTAAGCTAACTACTTTCTGAAAATTCTGAAGTGTGAAAAAAAAATATCTGTTTTTGTTCGTGAGATTTCTTGTCAAAAACAATTGTATATCAATTTTAGTAGAATTTTTTATATACATATCTTATAAAATTAAATACCGATTGGATGCTTCTAAGAAAATAATCTTATGTAAACAATTATTTTGTCAATGAAATGAAATAATTTTGTCAATATTTAAGTCAATAACTTGATAATCAAGTTTGATCATTTTTGTTTCAATTGGATTTTTCCACAAATCTTACGAACGACATTTTTAATAAGATGCTAACATATCTGAGTTGAAAATCAATTTTAACCAATTTTAAGCAGTATTTATTTTAGGTTTTATATATAATTTTACTAGATGTCAAACACGTTATTCTTTCATGCATACATTTATTTTGGAGGCAATATCATTTTTGTTCACAAGATATTCGAGGTAACAAACATTTTTTTTTAGTTTGTTTGGTGTTATTATTTTAGAAACAAAAGTCGATTTCTGTGACGGTTCTTGAGATATGGCCGACGAAAAAAGGTTAACGAAAGTATATGTTCTTACGAACGATCGTACACACGTTTTTTTTAGAGATATTTGTGGGTATCTCTAAGAAAACCTTTAATTTAGGTTCTACGAACCCTAAAACTTCAAGCAATGTCAAAATTTTCAATTCGACAAATCGGACCGATTACAATAATTTTGTATGGAAAGTTAAAAATAACTTTGTGTTACCCAATAATGCATTATTCGTAAGACTCATCTTATAAAGTATTATGTTCAAGTTTTCTAAAAATTTAAATTATTAAAAATCGAAAAAGCTGTAATTTTTGGTTAATCACAAATGATTTTTAAAACCATTTGTGGAATCGGAGGGTTTCACAATGGTTAACTTGGCTTTATTAGATTAATACAATACTGTATATTTCTTTCAAACTTTTAAAGGGAATTTTTAATGATGTCTTTCTTTTTAATTGGAACATATAGAAATTATAATGCAAGTTTTGCATTTCTAAAAAATTTCGAACTCGAGGTTTTAATCAAATATGACATTACGATGGAAAAGAAGTCAAAAAAAGTGGGTCCCTTGATTCCATCTGTCTGTCTTTCCTCGCCTCTACAGCCCAAACCATTGGGTGGATTAAGTTCAAACTTCGAAATTAAGGTTTTAAGCTGTTTCCCGTTAGGCAGATTTTTATTAAATTTTCTCAAATTTTTGTTTTGTTAAATTAGTGCTTCAGAAAGATATCTACCACCCATCTAACCGTTATTTTGTTATTAAATTTTCTCAGGAGTTTAATTTATACAAAATTTTGTGATCAAAAATGTCACCATATTTGTTTTTGATTTTTTAAAAAATATTACATTTTTTTCTTGCAAAATCCGATGTCTACATTTTTTTACTAAAATCAAACATAATTTTTTATAAACATATTTTAAATAACTGCATGCCCAAAAAATGTTTAAACAAAAACTGAAAAATTTTATATACACAAAATTATGTTTAACAAAATGCTATAACGATTTAAAAAAAAAATTAAAGTTAAGGGTTTTTTGACAAATCAAATGGCATTTTAATTTTTGAAGAAAAACTTATTTTGCAGGTATATTTTTAAATCTTAAATTATAGTTACTATTTTTATTTTCTTATGCATGGCACCTTCACCGTATTTTTTACTAAATCTAAAATCTTAAATTTAAAATTATAACTAAGTTATAAATTTAAATAAAATCACTTCTATAGTTTAAACTATAGGACATATTTTATTATTTTGTATGGGTAAAAAAACCAGAACTTATATTTATTTTTTGAAACTTTAAAGGCGCAAGACTATGGAAATATTCGTTAAAATTATAAACTTTTTTTTAATTAAATAAATATGTTCGTAAAAAATAAAACTGTAAATGTCATGAAACTTTTTGTTTTCAAAAGTATGGTTAATGTCATTTTAAATACTTTGTTTTTGTTCCAAGACTTCTATAATTAATGTGTATGTTTTGTTCTATTTCGGCATATAAAAAATGCCGTCAAATATATGATACAAAAAAATCAAAACAAAAACCAAAATATGTAACTCCTAATTTCGTTTATCATTTCTGTGAAAGTTTTATTCGATCTACGAAATTTCATACAACAAACCAACGGAATTATTAACAAAAGTATTTTTTAATTCTTTTATGACTTATTTTCAAGTAATCAAACTTCATTGGGCCTGATTTAAATATCGAGTTGGGCTTTAAAACTCCAACATTTGTACCAAACAAAGTATATATCATCACTGATTACTTTAAGATATCAGCCATTAACGATCTAGAATTCTAGATGATCAAACAATTCTATAATGATTTTTGATATTTTTGTATGCAATTTTATTTGCTAACAAAATAGTTTTATTTTACTTCAAGCTCAAATATTTCAAAAGCCACAAGTAAGATTTTGAAAATGTTTGGCAGTTATTTTAAGCTTGCTTTCATTTGATGCAAAAAACTCAAAAACTTAAATTTCAAAATGTATTTACCCTAAACTATCTCACCATATTCAGATCCATCCCTGGCAATACTCAACAAAGTATTACTTCCATACCTATGCCTACAACAATAAAAACAAAAAAACAAGAAAATTCTAATTTTATTTTAAATTGGCACGTTTTTTGAAGCGTAAATTAATTTTTTCTGTGCACATAAAATGATACCTTCGAGAAAAGTTATATTTTCTATTCAATACATAACGACTGACATAGCAAAAGAATAATGAATGACAGTATTCAAACAAACAAAACAGTAGTAGTGTTTCAGGAAAAAAAAAAAGGAAATATAAAACAAAATAAACATTTTTAACTGTTAATTGGTGTAGTTCCTAGCTAAAGCTATATTTATGTACATATGTACAATGTACATAGATATGTTTGTATATTGATCGTGTTTCTATTCCTTTATTACTACCCTTACAAAACGCATAGGAATATAGGCCACCCTTGTATCTACCTTGCTGTATCTTCATACGTACGAGCAAAACAATTTTCCATGCTTTGAAAAACATGTTGTTAAGTGATAAAAACACTCCTAAGGGCTGTTTTTTCTGCGTTAGGTAAATTTTCATATAATTTTTCATGTCATTTTATAGGACTATAAGAGTACTTGAGGTGTAAATTGATTTGTCAATAAACGAGTGAGACTTTGCCATACATTTAACTGAATAATGCAGATATTTGGTTAATGTCTATCAATTATTATTAGTTGTTTGTTTGTTTATGGTTTTTACTGAAAAGCAAAAATACAAAATATTGTAATTATGTCTAATAAGTCTCTACCGCAGCACGAAAAGTCACGATACTGAATCAAAACGTATTCTTTATGTGAATACTCCACATATCCTTGATGATGTATCCATCATCATCTTAGTCCTTTAGATGCAGCACAGAATATTGTAATAAGCTTCTTAGATTTATCACTTCCCGACTAGAGTTATAATAATCTAACGTGTATGCATGGATCATCAGGAGTAGTTGATAATATAAACTAAGTCCTGGTTCTCCACGAGTAAGTCACATCACCATACCAATTTAAATTTGTGTTTACATTGAAAAATATGTTGAACACTACTTAAGAGTATGTTCACATTTTTGTTGAGGTAAACTTCTTTGAAGTTACCCTGCCTTTTCTAAAAATTGCGATATAAATTAATAGGAGCTATGAAACATAATGCACTGGGTGGATGTGGCAAAGTCACGCAAATATTTCGTTACATATAGGAAAGGTAAAAGTTTATTTAATATTCTATCCAAGAAACTCATCAAGTTTTTTAAGAAGAACCTCTGTTTTCCTAATGGGAATTTGTGCTAAAGCCACGCGTTCACACTAATCTTTGGTCATACAATAATGAACTAGGTCAGGAATACAAATACCGCGAAGAGAAGGTCTCTATAGGAATTAAAAGGGCCGTTTTAAATTGTAATGTTTGCGTAGACCATTAATAGATATTTCACTTTTAATAACGTTAAAAAGCTTACTCGTAACTGGAAGACCTTTTCTTTTGCTGTATTTTGCCTAAAACTAATTTATATTGTCATGAATGCGTTGGCGTTGTGGTTCAACATTCAATGAACATATTAATTAATAATTATAATTCCAATGCAATTTATTTAAAACGTCATTGAACATTAAATGACAAGTTGTAGATCGAGGCAATTAACCCCAGAGGAAATTAACAAAATCGATTGATATTGGTTCATAATATTTGTAAAAAGATGTTAAAAAATTGCAATTTCATGAATGTCAAAACGCTCAAAGCAGTGAAATTAAATTTGATATTATTAGCTTATTCTTAGTAGATTGTTTAAAGTTTTAAGTGAAGATGTGCTAGGATTTTCTGCGTTAAAATCAAGACTCTAATAAGATATTATACATACGTTTAGTAAGAAAAGTATTTGGAAATCTGTCACTTTTGAAGTCATACCCTTTTGACATTTGAAAGCTAAAAAATTCTTCCATAGAATCACAGATCGCATTTTGCATCATAAGCATCTGCTTTGAGGGAATATTGAAACTGGTGGTCAAACTTGAACTGTTGTGAAAAGTTATTATTGTGAAGAATAGAAAACAAGTGCGTCGCTCAAGAACTACTGAGAATATTGCTTTTGCATTTCGTAGTGTTGAAAAAAAACCCACGTTTGTCAATTCTTACGTTAATATTTCACGAATGACATAACACTGCTTATTGTATAAAGAAGAATTTCTTAAAAGCTCAGTTACCATAAGAACTTAACTCGGTCAGTAATCGACCGTTCGAACTAAAAAACTAACGTTTTAAGTAGGTTCGCGACCAAAAGTAAACGTAGTTATTATTCATAAATTCAAAAATCAAAATTCGAATTTTCATAAAAATCACTCGATAGATTTTAAGGCGTTAGGTGTCGTCCAAACAAGTATATTTTTGGAAAAAAAATTAAATTAACGGTTTTTTTTTAAATCAAAAAAAACTGAAAAAAAAAATTGTCACTTCGAAAATTTTACGAATTAAATATTATTTCATCTCCAAAGCAATTTTGTGCAACGAAGAAAAACGTTTTCAACATCTGGTGAAATTTAGAGAAAAATCGAATTGACAGTTTTTTTTCATAAAAAATAAAAACCTAAAAAAACATTACTCAAAGTTGATAAAAATTGAATTTCGACTCAAATATCTTTTCAAAAATTTAAGATTATGGCTTCCAACTTATTTTATCTTATAAGAAATATTGTTTTCAGCATTTGGTAAAATTTTGAGAAAAATCAAATTGACAGTTTTTGTACAAAAAATAAAAACCTAAAATAAAAATTAATAAAAGTTAGTAAAAATTGATTTTCGACTCAAATAACTTTTCAAAACTTTTAGACATTAGCTTTAAACTAATTCCATTTTTTTTAAATATTGTTTTTAATATTCAGTAAAATTTTGAGAAAAATTGAATTGACAGTTTTCTTACAAAAAAATTAAAAAAACTAAAAAAAAAATTAACAAAAGTTGGTAAAAACTGATTTTCGACTCAATTATATTTTCAAAACTTATAGATATTGGTTTCAAACTAATTTTATATTATAAGAAATATTGTTTTGAACATTCTTTCAAATTTTGAAAAAAATTGAATTAGCAGTTTTTTAACAAAAAATAAATACCTAAAAAAAATTAATAAAAGTTCGTAAAAATTGATTTTCGACTCCAATATCTTTTCAAAACTTAGAGATATTTGCTTTAAACTACTTTAATCTTTCAAAAAAAATATTGTTGTCAACATTCAATAAAATTTTGAGAAAAATCGAATTGACAGTTTTTTTTACAAAAAATAAAAAACCGAAAAAAATGTAATAAAAGTTGGTAAAAATTGAATTTCGACTCAAATAATTTTTGTTAAATTTGAGATAATAACTTCTAACTAATTTTAACTTATAAGAAATATTGTTTTCAACATTAGGAAAAATTTTGCGAAAAATCGAATTGACAGTTTTTACAAAAAATAAAAACCTAACAAAAACAATACCAAAATTTGTAAAAATTTACTTTCGACTCAAATAGCTTTTCAAAAATTAAAAATATTGGCTTCAAACTTATTTCATTTCACAGAAAATATTGTTTTCGATATTAAGTAATTTTCTTATAAAAATCCAAAAAATAAGATCTACAAAAAATAATACGCAAAATGGTAAAAATTGATACATATAGACAAACTTTTAAGCAAGACAAATCGACAGACGGGATGGGAAGTTATCAGTGTGGGTCGCATCCCAGTCTCTTTTTTGGTAATAAGACCGAACGCTTCTTTTTATTTGGACTTTCTCTAAACCTAAAAATGTTTTAGTGCTAAAAAATTCGGTAATATTCCCAAAATCGTACAAAAATAAAATGTTAATACAATAGTTTTGGGCACTATGACATTTTTAATTTGTTTTTTTTTTTTTGGGCAATGTCTACTTTTTTCTTAGATTTTAAGAAATATTTTTTTTAAATTCGATTTCTTAAAAAGGAGTCAACATTTTTTAACAAAATTTAAATGTACACTTACTTCCTTTAACCAGAAAGTTCTTATAGCGGGTAAAAATTGAGAAACCACGAGAGTTCGTTTATTAGAGTTTTTACTGTAGTTGATAATGATATCTATTTTTGTTTGCGACCAACGGTCAATTAATTGAATTAATACGAGTCAAAATTTGTTTTACGATTTTAAAGGGAAAAAAGAACTATAAAGAATTTTAATAGAATAAAAGTTCAAAGTCAAGGCCGCATCAGTACTTTCCATAGCTTTGTATTTTAAAATAAGTAAATATGAAGGAATGAAAATAAAAGTTCTTAAATTCATTAAATTTTATTTGTTGATGCGCTGCTGTCGGCTATATGAATTTCGTTTCTAAAAATATTTCAAAAATACTTTGGTTATGGTTTTGCTATAAGAGTGTTTTGAAGAGGATAAGTCCAAGAACTAAAAGTACCCACCTATAATCTTTTTTTCCTTTTTTTCTACAATCATCGAAGAAGTGGAAACAAAATAAAGTCAGTCTACTTCTTCAAGTGGTCAGTGAAAAAAAAAGATTTTAGAAAACTTGCTCTTTTGACTAAAGTTCCTTTTTCTAGTGGCCCTTTTTTAAAGTTGAATCAGGTGATTCTCGGCAGCAAGAAGTTCACTATAGTGGTAGCAGTAAAAAGTTTTTTAAAAATCATTTCAGTTGATGTCATGGTGATATTAAGAGAGAGAGAGAGAGGAGTTGAATTTTTCGAATGATTTGCAAGCATCGTTGCATATAATCAAACTGAACTGCCTCTGACTGTCTTCGCAAGGACAGAACAGATATTTCTCACTGATATACATATATAGGTATACAAATCTACGTATTTATTATTTTTCTGTATATTGTATTTAAGTTAAAGTTTTGGTATTTTATTTTATCGGACAAGTTTGTCAAGTAGTTTAATTGAGTTTTCCTCATTTTAAACGATTTAAAATTAACTAATTACTTAAATGGATATTTATACAAGCTGAATATAAATATGACAGTTGTGAGAGTAAATTTATTAAGAAATTTTAGCACAGTTTTATGAAAAATCACCTAACGGTATTAATGCACTTAGGGTTTGCTCAGAAGTGACAATATACATTTTGTAAATTGTGTACGTGATCAATTTATCGTTCATAAGCTTTGATAATTATTTTGAAGAAGCGATTTCATTATTCTAGAACTCGCTTAAAAAATAATCTTTTCTTTATATTTAGGAAGTTCTTAAACAGGGGTTTGCAATAAGCGGTTTCAGTTTGATAGTAAAAACAACGAGTATTTTGTCAATATATATTTATTAACTTCCCATATGAAGTTATTGTAATCGGTCCGATTTTTCGAATTAAAAATTTTGACATTTCTCGGCGTCTTAAGGTCCCTGAAGTTTAAATTAAAGATTTTTAGAGAAATGTGTGTGAGTGCGTGTGTACGTACGTTCGTACGTCCGTACGTTCCCTAAGTTTTTTTCGTTTTCCATAGCTCAAGAACCAGTAGAGATATCGACTTCAAATAAATTTTGTTGTACAGATAATAATGTAGAAAGATACAGAAAAGGCTCTCAAGAAAATTGCGTTTGAGGTTTTTTTTACCATAGTACTTTAAAAAACAGGTGAACATTTTGATTTACCCAAAATATCTCACGAACCAATAATGCTAGCGACTTGAATTAAATTTTATATTAAATATTGTAACGTGATACCAAACTAGTATATTTTTGGAAAAAAATCAATTAACGGTTTCTTTTATAAATCAAAGAAACTGAAAAAAATATTTGTCACCTCGAATATTTTACGAACAGAAACTGATTTTATCTCCAAAATAATTTTGTGCAAAGAAAAATAACGTTTTTGACACCTGGTAAAATTTTGAGAAAAATCGAATTGACAGTTTTTTTTATAAAAAAATAAAAACCTAAAAAAAAAATTACTAAAATTTGGTAAAAAATTTACTTTCGACTCAAACATCTTTTCAAAAACCTAAGATATTGTGTTCAAATTAATTTTATCTTGTAAAACATATTGTTGTTAACATTCATTAACATTAACAATTTGTTTACAAAAAATAAAAACCTAAAAAAAACATTACTAAAAATTGGTAAAAATTGACTTTCGACACAAATATCTTTTCGAAAATTTTAGATGTTGGCTTTAAACTAATTTTGTCTCATAAAAACTATTGTTTTCGACATTCTGTAAAATTTTGAGAAAAACCGATTTGACATTTTTTTTACAAAAATAAAAAGCTAAAAAAATTATTAAAAATTGATTTTCGACTCAAATATCTTTTCAAAAATTTGAGATATTGGCTACATATTAATTTAATTGACTGTTTTTTTACAAAAAATAAAAAGGCAAAAAAAAAATAACTTAAAGTTGGTAAAAATTGACTTTCGACGTAAATATCTTTCCGAAAATTTTAGATGTTGGCTTCAAACTAATTTTATCTTATAAAAACTATTGTTTTCGACATTCTGTAAAATTTTGAGAAAAATCGATTTGACAGTTTTTTTTACAAAAAATAAAAAGCTGAAAAAAATTATTAAAAGTTCTTAAAAATTGATTTTCGACTCAAATATCTTTTCAAAAATTTGAGATTATGGCTTCAAACTAATTTTATTTTATAAAAAATATTGTTTTCAACATTCGGTAAAATTTTGAGAAAAATCTAATTGACTGTTTAAAAAAAAAAAAAAAAATTAATTTAAGTTGGTAAAAATTGATCTTTTCAAAAATTTGAAATTATGGCTCCAAACTAATTTTATTTTATAAAAAAATATTGTTTTCAACATTCGGTAAAATTTTGAGAAAAATCGAATTGACAGTTTTCTTCCAAAAAATAAAAACCTAAAAAAGAACAATACTAAAACTTGGTAAAAATTTACTTTCGACTAATATATATCTTTTCAAAAATTAAAAAAACTGACTTAAAATTGATTTTATCTCACAGAAAATATTGTTTTTGACATTTCGTAATTTTTTGTACAAGAATCCAACCGTCCGTTTTTTCATAAAAAAATAAAACCTACAAAAAATTGTACGCAAATTTGGTAAAAATTGGTGCTCGGTTCTCTATATCTCGTGAACAATAAAAAATACTGTCTTCAAATCAATTTCCTTCATCCAATTTGTTTTTGTTTATAAAAGAAATAAAAACTTTGAAGAAATGCTACTAAAATTGGTAAGAATTGGTTTTCGACTAAAGATCTAGTTAACAAAAATAGATTTGAAATCAAACTATTTCACTATATTCAAAATATTGTTGGTAATTTTAAAATTTTTAAGAATAATTCAACTGACAAATTTTTTTAACAAAACACGAAAACCAACGAATCTTTTAAATTGACAGACAGGATGGGAAGTCATCAGTGTGGGTCGTATCCCAGCCTCTTCTCTTAAATTTTGAATAAAAATCGAAGATATAACTCAAGAAAATATTCAAGAAGCCACCAGTAAATGGAAAATCATATCAAAAAGGTCTATCAATTCGAATGGTGGTCTTGTAGCTGGTATAATTTTTCACACGCAATGCGAATAATTTTTACTGTAAAAACTCTTCATTTGTAATTTTTATTCGTACTCTATAATTTAAAAAGTTATTCCGAATTACCTAATGGAAGTAAGTTTTGTTTCACCCTGTTCCATCAAACTGATGCCTATATAACTTTTTACTTTCTCATTGTAGACCTTAACCCCTGTAGTCATTAACTCGACCTTTACTTGCCAATAAATAAATAATTTAGAAAAATAAACATCACTGTTTTAAAATTCACCAGACACCCGAGTGGATCACTTTCTTTACTTTGTCCTTTGTCCCTTGTGATACATTTTACAGTTCCTCAAATTGTAATCCAATTTTATTTCTCTTATTGTGATGAATAAATTTACTTTGAACATCAAACATCTCAATAGTCAATTATATTCGTTGAAACAAATAAGATATTCCATTGAAAATATATAACTACCTTGCTAACGCCACAGATATATACTTATCTATATCTTAGAACTTATATTTCTATAAAGCTAGGACCCATAAGGATTCTTATATTTTCTCCTATTTCAAAAGATATGTAGGTAGGTAATATTTGATCTATTCATCTCCGCCATAGTGTGAAACGAGTAAACTTCTCAAAATACCTTCAACGACTTACTACGAGTATATTGCATGCAGTAACCATTCGTATATATCTAGATAATTGTATAGTGAAGCATTTATATATATATTATATCACCCCATCAGCATAGGATGTCACCGATGATGTTATATGTAGGATATTCGTGTCAAAGTCCCATTCTGGAAAGTTTGCCCTTTATAACCTAAAGTCGGTAACATAACGTTAGTTCCAATTAACCTCTCTCGTTGCCGCTTCAGCAGAAAAGCACATAACGCCAAGGTGGTTAGATTGCCGAGAAAACTAGCTGATGCTAGGTATAAAGAGCAACTATATCCTTTTTGCGACATCGACCAACCATAATAAATTTAAGAGGATGCCACAGTTTGTGGGCGAGCAAACCGGTGAAATGATACAAAATCCATTACACACTCATACACCAACCGAACCGACACACATATATAAAACACTCATACACACATAATGCATATGCATACGCCTTACCTACTCAACTCATCTTATCGAATAATAAAATTCATGTAGATTTATTTGCTTTTTACTGCTGGAAGTGCCAGGATATAGGAAAAAATAAATATCAAAACAAGGATCAAACTTTATTTTCTATCTTTTGAAATTTTAGTTTTGCAAAACTTGGTAATACGGTTAAGTAAATATAGATAGGTACCTGCTACGTGGTGGTATAGAAACATGCGGATAATTTTGTTTTTTATTTTAAACGAAATTGGTTTTTTGAGTGATTTTAATTTAAATAAAGTGCAAGTGGTATAGATCCCTTATGATTTATATTGAATCTTGGGATTAAAAGCAACCGTCATTTTGGCAAGAAAGTGGCTAAGGACAAATTTACAAGATATCTATATTAAAAATATACACACTTAAGATGCTCGCAGTTTTGTTCGTATTGCTGTAGATTATTTAGTAATAAAAGAAAACGATTGGGTTGTACCTGCATTTACATATGTACATACGTAGAAATTCAATTGTTTAAAAAGTATGCTTTTTTATCGAACTTAAAAAGTTATGAATACAAATTTATAAAATTATACGAATTTTGTTTTCAGAAATTCAAAACGATTTTCTTGGTTTTGAAAAAAATTAGGAGAATATACAAATTGTAATAAATCATTGTATGATCTTACAATTTTGATTTTGAATAAAAAATTATTTTTTAAAAATAAATAATTCAAAATATTGCACTTTATTTTACAACCAGAAATTTATAAAAGAAGAAAATTTTGCCAAGGCTTAAAAGCAAAAAGAATTTTTTTATACAAGAATTCCAGGGACCTACAATTTTCATGAACAAAATAAATCAATTTCTGTGGAGATGAATTTGTGTTAAATCAATAAATTTGTATATTGCATTCGTAACCAATTTTGAATACGAGATTTTAATCAAACATGACATTACGATGGTAGAGAAGTCGATAAAAGTGGGTCTCCCAATTTCGTCCGTCTGTCTGTCTATTTACATATCTGTCTGTCCTCGCCCCTACATCCTAAACCATTGGGTCGATTGAGTTCAAACTTGGAAATTAAGGTTTTAAGCAAATTCGCGTTAGGTGATTTTTTTAAAAATTTGTTTAAGACTAAAAATAAAAAGAGGCTGAGATGCGACCCACACTGATAACTTCCCATCCCGTCTGTCGATTTGTCTTGCTTAAAAGTTTGTCTGTATGTATCAATTTTCAACAAATTTGCGTACTATTTTTTGTAGATTTTATTTTTTTATGAAAAAACGGACTGTTGGATTTTTATAAAAAAAATTACTGAATATCGAAAGCAATATTTTCTGTGAAATAAAATAAGTTTGAAGCCTATATTTTTAATTTTTGAAAAGCTATATTTCAGTCGAAAGTAAATTTTTACCAAGTTTTAGTATTGTTTTTTTTTAGGTTTTTATTTTTTGCCAAAAAAAACTGTCAATTCGATTTTTCTCAAAATTTTTCCTAATGTTGAAAACAATATTTCTTATAAGTTAAAATTAGGTAGAAGAAGAAAAGATATTTGAGTCGAAAATCAATTTTTACCAACTATTGTTAATTTTTTTTTAGGTTTTTAATTTTTTGTACAAAAGCTGTCAATTGGATTTTTCTCAAAATTTTACTGAATGGTGACAACAATATTTTTTGAAAGATTAAAGTAGTTTAAAACCAATATCTCCAAGTTTTGAAAAGATATTTGAGTCGAAAATCAATTTTTACCACCTTTTATAATTTTTTTTTTAGGTTTTTATTTTTTGTAAAAAAAACTGTCAATTCGATTTTCCTCAACATTTTTCAAAATGTTGAAAACAATATTTCTCATAAAATAAAAAATCTTTGAAGCCTTAATCCTAAGTTTTTGAAAAGGTATTTGAGTCGAAATTCAATTTTTACCAACTATATGAGTAATGATTTTTTTAGGATTTAATTTTTTTAAAAAAAAACTGTCAATTAGATTTTTGTCAAAATTTTATCAGATGTCAAAAACATTATTCTTCGTTGCACAAAATTGTTTTGGAGATGAAATCATATTTTAGTAGTAAAATTTTCGAGGTGACAAATTTTTTTTTTCAGTTTTTTTGATTTATAAAAAGCCGTTAATTGGATTTTTTTACAAAAATGTAATTGTTTTGTATCACGTTACAATATATAATATAAAATTTAATTCAAGTCTCTAGCGTCATTGGTTTATGAGATATTTAGGTTTAACCAAAATTTTCGCCTTTTTTTTAAACTGCTGTGGTAAAAAAAGCACAAACGCAATTTTCTTGAAAGCCCTTTCTGCCTTATTATCTGTATAACAAAATTTATTTGAAGTCGATATCTTCACTGGTTCTTGCGCTATGGACGACGAAAAAAACGACCTTAAAACGTCGAGAAATGTCAAAATTTTGAATTTGACAAATCGGATCCATTACAATAACTTTCTATGGGAAGTTAATAATAGTTCCCACCTTTTGGTCAAAAATCGCAAATTCAATTTTTTATTAAATTTTCTTTAAAATTTGTTTTCTTGTATTGGTGTCTTTAAAAAAAAAATGGCTGTATCTTCAGAAGACTACCCCCTATAGAACCGTTATTTTGTTTTTAAGTTGTCTCAAGAACTAATAAACCGACTTCAATATTTTTTTTCCGAAGAAGCACTTATAATTATCTTATTAATATTTGATGATTAAAAATGTCATTGTTTTTTTTTTTGATTTAAGCAACATTTAATAATTTCTTTTCAAAATTCGATATCTTGAAAATTGTTAAACATTTTTCGACGAAATTAAAACGTAAAACGTGTATTTATAAGCACTAGAAAACTGCATACAAAAAATATTTTTAAGAATAAATTGAAAAATTGTTTGAAAAAAAAGAACCGATTTAACGATTTTCCGATTCAATTTTTTTTCTATTAATTAAATGGGATTTAAATTTTTGAAGACAAACTTATTTTATATGAACATTTTTAAATTTCAAAATATAAGTAATATTTGTTAACAAAATCTTTGGATTCAGGAGCAAGTTCATGCTACACAGTAGTGCACTTTATTTTAATTGGCAGACATTCAAGTTTGTATAAAAAGTATTGTATAGGAGTTTTAAGAAAGAAATTTCGTAATTTTTTTTAAATTATTATTTTGTGTTGTAACATTTTCTTAAAAACATACTTTGTCGCAATTGAAAAATAAATCAAAAAATGTAATTTCTATAAAATAATAGTCTCTTTTTATTTTAATAATAATAAAAATTGAGTTCAAAATGTTGTTTTTTTTAGAAAATAAAATATCATTAAATAAGTTAATAGATATTTTGGCTAATTCGAACAGTATAATTGTTACTTCTTTTTGGACAAATTTAAATTTGGTTTCAAAAATATCATTGGGTGTGATCGAACATGATATACAAATATTAATAAAAAATTTTAAATTATACTGCAAAAAAACGTTGTTTTTTTCGAAATGTAAACTCCATTAGATTTCTTAAAAAAACTTAATTTTTCAAAATTAAATAATCGTTTTTTTTTAATTATTTGTTTATATATAAAATTATTTAGTTAATGTATTTAAATAGTAAACAAATATTTTTATTACGGAGTTTTTTTTTTTTTTTTTTTTTTTTTTACACTTCAGAATTTTCAGAAAGTAGTAAGCTTATAGCAAGCGTCAAACTACGATCAGAAGCTCATCATAAGTGCATGTGTTAGTTGTTAGTAAGAAAATAATACAATTATAGCCTAACACACGCACAAAATACAAAACATAATAATTATTAACATTTAACATGAATTATTACAGTACAAAAAAAATAAAATAAAAACGTTTACGATAGTGGAGCACTGGTTCTAAACAATGATTTTAATCCCACCTTATTTAAATTTAAATCTATCGATGAACAGTTTAAGTTATATAAAATGCTCATTCGACTTAATGCTTTATTCTTCCCATAGTTAGTTCTATGGAAGTCAATATGTATAAAATCAAATGTACGCAGGTGATGAGTTCCGCCTCGGTAATTCAAATGTACACAAGATAGTAAATAAGGTGCATCAATTTCACCATTAATGAGTTGATGAAAAAATACTAAGTCATTATTAACACGCCTTTGATGGAGAGATTGCATTTGAAGAAGCTGAATACGATGTTCATAGGGAGGAAGATCATAAGGATCATCCCAAGGAAGACCCTTTAGGGCAAAGCGAATGAAATTATGTTGAATAGATTCAATACGTTTTTTATGAATTTCGTAATAGGGATTCCACACCTGCGAAGCATATTCAAGATGAGGACGAACATGACAGTTGTATAAAGAGAGAGTAACATAGGGATCATTGAACTCCTTTGCCCAGCGTTTTATAAAACCAAGCATAGAACTTGCTTTATTAACAATAAAATTAATGTGATGTGTAAATTCTAAGTTGGAACAGAAATGAACACCTAAATCTTTAAATGTGGAGACGCGACCGAGTTTTTGCTTTGATATACAATAATCAAATACACTACCGATTCGTTTTTTAGTAAAAGTTATCGTCTGGCATTTTAAAGGGTTGAGGGCAAGGCTATTTTTCCCACACCAAAATGTGAAACTATCAATGTCGGCTTGTAAAAGAATACGATCATTAGTGGACTTTATTATTTTAAAAATCTTCATATCGTCAGCAAAAATGAGTACTTCACTTGAGCGTAGACATGACGATACATCGTTAATAGACAAGATGAACAAAAAAGGGCCAAGATGGCTTCCCTGGGGAACACCAGATTGAGCAATAAAAGGTTCAGAAAGACAATTTCTAAATTTTACCTCATAGGATCTGTTTTCAAGGTATGATTTGATCCAAGCTAAAAAAAATGGTGGGAAACCAAGAGCTTTAAGTTTAAATAAAATAATTCCGTGGCTAAGTTGGTCAAAAGCTTTAGAAAAGTCAGTGTATACACAGTCAACTTCATGACCTTGTTCTAAAGCGTTTGAACATATGTTTGAGAATGTGAGGAGATTAGTAACGGTTGATCTTTTTCTCACAAAACCATGTTGCTGTTCGCAAATGAGATTCTTACTAAAGAATGCTACACTTTCACAAACAACTTGTTCAAACACTTTAGGAATGCAAGACAGCTTTGCAATGGGCCTGTAGTTGCTTATATCCGCCTTGTTACCTTTCTTGAAAATTGGTGTTAGAAATGACTCCTTCCATATATTGGGAAATTTGCCTGTTTTTAGAGAAAGTTTGAATAAGAACGTTAGTGGTTCAACTAAAGCATTACTACACTTTTTTAATACTATCGGGGGAATACCATCGGGACCGGCTGAACAGTCATCATTTAACGCGGATAAAAGATCAAGGACCGTACTCTGTAGCACAGGTATGTGACTACAGCTAGTTTGCGAAAAGGAGTGAAGATTATGAAAATATACTTCATCAACTTCTTGAGGGCTATTAACAAATGACTCACGGAAATTTGTCGCGAAAGCGTTACAGATATCAACAGTTTTATCTAACGAAAGGTTCTTGTAAGTGAAGTTAACTGGAAAGCCATCTGATTTTTTCTTTAAGTTTACAAAATTCCAAAATTTTTTAGGATTCTCTTTCAAAGATGTGCCCATATCAGTAACATAACAAGCATATAAAAAATTAGAAAGAGACTTAAATTGGTTAAAGAGTTCAACATAAAAAGAGAAGTTGATTGGAGACAGAGTCTTGAGATACGTTTTCCATGCCTTATTTCTTTTGTTACGTAGTAAACGCAACTCTTTCGTGTACCAAGGATGGCTAAAGTTTGTATTTCTTGATTTCTTTAAGGGTACATTTTTTTCCAAACAATAATTAAGGATCTTATAAAAAACTGAAACTGCTTCGTCAATGTTAGAAAATGCTAATGTATCAGCAATTCCAGAAATGGTTAAATCTTCAGACAACTGCTGGAAATTAGCTCTTCTAAAATCAAAATTATATAAGCAATCAAAGGAATTACTGTGTTCAGTAAGGTGATTACTTAAGTCAAAAAAAATGTCCAAGGGGGGGTGATATTTATCAATATTAGTAATTCCTGATCTAGATTCTAGAACAAGAGTACTAATAGCGTCAGAAGAAAAGACTAAATCGAGAATTCGATTTTTTGAGTTTTTAATACAGCTTGTTTGCTGTAAGTCAGTAAGAAGGACTTTATCGAGAAGAGATAGTTCCAACTGTGATGAAGAAGGAGAGGCTTCAAGGCAGGATTCGTCTTCGGATGGAATCCAGTCAATGTGTGGTAAATTAAAATCACCTAGAAGTAAAATATTGGTGTCAGAGCTGGACAAATTTATAATATAGTCTAATGCCAAGGAGAGATCGTTATAAACAGACTCCAAACTTTTTGGAGGAATGTAGACGTTTAAAATGAAAATAGTCTTAGTCTGTACCATTATCTTTACACATATAAGTTCAATTGATAATTCAAATGGAAAAGATACAGAAGAAGAGAAATATGTATTTTTTACCGCTATGAGAACACCTCCACCTAAATCCTTTGCATTACCAACATGACGATCGTTTCTGTAAACTTCGAACTCTTGACTGAAAAGTTCTGTGTCGGAAAAGCTTGAATTAAGCCAAGTTTCTGTCAAAACGAATACGTCGTGTGGAAGTTATTTAGAACTTATTAAAATACGTTTTACATTTCAATTTCGTAAAAAATGATGAAAAATTACTCATTTCCAAGATATCGAATTTCGAAAAAAAAGTATTTTTAATATTTTTTCAACAATCAAAAACAAAAACAATGACATTTTTTATCATAAAATATTATTGAGACAGTATAATAGCTTGTGCAAAGAAAAAAATTATTGAAATTGGTTGATTAGTTCTTGAGAAAACATAAAAACAATAAAACGGTTCTATGGGTCCAATGCTTTGCACTGTAGGGTAGGGGCCAGGACAGACAGACAGTATCGGATGACTCGGATTTCTCTACCATTGTAATTTCGTGACATGATAGATTAAAACCTTGAGTTCGAAATTTTTTACGATTTTTTTTTAAATATAGTTTCTATATGTATGTAAGTCTCAAATTAAAATGTGTCCCAACCGTAAGTCCAAAAATACTTCGTATACCCCTACTAATTTTGATAAGTCAGATGGGCAGACCGTATTGCAATTTCTCTGACTTATTTATCCTCATCCAATTTGACAAGTATGCTTAAAAGTATTATTTGTATAGGTTACACAGAGATGCCAATTTCTTGTTCTGTGTGTTAAGTGTGTAATAACTTGTGTGTTTTTTTTTTTGTTAAAGAACTTAAAGTTGGTAACACTATTTTAAATTATGGAGTTTATTTTTAATTTATTGTGGAATCACCGGAATTTTGTTAGGCGAAGGAGCTAACTTTTAGCTGAATGAATACGTAAATAAACAAAACTATGTTATTGGGAGTGATGATAGTCCTCAAGGGTAAATTGAGACTCCATTATGTACACAAAAATTGGCTGCTTCGTGAACTTTATGGGTTTGCGGGATAAATGGTCCGTACTTCTTTAAAAACGATGTTCGCCAGAATTTTACACACAGTCAATATTAAACACTATTGAGCAAAGATTACCGAATTTTTTGTTCGTTATTTAAAGAGGTATGATATAAAAGAGCTGTGGTTTCAACAAGACGCAGACGGCTTAAAATTGTACACATCTCTTGCCACAATCGTCCATAGTTTCATGTTACGGACCCGTAAATTGAATTCCAGGATCATGCCATTTAACGCCGATTGACTATTTCTTGTAGAGATACGAGTATTTGAAGTCACAAATTTCAGGTCAATTTATCATCATCTTCTTTTATTCCTTTTCAAAGTTCTATACCTCTAAAAACCAAAAATCATTTGGAAGGTTAAAACAAATGCAAACATCTTTAAATACTCTTGGGCACAGAGCTATCTTCTATAAAAAAATATGCTTGCCGTTGGAAAAAATAATGCAGTGTATTTTGTAAATGTTTATATGTTTACCATAATATTTTTCGGTTTATTATAAATACAGATTTTTGTATAGACTGAATTAATTATGCAATAAATTTATTGTATTTGATTAATAAAATTGTGCATGCCAAGTTATTTAAAAAAGTTGTAAATAAATAAAATTTAAATAGCTGTATTATTTTTGAAAACATCTCTTTAATAAGATAAATTTCATCGCTTGGTATGTCTTGTCATCTACGAAAAAAAAACAAATATCCTTGCAAAAACAGTGTTGAACATATCTATTGGATCTATAGAATCGTTAGTAAACACCAATCTAAGCCAAAAGTCAATGATTAATTACTTATAACATGTCAATACCATATATATACTCAATCTTCGAAATCTCTGATTTAGCGCCTAATTAAAATTTGTTTACCACTTAATCAATTTCCACATGCCTCCAAAATGGTTATATCTGTTCCTTCCCTGAAAACAGATTCTAATGATGATGATGATGGTGATACTGGATGCACATCCAGGCACACATTTCCAACATCCTTATATACATATATTTTGCACTTACCTACCGATGTCGATGTTAACCTATTAATAAAATAGAGTTATTTGTACATGTAGCCAAATCCAAACACTCTTAATTATTTACATTCCCAATTATCGAATTCGACTAATCGAATCAGTCAACCTTAAGTGTATTTTATTATCCAAAGAATATTGCTGCTCCATTCATAGCCAAATCTCATTTTATATATATTTTTGAATATAACGTTCTAACGTATGTGTACCTGTGTAGCATCAGGAATAGATACATTTGTCTTCAAGAAGATACTTATAGATACATCTCTATTGAATGAATGAATGTCGAGATTAATAAAGTATATAGAAATACAAGACTGAACATAGCTACTTATAGATATATGTACGTGTGTACACAGGTGAAGTAAGTAGTTACTGAAAGTTGTTAACATTAAGGTTAATAGGTTTTCATTACAATAAATTTGGGTTGATTGGCAACAGGACTTATTATCTGTTATAGGTGTCCTTGTTTTGTGATTTATATATAATCGTTGAAGTGTTGACAAACTTACATTGAATATGGATTTGTTGTCATTCATTCGAATGGTAAAGTATAACTCACTTAGACTAACAGTTCTTGGATTAAGACCATAACTATGTATATGTTGCTATGTATACTATACATAGCTTAGGCCCATTTGTTCATAAATGGAACTTAAATACTTATGATGAAATTAAGATAAAAGTTTGTTTGACAGTGTTGTCAAAGGAATATAAGAGTATTTTAGGGATTGAATTTTTAATTTTACATTAAATATTTTTGTATTAAATTTAAATCAAAAACACATAAAGTCAATCAAGGGGAATGGAGTTTTATAAATTTATGAGCAATTGTTGAACCAATTCAAAAAAAAGTCTGAAGTCAAAATAACATCTTCTTTTATTTTTTAAACAAATGTTATCTGATAAAACTTTTAATAAAATAAAAAGATTGGTGAATACAAAAATATAAATTAAAAAGAGGCTGGGTGCGACTCACACTGATAACTTCCCATCCCGTCTGTCGATTTGTCTTGCTTAAAAGTTTGTCTATATGTATCAACTTTTACCAAATTTGCGTGCTATTTTTTGTAGATTTTATTTTTGTATGAAAAAACGGACTATTGGTTTTTTATTAAAAAATTACTGAATATCGAAAACAATATTTTCTGTGAAATAAAATTAGTTTGAAGACAATATTTTTAATTTTTGAAAAGCTACTTGAGTAGAAAATAAATTTTTACGAAGTTTTAGTATTGTTTTTTGTAAAAAAAAACTGTCAATTCGATTTTTCTCAAAATTTTATCGAATGTTGAAAACATTATTTCTTATTAGTTAAAATGAGTTAGAAGTCATTATCTCAAATTTTTGAAAAGATATTTGAGTCGAAAATCAATTTTTACCAACTTTTTTTAAATTTTTTTTCGGTTTTTTAATTTTTTGTAAAAAAACTGTCGATTCGATTTTTTTCAAAAGTTTACTGAATGTTAACAACAATATTTTTTGAAAGATAAAAGTAGTTTTGAAAAAAAAAACAATATTTCTTATAAGTTAAAATTAGTAAGAAGTCATTATCTCAAATTATTGAAAAGATATTTGAGTCGAAAATCAATTTTTACCAACTTATGTTAAATTTTTTTTGTTCGGTTTTTAATTTTTTGTAAAAAAAACTGTCAATAAGATTTTTTTCAAAATTTTTCTGAATGTTGACAACAATATTTTTTGAAAGGTAAAAGTAGTTTAAAGTCAATATCTCAAAGTTTTGACAAGATATTTGAGTCGAAATTCAATTTTTACCAACTTTGAGTAATGTGTTTTTTAGGTTTTTATTTTTTATAAAAAAACTGTCAATTAGATTTTTCTCAAAATTTTATCAGATGTCAAAAACATTATTCTTCGTTGCACAAAATTGTTTTGGAGATGAAATCATATTTAAGTCGTAAAATTTTCGAGGTGACAAATTTTTTTTCAGTTTTTTTGATTTATAAAAAAACCGTTAATTGGACTTTTTTCCAAAAATATAATTGTTTTGTATCACGTTACAATATATTATATAAAATTTAATTCAAGTCTCTAGCGTCATTGGTTCATGAGATATTTAGGTTTAACCAAAATTTTGACCTTTTTTTTAAACTGCTATGGTAAAAAAAACCACCCACGAAATTTTCTTGAGAGCCCTTTCTGCATCTTTCTGCCTTATTATCTGTATAACAAAATTTATTTGAAGTCGATATCTCTGCTGGTTCTTGAGCTATGGACAATGAAAAAAACGTCGCGAACGTTCAGACGTACGAACAGACGCACAGACATCTTTCTAAAAATCTTTCATTTCGACTCAAGGGACCTTGAAACGTCGAGAGATGTCAAAATTTTCAATTCGACAAATCGGACCCATTACAATAACTTCCTATGGGAAGTTAAAAATTCAAAATAGGATTTTTAAAGATTGTTGTGTTTTTCAGTGTTAAGTGTAAATTTGGTAAAACTTGATTTTTGACTTAACAAAGAAAGATATTGACTTAAAACTCATTTTATCTTATACAAAATATTGTTTTTAACATTTGTTAAAAAATTTCCAAAAATCCAATCGACAGTATATTTTTTTTTACAAAAATTGAAGTTCTGCCGAAAATTTGATTTTACGTCTTGAATATCTGGATAGAAAATAAATTACAGTTCAATTTTTATCTGCATACTTTTTTTTCAAGTTTTTTAAATAAAAATTCGGTTTACAAAAAATTTTATTTGATACTCATTTCGATTTTGGTGAAGAGTTTTGCAGAAGTTCAAGTCTAATTTTTGCACTTTTTTTGATAAACCGCAAAACTTATTTTGTAGTGCTCTTAACAAATTATAAAATGAGTCTTATATTATGAATATCGTTCGAAGATCCTGCGATTGAACAATTGATTAATTGACAATTTGAAAATAGTGGACCGATAAATGACTTTTGTCGCTCAAGCCCTCGTATTTGAATATTTCAAAAAATAACCTTGGACTTGGGTATGGGACAAACTGGCAACAACCTTAAATGTGCAAAAATGAGAAAATAAAAAAGGGGCTAAAGTCACGCCCCTTATTGTAAAGCATAAGTTTTAAGAGTCTCAAAAAAATAAGGAGCAGTACATTGTTTTATATATTAACGGCAGCTTTATTGCATAGATTTTGTCGTTGGGAACTTTTGATTTCTGTGTCACTACAACCCATTAAGAAGAACAATCTCAGTCGATTTATGACCCTTTTCTAACTAAAGAACAGATCCAGTCAAGAACTTCAATTTTGAAACACTAACCAAAATAGTCGATGATAAGCACTTTACCAAATTTTAACTCAGTAGCCAAAAAAGTTTTTTTAGGTACAAAAATTGCTAAAACCGTAATTGATTAACAGACTGACCGATCATGAAAATTATGAAGCACTTCCCGACATCGCTTAAATGAATAAATCGTAAAACTGTGATTTTCGATTTAGGAGGTGTGGTGTCCACCCATAAGAATATACAAGGCATTAGTTAAAAATACAACTTCTAAGTGTTGTAGAATCATGAAATTCAGTATAGTGCTAGATGTCCAATGTCCATATGAAAACACAAAAAATAATCTAAGCACAAAAATTATGCACTTAGGAGGCGTAGTAAACACCCACTTTCTTAAACGTTGTATGACTTAAAATCAATACTTCTAAGTGTTTTATAACAATGAAATTAAGCAGAGTGAAAGTAGT
The DNA here is from genome assembly GCA_951509635.1 of Eupeodes luniger. Taxonomy (NCBI): domain Eukaryota; kingdom Metazoa; phylum Arthropoda; class Insecta; order Diptera; family Syrphidae; genus Eupeodes; species Eupeodes luniger. Next base: position 115,296,937 of record OX608074.1, read on the forward strand.
CAATGTGCATATAAAGACAAAAATTGCATATATATAATGTTATTCACCAAAGGGGAGTGGTACACGCCTACTTTGCTTGTATTTGGTATCGTTAAAATGAAGTACTCCTGATTCTAGTAGAATGATGAAATTTATTCGAATGGAAGTGATTGATGTGTATTGAAAGGCGGATATAAAAAGTCTGAGAAAATAACCTGAGGGGGCGTGGTACCCTCACAATTCTCATTTTTATGTTATCATTGTCAAGAAAAACGTCTTTTGCTTGTATATTGATAAAATTGAATAGAATTTTAGGGATTGATGTGTATAAAATGACAAACATTAAAATTTTGAGGATATACATTAAGCGGGCGTGTTATCCACCCACTTTCTTAAATAAGGTGTAAATAAGAATAAAATTCTTCTTTGAAGGCAGGATTAGAGAACAATTATTATAAAAATTGGCATGACTTGCTACACAGAAATATAGAGGTAAGTCTAGGTTTGGTAAATCATCCATAGGCATTGTTCAAAAGGTTTCGTTGGATATAGAGGCAAACAGTTAACTATAAAATTCAAAAGTGGAATCGTGGATGAGTGTAACCCAGTGAAGCCATCCAATTTTAGCTGGCAATCATTCAAAACCTTTCGAAAAATTATTTCATATTAAACCTTTGTAAATTTAGAAATTGGCGTATTTTTAAATCTCATATTACTTTTTGGAGTAGACATATTACTTAGGTTTTTTGTATACAGCAGAACTTGGCTCCCTTTTCAACATTTATGTTTTTGTTTTGATTTTATTTTTAGCAGTGACTTTTGGAAGTTAAGCAGTATTAAAGTAAAACTTCTGAAATGAATTTTAAATACTTTCATTTGTTGGTATCTATTATGTCATCTAAAGTTGGTCATTGTCATCTAAAGTTTGTTATTGTATAAAAGTTAAACTCCGGAATTAAAAATGCACCTGAATTTCAATTTTAAGTTAAGTTAATTAGCAATGCAAATGAAAGTTGGTTTTTAGAAGACTTCTATCTGATGTAGTTTTATTTTCGCAAAAATTTAAAAAACAATACATATTCAAATAAATGTTAGCTTAATTTTATTAAATTTTATATCCTTTAAAAAAAATAGGTTTACGTACCTAACCTACCTACATAATTTAATTTTAAAAACTAAAAAAAAATACAAGAACGTGTTAAACGCCATATATTTTCAAATCCCCAAACGGCAAATACAATTTAGAAAGTATTTTAACGAATGAGCTAAAAAATAAAACAATCAATCGTATCTTTATACATACATATGTAATGTACTGTACATATATGCTATGTCATGCATCCATTCCAATGAGAAGCTCTATGGATCTAGATTTTAGATTCTAGAATCCACAAAAGCAAAAGGGAATGTTTGCAATTCAGTAACAATTGCCATTGTAAAACCAAAAAAAGAAAATAGAAACGGGAAAAACTGTGTTATAAAAGAAATGAAAACAAATTGAAGGGAAAAAACGGAATAGAAAAGGGGAGCCGCCACTGACGACGCTCATAGCCAGTTTAACATCTCTATACTTCTAACGGCTTCCTGTCCGTTTTCCTCATTCCGATATCGTGCGATTTTTCAGGTTTTTCCTTATTTTTTGTTTCTTGTTCTGTATGTTTTCACTTTGAAATGGAAAAAAGGACAACAAAAAATTAATGGAACAAAACTTTCCTTTGAAGCATGTGAATGTGGGAATCGTTTTAATAAAAGCAACAAAAAGAAAGAAAACGGGAAAAACAGCTTAAAGCTATATAAGCCAGGCTATATTGTGAGGGTTTAAACGTGTGTTTGCATTGTTTTCCATTAATTAAACAGAGTCGGTGACATAAGGTGTGGAAAATACCGTTACATGTGTGTAGTCTTAACCTCTTTATACAAACAAACACATCACCGCACCAACACCAACACCAACACCAGCATCAGCACCAGTTCCAATGAGGATAAGTGAGGTTTCCTTATTTTTGCTTTTTTGAAACTGAGCACATTGACATTTCACCTGAGATGAGAATTAAATTCGTTATACTGAACCATTTTGACTGGAAAGGCATTTTAAGTTAATTGTTTTTCGTTAACATGGTAAACACAAATTAAAGTACCTACTTCTTCCTACAAAAAATACTAAAACATACATTCTAGCCTTTCTCAAAAGACTCCTTAGTGCATTAAGTCCAACACTACTTCTTTGTTGAGGGATCTTAACAGTCATTATAAAAATTTGTCTTGTATACCCTACACAAAATCTTTGAAATGTCAGTAGTTATATTAGAATTTGCTAAAATACCAAATAACAAGGACATAACATACATGTATTTACTAAGGACGTATTCGACGAGAAGTGTTTAAATACACACATTTTTATAAAAACATTGTTTATAATGTTGGCCTGGTTAATAATCCATGGCTAAGAATACAAAAAAATTCTCTAAATTTCTGTGCTTTTTTCTTTAAGTGGTAACCTTAAGATAGAATTTTACTTATTTTGAATGTAAGTCATTTTCATTAAAAGAACATCAAACAGTTTTAGTGTAAGCAAATAATTTGTAGTAGTACCCGTGGCATGATGGTTAGTGCGTTGGACTGTCATGCGAGAGGTCTTGGGTTCGATCCCTGCCTGTGCCACCTTAATTAAAAAAAAAAAAAAAAAAAAAAAAAAAAACGGGTACTGCCTCTTGCGAGGAATTGACAAATTCTCCAAGAGTAATGCTTGTCATGAAAAAGTGCTTTCTCAAATTAGCCGTTCGGATTCGGCATTAAACTGTAGTTCCCCTCCATCCCTGACAACAGTACTCGCACACAGGAATGGTTGAGAGTTGTAAGTCACTAGGCCCTGGTTCTCTACGGACTGTTGCGCCACCTAAAAAAAAAAAAAAAAAAATAATTTGTATAAGGTGATCAAATTCAATCATGTTTATTTAAGAATTCTAATAATTTTACTTATTCGAAGTACCCATTCGTTGAAAAACTTTAGTATGAGATTCACCGGTTGAATTAAATTGTCGATTCCTGGGACTAACTTATCATTTCTGAAGTTGACTATCAGCTCAGCGCTGTCAGTTACTGACATCTAAACGTCATATAATTCAATAAACAAAGAAAAAGAAAAACATAGCGATAAAGTTTAAAAATATGGATTTCAACTCAACCGATTTGTCGAATTGAAAATTTTGACATTTCTCGACGTTTCAAGGTCCCTTGAGTCGAAATAAAATATTTTTAGAAAGATGTCTGTGCGTGCGTGTGTACGTACGTTCGTACGTCCGTACGTCTGTCTGTACGTTCGCGACGTTTTTTTCGTTGTCCATATCTCAAGAACCAGAAGAAATATCGACTTCAAATCATGAACCAATGACGCTAGAGACTTAAATTAAATTTTATATTATATATTGTAGTATTATATTTTTGGAAAAAAATCCAATTAAGGGTTTTTTTTTAAATCAAAAAAACTGAAAAAAAAAATTTGTCACATAGAAAATTTTACGACTAAAATATGATTTCATCTCCAAAACAATTTTGTGCAACGAAGAATAATGTTTTCAACATCCTGAAAAATGTTGAGAAAAATCGAATTGATAGTTTTTTTTACAAAAAATAAAAACCCAAACAAAAATTAATAAAAGTTGGTAAAAATTGATTTACAACTCCAATATATTTTCAAATCTTTGAGATATTGGCTTTAAATTAGTTTTATCTTTCAAAAAATATTGCTGTCAACATTCAGTAAAATTTTGAAAAAATCTAATTGACAGTTTTTTTTTACAAAAAAATGAAAAACCGAAAAAAAAATTTAACAAAAGTTGTTAAAAATAGTTTTCGACTCAAATATCTTTTCAAAAATTTGAGATAATGGCTTCTTTACTAATTTTAACTTATAAGAAATATTGTTTTCAACATTAGAAAATATTTTGAGAAAAATCGAATCGACAGTTTTTTTACAAAAAATAAAAAGCTAAAAAAAAACTTTATAAAAGTTGGTAAAAATTGTTTTTCGACGTAAATATCTTTTCAAAAATTTGAGACATTGGCTTCAAATAATTTATCTTATAAAAAATGTTGTTTTCAACATTCGATAAAATTTTGAGAAAAATCGAATTGAAAGTTTTTTACCCAAAATTAAAAACCTGAAAAAAAAAACATTACTAAAAGTTGGTAAAAATTGACTTTAAACTCAAATACCTTTTCAAGACTTTAAGATATGTATATGCTTTAAACTAATTTTATTTTTTAAAAAATATTGTTTTCAACATTCAGTACAATTTTGAGAAAAATCGAATTTACAGTTTTTTACCCAAAATTAAAAACCTAAAAAAACATTACTAAAAGTTGGTAAAAATTGATTTTCGACTCAAATATCTTTTCAAAACTTTAGGATATTGGCCTTAAACTATTTTTTTGTTATAAGCAATATTGTTTTCAATATGCAGTAAAATTTTGAGAAAAATCGAATTGACAGTTTTTTTACAAACAAATAAAAACTAAACAAAAATTAATAAAAGTTGGTAAACATTTATTTTCGACTCAAATATCTTTTCAAAAATTAAAAATATTATCTTCAAACTTATATTATCTTACAGAAAATATTGTTTTCGATTCAGTACATTTTTTATAAAAATCCAACAGTCAGTTTTTTCATAAAAAATTAAAATCTACAAAAAATAGTACGCAAAATTGGTAAAAATTGATGTTCGGTTTTCGATATCTCGAGAACAGCAGAAGATATTGACTTCAAATTAATTTCATTCTCAAAATAATTTCACAACTTATAAACTGCAAATGATTAGGCAATAAACTGTTCTAGAAATGACTTTTTGATCGTTATGAGAAAGCTGTTTGCTTATTTGACACGAAGTTAAAAAGCATTGCAGAACTCAAAAAAGTGTCATAACTTATTAAATGTAAATTTTCCACCATATTTTCTATCGCTGAATTTTGTTCTGTTACCCCTTAAAAATCTTAACGAAATTTAATCTTGAATTTGTAATAAGAATGAAAATATTATTTTGAATTCTTTTTCCAAAAAAAAAATCCTGTTCTAATTATTCATTTTCATGACGTAACAGCTTTCCAAAAATATTTGACCTCCTGGTTTGATTTAAATTCAGCAAGATGAAATATTTTTTGTAAATAAAAATGATGGATTCAAAAGGGATCATCATTAATCATCATCAGCAGCATAACTAACTTGACCCATTTTGAGAGTTCCATAATAATATACATACAACGATTTTGAAAACGTGCATAGCAATTTAAAAAAAAAAAACAAAAAAATCAAAACAAATCTTCTTTTAGGCGCGCACATGTTGTCCTCTTGGATAACAACAACCCATACATTTATTATTTGCTCATAATTTAAATGCTGCTGGTTGAAACTCAAGACAAATCCCCTGCAACCATATAAACGTACCTATAGTATAATTGATTTGGTCTTATTCTAGCTATACACCATCCTCGTTTTGTTGTCCTTCAAACTATCGATTACTTATATACCAAAAGCACCATTTCGACATTGTCTACATCAGATTTTTTGGCCCAAACTGAAAAAGCCATGAAAAATAAATTTGAAAAAAAAAAATAAAATAAAGGTCATGGATGAAATAAGGGAGTCCTTGTCGTCGTAGTCATTGACTAGATATACATACATATATGTATGTAGAAGCGAGGAACATGATACGAGTAGCCAAGAACATTTTCACATTATCCATCTTCGTATATGTAAATGTGGAGCACATAATCCGAGTTAACCCTTTTTTGGCGCTAAAGCATGTGTTTCCTTGTGATTCAGAGGCGATGACATCAAATTCATCTTCTACAATTCAACACCATAAAGGAAAAAGGATAGCAAACAAAAATTCCAAATACGTACAATGAAATTTGGATCCTTCTTTAGCTTGAACTTGAGATTACAACATCGAAGGACCCAAGAACCAAACCAAACCACACCGAACCAAACCATAACGACCGCATGAAACCGGACTCCGAGGCTAAATTTTAGCATAGGTATGCGATATATACGGCTACGGGTAAGGTTTAGGGTGCGGACAAAGTGTTAGAATATAAATTGAACATGTGCTGTTAATACAAATACAATTAGCAAAAAAGGGACCATAGTTCTATACGGTTTAAGTCAGTTATCGACCACAACATCTATTTAGCCCCAAAATGAACATGTGGTTTGACATTTTCCAATCGAGCTAATATATCTTTTGGTTTGCCACACAAAACCACACACTGTGGAATTAAATTATTTCCGTGTTGGGACCAACGACCAACGACCGACGAACGAGTAATTAATGCAAAACACTAAGTTTTTAGAATATACTCATACTCATAATATAGCCCCTTAAAGTGTAAAATACCAACTCAAAAGTTTTGGCCTTGAATGCTGAAAAAGCTCCCAAAAATTATACACAATTTTATCATATCTATACATTATATCTACATAAGCTCAAATACCGTGAATTTAAGCCTCCGCTTAGTCTTTTAACGTATTTAACATTTATTGTTATTGCTACTTCATTATTGTGTATATTTTGTATAACAATGTTCACTACGTACGAATGTAATAATATATACTATGTGGATATGATCACAGCTTAAGGGTGCTTTGTTGAAAAAGGACCTGTTTGCTTTTGTGTATAAAGGGGAACTATTAAGGTAACAGTCTATATAGTATACTTAGGTAGGTAAAGTGGATAGAGATAGGGAAGGGTCCTAAGGTACGAATGAGTTTTCCACAACATTTATAAGGACTAAGAGTTCTAAGTGAGTGCACAATACAGTAAATGGGCAAAAATATGTATGATGATGGTGAGGGGAGTTCAGGGCAGGGCAGAAGGAGTGAAGAAAAAAATGATGATTCATTATGGCTTTTCGGATATTTGTCTATTTGTGTTGTAAGCAAATTTTACACAAACATACCTTACCTATACTATACATATATACGATGAAAAAGAACATTAGCACGTTTATGTTAATATGTACATATGTATGTACATAAAATAACATATATAGAAATGATAAATGATGCTTTTAGGTTGGGACAAATATGTAATGTATATGGGCTTTGCGAGTTAAAATGGATTTTTCTTTCAATTAAATTTTGCAAACGAAAAAAACTAATGGTGTGTCTGATATTATATTAAATGGTGTGAATTTTTTGAAAATTGTTCAATTAATTGAGCTAATTAAACTATTTTTATACAAATATATGTACATATATATTAGGGGTCATGCAATAATCGGATTCACCAAAACTGGAATACAAATTTATTTGAAAAAAGTAATATTGTGCAGTAAATAACGTATCTATACAATGTAGAAAAACAATGAGGTACACTTGGGCGTATACGCACTTTTTTAACTTCTAATTGGGAGTTATTTTATTCGGTCCGAATTGTTTAATTGAAAATTTTGAAATTTATCGACTTTGAATTAAGTCTTATGCTGAAAATTAAAACGACTTAGATATTTGATGTTTTATAAAAATTCAACTTACAATTTTTTTTTATTTAAAACAGAACTAGAAAAAAATAATTTTTAATTATTATTTGCTTCAAAATAAAAAAAAAGAGGCCGGGATGCGACCCACACTGATAACTTCCCATCCCGTCTGTCGATTTGTCTTGCTTAAAAGTTTGTAGGCTTTCTTGTTGTGTTAAAAAAGTTGTCAGTTGAATTATTCTTAAAAATTTCAAAATTACCAACAATGTTTTGCATATAAAGAAACAGTTTTATTTTAAAATCTAGTTTTTTTAACGAGATTTTTAGTCGAAAACTAATTTTTACTAATTTCAGTAGCATTTCTTAAAAGTTTTAAACAAATACAATTTATAAACAAATACAAATTGGATGAATGAAATTAATTTGAGAGATATCGACAACCGAACATCAATTTTTACCAAATTTGTGTACTATTTTATGTAGATTTTATTTTTTTATGATTTTTATAAAAAAAATTACTGAATATCGAAAACAATATTTTCTGTGAAATAAAATAAGTTTGAAGCCAATATTTTTAATTTTTGAAAAGCTATTTGAGTCGAAAGTAAATTTTTACCAAGTTTTAGTATTGTTTTTTTTTAGGTTTTTATTTTTTATAAAAAAAAACTGTCAATTCGATTTTTCTCAAAAAAATAAGATGTAAAACATTATCTTAAAGTTTTGAAAAGATATTTGCGTCGAAAATCAATTTTTACGAACTTTGAGTAATGTTTTTTTTAGGTTTTTATTTTTTATAAAAAAAACTGTCAAAAACGTTATTCTTCGTTGCACAAAATTGTTTTGGAGATAAAATCGTTTTTTGTTCGTAAATTTTTCGAGGTAAATAATATATTTTTTAGTTTTTTTGATTTATAAAAAAAAACGTTAATTGGAATTTTTTCCAAAAACATATTTGTTTGGTATCACGATACAATATATAATATAAAATTTAATTCTAGTCTCTAGCGTTTTTGGTTCGTGAGATATTTAGGGTTAACCAAATTTTTCACCTTTTTTTTAAACTACTACGGTAAAAAAAAAACACCAGCGCAATTTTCTTGAGAGCCCTTTCTGCAGCTTTCTGCATTGTTATCTGTATAACAAAATTTATTTGAAGTCGATATCTCTTCTGGTTCTTGAGCTATGTACGACGAAAAAAACGTCGCAAACGTACGGACGTACGGAACGTATGTACGTACACACGCACGCAAATACATCTTTCTAAAAATCCTTTATTTCGACTCTAGGGACCTTGAAACGTCGAGAAATGTCAAAATTTTCAATTTGACAAATCGGAACCATTACAATAACTTCCTATGGGAAGTTAAAACTAATTTAACACTACGATGAATGATGTTTTTCTGAAATATCTGATAATATTTTAGAAATACCAATTTAATAATTTTGTACAAACAATTAAAAACATACATAAAATGCTCCTAAAAATAAAAATGTGTGAACTTTTTTTAGAATCAAAAATTTTGCAAAAAGGTATGATTTAAGTGGGGTACACTAAAAGCGTTTGAAGTTACATTGTGATGGTTACTCCAGGGTTATCCATTTTGCGGTTTCAAAAGTAAACATAAATAAAAAACATATATAATATCTTTTTTCATGATATATGTAGGTATCTTTTTTATTATAAAGTTTGACATTATGTGTGAAACAGTACATCATTTAAATGACCACCACGCGAATTGTTGCAAACATCGATTTTTTTAGGTAATTTTCGACCTTCAGTTGTTGTGTGAGCTGGACTTTATAAAGATGTATGTAGGTGTAGATCCAAATGCAAAATACGCCATAATGTGCCGTAAGACAGTCCTAATACCTGAGAACGACGAGGAATCGACACATTCGGGTCTTCGGCAACACTTACTTACAGCAGCGATATTTTCAGTGATACGAGCAAAACGATGATGCACACTGCACACGCCTTACAATAACTGTAACCAGTCCAGTCTCTTCAAATTTCTTCACAATTTTGCCAATTGTTTGCTTAGTTGGATAATGTATCGTGCTTTAAGGCACGATATGTGGCTGTGGCAGAATCACCATTTTTGTAGTAGGTTTTAACAATTTGTATGCGTTTTGCATCCATTTTCGTAAATGCCAGACTTTCAACTGAAAAAAAATGGATGACCCGTTATAAACAATTTCGTAAAATACATTCTTTCTGTTTTTATGAAATTTAAATCAAGGGATTTTCCAAAAACTTATTATTCATGTACGTCTGTTGATAGTTCTAAAATTTTAACAAAATATTAATAAAATTCTGTTTAAGATGGAAAAAGTCTCAAGTCAATATCTATATTTGTTTTCATAATACTTGAGCTTTCTGTTGTTTTTGAAGGTTTTCAAGTTTTGTATGACACGATGAGTTATCAATTGCATTTTTTTTATAAAAATCAATTAAAAGTTTGTAACCATATTTTTCATTTGATAAAATAAATTTTGTTGCAATATATTTTCTTGTTTTTGAGATTTTTAGTAGAAAACCATTTTTTACCAATTTTTTTAAATATTTTTTGAAAATTTGTATTTCATGTAAAAAAAACATTGGATTTAAAGAAAAATTTCATGTTAACAACATGAAACCAACAACCAACGGTTGTTTTTAATTTCTAAATGTTAAACACAATATTTTTTATAAGACAAAATTTCGTTTTTTAATTTTTGTCAAGATATTCGAGTCCAAAATTAAGTCTATATCTCTGCCGGTTCTTGAGATATATCTTACGAAAAATGTATTCCAATTCCAAACGTACGTACACACGCACACACACACATTTCTGTTAAGACCTTGACAAAATCATACCGATTACAATTAATTTGAATTTTAAGTTAATATATATTAAATATTTTAAAGGTTTCAAATACCTTTAAGAAATTAGATAAAGCTCCAATATTTGATTATATACTTTTCAAAGTTCATCACGTTACTGTTTGAAAAAAGAAGAAAAATATTTTAGTACATGGGTGTTTAGTAAACCTTACAATTTTTTTGTGTAGACACCAAATTTTCATTGTTTTTTAAAAATTGGTTTATAGTCCACAAAAAGTAGACATAAAACTACCCCTTCTTCGAAAAAATTGCGATAAAGCTGAATTTTGATAAAGAAGTTTAATTATACGACCTTGGCACTCCCTTTTATTTTTTTTTTTGAATTAATTTTTAAATTACTTGAAAACAATATTTTATTTGAGTAAACATTGTACCTCATATAATTCTTTTGAGAAAAACTTTCCAATATTGCATTTTGTCCAAAACTGGTAATAAAATTATATTTTAGGGAAAAGTGAAGTGATATATTTAAAACGTGAATATTAGTAGTTCTTAAATTATAGCGGTTAAAACTGGATTTTTTGTGAAGATTGGGGTAGGATTGTATCTCAAAAACTTTTAATTTTTGTAATAATGCTTATAATCTCTTTTTCAGTACTTTAACAAACTTTAAAATCAGCTTTTTAGTATCCCTCACATGATTTTTATTCTGACGAAACAAAAAAATACTAACACATTTTTGCTGAATTTATAAGGTTGAGGTTACTAATAAATCCAAGTTTCCGACCTTAAAGTCCAAACGCACCAATATTCTTTTCTGTTATTGATGACTTTGCAATTTGATGAACTAGGTTTTTGACTATAAAAACTTTACAAGTTCCCAAAAAAAAAACAACTCAAATCTCTTTTTGAAATAGATCTTTGTGTCTGAAACCCTAATCCTGATTTGAAATCATTCGCCGACATTCAAAATATCTTAATTTCATTTAGATTATGTAATGTCTCCTTATTCTATCTGATATGTTAAATAATATTTCATCTCACTACACCAGTTAATTTACCTTTTTATACCCTTTTAATTTGTAAGGTATGGCACCGTCTTAACGCACCTCATTACTTTTTTCTTTTTTAATCATCTTTCATAATGGAATTTTGAAATTTCCTTTCAGACCTTTCAGTATTTAATCTAAAAGATCAAATTTCTTAGATTTTTGTTGAAAAGGGCCGAGTATAGTAGGTTTATGGCATTCTAATTTGTGGTGACTCCGCACACAGCCGGTATACAAAAGCGCCTTTTCTCATATATACATATCTATCTTTTAGCTAGGTCATAGAGATAGTAAAGATAAGATATCATTTCATAACCTTTTCATTATTTAAATGACATCAAAAGAACATTCCTCATACTATTGAAATATTCTAATAATTTCATACCGAAACCCCACAAAGTTATTCCTACATATACATTCTCATATATCGTTCTATACAATCTACCACCACTACCACCACCGCAAACAAACACTCATGCCTTTATAGAGAAGATGAGAACTTTCCTTGGGGGCATTTTAGCCAAAGAAAAAGGTTTAACAAATTATTCCTCTGTATAAATATTCATATCTTCTCTCCTTCATCATATCTCTCCCTCTCCATCTCTCTCTCTTTCTATACCTCTATCGTTCTTTTAGTCTTTTTAGTTTTCAAAGGATTTACTGGAATTGCTTAATTAACCCCTTCGAAAACAAAATGCTTAAAAACCATTTTGAATAAATTTCAATCTATATTTTATTGGAGTTAGAGCTGATGGTACATTTGGAACATTTCGCACTTAGTTTCACTCGCAGTTAATAGGGTACATTTATATCTAGATTTTAAGCTTGTCACTTGCTTTGTGTGTATTTGTGTTTTTCGAAAAGTCAACCGTTACACTTGAACAATAAATTAATTTCCAATGAACAACAACTCATTAATTGACAATCATTGTTAGTTAATTGTGCTTTACGTATATATAACAATATTACAAAATTGTAATTACCCGGAGCATACCTTGAAATTGGAAATTGTTTCGCTCATTAAGTTTCCTCCCAAAACCCACTTCCAACACCATCAGAATATATAGTCAAAGGATGCACAAATACTATTATATTTGCTATTGCTAACGGTATATTCTCTATAGGGTAGACCAAAGTGTATTTTTTGTGTTCGTACAAACAAATTTGATAAATTAAGTTAATTTAAACAAAAAATATAAAAAGGACGCGCGAGGCTTTGAATCTAATTTAAACAGCAAACGTTCGCGTTGCGTACGTTCGGTCGTGTCGGTCGCTTCGAGATGTAAAACGAATTTAAGACAATAATGTACCTAACGCTTACCTACTGATATACAGCAACGACAACGAGTTTTAGTGATAATTTGTTGTGGGTTGGAGAAACAGCCACAATATAGCTCCTTCCCCAAAAATCATCGTCATCACTTTTCAAGGATTTAATTATAATTTCAATCTTAAAAACACCCTGAGCACTTTGCCAACACAACAGGTTGTCAGCATGGTGTTCAAAATTTGACCCGAAAATTGCCATCAACATTTTATTGGAAAAATATTGTGGCTCCCAAAGGATGGGGCATGCAGAAGTATGAGGGAATGGGGATGATGTTGGAACTGGGGTGACAAGCAAAAGTCCTCCTATGGTGGTAAACTTTGAAGGAATACACAGTCACAAAGTTTGACTTCCATCGCATCGGAAGTCAGTGGCTCTATGCTATATTTATATACAGTACAACGAAACACAGCTGTTAGATGAATCTGTTATACCTATGGCATGGCAGGGGCAGGAAGAGGCTGCTGGAAGGCCGGCAGGACGAGAGAATGGGCAAAAGGATGTTTTGCGTTGGATTTCATCAAAATTTAATCACCTTCCATGTGATGGGCAGATATTGTGGTCGAACTTGGCAGAACAACGGCAGCGGTTGAATTGTGATACCAGAGCCAGCAGCAGAATTGGAGTAGACCATCAAACTACGTTAGGGATATTGGTTAAATCAATCTCATATATATTTCATCTTGTCTGTCTTACATCAATGTTGCAGTGGCTGAGAGCGGGCATTTGATAACCCAGATTGTTTATATAGGTACATATACTATACATATGTAGTATATAGAGGAAAGTGGGTGTAAGTTTTTTTGTAAGTCCGTTTAGAAACACCGAAGGGGTTTTGCAAACAGTTTTTTCCAGTCTGTTTGTATTCTGTGGAAATAGCACTGCAGTGATTTCTTGGATGAGTGACTATGTATGTTTTTTTTGGCACTTATACTCACATATAGACATATGAGTATGATTCCTTAAATCTGGGCTTTTTGAAGTTATTTTTTTTTTTCAATCATGAAATTTAATGTTCAAAGCAAACCAATTACGAGTATAAGTCTTTAAGTGTTTTTATAACTTTACTAACGATTCTGTGAAAGTGATTTTTTCTGACAGCGAAATTATTTAATAATTTTACAAACATTCTCTAAACTTTGAAACGAATACATATTAACAAATGTATTTATTGTATATAAAAAAGTTTTCTTCCAAGGTAAGAAATACCAATAAGCGAAAATTTTGCGGTAACCCAAATCAGCACTACTGGAGATACCACTTCAAATAAATTTTGTTATACAGATAATAATGCAAAAAGATGCAGAAAGGACTCTCAAAAAAATTGAGGGGGTGGTTTTTTTACCATAGCAATTTAAAAAAAAGATTAAAATGTTGGTTAACCCTAAATATCTCACGAACCAATAACGCTAGAGACTTGAATTACATTTTATATTTTTAATTGTAACGTAATTTCAAACAAGTACTTTTTTGGAAAAAAATATAATTAACGATTTTTTTATAAATCAAAAAACTGAAAAAAAAAATATTTGTCACCTTAAATATTTTATAAATAAAAAATGATTTTATCTCCAAAATAATTTTATGCCATGCAAAATAACGTTTTTGAAATTTTGAAAAATATCGAATTGACAGTTTTTTTATAAAAAATAATAACCTACAAAAAACATTACTAAAAGTTTGTAAAAATTGATTTTCGACTTAAATTTCTTTTCTTTCTTTTCAAAAAATTTGAAAAATTCAAACTAATTTTGTCTTATAATAAATATTGTTTTCAATATTCCGTAAAATTTTGAGAAAAATCGCATTGACAATTTTCTTACAAAAAATAAAAACCTAAAAAAAAACAATACTAAAACTTGGTAAAAATTTAATTTCGACTCAAATTTCGTTTTAAAAATTAAAAATATTGACTTCAAATTAATTTTATCTCACAGAAAATATTGTTTTCGACATTCTCTAATTTTTGTATATAAATTTGGTAAAAATTGATGTTCGGTTCTCGATATCTCGTGAACAATAGATAGAAGAATCGGCAGAATTATCAGCTTCAAATGAATTAAGCTTAACAAATCATAACACCAAATGATTCAGAAAGGGCTTTCAAAAACAATGATAAAGAGTTTTTTAATTAAAGCAATTTAAAAAATAAGAAGTACACAATTTGGTTGGACCTAAATATCTCTCGAAACAATAGTACTTGTAACTTCAATTAAATTTTATATTATACATTGTGCAGTGATACCAAATTGGTGTAAGTTCTAAAAAAAATAAAATCAATTAACGTTTTTTTTTTATAAATAAAAAATAAAAGAAATGAACAAAAATATTTCTGACTCGAATATTTTGCTGAAAAAAAATAATAATACATCCAAAGTAAATGAATGCATCGAAGAATAACGTTTTTGACATGTGATTAATTTTTTTTAGAAAAATAGTAATAATAACTCAAACACAAAATACTACTTAAAAATGGTTTAAATTGATTTTTCGTTTGAATATCTTTGTAACACTTAAATATATTACGTTTAAACTATTTTTATATCATTAAAAATATTGTTTTTAACAGTTGGTAAAATTTTTAGAAAAATCAAATTACCAGTTTTTTTTTATTAAAAAATAAAAATCTACACAAAATTAATATGAATATTTTGTGATTAAATGAAGTCATTGACTTCAAAATTATTTAAATTATTTCATTTCATGCAAAATATTGTTGTCAATGTAAGATAATGTTTTCAGATAAAGCCAATCGGTATTTATAAGAATTAAAATCTTTAAAAAAACGCTGATAAAATTGACCAAAATTAGTTTTAGACTAAAAATTTGGAAAACAAGAAAAAATATTGAAAACAAAGTCATTTCATCATATGCAAAATATTGTTACCAGCTTTTAGTTAATTTTTTAGAAAAATTCGATTGACAGTTTTTTTTACAAATCACGAAAACCTACAAAAAATGTGATAAGAAATGGTTTTTCACTAAAATATTATGAATACAAAGAAAGATATTGGTTTTAAACTTATTTATTTTGCATAAAATGTTGTTATTAATTTTTTGTTAAACTTTTAAAAAATCAGCAGACGGACACCCGTTGGGAAATTATAAGTTTGGGTCGCATAACATCCTTTTTTTAAATTTGTTTTTCAAGATCGTTTTTTAAAATTAATTTTCTAGTATAAAACTTCGGTTTATTTTTGGTGTGCATATATAATAAAATTCATTCGAAGTCTTCGAGATATAGAATTTTGAAGAAAAATGTAATGTTCTACAAAGAGCTTTTTAAAAAAAAAATTATTTAAATATGTAAGTTCATTAGCTTCTGAGAAAAATGTTTTTGTAATGCTCCAGAAGGGAAAAATAATTATTATGTGTATTGGATGAGACAAAGCTAAGAAAAAATGTAATATAAAACTCGAATTTTCGATTTTTGACAAAAAAAATTGTATACTGCTTTTAGACTTAAAAAAACAAAAAAAAAATAGAAACGCCTTACATTACCTGCTTAAAAACTTAATCGATTCAATCGTTTAGAAAGGGAGCGAGGATAGACAGACAAACCGACGACTATCGTAATGTCATTTTTGATTAAAATCTCGAGTTCAAAATTTGCAACGTATATCTGAAGTAAAAGTTAGGGGTTAGGACTTTTGATCGACATTTTTTAAGTCTTGATAAAAACGTCAACAATTTTTTATGATTTTCCTATCTTTAAGTGGTTACATTTTTCCGACACCTAAATTAAAATGCAGTCAGGACCCATGTATCCAGTTTGTTTTAATAACTTAAAACGGTAAGCATTTAATTTCATGTAAACCTCATCAGGGCCTTAAAGGAACCGAATTTCAGAGTTTTTGTCAAATCAAGCTATTAAAGTAGTGTTGGCCACAAGAATGTGTTACATTTATATACCACAACTCATCATCACTCAAAGAAGCCAAAACATATTTTAAATACATAACTTCAACTTAAACTGAACATTGGGCTGATTTGTTAAAATATAATATCTTATATTTTGAAATATCAAAGTAAAGTAACATGTCACTATACTCCAAAACTTGACACAACTCATATGTAATTTTCACACATTTTATCTCTGCACACAAAAAGTCGACTAGTTAAATTTTAATTTTCTTAAAAAATAAATTAAATAAATTTGCGTTCTGATGGAGTATTACTCTTTTCATAATGTCTCAAAAATGAAAATGTTCACTTATGTTTTCCAACAATCAGGCAACTATAAATGGCCCTTGCTGTAGATATATTTCGAACAAAATATGTTATGTTATTTGGTTAGGAGCCACATGCTAATGGTTATTTTCATTTGGAATATTACAAATTCCTAAAAGCAAAAAAGACAAAATAGCAAAACAAGCAATTACTGTGCACACCAATGAACACAACCAACGTTTTCACCAAAAATCATTACTTTACTATATATATACATATGTGAACTAAAAGAAGAGCATCCTATTTGTTGTATTTATATATTGCAAGATATCTACTGATAAAGTTTATACCACAGAGTTCTTGAAAATTTGTAGAAAAAAAAAGTTCCCTTGTGAGAAGAAAACTTTGCTTGATGCATTTGGAACTTTCTCCATCATAGTCGATTAAAAATGAATACGATGAAAATAATTGATGACAGCTGCGATGAGAAGTTTATGTCTTCATTCCCAATTTAATCTTGTCTTCTATATCGTCATAGTCATACATCTTTCTACCCACAGCCACAACTCCTTGACAAGACTATATCCTAGCATAAACATCAGCATCAGCATCAACATCGTCATCATCATCATGTTTTCTGTGTTCGGTTTATATTGTTTTTTTTTTTTTATTTTCTTAAATGAAGGATATCATGTCAGAAAATGTTGAACACATAAGTGACAGCAATTTGTAACATTTTTAACCCCACATATCAGGCTCTCACATACGACAAACCTTTGCACATGAACTTCTTAGATATAAAGTAACTATACACTACACAATTCCACCTAGAAGATATTATAGACTTTGAGAAATTGTGACCCTTCAAGGAATAAAGTCAAATCAATACGTTTTACCATGTCAAGGGTATACACAAGTTTATATATTTTTTGGTCTACCATCGCATCGCACTGATGATGTTTATGAACATTACCAGACCAGAACAAGAACCCGAACCCGAACCCAACCATCATGAAGACAGCTGATGCTGAAGAAGTCGTCGAAGAAGAGAAATTATTACAAACCATACATCAAATTTATTTTATTACCATTATCCTTGTGTGCATGGCATTTCAAAATTCAAACCGATTCCAATTGAATCGTAAATTTTTTATTACAATTCGTTGAAGTTTCATTTGAAAAAAAAAACGAAATGTTATAAAACTGGAAACATGCTCTTTTGCTATGAAATCATTCATGTCCATCTCTAAATTAAGGACTAAAGTTAATGTGCTGACCTTCCGAGTTTTACAAATATTTTCAAAAAACAAAGTAAAAAAGTTGAAACGTTTATTTTGAAAGGAACTTCAAGATTGACGGAATATTCATTGATCATTAGTTACAATGTTGACTCTAGATCAACTAACAGTAATTAGAATACAACTTACTATTTATTTTTAAATCAATAGATGTTTTTCTGCTTTAAATTAATTTTTGTGTGTATACATATATATATTTTTCATTTTTTGTTTCAAAATATTGTTGGTATTCTTTAAAAAATGCTAACTTGTATTTGAGATATCAAATTTATATTTTTTTTTTAAATTGAAAAAAATACAAATATTTTCACTATGCAGTTACTTAGAACTTATAAATGTACTAGTACGAGATACGTTGAAGGAATATCTGCCCTCATCTGTTATTTAATAAAGACAAATATTTTATCAAATATGTACATATATTAATAGGAATAACAATTTGCGCTTGGGTTGCCTAGCTTTAACCTGGCCCTAAGGTGCAAAATATTGCAAAATAAGAGTGCATTTTTGAGTTCAATTACTTTCATCTGTTGTTTACGAAAGTTGGATATGTAATGAAAGACCATGACACAAGGATGAAAAAAAACTAGGGTTGCCTACTTATATCCTTGCCCTATTTCAAGGTTGCCTGGTTTAAAGAGAGGTGTCTACGTAGTAAATACACCCTCATCTGTTCTTTAATTAATACTGGGTGTCAGACGAAAGGTTACCTAATTCTACTTCGAACAATATAGGGTTGCCTAACCAAAGCTTGGAAAAACGCAGGGTTACCTGCATTTGAAGTTTTAAGGCTTTGGTAAGTGTACAAAATAGATGCATATTTAGTCGGTTTTTGGTTTAAATTGTATGTCAATAGATTATCTGTAAAAAAGCAAAGGGTTGTCTAGCCCAAAGTTGATTTTAATACTTTGGTAAGTGTAGAAAGTGTAGTACCCGTAGCGTGATCGTAAGTGTGTTGGACTGCCCTTGTTAGTGACGGAGGTTGAGCTTCAGCTCATCTTCAATTCAATAAAAACAAAAAGTCAGCAGGTGTCGATGGTATACCCAACGTTGTACTAAGACATTTACCGATGGAGACAATTGACATTTATACCACACTCTTCAATAATGTACTGTGCAAGCGCATTGGAAGACCGCTGTGGTTCATCCTCTCTCGAAAAAGGGAAAGGACAACTCCATCCCGTCAAATCTTCGGTCGATATGTCTTCTTCCGAGCATCAGCTAAGTTTTCGAAAATATCATCAACAGGGCTCTGACTAAGTGGGCTGCGGACAACAAAATAATTCCGGATAAACAGTTCGGGTTCAAGGCGGGTCATGACACAATTCATGCTGCGTTTCTGATATAGAATGGAATAAATCAAAACAACAATGCACAGGTGCTGTTCTGGTTTATTTTGAAAATTCCTTTGACACCGTATGGTAAGAGGGTCTTTACCTAAAACTGAGCAGGCTTGGCATAAGCAAACCATTGTTGTATATATACTTTATGATATGCTTAACGGTAGAAAGTTTGTTGTCAAAAGTGGCAATGTAACTTCTACCACAACATTCTTAATTAAAAATGGTCTTCAACAGGGAGCGGTGAATTCGCCGATTCTCTTCAGCATTTACACCAGCGATCTGATAGGTAGTCTTACAAAGGCAATTGCGTACGCTAATAAGAAAAAACAACAAATTTCAATTAAGAATCACCTCATACCTCGTACCACATACATTATCCAGAATAGTGAGAAAATAAAGACAGAGAAGTGTAAAATAAAGATTTTAAGATCCAATTGCTGTGCCATACCTTCCTGAAGGTGTTCCTAAACCTGTTGATTGCTCAAGCATTTCACAACAAAATCTTAACAATTCTCTTTCTATTTCAAATGTATTTGTATAGTGTGTATAAATACATAAAATGACACTTTACCTGCACTTTGTTCGCAATTTATTGTGTATGTGTATGTGTATAGTCTGAAGACTAGGTTGGTCCATTAAATATTAACCACCCGACAGTGTCGCATCAAACATTAATTTAGTTGTATGTTTTAAAAGTTAAAATCATACACATACCTGTCCTATGAATGTATATATAGTGGTTACAGTTAGGGGAGATAGCGAGCACAAAATGCGACACAAAGAAAATAAGCAAAGGAATTATTTATTAATATCAAAACCACTTTATATGAGAAAAAAATATCATGCAATGGGTAGGAATTTCATTTGAAATTAAAAACAAGAAGGTAGTTAATTAGAAATTATTGGTCTTGAAATGTTGATCCTTGGCCAAACTAAAAAAACTAATAGATCTTTCAAAGTAAGGACGTTTGTCGTAAAGCATATTATTATTTCGTATATGATTTATTATAAGGAATATTTGATTTTGAGTACATTCAAGCTAAAATATACAAAATTGTAAGATTGAAAACTTTTTAATCAAACGAGCTATGTAACACAAAAAGACAGTTGATTGATGCAAGCTCGAAACACGTAATACCTGCTAAATAGTTAATTTCTAATTTTTCAAATACGGGCGGAAATGAAGAAATTGATTTATTTTGAATACCCATCCGAAAAGTACGAATCAATCAGTATTATGGCATTGCCCTCTAATAATGACTTCAGTTTAATATAACTTTTTTTTTTACCAATCCAATACTTTTTTTCTTTTAAGATTAAATCAAATAAAAAAGATTACAAGGGCACGACCTGACCTGAAATTGTTCATTTCTCCCAATTCGAATATATCTGTATAGTATACATATACAAAATATATAGGTATCTTAATATAGGAATGTAATCTGTAGGTAGCTATAGAATAAGATAGATTTGTCCGTATATAATAATCCCCCACCCGCAATCCAATCAGGAATTCCGATTCGCATTCAATTATGCAGCAGGTCGGTAGCGTGTAAAATTGCAAGACGTTTCAACCTCCAAACTGATGCCCCCTTCCTGCGTCACCGCCACCGCCGCCACGCCACGTCGTTTGTTGTTACGTATATAAAACTCATCGCTAGTCATCGATGTTGCTTCCACCAAAGAAAATAATATATCCTCGAACTGCATCAAAGGAATTTCATTAAACGAAGCAGAAAAGGTCGATTAAGAGAGAAAATTCTCATGTTCTCTTCAGATATAGTAGGATGTGAGTTTTTAGATATATAGCCATATACAACGCTTTGCAAATAATAAAACAAGTTCAACACATTCTTCAGGAAGTTAGTGGGGAACGGGAAGTGTAATAAGAACCATTTCCATGAGGATTCGATCTAATCGTAATAAAAGCTTCCACATCCATTGTGTTGTGGATGATGTGCCGCCAGTAGTTTGATGAGTTCAAAATGACGAAGGAAGTACTATAACACCAAGTAACTACACACACAACAGCCCAGCCCACTCGTCAGACGACAGCTATGGGGCTTTTCTTATCATTGAAATATCCTTGTTGTAACGATGACATCGAATGTCACGTTTGAGACCCTCAGGAATGTTTTTATTCTACACTTTTATTTGGTTAAGTTTTGTGAGCATTTATTAAAATGGCAATGGGCATCGTCATCGTCATTCTTATTCTCATCGCCATCACCATCACCATCATCATCGTACTTATAAAAATATTTTAAGAATTCTTTGCCATTTCAAAAGAAAATCTCTTTATATCACCAAATAACACCCCACTTGCCCCTTTATCTCGTATAACCATACCATACCTACTATATTCATGTACACTTGTACATTGAAGTGAAAACTTAAGGAGATTGCGTTGAAATGTTGAATTCTTAGGATGCCTCCTCTTGGGAGATCATCTTGGAATTACACTAAAAGGAATTTCCAAATAGACTAAGTGATGATGACGAAGAGCGAAGTTTGATAATGAAGAATGAACTCTGAGTCTGAGGGTTAGGATTTATCTTAGAGATGGACGAGGCATTTTTATTATAAGAGTTTTCACAAAAAGCATGTTGGCAATTTACTTTATAGGAAACAACTCAATTACTCATGGATATGTAAGCAGATTGTAAGCCAGTTAGAAGATAGAGAGGTATCTTCCTATATATGTAGGTTTCTTTTACTTGAAGAATTTTTAACCGCTTAACGCCATGGCATATGACATAAAATGTTTTGAAAACTTTTTCTTATACATAATGAATGTTATCCATTGCGACTTAAAAGTTTAGCCGAAAGGAATTATGTTAATATGGGCGTAAATATATAGATGGGTAAATATGGGTTGTCCTTTTTTTTTAAACAATGAAGAGGTGAACTTTTACATTCGATGGTAATTGAATACCCAAAGTTAATGATCCATAAAGTTTTTATTTTTGTTTTCTTGCTATACATTAAGGTACAAAGGGAAAGTTTTGAATTCCGACAAAAATCTACTTTGAACATTTTTTTGTAGATATTTCAAGATTGGAAAATTTTACTTTTTGATCTTGACTGCATATGTGAGCAGATACAGGACTATGTAACTGCGCAGCAACAGCTTAGAAGTTATAGTTAGTATTTGGACTTAAGGAGTTCTGACAGACCATAAAAAAACTCTGTTGTATATCTTCTTTTAATAATACCTATTACCGGCATTCACTTAGTAAAAAAAAAATTTAAAGAAATTTAAATAATTTGTTTTAATTTAATGTCATTGAAAAGGTAACTTTTGGTCTTTGGTCTTATGACCAAGTTGCCAAATTTCGTTTTGGAGTTGGCTATCTAGGGGTTTCTTTTTTTAAACTATGGATTATTTTAACACCGTAAACTCTTTCCCGTTCAAAATTATTTATTAAATATTGCAAACTTATGTATAAAGTGAGTTCAATATTGTGCGTGTTTTAAAAAGAAGTTCCTAAAACATCTTATCAGGGATCTTTGCTATGTAACTTGGCTACTTTGGAGCTGCGATTTAGCCTCTTTGGACTTTTTGGTGAGGAACCATTTTGGAACTTTGTATTATAAAACCAATCTTTGGCAAAAGCAAAAAACCATATTTATCACAACAAGATGCAAAAAATTTGAGTCAACGTGTTTATTAGTTCTCAAGATCAAGTCGAAAAACTTTTTTATAATTTTTTTTTATAAAAAAAAGTTGTAAATTTGATATTTCTAAAAGCTCACAACATTTTTTAAATATTAAGGGTATTCATGTAACGATATACTTTTCTACTTTGTAGAAAAATATAAATTTCCGCAAAGGGTTTACATGAATACCCCATAAGAAATATTTGCGGAAACGTTAGAAACAAACACAAAATTTATCTGTTTTTTTTTCTACGATTTCTGCTTCAAATTTGAGAGATAAAATTCTATTTTTTGCAAAATATTTTTCCCATACAAATTTTGACAGTTGATTTCTACCGATAGAAAATTCTACAGTTTTTAAGGTTTCTATGGGTTTTCTGTGTGAAACCATAAATATAAAATAAGTTTGATTTTAATTTCTATTTTTGTTCCTCGGGTTTTTGTAATCAAAACCAATTTTTAGTAGAATTTTTAAAAGTTTTTATTTTGTTATAAAAAAAGCCTATTGGATTTTCTAAATAAAATTACTTTATAAATCAAACAAAAAAATGAATAAAAATGTTTTGTCAAGAAACGATATTACATCGAAAATTTTTTGTATGAAACGAAAAATAATGTTTTTAATATCTGGTAAAATTTTAAGAAACAGTTTTATTTTCAAAAATTAAAACCTACAAAAATTACTGCAAAAATTTTTGTTCAAAAAATCCAATTGAAAATTTTCTCAACTAATATAAAAACCTACAAAAATAGCACTGAAAACTAATACCAATTTGTTTTTGACTCAAATGTCTCCGGAAAAAAATAATTTTTCTGCTTTAAAAATATCATCTTTTACTCAAAAAATTGTTATCAATATAAGTTGATAGTTTAAATGAAATCCAATTGAGAGTTTTTTTTCAGAAAAAATAAAAACCTTCCAGATACAAAAATGATTTTCGACTCGAATATCTCGAGAACAAGGAAGAATATTAAATTCAAAATTATTTACTTCTGCAAAAAATATTATTGTTGACATTTATTTAGTCTTAAGAAAAAATTCGATCGAAATT
Source organism: Eupeodes luniger (assembly GCA_951509635.1). Classification (NCBI taxonomy): domain Eukaryota; kingdom Metazoa; phylum Arthropoda; class Insecta; order Diptera; family Syrphidae; genus Eupeodes; species Eupeodes luniger. The sequence continues at coordinate 115,321,118 of OX608074.1, forward strand.
TCTTTTCAAAAAAATAAAAATCTGCAAAAAACAATTTTCGACTCAAGAACAAATATTCTTAATATTATATAAAAATGTTGTTATAACTATTTTGTAAAGCTAATACCAATTGACAGACAAATACAAACCTGAAACAAATTAAACTTAAAAAATACTAACAATTAAATTTTGAATTAAATATTTTGAGAATAAAAGACGATACTGACTTTGAAGTTAGTTGATAATCTAAAATGTGATTCAATAATTTTTTTTGTTTTTTTTTAAATGTATTAAATATTTCTTTTCAAAGTTCGGTATCTTGAAAATGGGTCTTCAGTTTTTATGGAAATCAAATGTAAAACGTGTATTAATAAATTCTACATACCTAATATAATAAAATATTTAAACAATAAAAAATATTTTTAAACTTAAATTGAAAAATTTAATAAAATTAATTTAAAAAAAAAACCCTTTAACGATTTTCGAAAAAATAAGGTTTTTTTGAGTAATTAATTGTCATTTAAATTTTTGATAGACTTTTCTATAAGTAAATTTAAAAATGTTTGAATTTTAAAATATGAGTACTATTTATAAACAGAGCCTCTGGACACAAAAGTTCGTGCGAACAAGTCGTGCACTTTATTAACTTCCCATAGGAAATTATTGTAATGGGTCCGATTCGTCAAATTGAAATTTTCTACATTTTTCGACGTTTAAAGGTCCCTAGAGTCGAAATAAAAGATTTTTAGAAAGATGTCTGTGCGTGCGTGCGTACGTACGTCCGTACGTTTTTTTCGTCGTCTATAGCTCAAGAAATAGAAGAGATATCGACTTCAAATAAATTTTGTTATACAGATAATAAGGCAGAAAGATGCAGAAAGAGCTCTCAAGAAAACTGCGTGGGTGGTTTTTTTACCATAGCAGTTTAAAAAAAAGGTGAAAATTTTGGTTAACCCTTAATATCTCATGAACCAATGATGCTAGAGACTTGAATTAAATTTTATATTATATATTGTGACGTGATACAAAACAAGCATATTTTTGGAAAAAAATCCAATTAACAGTTTTTTTTATAAATCAAAAAAAAAAACTGAAAAAAAAAATTTGTCACCTCGAAAATTTTACTACTAAAATATGATTTCATCTCCAAAATAATTTTGTGCAACGAAGAATAATGTTTTTGACATCTGATAAAATTTTGAGAAAAATCGAATTGACAGTTTTTTTTATAAAAAATAAAACCCAAATAAAACATTACTCAAAGTTGGTAAAAATTGAATTTCGACTCAAATATCTTTTCAAAAACTTAAGATAAAGGCTTCAGACTTATTTTATCTTATAAGAAATATTGTTTTCAACATTCTGAAAAATGTTGAGAAAAATCGAATGGACAGTTTTTTTTTATAAAAAATAAAAATTTTGAAAAAAATCGAATTGACAGTTTTTGTACAAAAAGATAAAAACCTAAAAAAAATTTAACAAAAGTTGATAAAAATTGATTTTCGACTCGAATATCTCTTCAAAACTTTGAGATAATGGCTTCTATTTAATTTTATCTTATAAGAAATATTGTTTTCAACATTAGGAAAAATTTTGAGAAAAATCGAATTGACAGTTTTCTTACAACAAATAAAAACCTAAAAAAAAATTTATAAAAGTTGGTAAAAATTTAATTTCGAGTAAAACATTTTTTCAAAAATTTGAGACATTAGCTTCAAACTAATTTTATTTTATAAGAAATATTGTTTTCAACATTTGAAAAATCGAATTGACAGTTTTTCTTACAAAAAATAAAAACCTCAAAAAAAAACAATACTAAAAAAAATAGCTTTTCAAAAATTAAAAATATTGGCTTCAAGCTTATTTTTTTTTCACAGAAAATATTGTTTTCGATATTCATATATCATTCGATATAAAAATCCAACAGTCCGTTTTTTCATAAAAAAATAAAATCTTCAAAAAATAGTACCCAAATTTGGTAAAAATTGATACATATAGACAAACTTTTAAGCAAGACAAATCGACAGACGGGATTTGAAGTTATCAGTGTTGGTCGCATCCCAGCCTCTTTTATTTTTTTTTGAAAAGAAATCCTATTCTAATGTTTTGTTAAACCTTAAAAAATACATAATAACGATTTTATATTCCAAAAATGGAATCAATTGGTTCTAGTTCAATTAAGAATTCTATACAAATTTATTTTAATCACAAACATTTAAACGAAGAATCATAAGGAATTTTGTCCGTATCTTCGGGTAGCTAGAAAAGTCTAGCTTCCAAATTGTCAATCTTATTCAGTATTTTTGCTTAAATTACTTAAATTTGTGTTTTTTTGGGTTGGGCTTAAGTTTTCGCGTTTTGGTATGATATTATTTATTTTGTTTTGAGCTGTACACAATTTCATTATTTTAAGTTTTCACTTAAATTAGTTTTCTTTTCGGACTTACTTCCGCTATATGAGTTAGCGTGATAAGTTTAAGATTTTAAAGTTTTGTTTCGTCATTTCATGTTTTCGATGTGATACACATAAACAGCAATATTACATAATGTACACAAAAACTTTAAACAAACTAAGGAATACAATTTGTTAAAAGTCCATTAGTATAAAAAGTGCGTATACACCTTGGTGTACCTTCGTGTTTTTCTTACACAGTTCATTGTTATGTTCCATCTTGATAAAATTCATTCATAAGACTAATTTACTTGTGTTTTTTTTTTTACTTTTAACGAGAAGCTAAACGGTATTGAACTTTAAATTTTTAAACATTTTGTATATGCTAAATTAAATAGCCCAAATGGGAAGTATTTAAAATGTAATTCATGGTACAGCTGTCAAACAATAATTCCACCAACAGCGTCTAAATTCTGATTTTAAAAACAATCTTAATCGGCTTATAAATGTATGCTCGTTTTTTTTGTTTTGTGGCGTTAAGTGCTTTCTCATAGAAAACACAAATCCCGTTCTTAGAAAGAACAGAATTATAATAATTTCAGCTGCAATAAAAGAATGAAACAACAAAATAACCAGGAATCTGTCCAGTCCACATTACTGTCATGTATAAGCAAGGATTTGGGTTGTTGTCCTTGGGTACAATGCCCTACTTTACAAAAATATGTCTTCTTTTTTCTGTGCATAGTTGTTGTTGTTTTTTGTTTTTATGTATAACATACATTAAAATATCACTTAGGCACTTTAATTAATGCAGGTACCTAACTACCTATAGTGTTAGCTCGTTCTTCGGTGAGTTGAGCAGAGCTGAGCTGGGCTGAGCTGAGACACTTGCCTAGAGCTGCTAGCTATAAACTATATAACATAGCTGTTAGAGCATTCAAAAGCTTGTTGATTCTTATTCGGGGTTAAGAGGATGCTATTCATTTCTATACAATCATTCAGTGTATGCGAGTTTATTCATATTTATATTTCTTATTTTTTTATTATTATCATTATTTTTTGAATGCATAAGAATGAGCTCGTAGCTATTGTGTGTCTTAGATATAGAAGGATATATTTTCATGTCTTTTCTCTGCTTGATGTGCATGATGTGTGTTCTCGGTCTTTTTTTCTTGCTGGCATAAAGATGATGCCATCAGGATGACAAAGAATATATGTATCGGATTTCTTTATGGGAATAAACTTTTTGATGCCTTTGAGAGATGGTGCCTATACGTAAATGTTAAAAAGAAAATCATCACATCTTATACAATATATCCTTTGGATTTATCAGTCTTTAAATATTATACCAATATTATGCCAGGACATACTTGTATACGCACAAGCATAAAACCTATAACAGGAAACAAGGCTTTTGTTTGCTAAAGTGTCCAATAGAATTTCTTTTTCCGCATATTGTCCTCAGGATGTATGAATTTATATTTTTTTGTAATTTTTGTTTTGTGTTTTATTAATATAAAATAGAAGAATTGTTTATTTTTCTTTCTATTATTCACTATGGAATAGGGATTGATAGAAATTATAGATAACATAAAAATGTATAGCGCATTCAAGTTATATATGTATTATATTGGCTTCGGGCATTGAATAGACTTCTGATTCGATTTCACGTTTGATTTCCTTAAGTATAATAGAATAGCTGTATAGCAGTGAAATAAAATTGGCAGTCGATTCTTTTTTGGTTCGTGAACAGCATAATAATAATAATTTGAGTCAATAAAATTGTGGTTATGGATGTTTTCAAAAGTTATTGAAAACAAAATTTGATAGAATACGTAGAACAGATTTTATGGCTGAAATTTTGAGGTACGTAAAATTAAAAATGTATGTACTATGATGATTTTTAAATTAAAAATGGATTTTATGAAATGCTTTCCATATTTAAATTTAAATAAAGAACATTTGTATGAGATGTTAGAGAAGCATCTGAAATGTTAGATTTTCAATAATTCATTGCGTATAAATCAGACTAAATTTCACCGATGATGGAAGCAGTGGTGTTTTCTTTGTAAATTGCTGTTGCTTGTGGCTTATTCGCATAGAAGATTCCAGAGTATCCCACACGAAACAGTCAAATGACACGTTTACAGTGGGCAGTTTAAATTTCTTCCTAGTGCACACGTGTATGATTTTGGCCTGGTTGCGGTTTTTTTTAAAGATATGGACTGAAACAAGAAAGTTTCATACATACGTTTTCAACAAAACAGTGAAGCAAATAATTTTAAAAGAGGTGAGCGATGTTGAAGTGCAGTCTTATCCAAAGTATATGTTTTTTGAAGAAATTTAAGTTCTTAATTATAATATTTTTTACATTATTTGTGGTTTTGGGGAAAAACGGCTGAAAACATTGGAGTTTACCTCATTTTGTCAAAAAAATGTAACAATGAACTCCAGCAACTTAATTATGCTTAAAAGTTCAAAATTAATTGTTTGTCTCAAGCTTTATGTAGTAAGTTTCAGTTTTTCTTGGATGTTTTAAAGTTAGAAGAACTGTTTTTAATTTTTTTTCAAATAAATCAATTTTTTTTCAATACAAATTTAGTTTTAAGAAGAATCAAATAACTCCTAGTTATGACTTTTGTCATTTCTCTATTGTTAGGCAGTTTTTTTTTTCATTTCAAATGTTTAAATTTCAATATCTTTCTTTGTCCTTATAAATAAATAAATAAATAAATTAGGTGGCGCAACAGTCCATGAAGAACCAGGGCCTAGTGACTTACAACTCTCAACCATCCCTGTGTGCGAGTAATGTTGTCAGAGATGGAAGGGACCTACAGTTTATATGCCGAATCCGAACGGCTAATTTGAGAAAGCACTTTTCATGACAAGAATTACTCTTGGAGGATTTGTCAATTCCTCGCAAGAGGCAGTACCCGTGAAAAAAGTTAGGTGGCACAGGCAGGGATTGAACCCAAGACCCCTTGCATGACAGTCCAACGCACTAACCATCACGCTACGGGTACTACTGTAAAATTTGAGCATAAACCATTTTCTATCAGTTTTTTGTTGCTTAAGGTTATCGGGTTTGTGTTTAAAAAAACGTTGTCAATTGGTTTTTTTCTAAAAAAAATAATTTATTTTATTTATCCAATAATTTATTTCAATATCCTTTCTTATGCCCGAGATTTTGAGTTAAAAAGCAGTATGAATTATAAATAAATAAATTGGGTGGCGCAACAGTCCGTTGAGAACTAGGGCCTAGTGACTTACAACTCTCAACCATTCCTGTGTGCGAGTACTGTTTTCAGAGATGGAAGGGACCTACAGTTTTAAGCCGAATCCGAACGGCAAATTTAAGAAAGCACCTTTCATGACAAGAATTACTCTTGGAGAATTTGTCAATTACTCGCAAGAGGCAGTATCCGTGAAAAAAACTTTAGATGGTATAGGCAGGGATCGAACCCAAGACCTCTGGCATGACAGTCCAACGCACTAACCATCATGCCACGGGTACCTGAATTATACAAAATGTTAAAAACAATATTTTCAGTAAGATATAATTAGATTGAAGGTAATATCTTTAGGGGGACAATCCCTTTAAGACGCCGACGCAAAGGCGTTGTTTCCTGATTTGTTCTTTTTTTTACAGAAAGAAAGATCGCAGACATGAGATCTTTAAGATAAGTTTTTGAAATATTTTAAACAGTTCTGATCAACAAAAACCTTCGAACATGTTAATAAAACAAAGAACACCTATTTAGAAATGCAAAAAGTTTCAAAAAATGCCAATAAAACTTAACAGGTATGTGCATCGTAATCGTTACCTTCATTTATATTCTTATATTCCGTGGCTGCTGAGCGCCGCCGCCGTGCGTCACCGACTGAATAGCCGTGCCTGTCTCTAAGTACTTCGAATTTCGACATTGAATAGTTGCCTTTTCAATTAAAAAAAAAAGAGGCTGGAATGCGACCCACACTGATAACTTCCCATCCCGTCTGTTTGAAGCCAATATTTGTAATTTCAGAAAAGCTATTTGAGTCGAAAGTAAATTTTTACCAAGTTTTAGTATTGTTTTTTTTAGGTTTTTATTTTTTATAAAAAAAAATGTCAATACGATTTTTCTCAAAATTGTACCGAATGTTGAAAACAATATTTCTTATTAGTTCAAATTAGTTAGAAGCCATTACCTCAAATTTTTAAAAAGATATTTGAGTCGAAAGTCAATTTTTACCAACTTTTGTTAAATTTTTTTTAGGTTTTTATTCTTTGTAAAAAAAACTATCAATTCGATTTTTCTCAAAATTTTACTAAATGTTGACAACAATATTTTTTGAAAGATTAAATTATTTTAAAGAAAATATCTCCAACTGTCAATTCGATTTTTCTCAACATTTTTCAGAATGTTGAAAACAATATTTCTTATAAGATAAAAAAAGTTTGAAGCCTTAATATCAAGTTTTTGAAAAGATATTTGAGTCGAAATTCAATTTTTACCAACTATATGTAATGTTTTTTTAGGATTTTATTTTTTATAAAAAAAACTGTCAATTAGATTTTTCTCAAAATTTTATCAGATGTCAAAAACATTATTCTTCGTTGCACAAAATTGTTTTGGCGATGAAATCATATTTTAGTCGTAAGATTTTCGAGGTGACAAATTTTCTTTTCAATTTTTTTGATTTATAAAAAAACCTTAAATTGGATTTTTTTCCAAAAATATACTTGTTTTGTATCACGTTACAATATATAATATAAAATTTAATTCAAGTCCCTAGCATTATTGGTTCATGAGATATTTAGGTTTAACCAAAATTTTCACCTTTTTTTAAACTGATATGGTAAAAAAACCCCCCACGCAATTTTCTTGAGAGCCCTTTCTGCATCTTTCTGCCTTATTATCTGTATAGCAAAATTTATTTGATGTCGATATCTCTTCTCATTCTTGAGCTATGGACAACGAAAAAAACGTTGCGAACGTACGTACACACACACGCACAGACATCTTTCGAAAAATCTTTTATTTCGACTCTAGGGACCTTGAAACGTCGAGAAATGACAAAATTTTCAATTTGACAATTCGGACCCATTACAATAACTTCCTTAGGGAAGTTAATAACATAATTTTTTGAGACCTTTTGAGGGAAAAGTCCCCTTGTTTGTTGCCAATATATGTAAATGTATGTTCGTGTCAAAAACAAATTTGTACCATCTTTATGAATATTTTTTTTGTTGGTTTCTATTTTTTTGAAAAAAAGTTTACTTCGATTTTTCTACAATGTGTGTTGTATCACAATGTGATATAATGAATAATATTTTTAAAATTTAATTGAAGTCAATTGCGTTTTTAATTTGAGAGATATTTTGAGTCAAGACGAATGTACGTGCACAGCACACGTACATACAGAAATCTCTCTAAAAGCTTTAGGTTTATACCTTGAAACCTCGAGAAATGGCAAAATCGTCAAATCGGACCTATTACAATAACCTCCTATGGAAAGCAAAAAATATTTAACAATTGTTTGCATTTTTTTAAACATTAATGTATCCATCTTTATGTGAACTATTAATATATAATAATAATAATAATATAATTGGCTGTTTAGATTTTCTACCTTTTCTTAGAAACTGAAAGTAATTTTTAATAGTCTTAAAATACGTATATAGTATTGCATTTAAAATAAACAAAAATGGTCATCAAATTGTTAGTAGGAACTTGACCTGTGTTTGTGTCCAGAGAAATACTCGTATTGTCACATAAATTTTACACTTACCTCATTTTGCTTACACCATATAAGTAAAATTATGTTCGAAGAAATTATTTGGTATTAAATTTAAGGCTCCTTGTTGGTTTGAATTTTTGAACTATTTTTCTTTCAAATAAAACAATTCTTATTTATTAAAAACTATATTTATTAATATATAAGATATTATGCAAATTTTATAACATACATCACAGTGCACTAATTTTTTACCCTACTCACAGTAAATTTAATTTTATCGCAATCCCTTATTTTCAATGATATCCCTTCGATGAACTTCAAATCTTTCAGTTTTGTTTCAGTCTCAAAGCTATACGAATGAATGAGTTTGGCTATTATAACCTTGGTCAGCATTAGACTATAACGCCATCCTATACAAAAAAGGGAAAAGTGTATTAGTCAGCTTTATATTGATCAAAAAAGATTCTTCCTTCAAAGTGGTTGAATATAAGAGTATGTACTTGATATATATGTACATACATTTGAGTAGATATACTTGTACTATATACGTATATTAGCTACTTACCTATGCAAAACCTCAATCCCTTCATAAAAGGTACGTATGTGTATGGATGGCGTTTGGCTACATTCTCTGGTAAAAAGTGTTCTGGATAGAACTCTTGTGCGAACGGACCCCAAAGGGCCGAATCTCGTTGCATATTAAATGTGTCCAATATGATGAAGGTACCCTTAGGTATAACAATATCGTCCTTCAACACAAAATCCTCACTGACACCTCTCAATGCCATTGGGATGGTAGTAACCAAACGTAGAGACTCGTTAATAACCATATCCAAAAACTTCATATCCTTCAGATTATCACCGGATATACTAGAAACATCGCCATTTGGGAAAGTTGAGTGTAGCTCTTGGCGTAACTTCTTTTGAGTTTCCGGATACATTGCCAGACACAGCAAAGCCAGCAGTATACTGTTTGAGACCGTTTCGAATGCCTGGGGGAACTTAAATCTCACCAAAGATTTTATGGAAATACAAATCTCAAGCACTTACAACCAAAACCATAGAATTGCATTCATCCATAATATCCTGTAACGTGATTTCCCCATTTTCTGCCAAGTGGAAAATTTGCTCGATGAAATTTCTTTTCTTGCGCTGCGTATCTTCTACCTCTACCTCTACCTCTTCTCCTTCCCATGAAGCGCCTTCGACTTCTATGGTGCTTGGGATTTTGATTGTGCTTGTACTTCTGGAGCTTGTATTCAGTACGTTCTTCTTCTTCCATTCGTTGTGTTTTCTGCTCACAATCTTTCAATAAAATTTCGATAATAATATTTACTTACTCCATCACAGTGAGTGAGATGTCCTTGATGGTGTCGTGTATACATATATACTCACATCTTTGACAAAATCTGCGGCCATTTTATTGAGTTCTATGTCTGTGTTATACAATTTAGTCATTCGAAACAGGAAATCAATTTGTAACCATGGTTTGATTGTTTTTATCGATGATATCCTCAAGAGTCTGGCCAAAAAAGAAAAGAAAAAAAAATGTAGAAAAAATTGAAAAATAAATAAAAAGACAATGATAAAGATAAATATAATTGACGCATTCCAAGGAGCGATGTCCTTGTGATTGTATATATACTTTTTGTAGGTTTGGGCGATTTCATGTTCATCGTTTTCTAGGAAATTTGTTTCAGTTCCCATAGTGGTTTCTATAACAATAGTTAAGTGTTTTAATTATAATTCTATTGTATTCACATCATCAGAAATCTTACGACACGCTGTGACGAGGACAGCTCTGCTTATAATGTCCTCGATCTCGTTGAATTCTTGAAGGCCTAGGTAATCGCTGAATTTGGACTGTAGTGAATTGGCGACACTATTGAAGGTTGGAAAAAAACTCATGAGGACACTATAGCTGAAGGTGGGATTGAGTTGCTTTCGCCTTATTTTCCATTTCTGACCTTAAAACGAAGAATCATAGTTTTATTTTGATTGTTATGAGAAAAATAGTTTTTGAATAAAATTAACATTATATAGCATAAACTTAAAGTATACATAAAGTAAATATTAATAAGCATATTAAATGATTTTTTAAGAAAAAAAATCACTTCAATTTCATCAAGGGATCAAATTTAATAAATCAAAGACTAAAATCAATAAAAATAATTCAGTTTCACAAAATTCTGAAAGTTTTCAATAGAACGAAAATAAAGTAGTAATTTGTATTTATAAGATTTTTCTGAAACTGATTAAATTACTGGCAGACAAATTTGCTTGAGTTATCTCCGTATAAATTATAAAATCGAGTCCAAATCAGGACTATTTCAATAAGCTGTTCGCAGTTTTTATCTTTTAATTTGACTTGAATTGAAGGTAGGAATTGAAATTATTAGAGTAGCACTTAAATTATTAGAAGTTTTAGAAATAAAAGGTCATACGCCAACAAAAAAAATGTTAAACTTATTTTATCCTATCCTAAGAAATTTCAGGACTCCTATAAACATGACTGAACTGCCCTAGCGAGAGTTTTTGAAAAAATAACCTGTTGTTGTATAAACTTCTAGTGTTTTTGTATTTTTTGTAAACACATTTTTATTTAAAACTTTTAATCTTCAACAACAAATAAAAAAAAAAACTTTTTCAAGTACAAATGTAAAAAAATAAAAATAAACAAATAACACAAAGGATTTTTGTATTCTTAACATTTTGTTTGTAAACGATTTTTAGGAGTACCTTTTCAGGTATTGTGTTCCTAATGCACTTCAATTCTATTCCAGTTCAATAGATTTGCACAATTTTCCACTAAGGTACTCAGTGAGTGAAATACAAAGCCATAATCTTTTTTAATAAAACATTTTGGTCTTTTATATATACATTCGGGACATGTTTAGTTTGTATGTATGAATAAATAAAATCAAGCAAAACAAAAATGCAACGATTCCAACTACATGACATTTTATTTCCGAGGAAAAAGTTTCTTTTAAATATAAATAATTAAAACACAAACGTATATAAAATACTCGTATGTCCCAGAACCATATGTGGAGTGGTTTTAGTTTATTGACGACAGTTTTAAACATAAAAATGGGAGCTTTTTATAACCTCAAGATAAACGAATTCAGATGTTCCGAGGGGAAAACAAAAACGAACTTTTTTTTATAATTTTCAATATAAATATTGTGCTCTGTGCATATAATGCATTCTAAAAGTTCTTAATGAAATATGAACAAAAATAATTCTTATATCATTTGTAATAAACCTTAAGGCCATTTTCTTCAAAGTAATACATAAATAAATTTACATAAACTAAATTAGTGGCATTTTTCATGGGGACCTCAATATGTCTATTGTTAAACATGGAGCACTGAAGGGGATGGACTGAAACTCTTTATTACTTTCGGATATTCTGTAGACAAGGCCATGCAACGGTTTTAGTTTAACCATCTGTACTGTGACTGGGGGCTCTCCATTCTATCAGTTTCTGAATAAAATATCAAAGAGTTTTCAAAACTCCATACAAAAATTGGTGGACAATCATAAAAAAAGTACATGAGCAGTATTAGTTCCAAAATTATTAGTATTTAACGTTAAAGTATGTCAAACACTCCCTAAAAGTACCTACAAATTTTGTGATGAATTCAAACATGGTTAGTATTATTTTCAGCCCTCATGAGTTAAACCTCAATGAATGAATTATATGAAGTTATAATGGTGAGTTACTCATGCGTATGCGTACTTTTTGTATGACATCGAAACTAAACTGTATAACATATGGTTCAATTCCAGAAACATTTTAAAATGTGCCCAGAGCAGAAAAACATGTTTGAAACATTTAATAACTATTTAAAAAACATTTCAGAACCATTTAAAAGCATTTAAAAGCATTTCAGAAACAGAGAAACATTTCTAAAAAACAAAACATTTTAGCACTGTTAAAAATATGGTTTAATTCAAGAAACTATTAAGGTGTGTCCAGAACAAAGAAATATTTGTTTAAATATTTCAAGAACGTTAAAGAAACATTTCAGAAACATTTGAAATACATTTTAGAAACAGAGAAACATTTATGATATGTTTCCAAAATGTTTCGGAAATGTTTGGTGTTGACGCTCACGAAACATTTCTGAAATGTTTATAAAATGTTTCTCTGTTTTCCATTCCGAATGGGTAAGCATTTTTCCGAAATTAATAAGCATTTAAAAAGGAGATAAAAAGTGCGTAAGCGGTTTTAATATGAACATAAAATGTCGCAAATGTGTGGAGCAACGATATTTGTATCCAATTGATTTGACGAAAAAATTTAAAAATCAAATCAAAAAGTCGATACTTTGTCTTAAACTTCCAAAATACAAATTATTAAGAAGTTGAGGTATTACAAAATAAAACATAGATCCAAAATTTTAAAAACAAAGAAACATTTTATAAATGTTTCTCAAAGCGTTCATACCAAAAAAAAAGAAAAATAGAAACAGTTTGAAATGTTTTTTAAACAAACCGAAAAACTTCAGAAACGTTTTTTAAACAAAGTTTCCTGAAATGTTTATTTGGTGTGGACACACCTTTAGCAGAAATGTTGGTTTTAAATTCAAAAATTAGTTTACATGTGGAGGAATAAGCATTCACAATTAATTTTGAAAACACCTTCATTAAGGCACTACATATTTGTATTCTACTTAATTAAAAAATCATTAGAGCGTTTTTTCAACCAATTATTTATATGTAACATTTTTCAATTTGTTGTTAAAAATATTTTTGGTATGCAGTTTGTAGTTCTTATAAATATACATACGTTTTATAATGAAATTTGGCAAAAAAACATTGACCCGTTTTTGCGATATTGAATTTTGTAAAAAAAAAAAAATATTTTTTAAATCTAAAAAAAATAATGAAGCTTGTACAGAAAATTGATTCATTAGTTCTTGAGAAAAATTTAACAATGAAATAACGGTACCCTCCCCCTTCTGGAAAAAAAAATATTTTTTTATTAAAAGAAGCCATGTTTGAAATTTTAGAAAAAAATTAATAAACATCTATCGGTTAGTTTTTGAGGAAATTCGAATTTTGGATTTTGGCCAAACAATTTGTTTTCTTACTACTATTATTTTTAGTCTTAAAATAAAATGGAAAAACTCCTGAAGCGAATTTGCTTAAAACCTTGACTTCCAAGTTTGGCCTGAAGGGGGGAGGACAGACAAAATATAACGCACACATTATAAATAATGATGTTTAGAATATAATTCCTAATTTTTCTCTGTACAAAATGTGAAAAAATGAAAAGATGCTACATACATATGTACGTTATAAACGTAATAAGTTCAAAACTAACAAACAAACAAAACACAGAAAGCAAAAACTGGTTTTTAACTTCCCATAGGAAGTTATTGTAATGGGTCCGATTTGTCGAATTCAAAATTTTGACATTTCTCGACGTTTCAAGGTTCCTAGAGTCGAAATAAAAGATTTTTAGAAAGACGCGACGTTTTTTTCGTTGTCCATAGCTCAAGAACCAGACGAGATATCGACTTCAAATAAATGTTGTTATACAGATAATAAGGCAGAAAGATGCAGAAAGGGCTCTCAAGAAAATTGCGTGGGTGGTTTTTTTAACATAGCAGTTTAAAAAAAAGTTGAAAATTTTGGTTAACCCTAAATATCTCATGAACCAATGACGCTAGAGACAAACAAAACAATTATATTTTTGGAAACAAATTTAATTAACGGTTTTTTTTATAAATCAAAAAAACTGAAAAAAAAAACTTGTCACCTTGAAAATTTTACGACTAAATATGATTCCATCTCCAAAACAATTTTGTGCAACGAAGAATAATGTTTTTGACATCTGATAAAATTTTGAGAAAAATCGAATTGACAGTTTTTTTACAAAAAATAAAAACCTAAACATTGATTTTGGACTCAAATATCTTCTCAAAACTTTGAGATATTGGCTTTAAACAACTTTTATCTTTTAAGAAATATTGTTGTCAACATTTAGTAAAATTTTGAAAAAAATCGAATTGACAGTTTTTGTACAAAAAATTTAAAACCTAAACAAAATTTATCAAAAGTTGGTAAAAATTGATTTTCGAGTCAAATATCTTTTCAAAAATTTGAGATAATGGCTTCTTACTAATTTTAACTTATAAGAAATATTGTTTCAACATTCGATAAGATTTTGCGAAAAATTTAATTCACAGTTTTTTTTACAAAAAATAAAAACCTAAAAAAAGAACAATACTAAAACTTAATAAAAATTTACTTTGGACTCAAATAGCTTTTCAAAAACTAAAAATATTGGCTTCAAGCTTATTTTATTTAACAGAAAATATTGTTTTCGATATTCAGTAATTTTTTTATAAAAATCCAACAATCCGTTTTTTCATAAAAAATAAAATCTACAAAAAATAGTACGCAAATTTGGTAAAAATTGATACATATCTAGCTATAGACAAACTTTTAAACAAGACAAATCGACAGACGGGATGGGAAGTTATAAGTGTGGGTCGCATCCCAGCCTTTTTTTTTAAATCAGAGCTCTTTTTAGTAAGGTTTCTATAAGATTTAATACATAAATTGTGAAATTTTGTAACTTAATATGTAACAATAAATAAAAGTGCAGGTATTTTAAAAAACTTACTTCTTAGTAGTACATTTTATATACATTCACATTTTCGATTAATATTTTTTTAAATGTTTCTTTTATCTTTATCATTTCAATGTATTGTTAAAGTATTTCGTCTATTTCATATTACTATTAATTTATGTTTAGCCTATACAGCCCTTAAAAACTTGTACTTGATATTTTTGTTCGGCAATAAGCTAAAATGTCCTTTTTGAGAATTTCGAAAACTATGCAATTAACAATAAATTGAAGTTTAGGATGATTTTTGTAAAGATATTTGAAACCTATGACCAATTTAATAAAATGTACAGGGTAATCCATTTTGCGGTTTCAAAAGTAAACGCAAATAAAACACATATAAAATATTTTTGTTCATGATATTTCTTTTTGATATTAAGTTTGAACGTTGACATTATATGTGAAACACTACATCAATTAAATGACCACCAAGCGAATTGTTGCAAGCATCGATTCTTTTGACGTAATTTTCGACCACTTTTTGACACATATCGGGCGGTTTATCTGCATAAGCAAGGTCTTTCCCGTAGCTCCACAAAAAAAAGTCAAGCGGTGTCTCATAGCATGATCTTGGTGGCAACTTGATATCGCCACGACGAGAAATTACGCAGCCAGGAAATGTCTCTTGCAATAAAGCCATATTCGCTTAAGAAATGTGCTTCGTCATTGAAGAAAATTTTGTTCAAAAAATCGACGTCCCCGCCTATTGTTCAAGCACCCATTCAACGTATTTACGACGCACGTTGTGAATTGTCAGCTGGCTTCAGTTGTTGTGTAAGCTGGACTTTATATGGATGTAGGTGTAGATCCAAATGCAAAACGGGCCATAATGTGCCGTAAAACAGTCCTAATTCCGGAGAACGACGAGTAATCAACGCATTCGGGTCTTCGACAACCTTTTCACTTACAGCAGCGATGTTTTCAGTGGTATGAGCGAAACGATGATGCACAGAGCACAGGCCTTACAAAATCTATAACCAATGCAGTCTCTTCAAATTTCTTCACAATTTTACCAAATGCTTGCATAGTTGGACGATTATGTAAACCACAATCTGCTCTTTAAGCACAATATGTTACTGTGGTTGTATCACCATTTTTGTAGTAGGTTTTAACAATTTGTATATATGCGTTGTGCGACAGTTAAGCGATCCATTTTCGTAAATGTCAGACTTTCAACTGAATACAAAAATTGGTTTAACAACTTTGTTTGACATATGTCGAATTTTAGCCCTATACTTTTGAAACCGCAAAATAGATAACTCGTTACAAAGGGACACCTTTATAAAAACGTTGAATTTAGATTCTAGAGAGTTTGAAACGTCTATGAATGTCAAATTTTCATATAAACAAATTACGGTTTTATAGCGCAGAGAAACATTTATGTTCGAAGGACGTACCCTTAAGGTTCACTACTATAACTTGCCTTAACAAATGAACTGACCTATTACCAGATCTTATGGCTTAAATTATTTTGACTATTAACTTGGTAATATCACAGATTACAATACAGTAATTTAAGTGAAACTAGACCTGACAACTTTACTCGCACATAGGAATGGTTGAGAGTTGTAAATCACTAGGCCCTAGTTCTCAATGGACTGTTGGGTCACCTAATTTATTTATTTTTTTTTAGGCTTAAACATTAAAAAATCGATGTTTTATTTTCACATACAACAAACTCATTATAAAAAACTTTTCAAATCTCACCCTTTGCATGTAGCAATCCTTTTCGTACGAAAAATCCGTCTTGTAAAAATGTTTTATCCAAACATTCTGGTGAGTTTAATACTCTTTCCATCATAACCGGATCATCGACATACAGTACGGATTGAGATCCGAACAAAAATGCTAATGGCCTTTTAAAATACTTTCGAAGATAACGCAATGTTTCCAATAATCCTGAAATTTGATAAATGAATAAATTCTTGAATAATTTAGCACTTCACTTGTTTATTTTTTGAGTTATCACAAATTTCGCTTTAACTAACTTTTTGGATCTAGCATAAAGCACATTATTATAAACAACAATGGCTGTTGCAATATTCCACGTGCACCATTTATTTGCCATATGAGTTTAAATTTCGCCCGATTTATCCACACATAGATCGAAAATAGTACAGAAATCACCAGTAACAAATTATTTTCAACTGCCGTCATAATAATTTCCGTAACCCGTACAAAGTTAGAATTTCTTAATAATTTTTTAACAATATAATGTGGTGGCCGACTTATGATTCGATTATAAAAGACTGAATCGTTGGAATTTCATTGTCAGGGTTTTTATAGATTTTGTCGTGTGTTAAGAATCTTATCATTTGAATAACACTAAGCTTACTTATGTATGTACCCATCAAACTTCAATAACCTAAGACAATTTGGCTTGATTAACTATTCATAGTGGTGTTTGGTGGCTTTGAATATTTTTGTGACACGTTCAAGTCGTTAGTAATATTTTTTTAGAAAACCAAAAAGGAGTTGGGGTTATAAATAAATGTGAAGATACAATAAAAATTCTTCATCGTTTGTTTGATGGTGCCTATAGGTTAGGTATTGGTAGACATATGTTTTTGTTTTAAAAATAAATAAATAATAATTTTTAATTAGTCTCATATTCCCAATTAATTTATTTTACGCTTCAAAATAATTCTCAGGAAATTGAATGTTATTGTTTAGAATTTCACAATAACAATAAAAATACAAATAAAAAGCGCAAAGTAAACATTTAAATTTGTTGACGAAAACTCAATTCTGGAATATTTGATAACGTGATAAATTGTCCCGAAAAGAAATTATTCTCTAAAATGCCAAAAACGTTTTAAAATTTAAATATTTTCAACTTATAAATTAAAGAAATTTAACATCAAATATTTTTAATTTGGGTTTAAAATTAGTTTGTTTTCGAGTGAAACTTTCCAAAATGTATGTTACTAATTTAACTGATACTTATGATAACAGCAACTGAGTGACATGCCACATACCATCACTGTCATCATGAAAAAATACCCCGAATTAACCCGAAATTGAGACTCCTTTTAAGGTCTACACGACACTAGGGCATACGTTCTGAAAAAAGTTTATGTAATTAATGCTTCATTTATACTAGGATGACAACATGCCATTATTTCTTTCATTACGAGTGTCGAGTAGGTACAGTATAGGTACTTGTCTTTCCTTTTTTGTAATTTGGGCCAGCTAATGACATTTAATCACTCATGCATGCAGCATAACATGTGAACTGTTATGTGTGGACTAAGGTGGTTCTTATGATGAAAAATACTTAATTTGTAAGCTCCCAGGAGCTCATATAGGCTTCAATATAAGAACCACCCCAATGTATGTTTGGTTGTGTTGTTGACAGTAATTCTTGTTGTATCTGCGTTGGCCTCTGTTGGTCTGCTCGCTATGTGATAAAGGCTAAAGAGGACTTCGAACATCCTTTTAATTATCACAATCATTAAGGGTAAAAGTTAAAACCTATTCAGTTTGAGGGTATGCTGAGATTTTTGTTTCCATGAAACAGTCATGAATACCCAACAAGTTCCAATTAATTAATTGGAAACTCTCTGAAAAAATTACCGAAATATTAATTGAACCATCAGTTGAGATTTAAAAAGGGATTTAAGTAAAACAGTTGAAGTCGTCATGCAATTTCAAAAAACAAAAGATTGTGACATTTCATGCAAATGCTCAACACCATAGGCGCCGCCGTAAGATTGCTTAAGGGTGTTAATGACCCCTTAGTGACATTACTGCTACGTTTCCCTACCGCTGAAAAAATTGCTGCGGATGCCTATGGTTGCAAAGAAAAGGTTTTCATAAGCATAAAGCTGATTTATGACCTAACAAAATAGACTTGTAACTTCAGAATCCCCCTCAATAAAAATTTCGCCTCGTCACTAACGATGATTTTTCGGCCCCAAATTGGGGTCCTCTTCCAAACGATTCGAAGCCAAGTCAGCGAACAAACGGCGTTGTCTATGGAAATGAACTTTGAGCTCCTGGGTTAGTTGGATCTTGTACGGGTGTAGGTATAAGTCACGACGCAAAATTCGCCAAGTTGAAGTCTGCCAAAGGCCGAGTTCTTGTGCACGGCGAGGAATAGACTGCCTCGGGTTCTGCTGTACACTTTCACGGACCGCGCCGATATTCTCGGCCGATCTTGCGTTCCTTGAACGTACGGGTGTTGGCTGATTGTTTACTTAACCGGTCGTCTCAAATTTGGCCACAAAATGGGCGCAATGCGAGCAACGTTTGCGTCGTTCATTTGAACGTGTTGTTTAATCGTGTAACTTGCCATGATGATTTGGCATAAACAACTGAATAATTAACAAAACATTTGACAGATGTCACCAAAACAAAATGGCAGTCACGGAGCGCCAAAATCTACCCGCGCCAATTTAAAAACCCTATATATGTACAACTTTTAGTTGGGACGGCTTCCAGGATCCTGCGATTTAACGGCGTTTGATTATTTTCTGTGCACGTATGTAAGGTCACTAGTCTTCGCCAATAAGCCTAAAACTAACGATGTATACAGAAAATTTGACCTGCAGTTCAGACTACTTCCGAGCCAGCCGTTACATTCATTTTCCAGAAATCATTTTTAAATTATAATGCCAAGAGATTATATTTCGAATAAAATAAATTTGAAGTCATGTTCTATGCCTTTTAAAAGTTCTATGCTTCTACAAAAAACCTACTATTAAAGTTCACTTAAACACCTGTCTGAGGGTTTTTTGTGGCGCAATTTAAATCCAGATTTATTCGACGCTCCTGACAAATTATTTTTTTGGCACTTAAAGGCGATGTTTCTGTATTCAGCATTTATAAATACGACTGTTAGTTTTTAGTTGAGGAGTTGCAAATTTCTTAACTCTTTTTAAGTATGGTTTGTTTACATATAATGGCTGCTGGGTGAAAAAGCTAACACACTTAGACTTATGGTTAGTCCGTTGTGATACCACATTTAGTATGGCCTTAGTGTTAATTTTTATGTGAAAAATTTGTTTACGATGTAAAATTATAACACCAAAAATATACAAAATTTTTAATCTTAAAAATATTAAAGAATGATGAATATTCCTGAGACATGAAGACCTAATTCCGGAGACTTGAAGACCTAATTCAGTGACTTCTTTAATGAACATCATAAGAAAATCTGTTAGCTGGGTAATGACAACACCTAAAATAAAATACAAATTTCTCAAATTCAAATGGAACATCTCGAAAATAAAACTTTTTTACTTGCTATAATAAAATGAGAACAAAAAGAAAACCTTTTGAATGATTTTTATTGCCTATCTTTTTCTTATTTTCAAATAAAAAAGAAATAATAAATGTCTTAAAGTGTACATATTTATCTTAAGAAAAATCCATTCCTCAAGGGATCATTTTTTTAGTGTAAAATAAAATTCCTGATGCTCAAAACTCGCACTCGCCTTTTTGAGGAAACTTTTACTTTGTTTAACATTTTTGTTTACTTTTCAATTTAACTACCGCTGGCTGGCTTGAACGCTGCTCCTTACTCCCAGGAACACTGAACAGTGATATCCGTGTTCATTGATTTAATTTATTATTGTTTGAGTTGAAATTTTCATGAATGTGACTTCTGATTCTGAGTGTGGCAATGAGGGTGAAATGAGAACTTTGGGAACGTCGGTAATGTATATAAATGTATGATGTTGGGTCGGTTGAAAATGTGAATTGCATTACTGTGGGTTGATTTGGTTCATTCTTATTGTTATTATACGCATATGAAAAGTTAAGTTTATATAACTTTAAGTTTTGAGGAATTTCAAGAGAATAAGATAAAATATTGTGTTTTGTAAGTTTTATTCATAGAATCACGAACAAGACCAGAATCTTTGTGTCTTCAGTTTTATTGTTCTGCTTTTCTCTTCGCAGTTATTCAAATAATTTATATTAAATTGCATTTCCATGAAAAACATCAAAATTAAGTACAAAAAGTGGGTTTTGTCATGAAGTTCATGAGTTTCATGTAAGGGTTGTCTTTTTTTTATATTTTATACCAACCAGTCTCTTATTTGATTATTCGGGTTTTTTTTAAATTATAAGAACTTCCGACAGGGATAATTGTCAAACTAACTGTTTCTGGCTTTTTAAGCAATCAGAGTTTCTGTTTTTGTACTACTCATAATCATGATGAGACTCCATTACGAGTATCGAAAGTTTCATTTACACATCTCTCTATAAATTCAAAATTAGTGTCAATAATTTATCGACCTCTTCTATATTTTGCATGTCATTGTAAAATACTGTGAGGAAAAATGGCATACAGTGCGTTCATAAGGCAAGGAGGAAATATGCCAGAAATTATTTTTAAAGAGAAAATGACACAAGATTTAAAGCTAATAAAGTCAACCTTTTTACCATTTTTGTTGTGTTTTATTTTCAAAAAATGTTTGCCTATATAAAATAACACCGATTATAATTCTAAGTTTCTATAGAATAGTTTTAGTATTTTTAAATTTGTTTCTTAATGTTGAAAAAAATTGTAAATTTTAAAATATTTTTAAAACTTTGGAAACAAACATTTATTAAATGATTCCAAATTTTGTAGAAAATTCGATTTCCTACAAAAAAGTTCGTAGCAACATACCGCTAAGATTTATAGTTTTTGGGATATTAGTAATTGAAGTTCTCGATATTTTTAACTTCCCATATGAAGTAGGTAACTATGTAATCGGTCATATTTGCTGATTTGAAAATTTTGACATTTCACAACTTTTCAAGGTTCGTTTTTCGTCGTCTATATCTTAACGCCTCCAAATAAACTTTCTCATAGAGATAATAACATGGAAAGAAGGACTCTCAAAAAATTGAGTGGATGGATTTTTGCTTTCCACATACGTATAGAAACAATATGGCAAGTATTGCATTCGTTAAAAATGTCGACCTCCAGATTTTAATCAAACATGACATTACGATGGTAGAGAAGTCGAAAAGTGGGTCCCTCAATTCCGTCCGTCTGTCTGTCCTCGCCCCTATGGCCCAAACTATTGGGTCAATTGAGTTCAAACTTGGAAATTAAAGTCTTAAGCCGATTCTCGGTAGGCATTTTTAACTTCCTATAGGAAGTTATTGTAATGGGCCCGATTTGTCGAATTGAAAATTTTGACATTTCTCGACGTTTCAAGGTCCCTAGAGTCGAAATAGTACTGTAAGTAGTAGTGTAAGTACGTTCGTACGTCCGTACGTTCGCGACGTTTTTTTCGTCGTCCATAGCTCAAGAACAAGAAGAGATATCGACTTCAAATAAATTGTGTTATACAGATAATAATGCAAAAAGATGCAGAAAGGGCTCTCAATAAAATTGCGTGGGTGGTTTTAAAAAAAGGTGAACATTTTGGTTAACCCTAAATATCTCATGAACCAATGACACTAGAAACTTGAATTAAATTGTATATTATATATTGTAACGTGATACAAAACAATTATATTTTTGGAAAAAAATCCAGTTAACGGTTTTATTTACAAATCAAAAAAAAACTGAAAAAAAAAATTGTCACCTCGAAAATTTTACGACTAAAATATGATTTCATCTCCAAAATAATTTTGTGCAACGAAGAATAATGTTTTTGACATATGATAAAATTTTGCAAAAATTCAATTAACAGTTTTTTTTATAAAAAAAAAACATTACTCAAAATTGGTAAAAACTGAATTTCGACTCAAATATCTTTTCAAAAATTTGAGATTAAGGCTTCAAACTTAATTTATCTTATAAGAAATATTGTTTTCAACATTCGGAAAAATTTTGAAAAAAATCGAAATGACATTTTTTTAACAACAAATAAAAACCTAAACAAAAATTTATAAAAGTTGGTAAAAATTGATTTTCGACTCAAATATCTTTTCAAAACTTTAAGATATTGGCCTTAAACTACTTTTATCTTTTAAAACATATTGTTGTCAACATTCATTAAAATTTTGAAAAAAATCGAATTGACAGGTTTTGCACAAGAAATTAAAAACCTAAAAAAAATTAAACATAAGTTGGTAAAAATTGTTTTCGGCGTAAATATCTTTTCAAAAATTTGAGATTATGGTTTTAAACTAATTATATCTTATAAAATATGTTGTTTCAATATTCAGAAAAATTTTGAGAAAAATCGAACTGACAATTTTTTGTACAAAAAATAAAAACCTAAAAAAAAATTGATAAAAGTTTGTAAAAATTGATTTTTGACTCAAATATATTTTCAAAACTTTGAGATATTGGTTTTGAGCTAATTTTATCTTTTAAAAAATATTGTTGTCAACATTCGGTAAAATTTTGAAAAAAAAATCGAATTGACAGTTTTTTTTACAAAAAATTAAAAAACGTAAAAAAAGAATTAACAAAAGTTGGTAAAAATTGATTTTCGACTCAATTATCTTTTCAAAAATTTAAAATTATGGCTTTCAACTAATTTTATCTTATATAAGAAATATAGTTTTCAACATTCAAAAAATTTGTTTATAAAAAATGTGAAGTTATCAGTGTGGGTCGCATCCCAGCCTCTTTTTTAATTTTTTTTAACGAAAACTAACTAAGAGTAACACATTTTTATGCCAAAAATTGAAAATTCTCTCAAAAACGAACCGATAGGTTCTTATTAAATTTTTAAAATTTTTTTTTGGCTTCAATGAACAAAAAAATATATTTTTCTATTGCTCCAAAAGGGCACCCCCCGCACAACCGTTGTTATGTTTTTAAGTTTTCTCAAATCTAATAAACCGGTTTTAATAATGCCCTGTTCAAAAATGTCATTTTTTTTTTTGATTTTTTAAAAAATAATGTTCGAATGAAACGTGTACATTCATAAGGCTTTAATTGCTGCATGCCAACAACATTTTTAAGGCAAATTTTTAAAATTTGTATGTATACAAAATTAATTTAAAAGACATTACGATTTTCTAAAAAAAAAAATATATTAAGGTTTTTTTTGTGGCTTGTGGCATTTAAATTTTCGAAGAAAAGTTTATTTTGCGTGTACATTTTTAAATCATATTAAAATGCAGGAAATATTTTCAAACACTTCTTGGATACATGAGCAAGTTCGTGCAACCCAGTCGTGCATTAAAAAAAGGGGAAATTTTGGTTGGCCCAAAATATCTCACGAACCAATAACGCTAATTATTTCAACTAAATTGTATATTATGTAATGTGACGTCATACCAAACTAGTACAATTTAAAAAAAAAAATCATTTAACGTTTTTTTATAAACCCACAAAACTAAACAAAAATAATTGTCATCTCGAATATTTAAAGAACAAAAAAGGATTTTATTTCCAAAATAATTGTATACAACGAAAAATAACGTTTTGACATCTGGTAAAATTTTGAGTAAAATCGAATTGACAGTTTTTTTTACAAAAAAATAAAAACCTAAAAAAACATTTTACTAAAAGGTGGTAAAAAAAAATAATTATTGACTTAAATAGCTTTTTTAAAAATTAAAGATACTGGCTTCAAACTAAGTTCATCTTATTAAAATATAGTATATAAAAACTTTCAAAAAAAAGCTATTAACATTTGTAAATATTGGTTTTCAACTAAAAATCTAAAAAATAAATTGTGAAATCAAATTATTTCATCATATGGAAAATATTTTCATAATTTTTATTATATTTTATTTTTTTAGAAAATTCAAGTGACAACTTGTTCAAAATATGCAAAAACTGATAAGAAATGGTTTTCGACTCAAGTATTGTTAAAATTTTAAGCAAGACAAATCGACAAACGGGATGGAAAGTTATCAGTGTGGGTCGTATCCCAGCCTCTTTTTATATATCAAATTAAAGGTTATCGATTAAGGAATACAGTGGTGTAAAATAGGTCGTTCTCAAAAATAGATGATAGTAAGCTAGATGAATGCATGAGCCCAAAAATGGGCCTCCTCCTTTTAATAATAAGGGCTCAAATTTGTTTTTTTTTTACATTTCCAACAAATTTCCACCAGGAGACCCTCACAATTACTAACCTGAGATAGTCCCAGCAAGAAATCGCTTAATTTAATAATATGTAGTATCAAGTTACGAGAAATATATTAAAGGACTAAAGTTGATATTATTATAGTATACGCTTATATAGGATGTTTATGTTCTAAATCACAGTACAAATTTATTTTTTGAATTTTACCCACGTGAACTAATGAAAATAACAACAAATCTGGCATCCTTTCACTCAAAAATATTTTTTTAATTTAATTGAAACTTTAAGCTGTCCCATAACATTATTACTGAACTACGACGTCGTTATGTCTCCCAGACCAAGTTGTTCCGATTCGTTAATTCGATTATATCCTAATAAAATTAAATTAACTTTGAACCAGATTGTTCTTATCAAAGAAACTTATTTATTTGCTCATCATTCATCACTAATTACAATATAAAATGCTTATCTAACTCATGATATCTATTTGTCTTTCTTCTCTCTTTCCCCTTCTCTGAATACAATATATATAGAACTCTCACAAACTAAATTACACGAAATATACCTAGATGACCATAAGGAAATTAAACTGAGTTGGATGGTTGACTGGTACAAACAGGAAGTCCTATTTCACGTACAAAATGCATTTAACCCCGAACATCGTTGGTTCTATTTGGGCTTCTCGAAACGCGGCGAATTGGGGGATGCTGATATTTGCTTTTTTGAAAACCAAAACGGCTTCTTCAACGTCGTCACAGACACGTACACCAGTTCCGATGGACGTTATGTGCACAAGGATTACCAACAAGATTGCGAGCTATTCAAAATGGACGATGCTACTCTGGCATTTAAGAGAAAGTTTGACACTTGTGACCCTTTGGATTTTAGAATGCATGTACGCCAACACCATAACTAAATGAATATATTCATATAATAGTAGAAGTTCCCTAAATCATTTTCCCATAACCCTTCCTAACAACCAAAACCTTCAACTTTCTATCTTCCCTTCCCCATAGAATCCCTTAAACACATAGCACTAAATAAATGTCGTATCTTACACAGGAGGGAACTATGTACATAATGTGGGCCAGAGGAATAATACCCTTAGCTATGGAAGACCACCAATTTGCATTTCCCAATGCATCCAAACGGGAATCTGGCATTAAAATGATGCAACTTCTGAGGGCCGATAAAATTATCATACCCGAGACGTAAGTAATTAAAATTGCCACATATTGTGGTCCCCTTTATTTGTGTGTTCATTTGAATACAATACGAGTATGTGTGGGTTTGTGTTTGTGTGATTTATATATATGTGATTGTAATTCTCAAAAGGGACTTAAAACAAACTGTGATCCGGTTGGACAATGTTAAGGTCCCATCAAAAGAAACAACATACTGGTGCCACATTCAGAGGCTGGACGACTTTCTCGAAGTCAAACATCACATCGTACAGTTCGAACCGCTTATCACGTCTTTCGACCTAGTACATCACATGGAAGTATTCCATTGTCAGGCAGATCCTTCTGTGGAAATACCCCTCTACAATGGAGACTGTGATATGCTGCCAAAGGAGGCCAAAGTATGTTCGAAGGTAATTGCCCTGTGGGCGATGGGAGCCAGTACATTCACATATCCACCAGAAACTGGACTCCCTGTGGGCGGGGAGGACTACAATCCCTACATAAGACTAGAAGTACATTTCAATAATCCAGATCTGATAGAAGGTATGTATGTATATATTAGAGGTATGGAGGTATAGAGTGAGTGATGGGACCGCTGACGCTGGTCCTATGCCCTTGCTCCTGGTGTTCTGAACCGGATTTAACTCAGATTTGATTGCTTTGCAGGACGTATTGACAGCTCCGGTATGAGGGTGCAGATGGTATCCAATCTAAGACAATTTGATGCCGGTGTCATGGAACTCGGATTGGAGTATACAGATAAAATGGCTATTCCGCCCGGTCAGACGGGATTCCCCTTGAGTGGATATTGTATTGCCGAATGTACAAGAGTGGTATGGAAACTAGACTAGATTTTGTTGGTTTTACTTGACGTAAGTGCTGTGTTTGTAATTCTAATTTTTTTTTTTTGTCTTTTGTTTCTTCTCTTTTGTCTTTGTTTGTGTTTGTTCTATATAAATGAATGTACATATAACTGTAACCAGGCATTACCAAACTCTGGAATAATCATTTTTGGATCACAATTACATACACATTTGAGAGGAGTTCGTATTCTAACAAGACACTTTCGCAAGGAACAAGAGATGAGGGAGGTCAATCGAGATGATTTCTATTCACATCATTTTCAAGAAATGCGCAATCTTCGATATAAACCAAGAGTGTTACCGGTAATTTAGTTTGGCATTTTTTTTTTTTTTTTTGTTTATCTTTTGGTTGTGTCTTTTATTTTTGTAAATTCAATTTTGATTAATTTTATTGCCCTCTTGTTTTATTTAATCATGAATAATATTTAAAGTAGCTCTTTCTTGAATAAATTCATTATTTCTCCTAGAAGTTATTTAACAGTGTTAAAAGATTATTTATAAGAATAGTGAAATAATGAAAATTTGATTCGGTGTTAACATAGGGTTGCCTTTGAAAATGTCTGCATTTTTATCATTTTTGTTCTCAAATATTTTAAAATCGGTCATTTCTTAAAAACCATTACCTAACATAAACCCATTTGTCAATCATTGTTTTATATGTTCTGAATTTAACCCCTTGTTATGATCATAACTCAATAAACTCGTAGACAGAAGAATACAATCAAAGTTTAACTGTTAGTTTATATCCTTTACAGCAACGATTTCGTCTATAAAATAAATAAATTTAAGTACAAACTCATTTTTCTTGTAATTGCGATGCTGTCCAATTTATTTTAAAAATAACGAATTTTCAAGAATAATATCATCATTCATTTTAGGAGCTCTGTGCACTACCAACTGAACTGTGCTCGAACTGCACCTAGAGCACAACCTAACCATTTCCCAAAAAAAAAAAAAAAAATAAGAGAAAACATCCTAATGCACTATATCTAGATTCAATTTGTACAGGGTTCGGACTGAAGTCCTATTGGAGTGAATTTAATATATTTCGTTTAAAAATTTAAAATGGAAGTCACGTTGTTAATAATATTTCTAATATGATATATGTAGATCTCATTTTGTAACCCTATAAATATAAACAATTATCTGGAACCGCATGTCATCTAGGTCTTTATGGTTTAATTTGGGCCATAAGAAATTAGTTTTCATTGTTATGTAGCTGTTGACGGTGACCGCCTCATTAACGTCGTTTTCAAAAAAGTATGGACCAATTACGCCGCCAGCACAAAATCCACACCAAACGGTAACTTTTTGGGGATGCATTATCACGGTTCACCTGGTGAACCTCGCGTGGGTTGGTGTCGACCCATATACGGCAGTTTTGCTTTTTAACACAGCCATTCATCCAAAAATGCGCATAGTCACTAAAGTTGATCGGCCAAAATTGGGGTCCTCTTCCAAACGATGAACTTTGAGCTCCTGGGTCAGTTGGATCTTTTACGGGTGTAGGCAAAAGTCCCGACGCAAAATTCGCCAAGTTGAGGAATAGACTGCCTCGGGTTCTCGGCCGATCTTGCGTTCCTTAAACGTACGGATGTTGGCTGATTGTTTACTGAACCGGTCGTCTCAAATTTGGCCACCAAATGTTGAAGAGTCGACGGTGAAGGGCCACCACGTCTACCGTAAAATGGGCGCAATCGCGCAACGTTTGCGTTAAAGAACACTCATTTTGATAATATAAAAAGTTTTATCATTTGAACGTGCTGTTTAATCGTCTAACTTGTCATGATGATTTGGCATAAACAACTGAATAATAAACAAAAGATTTGACAGATGTCACCAAAACAAAATGGCCGCTACGAGGCGCCAAAATCTAGGTCCGTTCGCGTACTTTCTGCACTAAAATTCGTAAAAAGAAATATTTTAAAGAGTGGGGGTAAAATTCTCTCACCAAAAAAAACTACAAAAAAGTAAGCGAACGGGAAAACAACAAATTTTTCACACAGTATTACTGTCTTGTTGCTGTTCTTTGAAAATTTGTTTTTAAATTTTATAGCTGACAGCAAAAGCGAGCAATTTATTTAATTTATTTGAATTTCTATCAAATTTGAAATTTTCACAAATCAGCCCAAAGAAATTTCTTGGGCTAAAATTCGTAGGTTGGGGAAATATTTTACTCTCTCAGTAGCGCTCTCTTTTACGAAAAACTACGAAATTTTTGAGTACGCGAACAGGATTTGGTTAAATTTCGTATTTTTTAGTAAAATTGGACTGTTTTAGGAGGGTACGTGAACGGACCTTCTATATCTATCTATTCATTTATGATTCATTATCATCAAATTTTAATTGAAGTAATTGCAAATGAAAGCAATTACTTCAATTGAGTCTTAAAACCGCAAAGAAATGAATACATGGAGTCTCATTGATTGTTTTCTGAAACATTTTTAAGTTTTACTCTGTAAATTGAAGTCATAAGTAATTGGGTTCACAAAAGATTTCATTATTTTATAAACCTGTTGCTTTTAAAGGCTCTCAATTGATTTCAGTTCAAATAGTTGGCTACTTTTAACACAAACTATTAATTGATATAATACAAAACTTAGCTTCAACACTTATTTATATTCAAGCACTGAAAATAATAAATTTCTTGGAACAAATTAAGGTGAAGTTTTGGTTAATATTTATTGAAGGTAATATGGATCGTTATTTATTAGTATATGTAGATCTGTTTTGGAACAAAATTTGAAAGCATCAATGGATGCTTTACATCTTGGTCCAATTTTTTATTTTTTACCAAGAAAAGGATCTAAACCAAAGAGCTCATATTACTAGAGATTGTCTCAATATCACGCTAAGTCTACACACCGCCACAAATCTGGACGAATGGGGTAATTCGCAATGGAGGATTCGAAAAAATGACATTTGTAGTGCTCTAATACTAAGAAAAAGGCTTTAAGAGAAATAGCAGAATATTTCTTCTGCTGAAGTCAAAAATGGACATTTCGAATATAAACTTTTGTGACTTTATTTTTATTAGGTTGGCCACTGTATGTCGATGTACTGATCGATTTAAAATAACTCACAGAATTTTTGTTAAATACATACAAACTTGCTAAAATTTTACATTTCAATTTTTCTGTCACAAAATGATTTGAATCACTCACTCCATTAATTTGGGTTCCTGTATAATACAATTAACTGTATTCCAATCGATAACAATTTGGTCAATCGGTTAATGATAGAAATTTTCAATGATTGCTAGTCAAAAAATTTCAATGATGAAAACAAACTGGCTGATTAACTTCTATACTTTGGTATTTTATATTCAAAGGTTATTGACTTATAACTGAAGAAATTAAGTTATAGCAAAATTTTAGTTATGACATGGTTTAGGATTTTTAATGATGGGCTACAAATCGATTCAATAATTGCTTTGGTTGTTCACGAAATCCCTTGCAAAATTTACAAATTTACGACCTTTTTACAACCTATATAGCTCATGAAATTTTCACTACATTTTTGATTTCCACAATCCGAACCCTGTTCCAAAATTCACTCTTTTTCTAACTTTATACAAACAAGAGTAGATATATGTACCTTGTTCTACCTCCATTTACTATGATGTGTATTTCCTCTGAGAAATTCAATTTTTCTTTCTTTCGTTCGATAAGAAGAATTTTCTTCCGCTTTTATTTCAATTTTTCTTTTTTTTATTATTTTCATTTTTTATTATTTTTTGCTCTCAACTTCGGTACTGAAAATGATTTTTCAATTTGAAATTTCCATTTATTTTTTTTTTGTCATCCTTTGCTTGTGGATGGATTCTTGTCTTGTTTGCTTTCATGTTAACCCTCCAGGGAGATGCATTGGTAACAACTTGCTATTACAATACAATCGGCTACGAAAACGCAACTCTTGGAGGATTTTCTATAAGCGATGAAATGTGCGTCAACTATATCCACTACTATCCGGCCACAGATTTAGAGGTCTGCAAGAGTTCTGTTTCCGAGGAGACTCTGGAGAATTACTTTATTTACATGAAAAAGTAAGTATCTAGAATTCAATCTTATCTATGAAATGTGCATTCTACTATTGCTAGATATGTATGTACATCTCAAATGTATTGCACTTATTTTTTGTTGTTGTATGTTTGCATTGAGTTTTCTTTAACTGATTGGTATTTTGTTGTTTATCTATGTATGTGCGCCAGGAAGGAGCATCAGAGGACTGTAAATTTGAATGGAGCACGTTCGACAAATTATCGAAGCATTAAGTGGACTCAGCCTCGCATTGATCAATTATTCACAATGTATGTCCAGGAGCCACTATCTATGCAGTGCAATAAATCCGATGGACACCGTTTCGAGGGCTGGCAATGGGAGGGTGTGCCCATTACTCCTGTAGAAATCCAAGTACCCATCCATCGCAAGTCTTGTCACAATTACAATCCCTTCTGGATGAAACCATTGGACGAGGGAGCATGTGACTTGTTGGGCGAGTGTATCTATTAGGAGGGCTAGAGAATTGCAAAATCATGCGAAAAAGAGTTGTTTGTTTGCAACAACACCAACAACAAGAACAACAACTTTAGGTGTACATAAATATACAGTTTTTTGTTTTTGTTTTTATTGGAAATTTTTAGACAACATTTATAACAGTATTATGAAAAGAAGTAATTAAATAAATTGACTCTGATACCAGCTAAATATATACATATATATACAAAAATATAAAAGACGGATGTTTTTATTTGTGCTATCCTACACCTACATATATGTATTTGTATAGTATAGTGATGTATTTCAAGAGCAAGGCCATTAAGTGGGCGGATGGTTGTTGAGTTTTAACAGCAACGCCATAAAAGTCGGCACTCCGCACACCCACCATCGTTTTTGGATGGATTTAGTGAAGGTCTGGTCATTAGTGATGTGTAGTGTGGATATATTGTGAAAAGTCCGGCGGAATATATACGTTTTAAGTGTAACCAAGGACGGACTATTGCAAGTTTTTTTTTTTTTTTTGGGAAAAGTTATGGATTATTTTTCTTTAGACAGGTATCTATGGGTATAACTCAATGGAATGGATAAGTACCTAAGCTGTGCCTAAAATATTGATTCATGATCTCAACCAAATGGACAAATAAAACAGGGAATACCTCAGTAAGTATAAAGAATTAAGCTTTCTGGAAAATGGTAGGTGGTTGAGTTGAGAGCCTAGGCCCTTATTTTGCAAGGTTTAATTGAGATTTATTGGAATTTTTGATTTTTAACAAGTAGAGCCTACATAAATCCGGAAATACAGAGTTTTCCAATAAGAAGTTTCATTTTGAATAGCCCACTATTTGCGATTTGTCCTTTGACATTTTGACAGTAGTAAAACTTACGGCATTACTAAAATAAACATGGAATTATATTTCGTCAAAAATGCACTAAAATGTGAAATTTAGCTGTCACAATTCTAGGGAATACGGAAACTGATGGAAAAAAATGAGCTTTTATGACAAGTTTGTTAGGTGTACATTACACCGTATTTTGTTATAAAAAGGTAGGTCTTAAGACTTTAAATGCCGGTTGATATAATAAATATATTAAACTGTTCGGATGATCATCGAAAAATCATCTTCATTTATGAGGGCCATTTCCCCTTCGTAGGTTACGTTAAAATTGTCTACTCAACCTGACGATATGATTGGAACTTATTTATTTAAAAATGAGGCGGGTGGGTGCAACTGTTATACGTTGAATGGATTGTGCTACCGACTTTTAACACTGGTCGACAAAATAATGTTTTTTTCAGGATCACAAACAAAACAATACTTTTTGAAGGAATTAAAATGCCCTTTAATTTGAATCCCACGTCTAAAATTTATATCGCATCAGGAGCCGTTTAGGCAGGAGGATGTATTCAAAAGCGAGTTCTGACATTTTTAGTGTAGTAAAAAAGTTTGAATAAAACATCACTTCGAAAAATATCTGTAGCCCATTCATCTGATTCTCTTGGCGTATAGTTCCTAAAAGTAGCAAGTAAAAATCAATTTAAACCGCCGCCCGCCGAAAGCCCTACGAAAAGACTCACAATTCGCCTTACACAATTGAATATTTGGCTTTATAGTTATTCCGCCTCTGAATTGACACTCATCACCATGAACCACGATTTTGAAACGAAAAACGAAAAAAAAACGTAAACGTAAAAAATTCAGTTTAATTCTTTTTTAAAGGTTATTTGTCTGATGCTAGTTTTTAAATTCGTTTGATATGATAGTTAATGTGATTTCGCGGTATGTTGATTTCGTATATTTTGAAATTTGTATTTTTTATATCAAAAATTGCCTGCACTGCACAAGTGTCTATCTGTAGTTAGATGGGAAAAGTTTTAGCCTTGTGCTGAATATTTGCAACCAGTTTATCTATCTCTTACTTCCACTACAATAGTTTTTTGAAATATAAAAATGAAAGGTAAACTAAATTCATGATAAACATATCATACCTACGTATAATAGTGCCGCGTGTATCCTAAAAATCCCAATCAAATCATTCGGTTCAGAGATGAGCAAAAAAAAGAATATAATTTCATTTTATTCCATTGTTTTTATTTTTTATTTTATTATTTTTTTATTTATTTATTTTTTTATTTTTAACACAAAGGCTTTTTGATATTTAATATTTATTGTGAACCTTTGTATGCATATAAATTGGTGTATATTATATTTTTAACTAAATATTTGAATAAGTTGATTTGGAATGGAATATTTACTAAAAACTCATTGTAAATGCAATTTAGAACAACAAAATAACAATTAAGATCTGGTTTTTATTTCTCAAATTCACAATTTTAATCAGATTTTGTTTTTCAAATGCCTACAGATTTCGATATGGACTTAACAGTGTATTTATGAATCTCTCTGTAGGAAAAATTATAGTTCTCTGTTGGGAAACAGCCTGAATTCTGAAGTTTTATATCCAGAAAACTCGAAATTCTGAAAGGCTAGAATTCGGAAAACCCAGCATTTATATTTTTCGTGCATTGAGCCATTTTTACGGGCGACATACGGGAACTATATGGCAAAGTTTTGCATTCGTAAACAAATTCGAACTCGAGATTTTAGTCAAACATGACATCACGATGGTAGAGAAGTCGAAAATTTTTGTTTGCATTTTGCATTTTCAAACCTTAAAACACAGGAAATATTTTTAAACAGACTCTTTGGATACATGAGCAAGTCGTGCATTTTATTTTTATTCTCACCCAACCCATTAATGATTTGTTTATAAAAATATTCTTATAAAATGCCAGTAACTTCTATGTTATTAAATATTTTTCACAAAGTTCAGATCTTGAATTATGAAGTTTTTAAGTAAATGAATGAATACATATTTGTATTTGCTACTCAAAAACGATATTTTAAAAAGTTGTCAGGAAAAAATTAGATTGAATCATCATACATATTTATATTATATTATTTGACGTTTAGAACAGAATTACCCTCCGATCGGTTTTATTCTTTTTTAATTGACAAATTATCTTGTGTAGTATTTTGTCAAATATACATTTTTTCCACTTATTAAATTTATTTTCATAAAATTATGTTTGGTTAAGTTAAACATTTCCATTATTTTATCGAATATATACAAAAATTAATAAATATTTAGCTTTGCGTTATGTAATTAAAAAAATATTTCATGTCCAGATAAAGGAAAATGGTAATGTGGAAACACTGTTTTTATTGAAATATTTAGAATTGGAAGTGATACCAAACTTTAAAAGACAAAATATCACCTGGTGTGAAATAGAAATACTAATTTTGGAATCACAAAAATTGATCCAACCATAAAGCAGGATTTCGTTTTTTTGTTTAAATTCAATTTTGTCTTACGCTTACCAAAATATTGACCATTTGATTAAAGACAAAGATATGGAGGCCGAGCAATTTAAGGAACAACAAAAACTGCAATAGTTAACAAAGTCTTTAGTTTCATAAACCAAGAATTGTCAATTGTTCTTTTTTTTCTAAATGACCAGCTTAACAGAAAAATAAACAAAGCCATTCATGCCAAAAACACTCCATATATTGAGTGTCTTTGATTCATGCAACCAGGCGGTAAACCTTACCTACTTGCTTACTTAGGTTCTCAGCACTGTTAAGTCCGTTGGGAACCCCTTAATTGGCATAGGGCCTCTACTACGCCTACGCGCCATCGTGTACGGTTTCCGGAGATATGTTTCAGCTCCCTCCAACTCTTGCCTATTGACGCTGATTCCTCCTTGACTGTCCTGCGCCATGTGCTTCTCGGTCGTCTAGCTCTTCTTCCTTCTTGGGTATGCGGATTCCACCTCATTGCTTGGCCTGCAATGCAGTTGTTATCTTTTCAAAGCGTACATATGTCCAAACCATTTCCACTTACGCCTTTGTATAATAGAGCCTTTAGGTTCATTACATGTCCTTCTATCAAGGATCCCATTGGATACTCGGTTTGGCTAGAAGATCCTTAGGATGTTACGAAGACTTCCATTCAGGAAGGTTTGCAGCTTCCTTGTAATGGCTGAAGTAACCTTCCAGGTGCTGCACTCATAAAGAAGTACAGATTCGACATTTTTGTACAAAACAGCAGTAGCCTTGTTCTTAAGCTGATAGAGTTATTCCTCCAAATTTTCGACAACATATCGAACTCCACTTATGCTTTGCCGATGCGGCAGATGACGTCTTGTTCGGTTCCGTCTTCGATGGAGACGATCTTGTCATTGGATGGAGATCCATAATCCTATGAGAGAGTAAGCAACATAGTCCGCGTAATCCAAGTGAAAACCGTGTATCTCCCCATTATGCGGTAGTAAAAGTGTGAGTGACATCAGGCAAATCGTGCCAATAACTTCAAACCTATAACGTTTTAATGCTCTCCTGTAAAATTTGCTAATATGGAGTTACACACTTTTCTGTCACCGACGAAGTGCTTTAAATAAGATATCAAAGTCCTCCACTGCATGACAAAGCTGCTTCCAGTAGGTACATCGCTTATCACCAGCAAAAACAATATTGGCGACAGAATACAGCTCTGCTGACTTCGCTACGGATTTCAAAATCATCTGACAACCTACCATCGTGCATAACGTGACACTTGGATCCATCATATGTTGCTCTCATAGTA
The DNA here is from genome assembly GCA_951509635.1 of Eupeodes luniger. NCBI lineage: Eukaryota > Metazoa > Arthropoda > Insecta > Diptera > Syrphidae > Eupeodes > Eupeodes luniger. Next base: position 115,356,981 of record OX608074.1, read on the forward strand.
GAAATTAATTTTCCTGGGATACCTACTCCTCCTCCGCAAATCTAACCAGATGTACTCCCTGTTGACGCTATCAAAGGCCTTCTCGAAGTCGACGGCGGCGGCGGTAAACCTGGATAAGTGAATACACATGATAAACGAAGACCGATAAATTTATTTCCGCAGATGAAAGAAAAAATTCGAAATGAAATAATAAATTAAAACGAAACATAAATTTTTATTACATTTCAGCTATTATTTCTAAGGGGCCTTTATTAAAAATGTCTGGCGATTTGTTTGAAAAATAGTAGATATTGAGCCGTATGCATAAACGGTAGCAAATGCTTTTACTAGTAAATTTGTATAGTATTTACTACTTTCCAAATGCATAAAAGACATAGTAAATGCTGTAAAGGTAGTATTTACTAGAAGAAAAGTATTTACTAGTTTTGGATGAATTTTTATAGTAAATACTTATATTAATATGCATAAAGAACTAGTACGAACTTTTCTTTCTAGGCGTTGGGGAAGACACGGGCATGCATCAGAGTACTGTTTGCAGAACTGTACACTATGTAGCAAAACAGATAGTGGATAAATCCTCTCTTTGGATTAAGTTTCCTTTGGATTACCCACAACAATTGAAAACTAAACAGGATTGGCTTTTGAAATACAGTTTTCCATCACGTATAGGAGCGTTAGAAATAAAGAATCCCCACTTACACTCAGAGGAGTATATAAACCGTAAAGGATATATATTCAAGCGACCTGTAATGCCAGAGAATGGTTTACAAGTGTTGTTTGCGAATGGCCAGGGTCAGTTCATGATTCAAGGATTTGGAAAAATAGTTTTCGTTCCTTGTTATGGTTATCTGATCCCACAGATAGACCACCTACAAAAAAAAAATTGTAAAAATAATTTTGTTTATAAAACCAGGTATTCTTGAAATTGATGGGTTTTGGTCAGCATTGATAAGCTTTAAGAAAATTTGTTCCCATTCCTTAAGCTTGATGGGTTTATTTCCCGTTGATTTAAGGTCGGTTTTTTTTCACGTCAGTCTTAATGTTATTTATCCTCTTCTTTAGTTGGTCTTCTGTTATTAAAATACCAGTGTTGGCTTGAAACTCACGAATAAATAATTTTAAGGCTTCCGCCTTTGTTTTTTTATGTGAGGCTGTTGAGATTTGTTAATATGTACGACATACTTCTCTAGTATTTTAACAAACTCTAAGGTTGTTGAAGCTTCTGCTTTTGCCATTTATGGAACTTCAAACACTCACTTTTAAACTCCTAAAAATTGTAACACAAAAAATTGTTTAAAAAAGAAGAAAATTATAGAACGGTAAATTAGAGAACAAAGAGAAGCAACAGCATTTATTCAACGCATTTATGTAGGTATCTAGTATACCTATACTATTACTTTCAGATAAACTAGTAGTATTTACTGGGATGAATCCACTATTTACTACTAGTTTATACTAGCTAGTAGAAACTTAGGTTTATGCATACCGAATGTAGTAAATACTATTAGTTTCAGCTTCTACTAGTAGTAATAGTATTTGCTATAACCTTTTACTACTAGTAATTACTTTCGTTTTATGCATACGCCCCATTATGGCCGCTCCCAACACAACAACGCTGTGATGAAAGTAAAGTGACAGGAAGCCAGCAGTCAGTCCATAATTAATTCATGTATGTATGCCACTCTTCATGCAATGGTTATACGAACTAGTATTTAGTTTTAGTTTTCAAATTTCATCCCATTACAAAAGGGCTGTAACCTTTTATATCTAGTTGTTTTAGTTATAGTTTATGGCAAATTAAGAAGAACTTATATTTTAAATCGAAATTATGCCAATTAATTTATATTTATTAGGCAAGCGTTTTATTTATTTTTCTTAAGTGCTTGTGCTTATGTTTTTATTAAATCTACCGTGATCCACATATGGATTGAGAATTTTAATTTAATAATTTAAATTCTGGCCACTTTATGTACGGAGTATTCCATTGTCAATATACATAGGTAGATTGTTTGTTTTCATCAAAATCTATCAAAACAAAAATAATATTATTTAACAACATCCAAATAGCCAGAAAAATTAATCATTCATTTGAAATTGATGCAGGTAAGTACAAATTGTTTTCGAAATAACAAAGGCTTGTAAGAACATGCGGGGCAATTAAATTAATTATTATGTTATGCATATTGTATTAAAAATAACAATAGAGGGATACAGATCTATGTACATATTTTGTACTATTTCAATGGGAACATAATTTCTTCATAGTGTTCCTCTTACTAAAATACAGAGCAGGACCAAAAATTATCCGAGTGGCATATAATTCATGTTAACTTTAATAAAATAACTCTGCAATTAATAAGTCTCTTGGCAAACCATTACATAAGCCATCCATTTCATATTGCCACATCTGTTCGCTTAAGATTTGCGCTTAAACTATGAGTATACTATTAGAAGGTAGATCTGACAATATTATCACAACTAACAATGCCTGACAAGTACCTACCTACATATCTAGCAATGAGATGACATTTGATTTTGACATTTCTGAGAACAGAATGTGTGTGGTTCGATTTCTCAAGAATTCTCTACAGCACAATTTAGAAAAGAATGAAAAGAAATACAAAGCTAATGTGATGGCTAGGTGAGAATGAATGCTCTGTCAATCCGCCTGAGAAAATTCTCAGAAAACTTAGGAATACATATAAACTGGCCATTTAACTTGTGGCTTTGCGAGCCTAGTTGAAATTATTACTGTTAGAAGTTAACTAACAGTGAAAAATTGCCAAAAAAACGATCCGCAGTAGTCCGGTTTTTATATTTGAAAGTTGATACAACTGAATATTTGCCAGAATAATTTATCACAAAATTCAACAAAAAAAAAAATTGCGAAATTCAGACCAAGGGTAAAATCGTGTAAGCGGATTTTTGATAGTTGACTATCAAAATCAAGAAAATACGTCTGTATAATGTGATAGTCGATTTCAAAATTTTAACCAAACAATTTTACATAAAATAAAAACTTCAAGAAGGCGAGCTTGAAGCTCGCCTAAATTCATTTTATACCTGAATCGAGTTGAAATGAGCTTTATTTGCCTCGATTCCGGTCGGGGATCGGAGTCGAGTCAAAATTTGTGAAGAAAAACCTGGGTGGAGGAGTTGGAGTTACAGATAATGCGTTATGGTCTGTTTATTTGCATGTTTGTGTACAAAAAATATAGTTTTGTTTTAATCAAATTAAAAAACAAAAATTGCACATGGAGTAGGTAGCATATTCTTATATGGTGCTAAACTATTCAGTTTTTCATTGTTTAACACGAATCAAACTATCTCACTTGCACTTCATAAGAAACATCGAAACACCATTTGCATTTTAGAAAGTGCTGTCAACCTTAATCATTTTTAAATCTTCTTGTGCGGTGGAAACACCAAAAAGATTTATCTAATCTAAACTGAGATAAACCTTTGGTGGAAACATAGCAAAACTTAATTATCTTTTCTATTGTTTTCTCTTGCAAAATAAGCCTAGTTAGTCCATTTTCACTAACAAAACTAAATAATATCAACAGTAATAGATTGGTTTTTTCCCCAATGGAAAACACACATGATTCCAAATGCACAACTATTCAACGAACACAGCCATCGAGATACAAATGCAATATCAATCGTACCAACATTTGAGAACGAAATCACATAAGATCCATTCGAGGCTCGTATAAATGTCAAAAACCCATCCATAGTGAGATTCCACTCTAACTTTTATCGGTGTTATTCATACTATGGACATTGTTTTTGTTATTCGTGTAAAATCCTACTATACTATGGATAACTTCCCAACAAAACACGTCAGTATCGTCAAAAAACTGCCTGAACACCTACATCATCATAACGCCATCTTTTGTTTTTTTTTTGGAAAGCTTTTTTTCTCAAAGAAGCGACATCTGTTAGAAGTTAGCTAACAATGTATCGTCAAAAAACTGGCTAAACACCTACCCCATCATAACGCCATCTTTTGTTTTTTGCTTCGGAAAGCTTTTTTGTCAAAGAATTTAACGACATCTGTTAGAAGCAAAAACACTCCATTACCAAGACCGGAATCTTTCGTACGTTTCACTCTCCAAAACCCGTTTGTTTACATTGTTGTATTTGTAATTTTGACAATTAGTCCATGAATAGATGTGAGCACAACCAAAAAAAAAACGATGCCGTGGGCTAGCGGCACTTTGCAAAGCAAAAACAAAATGGAGGGGTTAATAAGTTTTTTTCAGGTTTTTCTTTTTACTTTTTTTCGATGAAAAAGTCAGTTTTAAGCTTTAATTTTGCAGGCATTTTGTGGATAGTGAACCAATGTACCTTTTTGTCTTGAAAAAGGCATGTTCAACATCAGTTTATTATAATTTATTCACTAATTTACAGTTATCACTACGAAATTCTTTAAATTTCATAATAAACCTCGGATTTTTGTATCAAAGATGCGTTCGAAGAACCATCAATTTAAGGGTGCGAGTGCAATTTTTGTATTGAATTCTAATAAATTTTCGTTAACGAACGGCCCAAATATTTTGTTTGCAAGTAATTAAAATCTGTATCAATTTAATTAATCCAAGTATGTTTATAGTTTGTATATTTAAAAAAAGAGTTATAATCGAAAAATATCTTATCCATAACATTCTTGATTGATGGAAGCATATACATATGTATTTGCTATCAAAAAAAAATATGCTTCAAAGGAACACCAATGTTTTAAAAAAGTAATTAGAACGATTATAGCGAACTTGTTGAATAAATGCAGAGCAAATAAAATGCAAATTTTGACGTTTATCACAAAATGAAAACGTCAAAACATCGTTCTGAATTCATGCACAACTCATTCAATAGATCATGTAATCGACATGAATGTTTATTGTTGACGTACTGAAGTTTTTTTAGTAAATTCCCACAGTTTAACGCAAAATATAATTTTTATTAATTCCTAAAAATGTTTAGTTACCAAAGTTCAAGTTTACTCATCATTGTTTGAAGGGTATGTGTTGTAAAAATGCTGCTAATAATGAAAACAAATTAATGAGTTTTACGTTTGTTTTGTTTTTGTTAATATAATAAATACTACCGTAGATTACATTTTATACATGCAGAACATAGAGGAAAATATAAATACACAATAGTTTTCAGATATAAAGCAGAGGTTAGCGTAGAAAAATATTTTTGAGAAAGCCAATAATATTTTAGGTATGTTCATCAAAGAAATTCCGCTTCGGCTAACCTTCATCAACTTTTTACAAAAAAAAATTAGCATTAATAGCAGCCAATTATTTCATAGCATATTTAATTGTTCACATGGTAAAATGTCTAGAAATGCTCATATGCTACAAAATTCGTAATTTTATGCGTAAGCATAGAAGGTAAGATTATTAAATCAAGAAGTATGCATTTTGGCTCGTTTACCGGTTTTTTTTCTATTGGGTGTTCGGTTTCCCCATACTGGAATAAAAAAAGTTATTTAAATCTATTTATTGCACTCATTTAGTTGGTATTGTGTGTAACCATATTGCCTATTTCTATTCCTTAAAGGTGCTTTACACAAAGCAACTTATTTTTAAAACATGGTTCCCTCAAATCTCTATTCCAAAATCTAACTACAAACAAAATTCTAACTCTAACATAGTCCCTTAAAAAGAAATTTTCAGGAATATTTCTGCAACAAATAAAAATAAAATTTGGTCTTGCAATTATCGAACTGCTTAAATGATGAAAATAATAATCTAATTGAGGAATCTGAACTAGCTAAAGTTGGCAATGGAACTTCACAAGTATGCTTCTCGTAGCATTTTCTGTACAAAAAAATACAGCCTATTGTTTCCACCTGAACTTCCTCGCCAAAAAAAATGCTCTAAGCAAACTACAGCTGAAAAAATTGTCTGTTTTGTTGTTTTACAAAGTATTGAGTTAAACTTTTGTCCATTTCCAATTTTACTTAACCAGTTGCAGCGCATATTGCGTTCGCCAGTAATTTAAGTAAACAAAAAACAGCACTAATAAATCATTAAATATGTATTTGGTCAATCTTATTTTATTTAATATACATTTACAACATTTATTTGGATTGAAATTAAAAAGCTATACAAATCTTCCAATTTAAGACCATGTCAGCACTTCAGATTCTGTTGGTTAGGATTGTTTAGTTTTTGAACGAAGCCATGAAACATTCAAAATGAAGCATTTAGATGGGGCTGATTACTATAATACAGCGTTTTGATGGGCCTGAGGACTAAATGTGAGAATGTGTTTGGTTTTTTGCATCATTTCACGCACACTTTCTCACATTTAGTCCTCAGTAGCTTGTAGGCAAACCGAAATGTCAGTCTGAGATTCCGGTCTTGGTAATGGAGTGTTTTTGGTTAGAAGTTAGCTAACAATGAAAAACAGGCTGAACACCCACACCATCATAACGCCATCTTTTGTTTTTTGCTTCGGAAAGCTTTTTTGTCCAAGAAACTAACGACATCTATTATTATAAGATTTGTGAAAAAAAAAAACAAATACAAGAACCAAGTTCAAAAGTTTCTTCATATTTCCGCTGAATACAAGAGCTAGTAGCGTTAAGAAATATGTGTCATCAACGCGAAGTTGGCTACTAGCAGTCCATATCTAGTACGTCAATAGCTTAGCTACTAGTCAAACTGGCCAATTTACTTAACAGAGGTATGGAAAATTAAACGTTTCGGATGCGACTCACCAAGAAATACCTCGGTAACGGTAAATATGTATAACACATTATTATAATTTTATAATTTCAACTACAAAAATTCAGTCATGTTTAGTTTTAATTAAATTAAAAGAAAAAAAAATCATTACTTAACTATCTTTCAGGTCCAACTGGAACAGCTAAATCGAGAATCAGATTTAAACAACAACACCAGCGGCCATTGTTTTAGAACCAACGTATTTCAATCATTCAGCACAGATTAGCACAGCAACACCAACATCAACAGAACCGTTAAACCGAAGGCCTAAATTAGCTGTTGCTGTTGCATTTTTGACAGCTTTTTCCTTTCAATACACAGGGGCACCACACAATATACATACTGTAATATTCGGCTTGGTCCGCTAATTAAAACTTATTCACACTTGCAAATAAAACACAAATTTACTTTATTTAAAATCGCTTCAACTTATTTATTGAACACTCAACTTTTTACGTTCCGAACACAGTCTTTACTTTCAATTATTACTTTTATACACAGTCTTTACTTATCGCAGTTTACAACCAATAATCCATACTAAACCGCTTCGCTTCCAAGCGCCTATTTATATACCTCAAATCGGTTCGAGAATCTACGAGGTTGTTCTCGATGCTTAACGAAGTTCTCCACTTTATCACTAGATGCTTACCCCTTTCGAGGTTCTTCTATGCGCTGAATGAGTTCCCCTCTAAGCCACTAGATGTTTCTCGATGCTTAACGAAGTTCTCCACTTTAACACTAGATGCTTACCCCTTTCGAGGTTCTTGTATGCGCTGAATGAGTTCCCCTCTAAGCCACTAGATGTTTCTCGATGCTTAAGAAGCGAGTTCTCCTATTAGCCACTAGATGTTTCTCGATGCTTAAAGAAGCGAGTTCTCCTATTACTACCACTAGATGTTGCCCCTTATTATTGAAAGAGTGTATACACATTACATTGCCCCCTCCTTAGGATTGATCGTCCCGAACAAATCCATCGTTCTCATCACCATTGTAGCGATGTAGCCGGTCGCGATGTACAACTTTAGGTTTTCCTCTGACTCCCTTTTGTATCCGGTACACGACATCGTTGATTTTTGTAATGACTGTATATGGACCTTCCCAGTCCCGTTGAAGTTTCGGTGACAATCCTTTTTGTCGATGGGGATTGTAAAGCCACACCCGATCTCCTGCTTGGAACTCTGTGGTTGTCGCTCGTATATCGTAGCGTGTCTTCATTCGGTCACTGAACGTCTTTATTTTCAACCTGGTATTGTCGTGGATCTGAAGAAGTCTTTCTCTGAGGTCATCAATGTAGTCATCCTCGGCTTGCGGTTCCGATGTGGGGCATCCAAATTTTATTTCGCTCGGCAGTCTGATGTTCCTTCCCATCAAAATCTCAGACGGTGTATGGCCAGTTGAGGTATGCCTTGCACTTCGATACGCCATCAAAAACAGTGGAATGTGTCGATCCCAATCTCGCTGGTTGTCGTCCACAACTTTGCAAAGATGTTCCTTCAGGGTTCGGTTGAATCGTTCGACCATGCCATCAGATTGTGGATGAAGTGGTGTTGTTCTTGTCTTCTTGATGTCAAGAAGCCCACAAACTTCCTGAAATATTTTTGATTCAAAATTCCTTCCCTGGTCAGAATGCAGTTCTAATGGAACGCCGAATCTGCTCACCCAGTTGAAGACAATTTGGTCTGTGACTGTTTTGGCTTCTTGGTTTGGAATGGCGTATGCTTCAGGCCACTTGCTGAAGTAATCCATGACGACCAGAATATAACGATTTCCATTATTTGTTTCCGGAAATGGACCCGCCACGTCTACTGCAATCCTTTCGAAGGGTGCTCCGACATTATACTGCTGCATTTGGCTGTGGTTCTTTTTGTTCGGGCCTTTGGTGGCAGCACAGGTATCACATTTTCTGCACCACTTCTCGACATCTTCCCTTGCATGTAGCCAGTAAAATCGTTGTCGAACCTTTTCTAGCGTCTTGTTCACTCCTAGATGGCCTCCCGAAACTCCACCATGCATCTCTCGCAGAACGTCCATAACCTTCGATCTCGGTAAGACTAGCTGCATTACATAAGACTTTCCATCTGCTGATTCCCATTTACGTCGAAGGACACCCTCTTGGACATGAAACGAGTCCCACTGTGCCCAATAGGCCTTTAGAGTCGGACTTCTATCGGAGATATCAGCCCATTCTGGTTTTTCCTGGTGTTCCTTCCAAGCGAGGATGGGTTCGATATCTGAGTCTTCTTGTTGAGCCTTCCTCAACTCGTCGTTGCTCCAGCCATCAATGGGATCGGCTCTGGTTCGTTGGACAGTAACCACTTCTTTTTCTTCTTGTCGTCTGCAATGCTTACAGTCTTGCTTGCATGGTCTCCGAGACAGTGCATCTGCATTTGAGTGAAGCTTCCCCTTCCGATGTTGAATTTCGTAATCGTACGTCTGCAACCTCTCAATCCACCTTGCCACTTGACCCTCTGGATTCTTGAAATTCAAAAGCCAGTTAAGTGCTCCATGGTCAGTTCGGAGAAGAAACTTCTGTCCATAGAGATACTTATGGAAGTGCTTTGTTGCCAAAATCAGTGCAAGAAGTTCTCTTCTGGTCACGCAATAATTTCTTTCCGACTTCGAGAGTACCTTGCTGTAATAGGCAATCACCTTTTCTTCGCCATTATGCACCTGCGATAGTACAGCACCTATCCCGACGTTGCTGGCATCAGCATCAATTATGAACGGCTTTCCTGGAGTTGGGTAGGTCAGCACTGGTGCATTACACAAGCGTTGCTTGAGCTCTTGAAAGCTGCGCTCGCACTCACCTGACCATTTAAACTGCTTTCCCTTTTCCGTTAGCTGATGGAGACTCTTGGCAATTCCAGCAAAGTCCTTCACAAAGCGCCTATAGTAGGTGGCTAGACCCAGAAAGCTTCGGAGTTGATGTTTGTCCTGTGGTGTTGGCCAATTCTTCACGGTGTCAACCTTATCAGGATCCGTTTTTACTCCTTGGGATGAGATGATATGTCCCAGATATTTCACTTCGGTCTTGAAGAGTGAACACTTTTCTGGGTTAAGCTTGAGGTGGGCTTCTCGAAGTCTTTGAAACACGGCTCTCAGATTTGTACAGTGTTCGTCAAATGTTTTCCCGTATACTATGACGTCATCTAAATAGACCAGGCAAGATTTCCATGTCAGTCCTTGCAGGACGCATTCCATTAGGCGCTCAAAAGTAGCTGGAGCATTGCAAAGTCCAAAAGGCATCACTTTGAACTGCCACAATCCGTTTCCTGTTGAGAATGCTGTCTTTTCTTTGTCTTCAGGATGGATTTCGACTTGCCAGTAACCACTTTTTAAGTCCAAAGTTGAGAACCATTGTGCTCCTTCCATTGCGTCCAGAGTATCACTGATCCTAGGCAGAGGGTAGCTATCCTTCTTGGTCACATCATTCAACCTTCGATAGTCCACGCAAAAGCGGGTTGATCCGTCTTTCTTCTTTACCAGGACCACTGGAGACGCCCAAGGGCTTTTAGAGTTTTCGATCAGACCTTCTTCCTTCATGGTGGTTATCAGTTCTTCAACCTCACCTTGTTTGGCTAGTGGAAGGCGTCTTGCAGGTTGACGAATCGGCCTTGCATCCCCGGTATTGATTCGATGTTGCACCAGTTGCGTTCTGCCATATTTCCTTTTCGATGACGAAAAGATGTCTGCAAATTCTTCGAGGAGACCTTCTGCAGTTCTTCGTTGTTGGTGGCCAAGATTAGATGACTTGAGAATGTTCGTCTTTATGGAGTTCAGCTCTTCGGACTTCAAGGATTGCCTTGACTCTTCTTCGTTGATCCTTGTTATTGCTGATACAGATTCGCATTGTCCGACAATCTCACCTTTTCTAAGCTTAACTTCATACGGCTTGATGTTCAGTATTCTTACCGGAACCATGTTCTTTAAAGGTCTTACAAGAGTCTTCCCAATGATGACGTTTTGGGAGGACTTTACAGACGCTGGTTCGACCATGAGGTATCGATGGCTGCCAGGCTTACCCTTCAATTTCGTCCACACGAATACCTCTGAAGAAGCAGGCAAAGTGAGATCTTCTTTGATGACGGTTTTCACAGATGGCGATGTCTCATACGAGTTAGTCCCATAGATCATCGGAATCTCGATGTTTCGATATTTCAGGACTTGGTTCCCGATGTCCAATATCACTCCGTGATCTTTCATGAAATCGACGCCGACAATGCACTCATCGCATATATCTGCTACCAGGAACGGGTGAGAGAATTCCAACTCTGCCATCCGGATCTTAAGACGTACCTCACCATAAACTTTTGCGGCCTCTCCAGTTGCAGTCCTTAGACGATAGCTGTTGGTGTTGTGGAGCCATGCCTTCTTGACGAGGTCTTGCCGTATGATGGACGCCGTGGCACCGGTGTCAATGGTAGCCACACATTTGTTGCCGTTTATACTTGCTTCCACGGTCAGGCTCTTGTTGTCGCGTTTCGTTTGAGAAACCTGGATGTCGTTTCTGGGGCCATCGATACCAGAAACCAGCTTCTGCCCCTCGAAGTTGGTTCTTATTCGTTTCCCGGGTGGGAAACAACTTTGGAAGCAACGTTGTTCGTGCTGCTTTGACCCGTTGAGTTACTTCTGTTTCCACAGTGTTGGCATGCGGTTCCTCTTCGCGGTAATCTGCACTGTCGCTGTAGATGCCCAGTCTTATTGCAGTTCCAGCATCGTGCTGGTCCGTCTCGTTGACTCCTTTCCACAGTAGCTTTCTGACAAGAGCATTCTTGGACTTCTAATTCTCTTACACGATGCACGTTTTGGGAAGCTTGTTCTGCAGCTTCCATCGTCAGAGCGAAAGCCAATGCTTCTGGTAGTGTTCGCTTTCCAGCAGTGCGGATAGCCCTTTGAAGATTTATATCGCCCACAGCTCTCACAAAGGCTTCAACAGCAAGTTGATTTATTATCTCATTACCAGCTGTTGGATATGCCAGGTGAACCAATCGCTCGATATCTGCCTGAAGCTGCTGCAGAGTTTCACCTCTTTTCTGTGTCCTATTGTTAAGCTGAACTCGGAAGACTTCTGTCATATGGCTATCCCCAAACCGCTGTTCGATCGCGCTTACCAGAACTGTGAAGTCACCACTCTTCTCTGCTGGGATGGTTTGTAGTAGTTCAGCAGCAGATCCTCTTAAAGCGAGCGTAAGAGCAATGTATTTTTCGTGATCTTCCCAGCCGTTTGTTAACGCTGCTGCTTCAAACTGTTTCTTGTAGATTGACCACGGAATCTGCCCATCAAAGCTTGGAGGATTCACTTCTCTCTTTCTTGAGCACTCACCAGAAGGTTCTCGAGCTTTCATCTTTCGCACTTTTTCTAGTTCATTTGTAATGGTTTCGATTCGTTCGTCAATTTTCTCGAAACGTGCATTTTGTTTTTCGACGCGCTCGTCAACAGTTTTGATTTTCTCTTCGAAGTCCGAAAACCTGCCTTCTAAAAGGTTTCTCTGTTCGTCGAACCGCTCTAGGACATCATTTCTTTGAGTTTCTAGTTGTTTCAGGACATCACTCCTTTGAGTTTCTAGTTGTTTGAGAACATTCTGTTGTTCTTGCTTTTGATCGCTTCTTTGTTCTTCAAATTTGGCTAGAAGAAGTGACATCATGTTAGATAAAGCAACATTTGCATTTACCTCTTCCACTTTTGCTTCTAATTCAAAAGCAAACGTATCTGGGTCTTCATTTTGCTGCTCCAGATATTCTTGCAGCCGTTTAACGAGTTCAGTTTTTACTCCTGTCCCACTTAAGCCACGTTTGCTTAGTTCGGCCTTTAGCTCAGGAACAGTTAAGTCTTTCAAAACTTTACTCATTTTTTTTTTTTTTTTTTTTTTTTTTTTTTTTTTTATTTTAAACTTCACTACTTCACACAAAATAGTTCAATCACTGCTCACTGTTTTTACTCTCAATAAGTTTTAATCCCACTTCTGACACCAATGTAATATTCGGCTTGGTCCGCTAATTAAAACTTATTCACACTTGCAAATAAAACACAAATTTACTTTATTTAAAATCGCTTCAACTTATTTATTGAACACTCAACTTTTTACGTTCCGAACACAGTCTTTACTTTCAATTATTACTTTTATACACAGTCTTTACTTATCGCAGTTTACAACCAATAATCCATACTAAACCGCTTCGCTTCCAAGCGCCTATTTATATACCTCAAATCGGTTCGAGAATCTACGAGGTTGTTCTCGATGCTTAACGAAGTTCTCCACTTTATCACTAGATGCTTACCCCTTTCGAGGTTCTTCTATGCGCTGAATGAGTTCCCCTCTAAGCCACTAGATGTTTCTCGATGCTTAACGAAGTTCTCCACTTTAACACTAGATGCTTACCCCTTTCGAGGTTCTTGTATGCGCTGAATGAGTTCCCCTCTAAGCCACTAGATGTTTCTCGATGCTTAAGAAGCGAGTTCTCCTATTAGCCACTAGATGTTTCTCGATGCTTAAAGAAGCGAGTTCTCCTATTACTACCACTAGATGTTGCCCCTTATTATTGAAAGAGTGTATACACATTACAATACATAAGGTGTGTATAAGTTGACTGCTGTGTTTCAAAAGTAGTAGTAGTGTGATTTTATTTAAAACAAAATATTGAAATACATTATGCATACTTAAACACAAAATATAGCATTGGCTTTTGCCGTCAGCCAAAAGTATTTTCCATCCAATGCATTGTTAGAAGCTGCTGTTTTAATCTGTTTCTTGCTCTCATCAAATATAAGTTTATGTTGAAAATCCAGCTAACATTTACAAAGTACACTACATAGCCAAAAGAGATGCTACCTGTCAAAACTATAATAATTTGTTGAAAAACATAAGTCACTCTTAAATTAATCAAATGAACTGACCATCTCTATTGCTTATTCCTATTTTAATTTTTAACTGTTTTTTCTTCGAGCTGTCAAATTAAATGAAGTACCAAACTGACATAGGCCAGCTTAATTTCATTTATGTTCGCATTTCGCTCAAATTTATATCATACCATAAGCGGAAGTATGAAATTTAATTTTATAAAGGGTGGTTAAATTGTAAGGTTCGATATTGAATGTGAACCACAGCTAAACGTCAACGTCAAGTTTTTTCTGTATTTCATTTGACATTTCTCAATGTCAGGCTCACTCAATTTTAACCATGGAAAGATATACCTATAATCAAGAAATGCGTTAAAGTTCTTCAGGCTTATTATAAGTTAAAAAAAATTTATATCACGCACTTCATCATCGAAAATTTGGACCATCGTTTGGAGGTGTGCCGTCGAGGTCACGGTGGTCATTTAGCTGATATTTTATTCCATACACATTTGAACCATACAAATAGTATCATAATTTATTTTTCATTAAAAATCAACATCGGCCCTTAAAATTTAACCAAATATTATAATAAGAATTTTGAAAGAATCTATAAATCTTCATGTAATGGGAGTATTACATTCTACATAACTTTTGTGCTGCACTCTATTTTTCAGCTAGTGAACTATTCATAAAAACACCGCTGTAAGGGTAATCCAATAAGACCGCTGTAAAACATAGAACATCAACGACTTCTGTCACCTTCTTTACTTTGACATATTTGTTATAATCAAAAATTAGTTCACAAGAAAACAAAAATATCATAAACATATTTCTTAGCTTTTTTAATTTAATTTTATACAAAAACAAGTAAAAATGCAACGTGAAGAAAAACAATTAGAAATGACTCTGGACGCAGTCCTTAATCGTTTGAATGATTTAAAAAATTCAATCGGTTCAATGATACATAAAATCGAAACCGAATACGAGACAATAAATTGGCCAACATTTCTCGACAATTTTGCTTTAATTTCAAGTCATGTAAGTAAAAATAAAACTTAAATAAATAAAAATGCTAACGAAAATGTATATTTTAGTTAACAGGTCTGTCGAAGATACTGTCCAAAGAACTTGGACCTCCTCTACGTAATCGTACTGTTTTGCCTTTGATGTTATCCCCCGAACGAGATGAAGCTCTATGGAACCTTACCGAAGGTCGTGTTCCCGTCTTTTCACATGATATCGTTCCTAATTACTTGAGGACAAAGCCTGATCCAACAGCTGAACAGAAAATGATTCAAAATGAACAAAAAGTTCGTAATATTTTATTTGTTCTTAGGTGAATCAAAAACTAACAACAAAATCTTTCAATTTTCAGGCAGCAAATCTCTCAATGGAAACAGCAATGAAACAAGTTGCCCAATACAATAAGGTTGTCACTCATATCTTGGAAATGGTTAGCAAAACTAGAGAAGATTGGGAAATCGATTCATCATCTCGAGCAGGAATTCAACAAACAAGCAGCAACGCCGATACCCATTTATTAGTCCAAGCTGTCGGAATGGGAAAAGGACTGAAAACAGCAATGCAACTTTCCGGTCCTGGTTCAGCTGCAGGTGGAATGATGGTACCACCAGCCATTCGCCAACCAACACCCATGAGTTCAGTCAGTCCTTCGGGAGTCAATCAACTGGGCAAGGCGCCATCAGCTATCAAGACAAATATCAAGTCTGCCAATCAAATTCATCCATTTGGAAGATAAATCGAATAAAGAATGTATTTTTGTACAGTAGTTTTAAGTTTGCGTCAGTAATAAGAACTAAATTTTGCGTAAGGATTATGGAAACCTCGGCTTTTTGAGAATAAATTGTACTTATCTCAATATTTGTCTCTGAGACTATCTTTCGCTTTCCTTTAATGAGAATTTTGTATACCATGAAGAGGAGTCTATTTCCTTGAAATCGTTCTTTAGATGTTCTTTTGTGCATCATAATTTCCAAGATCAACTCAGACATACTCGTTAAAACAACAAAATAAATCTAAGGCGATCAATGTCCAAAAGCTATCAAAACGTTTAAGTTTCTAAAAAAATCGACTTATGTTTATTCAAAATTGCCAAACAATGAATAACAGTAAATAAAAAGAAATATCTTAAACTTAAATACCTACATTTATATGCCCTTCTTGTGTTTTAAACAGCCATTTCCATGGCTATCTTGGGATAAGGCTTATAATCAACGATCTCAAAGTCGTCGAATGTAAAATCTTCAATCTTCTCTACTTTTCGCTTAATCACCAGCTTTGGGAATGCTCTCGGAACTCGCTTCAATTGTTCCTTCAATGGCTCAACATGATTATTATAAACATGAGCATCGCCAAGAGTGTGGACAAAATCGCCTGGTTTTAAGCCGGTAACGTGAGCAATCATGTAGGTTAGCAGAGCATAGCTGGCAATATTGAATGGTACACCCAATCCCATATCAGCCGAACGTTGATACAACTGACACGAAAGCTCTCCATTGGCCACGTAGAATTGTGCCAGACAATGACACGGCGGCAATGCCATCTTAGGCAAATCGCACGGATTCCATGCGCTCATAATTATGCGACGATCAGTGGGATTCTCACGAATACGATTAATCACCTCATTCAATTGATCGATTCCCTCACCGGTGTAGTCATCATGACAAGTGCGATAAGTTGCACCGAAATGACGCCATTGAAATCCATAGACCGGACCCAAGTCACCCTCTTCGCGATCGGTGAAACCACATTTATCAAGAAACTCACGTGTGCTGTTTCCATCCCAGATGTGAATGTTTTTCTCCTGCAGCAACTTTGAATCGGTTTTGCCATGGACGAACCAGATGAGCTCCTCGGCTACTGCTCGCCAGAAGACACGCTTAGTTGTCAACAATGGAAAACACTCACGCATATCAAAACGCATTTGTGCTCCGAAAAGTGATAGAGTGCCCACTCCCGTGCGATCAGGACGAGCCACGCCTGGAATTAAGACATTAGAATGTTAATATCTGTAAGACTACAAGGTATTTTATGAACGAAAGGAAGATAGAAACTTAATTCGTAATAATGGAAAGGACTGATGTAATGAAATGCATACAGGATGGTTTATTTACAGAGTAAAGGAATGTCCTTAAATAAACATTCTAAATCAACTACGTCATTACCTTTGTTGATGATTTTCTGGATAAGATCGAGGTACTGTTGCTCATCTAAATTTGGAGCTTCTGCACCATTAGTGGAAATTGTTTTAGTTTCTCCATTTGTGTCCATTTTGTATCGAGTGCTTTGGGAATTCTATTTTAAGGCAAACAAAGGAAACTTAAACAACAAGACGAATAAATTCAACATGGAATTTGCAAATGCAAATGCAAATGCAACTGAAGAATTAAATAAAATACGCGTAAAAAACTGCAAGAATACAATTAATGAGAATTGAGAATTGTCAGTCATAATTTCAAAACAAGAAATTTCGGCGGGATTTTAAACTTTTTGTGAAGCTTTTTACTGTAGATGTTGCTGTAGTGATGTGCACAGAATCGCGATATAATCGATTTAATTCGATAACATACAATGTTTGAAACAATAATACCCGTGTTTTGGATGGGGATTTGTTGCGACTCCGTATGGGCTGGGACATCACTATTTAACAAAGTAAAAATTTTGAAACATTTTTCTTGTAAGTGGTTGATTTAAGTTCATCTGTATTTTATTTATTTTATTTATTTCTAGCAGCTTATTTTCTGCAGCGAATTTAAATATCGCGATATTGTAGTTCTTTACAATTAAATTCTTTGAGACAAAAAATAAAGATATATCGGTTTCTTTTATTTGACAGAAGTATGCATCATTTACGTTTCGCAGAATGTGAACACGTGCATATAAATTGCGTGCAGAACAATATGCAGAGACCAGTTGCACATCTGTTTTGGTCCTTTTATTAAGTTAAAATTAGTTCTGGTTTGAATTTCTCTATTTTTTTTACAATGTTGTTTTAAATTATTCTTAGAAATGTTAAGTTGTATCAACTTTCGAATATAAAACCCAACTCACTGTACTTTAAATTGAATCCCAAAAAACACAGATAATTTAATTTACACTTAAGTCCTGCAAACCACTAGACAATGGCAGAATATTTATGGATTAAAGTCAACCCGAACTGAAAAACAAAGCAATTAAAGTTAATCAAAAGGTATAACTTAATCTGGAAACTAAGCTTTTAAACTTTTACTGTTCTTAAACTTATAGGAAAGTACACGCTAGGCAACTAAGTTTCCGGCAACGTCAACTTTAAACTACCTACTCTTGTACAGATGACCAACAATTATTGTTGCCAAAAACTTTATATTTTTAAAATTTGTATGGGGAATTTTGTCTCCAAGGTAGAAAAATATATGCAGCCCAAACCAATATAGGCATGTGTCAGTAATAGGCCACTTCCAATTACAAATTTTTGTTGAGATCTCAATGTCACTTTGACGGAAGATAAATCAATTTATGTAACTAACATTTCAAAAAAAAATGTCAGTCAAAAACATGTTAAAAATACTTTCAAAAGTTTTTAAAAAAATTTTAGACAGTGCAAGTTTTTAGCAACGCTTCAATTCGCAATGGATTCTAATGCATTGATCCTCAGGGTCAACATGAAACTTATCTGGCTTGCTTTAAGAAGGAGGGATATACAGGATATACTCATTTCTATTATAAAAGCGACTTATGAGGGGTCCAAATGTCACGTCTTACACGGAAACAGATAGGTTGTCAGAAGAGTTTGAAGTCCAAAGTGGAGTCAAACAGGCTGTTACCAATTTTATTCTTATTGCTGATCAGCAATGTGCTGCGGGTAGCCTCGATAGGAAACGGAGAAAAAGACTTTGACAAAATACCTAAAACATCTCGAAACCTCAGTACCTCACATTCATCCCCTCTGGTAAACATTGCTCAACAACCAGAAGAAAAAGTAGAGAATTTTTAGTATCTTGTAAATATTGTCTCTACTGAAGCGAAAGCGAACAAGATATCGCTATAGCATTATCGGAAATCTCAGGCTGCGTTTGGGATGATGTTTTATGTTTGGAGGAAAAACTCTCTTAGCTTGAAGACAAGGCTACCACTTTTCCGCTAAAACGACAAATCGGTATTGTTATACGTAAGCAACACCAACAAAATAACAGCAAATATTAGCATAAATCTGCAGGTCTTCATTAATAGGTGTCTACAAAACATCTTACGGGTTTTCTAGTCCAATCGTAAATATAATAAAGAACTATACAAAATAACGGGTCAGGAACTAATTGACACTATTATACGAAGGCGCAAGTGGCAGTGGATTGGACAAACGGTTCGAAAAGGTAATGGCTGCTTTGCAGGACATGCAATGAAGTGAAATCTACTCACTCAAGAAGGCAGATGAGTTGGGAGACAAAGAAACACGTGGAGAAGAACAGTTGAAGAAAAGTCGTCGAGGTTGGGAAAGAGCTGGAGGGAGCTCTAACGCTCTATGTCAAGCTAGGGATCACCCCTGTATTTTATAGGTCTGAGGACCTATAAGTAAGTTTTCGTTATAAGTAGTTTTAATCTTTCGCAATTATACTATAGTAGTTACATTTGTGAATATCCCTTATATTTGTCTGCAAAGTGGAATTTTATCTTCTTGCATAAATGAGAATAAATTGATCTTAGGCAAAAGTTTTGTCAATTTAATTGTTGTATATAATTATGAACTTGACTGGATAGAGAGAACCATAGAATTCCAGCGTAGGTAAACGAACATACCTAATATATTGTATGTACACTTTTGTTTTTGAACGTTAAGTATTTATATCGGATGTTGTTTTAAGAACTTGAGAACTTAATAGTTTAAGACAAAAGTATAACTATTTATAATTAATTTCCATTCGATCTGTCCAATTTTACACTACTTTTCGTAATATATCTGGATGTATGGCGTGGGCGTTGCGTCGGTGGTGCCTTGAATGCATCAAAAGAGTTGCTGGTTTGAAGGCAGAACCTCATAAGAAGTTAAATTGCACCAACAAGTCAGTTAACATGATCGCTCTGGAAATAAAAGTCATTTCCTTTTTAAGATCAGACCAGAACACAGCTCAGAGCCTGAGTACTTGGAATAAGTTATAATCGCAGTCAGAGCTTTCGGATTTATTTATAAACACACACATAAACTGAATTGTCCAAAGTCTTATAATCCACGCCATCTGTCTTTTAAGCCGCGTTTAGTTACTGAGCTAATAAATTAATACATATCTTTTTTTGACAGCTCAGTTTTCTTTTTTGAGCCTATAGAGAAAAACGAATAAAGTTGTCACAAAATTGACCAAATTGACTTCGTAATAAGTTGATAGTTAATCGCGCTGTATGAAAAGTTGCAACATCTTGTTGGAAACAAATATTATTAACTTCCCATAGAAAGTTATTGTAATGGGTCCGATTTTTCAAATTGAAAATTTTGAAATTTCTCGCCGTTTCAAGGTCGCTAGTGTCGAAATAAAAGATCTTTAGAGAGATGTCTGTGTGTGCGTGTGTATGTACGTTCGCGACGTTTTTTTCGTCGTCCATAGCTCAAGAACCAGTAGAGATATCGACTTCAAATAAATTTTGTTATACAGATAATAATGCAGAAAGATTCAGAAAGGACTCTCAAGAAAATTATGTGGGTGTTTTTTTTTTACCATAGCAGTTTAAAAAAAAGTTGAAAATTTTTGCTAACTCTAAATATCTCACGAACCAATGACGCTAGGATATTTTATATTATATATAATGACGTGATACCAAACAAATATACTTTTGTAAAAAAATCCAATTAACGGTTTTCTTATAAATCAAAAAAACTGAAAAAAAATTTGTCACCTCGAAAATTGTACGAATATAAAATGATTTTATCTCCAAAATAATTTTGTGCAACGAAGAATAACGCTTTTGATATCAGGTAAAATTTTGATAAAAATCGAATTGACCGTTATTTTATAAAAAATAAAAATTGAATTTCGACTCAAATATCTTTTCAAAAATTTGAGATTAAGGCTTCAAACTTATTTTATCTTATAAGAAATATTGTTTTCAACATTCTGAAAAATGTTGAGAAAAATCGAATTGAAAGTTTTTTTACAAAATAACTTTTCAATACTTTGAGACATTGGCTTTAAACTAATTTTATTTTTTAAAAGTATTGTTGTCAACATTCAGTAACATTTTGAAAAAAATCGAATTGACAGTTTTTTTTACAAAAAATTAAAAACCTAAAAAAAAATTTAACAAAAGTTAGTAAAAATTGATTTTCGACTCAAATATCTTTTCAAAATTTTGAGATTATGGCTTCCAACTAATTTTAACTTATAAGAAATATTGCTTTCAACATTCGGAAAAATTTTGAGAAAAATCGAATTGACTTTTTTTACAAAAAATAAAACCTAAAAAAATTTATAAAAATTGGTAAAAATTGATTTTCGACTCAAATAACTTTTCAAAACTTTGAGATATTGGCTTTAATTTACTTTTATCTTTCAAAAAATATTGTTGTCAACATTCAGTAAAATTTTGAAAAAAATCAAACTAACAGTTTTTGTACAAAAAATTAAAAACCTTAAAAAACTTAACAAAAGTTGGTAACAATTGTTTTCCGACGTAAATATCTTTTCAAAACTTTGAGACATTGGCTTCAAATTAATTTTATCTTACATTGTTTTCAAAATTCGATAAAATTTTGAGAAAAATCGAATAGACAGTTTTTTTTACAAAAAAATAAAAACCTAAAAAAAAAACAATACTAAAACTTGGTAAAAATTTACTTTCGACTCAAATAGCTTTTCAAAAATTAAAAATATTGGCTTCAAACTTATTTTAAAACAGTCCGTTTTTTCATAAAAAAATAAAATCTACAAAAAAAAGGAGGCAAATTTGGTAAAAATTGATACATATAGACAAACAACAGCAAGACAAATCGACAGACGGGATGGGAAGTTAGCAGTGTGGGTCGCACCTCAGCCTCTTTTTGTATTATAGAATGGACCGATGACTGATGTGTTTAATATTTTAAAATAAGCAAAATTATCTTTTCAACTTAGTAAACTACTAAAATGGGTTTAACTAAATGTTTAAAAAGTTGTGCCAATGGCCTTAAGACCTAAAATTTAACTAAAAACCTAGTGCCCAGATATAAAAAACATAATGGTTTAGTCCAATCACAGTTTCTTAAAAAAGTGCTTTAACATATCAACTTACATAAGTACTTGAAGTTAAACTATTTCCCACAAATGGTAATTGATGAAATTATTTTCCATATATATAAGCTTATTTCCCTAAATTAACATATAAAACATTTAAAGATGTTCTAGCATTATGTCATGGTACCTATAGACAATTTTCTTGTTTCGAAGCCATAATACTACATCAAAATTAATTACTAAACCTTTTCCTCAAATTTCCTGTTACAAACATATCTAACCTCATAAATATATGTTTGTATGTAGGTATGTCAGAGAGTATCTCTATTATATACTCACTCACTCACTCGCCTATACCTATCCTAATCTGGCTACAAAAATTCTTTTATGGATTCAACTGTAAATGGATTTAATTAATTTCCAAACGATTGAGAGAACTCATCCTTAGAATTGTAATTCCATTGAATTGAACTTTCCACTTCCGTTTATAGAGGAGTAGTATATAGAGAAGAGTATAGCGAGGATATACAAATCATAAGCCACAAGAATGCAGGCGCATATTCATCCTTCAGGAAGAAGACGAAGTGGTTGGTTTGGTTGGTCTTGGTAGTAATAAGACTACCAAACCAACTACTATACCATACGACCTATACGAGCCTTGTTGATTAAGATGGCTTCCGTCATCATTTTTGGTACAATACAATTTAATTACTTGAGATTAGAGAGTACGGATAAAACGAGTAAATGTCATTGTCTGATAAAATAAGATTCACTCAAGATGAGATGCGGAGATTAAGGAATTGCAAACTTTACAACATAGATACATGTGAAATATATATTATATGATATTCAACAGCAAGAGTAGGATGTTATTTGATTGTTGAAGCTCAACAAACGCATCAAGTAGGTACAAATAATCAAGTGAAGATACTCTTATCAATAAGATACTGTTCGAAAAGCATTATTGATATTTTGAAGTTATAGATGTTTTAAACTGTAAGCAGGTTGGGACATTCAGTATTCGAAACTGACCAAAATACTTCAGAATGTGTACTTAAAAAGGAAGAAAGGCAATGTTAACTATTCCAAAGGTGCAAACACAATCTGGATGCACAGGATTTTCCAATAAGAGGTTTCATTTTTTTATTTAAAAAAATTGAGTATTTTTGATATGAAATCCATTGATGTTTACTTCGTTGTGAAGATTAAGGTAGGTTTTATGTTCTTGATAACTTTACGGATTCAATATTGAAGGACTTTAATCGATTTTTAATAATTGAAACAGAACTCGTCTTTGACGAAAAATCTAAAGGTTTAAACTTACAAAATATCATGGTGAATCGTGATCACCTCTTCGAGAAATGACACGTCAGAAAACTTTTCTTGCAACATTTCGATTTTATAGTTGCTTTTGTGTCAAGAACCACTACCCAGTAATCTTGTTGAAAATATGCTCGTATGTTTCGTCATCAGTATTTAAATTCAATTAAATAAGGTGACTCGTAGAGAACGAGGGACTAGTGACTTACAATTCTCAACCATTCCTGTGTGCGAGTAACTATAGGAATGGGGGTACCTATAGTTTTTACGTCGAATCCAAACGGCTTATTTGATAAAGCACTTTGAATGACAATAATAGTACTCTTTAAGTTCCCGACAAAAAAGTTTTAGGAGGCAAGGATTGAACCCAAGACCTCTGGTATGACAGGAACATCAAATACCTATTTTTAACTTCACATAGGAAGTTATTGTAATCGGTCCGATTTGTCGAATTGAAAATTTTGACATTTCTCGACGTTTCAAGGTCCCTAGAGTCGAAATAAAAGATTTTTAGAGAGATGTCTGTGCGTGCGTGTGTACGTACGTTCGTTCGTCCGTACGTTCGCGAAGTTTTTTTCGTCGTCCATAGCTCAAGAACCAGTAAAGATATCGACTTCAAATAAATTTAGTTATACAGATAATAAAGCAGAAAGATGCAGAAAGGACTTTCAAAAAAATTTAATGGGTAATTTTTTTACCATAGGAATTTAAAAAAGAGGCTGTAATGCGACCCACACTGATAACTTCCCATCCCGTCTGTAGATATATCTTGCTTAAAAGTTTGGAGGTTTTCGCGTTTTGTTAAAAAAGTTGTCAGTTGGATTATTCTAAAAAATTTCGAAATTACCAACAATGTTTTGCATATAATGAAAAAGTTTTATTTCAAAATCTATTTTTGTTACCGCGTTTTTTTATCGAAAACCAATTTTTACCAATCTTAGTAGTATTTCCTTAAAGTTTTTATTTTTTATAAACAAAATTATACAAATTGGATGAATGAAATTCATTTGAAATCAATGTCTTCTATTATTCACAAGATATCGAGAACCGAACATCAATTTTTACCAAATTTGCGTACTATTTTTTGTAGATTTTATTTTTTTATGAAAAAACAGACTGCTGGATTCTTATACAAAACTTACTGAATATCGAAAACAATATTTTCTGTAAGATAAAATAAGTTTGAAGCCAATATTTATAATTTTTGAAAAGCTATTTGAGTCGAAAGAAAATTTTTAACAAATTGTTGGTATTTTTTTTTAGGTTTTTATTTTTTGTAAAAAAAACTGTCAATTCGATTTTTCCCAAAATTTTACTAAATGTTAACAACAATATATTTTAAAAGATAAAATTAGTTTGAAGCCAATGTCTCAAAGTTTACCAGAAGATATTTGAGTCGAAAATCAATTTTTACCAACTTTTGTTAATTTTTTTTACGTTTTTATTTTTTTGTAAGAAAACTGTCAATTTGATTTTTCTCAAAATTTTTCCGTATGTTGAAAACAATACTTCTTATGAGATAAAATTAGTTTAAAGCCAATATCTCAAAGTTTTGAAAAGATATTTAAGTCAAAAATCAATTTTTACCAACTTTTGTTAATTTTTGTTTAGGTTTTTAATTTTTTGTAAAAAAAGCGTCAATTCGATTTTTCTCAAAATGTCACTGAATGTTGAAAACAATATTTCTAAAAAAGTAAAATTAGTTTAAAGCCAATGTCTTATAGTTTTGAAAAGTTATTTGAGTCGAAAATTAATTTTTACTAACTTTTATTATTTTTTTTTGGTTTTTATTTTTTGTAAGAAAATTGTCAAATTGATTTTTCTCAAAATTTTACCTAATATCAAAAACGCTATTCTTCGTTCCACAAAATTGTTTTGGAGATAAAACAATTTTTTATTCGTAAAATTTTCGAGGTGACATTTTGGTTAAACCTAAATATCTCACGAACCAATAACGCTAGAGACTTGAATTAAATTTTATATAATATATTGTAACGTGATATCAAACAATATATGTTTTGAAAAAAATGCCAATTAACGGTTTTTTTTATAAATCAAAAAAACTCAAAAATCTTACGAACAAAAAATGATTTTATCTCCAAAACAATTTTGTGTAACGAAAAATAACGTTTTTAACATCTGGTAAAATTTTGAAAACAATTGAATTAACAGTTTTTTTTAATAAAAAATAAAAACATAAAAAAAGAGGCTGGGATGCGACCCACACTGATAACTTCCCATCCCATCTATCGATTTGTCTTGCTTAAAAGTTTGTCTAAATGTATCAATTCTTACCAAATTTGCGTTCTATTTTTTGGAAGTTTTATTTTTTTATGAAAAAACGGACTGTTGTATTTTTATAAAAAAATTACTGAATATTAAAAACAATATTTTCTGTGAAATAAAATAAGTTTGAAGCCAATATTTTTAATTTTTGAAAAGCTATTTGAGTCGAAAGTAAATTTTTACCAAGTTTTAGTATTGTTTTTTTTTAGGTTTTTATTTAAAAAAAAAAAACTGTCAATCCAACATTTATCAAAATTTTACCGAATGTTGAAAACAATATTATTTATAAGATAAAATTAGTTTGAAGCCAATACCTCAAAGTTTTGAAAAGATATTTGAGCCGAAAATCAATTTTTACCAACTTTTATTAATTTTTTTGTTTAGGTTTTTATTTTTTGTAAAAAAACTGTCAATTCGATTTTTTT
Organism: Eupeodes luniger; assembly: GCA_951509635.1. Taxonomy (NCBI): domain Eukaryota; kingdom Metazoa; phylum Arthropoda; class Insecta; order Diptera; family Syrphidae; genus Eupeodes; species Eupeodes luniger. Next base: position 115,382,785 of record OX608074.1, read on the forward strand.
CAAAATTTTTCTTAATGTTGAAAACAATATTTCTTATAAGTTAAAATTAGTTGGAAGCCATAATCTCAAATTTTTGAAAAGATATTTGAGTCGAAAATCAATTTTTACCAACTTTCGTTAAATTTTTTTTTCGGTTTTTAATTTTTTGTAAAAAAACTGTCAATTCGATTTTTTTCAAAATTTTACTGAATGTTGAAAACAAAATTTTTTGAAAGATAAAAGTAGTTTAAAGCCAATATCTCAAAGTTTTGAAAAGATATTTGAGTCAAAATTCAATTTTTACCAACTTTTATTAAGTTTTTTTTTAGGTTTTTATTTTTTGTAAAAAAACTGTCAATTCGATTTTTCTCAAAATTTTATCAGATGTCAAAAACATTATTCTTCGTTGCACAAAATTGTTTTTGAGATGAAATCATATTTTAGTAGTAAAATTTTCGAAGTGACAAATTTTTTTTTTCAGTTTTTTTGATTTATAAAAAAAACCGTTAGTTGGATTTTTTTCCAAAAATATACTTGTTTTGTATTGCGTTGCAATATGTAATAAAAAATTTAATTCAAGTGTCTAGCATCATTGGTTCATGAGATATTTAGGGTTAACCAAAATGTTCACCTTTTTTTTAAACTGCTATGGTAAAAAAACCACCCACGCAATTTTCTTGAGAGCCCTTTCTGCATCTTTCTGCCTTATTATCTGTATAACAAAATTTATTTGAAGTCGATATCTCTCCTGGTTCTTGAGCTATGGACGACGAAAAAACGTCGCGAACGTACGGACGTACATACGTACACACGCACGCACAGACATCTTTCTAAAAATCTTTTATTTCGACTCTAGGGACCTTGAAACGTCGAGAAATGTCAAAATTTTCAATTTGACAAATCGGACCCATTACAATAACTTCCTATGGGAAGTTAAAAAAACATTACCTACTCAAAGTTGGTAAAAATTGATTTTCGAGATTATGGCTTTCAACTAATTTTGTCTTATAAGAAATATTGTTTTCAACATTTGAAACAATTTTGAGCAAAATCGAATTCAAAGTTTTTTTTTTATAAAAAAATAAAAACCTAAAAAAAACAATACAAAAACTTGGTAAAAATTTATTTTCGACTCAAATATCTTTCCAAAAATTAAAAATATTGGCTTCAAGCTTATTTTATTTCACAGAAAATATTGTTTTCGACATTCAGTAATTTTGTATAAAAAACCATCAGTCCGTTTTTTCATAAAAAATAAAATCTACAAAAATAGTACGCAAAATTTGGTAAAAATTGATGTTCGGTTCTCGATTTCTTTTGATCAATAGAAGATATTGACTTCAAATTATTTTTATTCTTCCAATTTGTATTTGTTTATATAAGAAATACAAATTTTTATGAAATGCTACTAAAATTTATAAAAATAGGTTTTCGACTAAAAATCTCGTTAACAAAAATAGATTTCGAAATCGAACTATTTCATTATATACAAAATATTATTGGTAATTTTTAATTTTTTTAAAGCAATTCAACTGACAACTTTTTTAACTAAACACGAAAACCTATAAACTTTGAAGCAAGACCAATTGACAGACGGGATGGGAAGTTATCAGTGTGGGTCGCATTACAGCCTCTTATTTGTTTATAGTTCCGTAGCGTGACCCATAAATCGTTACTGTTATACCAGCCTCATTTTGCAACAAATTCGGCCCAATCACACTACCAAGTCCAAAAATTGTATCTAACAGCTACACAGTAATTTAAGGAATGAGTGTGTTAAGAAATGGCATACTTTAATATTGTCAAAAGATGACAGCTTCAAAAGTGAGAACTGCTCAAACAGCGGAGTATTCGAAATGAAAACTCTTTATTTTTTGACACATTTCGTATATTTTTATCTGAATGTATACATTTGTACATGTACATATGAGTACTTTAATGCGTCTATATGCGTCGAATATTTCTCCATATTCCTCCTTACACGTTCATATATAAAAAGGTGTTTTTTTTAGAGGTATATAAGTTTCAAATGAAGGATGTTTTTTTCTTTAAATTGACATGAAATATACTTTATTCGAAATATAATTGTTCTAGAATTATAATTTAAATTTGATGTCTGGCATATGACCCCCAAGGCTGGCTCGGATGTCCGATTTTCGATGACTTTTTCCATATATGGGAATATTGTCTTTTAAGTGGTATTGTCAGCGTAGACAGGCGACTTCACAAATTTTGCGCAATACGTATTTCAAACAGAATAATGATTTTCCAAGTAAAGCTGCTAATTTGGAAGCTTTGTTCAGACGTCAGTCTATTCATGTGAAAATGTAAAACTAAACTTGAAACAAAATAGAGTGTTGCCAACTTAAAGTTGTAAAGTCCTAAAAAAACACCCGTTACTGTGTTGAGTCTTTGTGCGGCGCTGCGTATGCTTATCCATATTAGTCCTTTAATGTAAATATGTATTTGCATGGATCACACGTGCGTCTGTATGTTTCCCCGTTTCTTAGGTTTATTTTAATCATACCAACGCAGTGTTTTACTTAAAAAAATAAACAAAAATCGAAAACGATGCATTTCTTACACCCGAAACCTTACACCACATTGGGCGTGGGCCACAGATGGGTGGCTGGGTCTGGGTGACTGTCGGGTTCGTCCCTCCACGATAAATTTCAAGCTTCGTGATAATGAATAAACCGCATGCTTTCAATTTTAGACCTGTGGTCGATGACTCCAGGCAAGGTTTTCGTATTCCGTCCACCGCTTTCAAAGAGGAGTGTCTAATGCAGATTTTTGCTTGAACTTTGGTTTGGTTTGGAGCATCTCCTAGCAATATCCTACTTGCATGCGGTCGACGTCACCGCATATTTGGAACATTTTCTGCTTGATCACTCGCCCATAAACTGCATATGGCACTATGCACATTGCACATGTAGCTCATATTATTCGTATATATATATGTATATACAAAACTAAACCCCACATATCATATCATTATCTCCTGCGTAAGCAGCATTATGTACATATGTTATGTAGAATGTAGGTGCATATTCAGCCAGTGCATATTATACGCCAGAGACGTCTGTCTCTATGCCTGCTACTCTAGATAGGTATATATGCATATTGCATATGGCCCAATGGCCGTTAGCCACCCATCCGGTGAAGTGGACCGCAAGAGAGCCCGTGGTGTGTAGCATCGGTCGTAGAAAGCCAATTTACCAATTAAGTGCGGACAAACAGAACACGAGACATCATTTCAGTTTTGTTGGATGTGTGATTTGTGTAAACACTAATGTTAATTACATGTGCTTTGGTTTGGGTATCGGGTGTGCTGCCCTGCCAGCGTCATATTCTCCCTTCGAAAACTTTGCTTTATATATAAAGGCCGTTCCTATACTTCAAAATCTAAAATCTAAAAACCCAAAACCAAAACCCTGAAACAAACTATAAGAGCGAAATATAAATAGAACATGTTGGTTTGCTGGTGTCGTCGTCGTCACCATCATCAGGAGGTAGTACTTTGGTTAGGAAAAGAGGACTTTTCACTCCAATAGATATATATATATATATATACGAATCTATATATTTATGTGCAATATTTACATACAGCAACATGTAGGAGTATTTACTATACAACTACATACCTACAAATACTTTGCTCCTAGGAAGCAATCTAAAACACCTATACATGCTTACTCAATCATCGCCGCCGAGTTGCCGCAATCTCTGACCTCATTACCACTTTTGATAGTCGCGATTCAAGCAAAATTCACTTGTGGTTATTCGTTTTCAACCATATAACTGATTAAGGATTTTGTAGGATATTTGCGGTTAGTAAACTAATTGTCTTACACAAGAAAATAGTTTATACACTTTTCTTCAAAATGTGGTGGCTAAATGCAAATCCTAAATGTACTTGTAAATATACAAAAGTTTCTTTATATTTACCTTCAACACAAATCCTTTATCATTATAGTTACTAATCTACATAAGATGATAGAAAACCACATATTTAATATACCTATACCTACAAATGTTTGTATGAATGTAACTAACAGTTAAAGAACTCTTAATCGGATAAGTTGTTCAGGTTTGTACATATCTTACTGTTAATAATCCCAGTACTGAAGAGGTGTCATTGACGAATTCAATTTGCGCTGGTAGATTTTGGCGGCCCGTGGCAACCATTTTGTTTTGGTGACATCTGTCAAATCTTTTGTTTATTATTCAGTTGAACACAGATTGAACAGCAAGTTTAAATGAAAAAATTTATTATCAAAATTAGTGTGATTTTCGGATTAAATATCTTTTCAAAAATTTAAGATATTGGCTTCAAACTAATTTCATCTTATAAAAAATATTGTTTTCGATATTCAATAAAATTTGTATAAAAATCCAACAATAAAAAATTAAATTTAAAATTAAAATCTAAAAAAATAGTACGCAAAATTCGTAAAAATTGTCGTTCGATACCTCGTGAATATACATATAATAAAAATAATAAAAGGTATTGACTTCAAAATGATGTCATTCTATCATTGCTGATAAATTTTTATTTAATTTTTTAGAAAAATTCAACTGACAACTTTTTTAACAAATCAACGAAAACCGACAAAATTAAAAACAAAAACTGATAAGAAATAGTTTTTGACTGAAGTATTAGAAGAAAAAAAGAAAGATATTAACTTCAAATTGTTTATCTCACACAAAATATTGTTTTGAATTTTTGTTAAAGTTTTAAGTAAATCGTTTACAAATAGAAGGACGGGATTGGAAGTTATCAGTGTGTAAGTTCCTTACTTATTAGATAAATAGTTTTTTACCAAAAAGGTTATAAATAAATATTTATCTATCTATTAAAAATAAAAGGATTAGTTTCTCTGAAACACCTTGCAAGAGACTAATTAAGCTCATAATTCGTTCTATGAAATAAAACATATCTCTAATGAAAAAAATAGCAAAATATTAACGCCGATCTGATAGATTAAGTAAGCCGATAAGTTGGTGTCTTGAACCATGCGAGGGCATTCGAATATTACAATTTATTCGATAAACTTCAAATATTGTGAAACGTTTTTTTTTTTTTTTTTTGATATTTTCAATCTTTTCCAAACGTGTTGTTAAGTATTTTAAGGCAGTAACGAGAGATTTAAGAATGTAAGGGTCAGTAAACTATTTAAAATTCCTAGAAATTAATCAAAACATATAGAATTAGCATTGGTTACTATGGAATAAATGTGTAGATTGAAATTACGTTTTTTATCATATAAAATGCCAAGTTCATTAACAGTCTTTTGGGATAAGATATTTAAAAATAAATGAAAGAAAATATTTCCCCTCCGCTTTTTTGCTCTTTATTCAATGCTTTATAAAAAGTGTTACAGTGATCGGATTTAGTTCAAATATGCGCCGTTTTGTTCGATAATCTGTTCGCCATGGACAGAAACAGGTGGTTATCACTTGGCGCTATGTCTGGGCTATATGGTGGATGCGATAAAACCTCCCATCCGAGCTTCTTTAGCTTCTGACGAGTCATCAACGTCTGGTGGTCGAGTTTGTTCCGGTTCAGCAGCATATCGCAGGCGTTTATTCGGTCCAGTATTTTTTTTTGCGTCAAATCAGGCAGCACCCAAACATCAAGCTTTTTTTTTGTATCCAGCCTTCTGCAGATGGTTTGGTGACTAACTACTATCTTCTGAGCGATGTCACGAAATGCCACATGTCACACAAATTACGGTTTTATTGCGTGAGAAGCTTTGTGACCCATTTACACCACCATTGCTCACAATATAGCCAAAACTATAGTAGGATTTTACACGAATAACAAAAACAATATCCTTAGTATGAATAACACCGATAAAAGTTAGAGTAGAATCTCACTATGGATAGATTTTTGACATTTATACGAGTCTCGAATGGATCTTATGTGATTTTGTTCTCAAATGTTGGGACGATTAATATTGCATTTGTATCTCGATGGATGTGTTCGTTGAGTAGTTGTGCATTTGGAATCATGTGTGTTTTCCATTGGGTAAAAAACTAATATATTACTGTTGATATTATTTAGTTTTGTTAGTGAAAATGGACTAACTGGGCTTATTTTGCAAGAGAAAACAATAAAAAAGATATTTATGTTTTCCTATGTTTCCACCAAAGGTTTATCTCAGTTTCTTATGGTGTTTCCACCGCACAAGAAGATTTAAAAATGATTAAGTTTGACAGCACTTTCTAAAATGCAAATGGTGTTTCGATGTTTCTTATGAAGTGCAAGTGAGATAGTTTGATTCGTGTTAAACAATGAAAAGTTCAGCACCATATAGGAATATGCATGTGCATATTCAATTGCATGTGCAATGTTTTTTTTTTAATTTGATTAAAACAAAACTATATTTTTTGTACATAAGCATGCAAATAAACAGACCATAACGCATTATCTGTAAAACCAACTCCTCCACACAAGTTTTTCTTCAAAACTTTCTGATCCCCGACCGGAATCGAGCAAATCAAGCTCATTTCAACTCGATTCAGGTATATAAAGAATTTAGGAATTTAGGCGAGCTTCAAGCTCGCTTCAACACTACATGTTATGTTAATGTAGTAGTCTACGAACAAACCCCCTTCTTGAAGTTTTTATTTTATGTCAAATTGTTTGGTTAAAACTTTTAAATCGACTTTCACATTACACAGACGTATTTTCTTGATTTTGATAGTCAACTATCAAAAATCAGCTTACACGATTTCACCCCTGGTCTGAATTTAGCTATTTTTTTTTGGAGTTTTTTGATAAATTATTCTGGCAAATATTCAGTTGTATCAACTTTCAAATATAAAAACCGGACTACTGCGGATCGTTTTTTTGGCAATTTCTCACTTTACTATATATGGAATGCGAACAAAACGCACGTATTGTAAATTTGTTTGGTAAAGTTCAAACTTTTTAATAAAAAAAAGTTTTCATCAAAATTCTACCGCTGTTTCTTTACTTTCGAAATAAAAATGAAACAACCAGTTAAAAAATTATTCTGAAGGTAATACTTTTTGTTCTCGAAACTTGTAAATAGTTTTTCAAATTCTTTCCAGCAAGAGATTTGATCAGAGAAAGACGGTCTCCATAACGTACGTACATATATAAGCACAAACACTTTTCTAGAAACAATGTATTAGTCTAGTGACCTTCAAATATCAAGGAATATCAAAATTTTTTAACGCTAATCATACCAAGACTTAAATATACCTATTTCTACCATAGCGGGTCAAATGACCTGTTGTGGTAGATATCGGTATACAACAAGGATTACTCAGAATAAACAAAACAAAACAAAAATATTTTTATAAGAACTTGACATTAATTACTTAGAAAAAGTCATGAAGTCAAATGTGCAAACGCAATAAAATTAAACGTGCATTTTCAATGCAAAAGTTCAAAATGGGTCATTTGACCCGTTATGGTATGTTTAGTGTTAAATCTACAAACCGACAACGATAATTTCTAATCTAATGAATTCTTCTATTTTGTTGGTAATCAAAATGGCTGAATTCAGTTATCGATTAAAAATAAATATGTTTCGGTGGAATTTCTAGATATTTAATATAAATGTCAAGACTTTTTTTCCACTTAACTATTTTAACTATATATTTAATTTTCTACCAGGAAATTATAAGATCTGAGAAAGAAAATGTAACTTTGCGCAAATATCCTGCAGTAAGTAGGTACACGAGTATTATAAAAATCAAAGTTAATTTGATTTGGAACTGAATTATTACTAGAGACAGAGAACTTGGTCTTACATTTATTTGTGTTAAATTTTCCCCACAAAGGTATGGCTCTATAATAATTGAATTATTGATCTGCAGTACCACCTTAAATTCTTTATTGGGTATTTCTTATCATAGTGTATATAAGATGTACACATACATACATAAACATATAAAATACTATACAGTAGGTTGAACTGATTTCTCTTACTCTTTGTCCTTTATTCTATCCCAAGTACAAATTAAACGGAACTTCTGTAATGCAATTACTCAGGAGGCCATTACAAACGTGGCTCCCTTACTTCATCAGAATTGATACATTTTATAAATATATAGGACAACCGGAAATACAGTAGAGCCATCGCACCATCTTGCATCACACCAGTTACAGCGCACCCGTTTCACAATCGAACGGACATTAAAAATTGAAATTTTCCGCTTTTCTGTTGTTGTTCCCGTTGCCGTTGCTGTTAACGTTACCGGTACTGGCGCTGGTGCTGGTGCCGTTGCCGTTACAGTTGCCGCCATTTGGAGCCAGTGGACAAGGACATGATGGCTGGCACCCCAGTTTTGTCGAGTGCACTGTAGAGAGTTATTACCACACGATTCATACCCAATTCCACCGCCCACAAAACTCATGTTTGACGGACAAAGTTCTTGCAAGGATCTATGTATGTATTCAGGTATAGGTTGCCAGGTAGTTAAATTGAGTGGATTGCAGTTAGAACTTCAGCTCCATCTCACCTTGCTTGCTCTTAAATTGGTTAAGTTCACTAACTTGGGTACGTACTCCTTGCATCTAGCACATACCTACAATATGGAGTCAGAGTGCACTCTACTAGTTTTAGTTGCCTTCGATGGCGCTGCTTCTCGATTATATAGTATATACATATGTATGTATATTGTATCATTCAATATAATGTACATATGTATAGTATATAGCACTTCATACAGTGGGTTCGGTAATGATGCATGAAGGTTTTGGGTGCTGCTGGAATATATGCGATATTAATGTGTGTATGTGAAGCCAGTTGGAATTCTTGAAAACTCGATTACTTTCCACAAAGTTTAGCACTAATTGGAAATCCTGACAGGAATGTTTGAAGCCATGGATATGTAATTATTGAAAAGTTCATGCTATCGGCCAGAGTTCATTTAAACTCTCTGTTTAGTCTTTTTGAGGAGTTATATGTTATGTATATGCCTGAGCAAGAATGCAAACATAATTGAAACTTGGAGTTATAGAGTATATACTTATATATATATGGATTAACTGGTATATAAGTATAAACATATGAATATGTCGAACTATACCTAATATGGTCTGATTTAGGATGTACGAGTAGGAAATGGATGTTGGATCGCGGATTATTTATGACCATAATATTAGATTGTGGTTTATCAAAACTTTGTCAGAAACTTTAACTAAGTAGGTATAATGTAGGTATGTATTTAGAAAGGTATTTTAGGAGTTATTTTGATATGTAATATTTTCGAATTTATTCTTGAAACATTTACCTCTCTATTATCAAAATTCTATTCTTGGTTCAAGGCATTTTGTGCATCAATTTTTATATAGGCTTTTTTTCCAATAAAAAGTTTAATTTTGAAATGCTGAAAGTTTTGAAGTCAAGAAAAATTTCATGACCATATTATTTTCGGATCACCTATCAAAAAAAGGCATCGAAACATTTTTATTAAACACATTTAGACTACTTTCTTGGAACCACGTGAAAGAAAACGTCCATGTTAATGCTTCACAAACGATTCAAGGCCTTAAAGAAGAAATTCGAGAAGTTATCGGTGATTTACTGTAATCAGTTCGATTCCCCGAATTCAAAATGTTGACGCTTATTGACGTTTCAAGCTCCATAAAATCGAAATGAAAGGTTCTTAGAGAGATGTCTGTGTTTGCTTATAATTTCGTCGCCCAAATATCAAGAACGGCCATAGACATCAACTTTAAATACATTTTGGTTTTACAGTTAATTAAATAAAAAGATGCAGAAACTACTTTCAACAAAATTAAATTGGTGATTTCTTAACAATAACAATTTTAAAAAATGCTGGGATACCACCCATACTGATACGCTTCAATACAAATATATTTTTTTTATTGAAAGAAGCCAAACTAAGAAAAAAATTGTTAGCGAATATTAAAATCTACAGGTTCGTTTTTGAGAAAATTCGAATTTTCGATGTTGGACCAAAAAATTTGTGTGGAGACTACTGTTATTTTTCGTCTTTAAATCATTAAAAAAAAACCTTACCTTACGCCAACCGGCCTAAAACCTCCATTTCAAAAATTGAAGTCAATCGATCCTATGATTTGGGCTGTTGGGATTTTGTAGATTTGAAGGGAGGTTTTAAAATATGAATTGAGGTCTTATAAAATTAAGGAATGATTTGAAATATCAAAGGAGGTCTGGAGATTTCAAGGGAGGTCTTAAAATATCAAGGGAGGTCTGGAATAATAAGGAGAAGTTTTGAAGTGTTTAGAGAGATCTTAATATATCAAGGGATGTCTTGAAATATCGAGGCAGATCTGAAGATTTCAAGGGAGTTCTTGAAATATACAGTTATGTCTGGAGATGTTTTTAAATACCAAGGGAGTTCTAGAATTATCAAAGAGGTCTTGAAATATAGAGGAAAGTATACAAATTGCAAAAGATGTACGGATCAGATAGTCCAAGGTACATATTCAGCTGTGATCAATGAAATAGTAGTGATTGTTCAAGTATATTCAATTTGGAATAAAATGAGTTGTGTTTAGTTTATTTTAATTTTTATTTTTATTTTTAATTTTTATGTAATAAACATTTACTTTATTTATTTAGATGAAAAGGTTCTCGTTAATAAGTTTGATGGCCCTCAAAGACAAAGATTAGCTCCCGTTACACAACTAAGGCCTTCAAATATGAGGATGCAGCATGATCATAGGAGCTGCTTTTCTTGCTATGGAGTTGGTCCCATACCTTGTCTATAAAATATCATGGATCAGCTCCCAAATTTAAAAATAATTACAAAAGGTTATGCGGCGATACGCAGACGGTGAGATGCCACTCCAATATGGGTATTCCAATAAAATAGGGACTCAAAACAGGCGCAGGGACATAAGGCCCAGGGACATAACGCCCAACACTTTTTTTTGGGGCTCATGTCTCACTTCGGTGGGACATAAAACCGAAATTTAATATGGGCCTTAAGTCCCACCCAAGTAAGACCGAAGCCCCAAATAAAAATGTTGGGGCTAATGTCCCACTTAATAAGAATCACCAAATGACAAAACTTGGAGCACTTCAATACTTTGTTTTGTGGAGTTTAAATCCTGAGATCCCGCGAAGCGGTCCACCCACAGGTGCTTTTATTCAAAAAAGCTGTTGATATTGGCGCCTGCCTGGCGACTTTACATACCCTAAGCGGAGCAACGGAGTTGCGTGAGCGGGTGTGACCCCGAAAAAGGGAGTTAAAATCCTGAGAACCCGCGAAGCGGTCCACCCACAGGTGCTTTTATTGAAAGAAGTTGTTGATATAGGCGCCTGCCTGGCGACCTTACAAACCCTAAGCGGAGCAACGGAGTTGCGTGAGCGGGTGTGACCCAGAAAAAGGGAATAAAAATCCTGAGATCCCGCAAATAATGTTGAAAATAAACGTTTTTGTTTTTCCTAATTTTTGTATTATCACCGTATCAAAAAATTATTGTTCATTGTATTGAAATACAAAAACTTTATATTCGTTTTTGGCTGTGCAAAAATTTGGGTACAATGTCCCATTTTTAACAAACAAATTTGGGACTTAGGTCTTACTTGGGTGGGACTTAGGGCCCAAATTAAATTTCGGCTTTATGTCCCACTCGGGTGGGACATAAGCCCCAAAAAAAATGTGGGCGTTATGTCCCTGGGCCTTATGTCTCTGCGTCCTCAAAACACACAAATGGAAAACCAAAGCAAAAGTTTAGCGATTTGAACAATGACCTTATGGAGCGGGTTGCTCAGTCTCTCAACCTAAATCTAAAAGAGAATCTATGAGTAGATATCAAAGGGCAGCGTCGGAAGGCAAAACCGAAAATACCAATGAGCCGCTGTGCTGCCACTAAACGATTCACAACAAAATAAGTCTAACTTACATAATTCTAGTTTTTTTTATACCCAACCTATGGGCTGAAAAATTTGCTTGGGTTTTATGACATTCCAAAAAAAAGAAGTGTTTGGTCTTATTGCCCAATAAAATAACGCCAAGGTATTAAAAATGCCATATCGCCCAAAAATGTCTCTATCGCTCAAAAACTTTTTCAAAAGAAAATGCCACATATCCCAAAATCAATGTCATATTGCCCAAATCAATTTTAAAATATCATAACGCCCAAACTAGTAATTTACATAAATCGCCCAAACAATGATTTGTTTTAGAGGGGTTGTAGGGGGGCAGCATGCCCCCATACATACCTCGCTGTTTTTACGTCTCAGTTCTCAGAGTCCAACCACCCAAAACCTTTTGTGCGTTATGACATTTCTAAATTTGGGCGTTGAGATATTGAAAGTCGGTTTGAATGATATGACATTTTATTTGGGCTTTTCGACGTTTTCTTAGTGATATTTTTTACCACATTTCTCTTTTTGGGCTTTATGTCATTTTTTGATTTTTATTATATATAGACATAAGAAACGATAGAAATCATAATCGTCGTATTGCCCAAATGCCCTTTGCCATAAAATCCAAAGTTAGAACTTTTTTGGGCAAAATGACAACTAACAATTTGGGCGATCTTTTATTAAGTCAAGAGTTATTTTTTAAAGTTTTTGGGCTTTGTGACCAATTTTGGGCTTTATGACATTTTAGGATTTGGGCGGTATGGTTTTTGGGCGAAAAGACCTAAAGCCATGTATACCTATACGAAAAAATATGCACTAAGGTGCATTTAATAAAATAAATTTATTTATTTTATTTATGCATTTATATAAATTCTTTCATACAAAATAGTTTTCAAAAACTTAACTCTATTGCAGTTACCAAATCCTGCATAATAACTCTTCAAAACTCTTCAAATTCATGAATATGAATATGAATATGAAAAAAAAAAAAAAAAAGAAAGGTGCAGAAAAATGTTAAGGGTCAGTTATTGCTTGATTCCAATTCAAATAAAAAGAACAAAAACAACGAGAAATGCAACAAAAAAAGAGAAAGGGTATTGGAAAATATAATTAAAACAATAAACAAGTTGGAACATTATGTTCCATATAGATTGTTATGTCAGGCATCAACTCCATATATATCCACAAAACAGTGCTCATTTTTCATACACCATACATTGCTCGGCGACCCATCATTCGTCGTCGTCCCTTTTGTCCATCATTTTATTTTTGGTTTCGTTAAATTCATCAAACCAAATAAACGAATCCATATATGACATGATGTATCTATCCATTTTTTCTGTCCATCAGAATGTTGGTAGATAAAAATTAATCGAAAATGAAAGGGAAATCCGTAGGATCCCAGGTAAGAGTACAAAATCCATATTTGAATTCGTGTGCCATACTGTGATGCTCCATCAGCTATCGGAGTTATGCACTCAGCTAGATACGAGTTTATTGTGCTAGTATCATGTCCATCGAAACATCACATCACACAATTCATTTTTACTATTTTCTATTTGATCAGCATTTTCTGTGTTCAGTATCCTTTTTATTTTTTTATTTTTTGGATTCGGTTTCCTATTTTTATTCTTGCAATTTTTATTTTTTTTTTTCAGATTTTTTGTTCCCAATTTTTGCACAAGCCTATACAAGGCTTTTCATATTGTCCTGATTGAACAATTGAATAAACATTACACGAATTATTTATTGTTTGTTTTTAATTAAAAATTAAATTGATTTTTACTCTCCTCAAAGTGAGATATATATGTAAGGATATAATCTATATAAGTATTGGTACAACGAGAATGTATTACTGTTTGTTTATTTAAACCAAAAAGGCGCACGACGACAATATACGAGTATAACGAGTATGGCTATGATCTCCAAAAAGCACTGTTTTATTTACTTTTGCAAAATTATACCCAGATAATTATTTTCTGTTTTATATTGTTCACCATATAATCCTGCATTTTAAATAAATATTAAAATAAATCAAAAAGATTTATGTATATGCACATTCTATGGCGATGGTGTACCTGGTCTGGTATTGTACCTACATTTACATTATGTGGGTTTTGTCACCTGATTTTTTTGTTTTGTGTATTTGCATTTTAATTTTGTTTACTTTTGTTGATATCAAATTACCCATGATGAACTTAAAAACTCATTTCATAGCTGAGTTGTAATAATTAAAGAGCATTATATTTTTATGGTGACCTTTGATACATTTTTTGAAAGTATATACAATTTTATATGTTAAGTAGGTTTTTATGATGTCAGCGAATTTTTTTTTAGATGAGTCTAAAAAATAATTTCAAAATTATAAATATCTGGTATTACGAACTTACTGCCACAACAGTAAACTCCCATTGCACTGGATGAACTAACCTAACTCCAATTAATTTTTCAGTGGGATTATGTTTGTAATTTGAGAGTTAATTCAGTTGATTATTTGAACCCAATCTCAATGAACTAAAACTCGAATAAAAAGTCAGTTCATTTCAATTTTATTCGGCTTAGTGAAGGGTTTTTCAATTGGAGTGGGTAGATTTTGGCGCCCCGTGGCAGCCATTTTGTTTTGGTGACATCTGTCAAATGTTTTGTTTATTATTCAGTTTCTTATGACAAATCATCATGACAAGTTACACGATTGAACAGCACGTTCAAATGATAAAAGTTTATTATCAAAATAAGTGTTCGTTAACGCAAACGTTGCGTGCATTGCGCCCATTTAACGGTAGACGTGGTGGTCCTTCACAGTAGACTCTTCAACGATTGGTGGCCAAATTTGAGACGACCTGTTCAGTAAACAATCAGCCAACACCCGAACGTTCAAGGAATGCAAGATCGGCCGAGAACATCACAGTGCAGCGGTCCGTGAAAGTGTATAGCAGAACCCGAGGCAGTCTATTCCTCGCCATGCACAAGAACTCGGCCTTTGGCAGACTTCAACTTAGCGAATTATGCTTCGGGACTTGGGCCTACACCCGTACAAAATCCAACTGACCCAGGAGCTCAAAGTTCATGACCATAGATAACTCCGTTTGTTCGTGGACTGGGCTTCGAATCGTTTGGAAGAGGACTGCAATTTTGGCCGAAAAATCATCTTTAGTGACGAGGTGTGTTTTTGGATGAATTCCAGCAGAACGGCATTAAGTGCCACACAGCAAACACCACGATTGACATTGTGCATGAACGATTTGAGGGTAAGGTTATCTCTCAGAGGGTGATGTGAGTTGGTCACCTAGGTCATGCGATTTGACCCCGCTAGATTTTTTCCTGTGGGATGTCTTGAAGTCACAGGTCTATGCAAATAAACCACAGTCGACCGATGCCCTAAAAGTTAGAGGTTTTCACAAGTTTATGGAAAGCTATATTTTGCTAAATTAATAAGCCAGTTTTTAAGCTTGTTCTTTTCTTCTACAGAGAGAACAGGAAAGGGACCAAATTTTAGACGGTCCCTGCGGTTCTTTTGTAAACTCGGTCCTAAGAAGTAGCCCTTGGATTCTTAAACCTTCTTGCCGCTGGCTGGCCGCTCTGATTGGCAATTTGTTATCACGGATTTCAAAAAAGGCTTGTTCTAAATCTGTGTCTTTATATGGTATGACGCACTTTTTCTTATCCTTAGCATGTTTCTCATTTGTGCTGGGTCATATTTGAGTCGTTTGAGATAGGAATTTGAATATCTATTTTCTTATCAAAAAGAGGGAACCTTATAAATAGGGGCATTACCTCCAAAATAATGTAATGAATCGAAGGACATATCGTTGTTGACATCTGATAACATATTTAGAAAAATCAAAGATAACTGATAGTTATCAACAATTGATTTTCGATTCCAATATCTTGGCAACAAGTTAAGAAAATGGCTTCAAACTACTTAATTTCATCTTATTACAAACATCGACGCAATATTTTAAACGAATTGATTTTGAGCATTTTACTAAGCTATCCAAATTTTAAACGAATTTATCTTTTTATTATTTCTTAACAATTCGCTAAAGTTAAAATCACTTAATGGCTATTTTAACTTCAAGCAATTTGTTAAATCCACAATGAAATCTGTAAAACTAATCTTAAAAGAGCAGTGAATGGAATGGTTCATTCACAAACTGGAATTTTAATTAATAGGTCCGTTAAAGGTTGTTTCCTTTGTTTATTTTCACGAACTATCACTATTTAGATATGTTCGGATGCGAGTTTTTAATAAAATGGAATTCGAAGTTTACTAGTTAGAAACAGGAAAAGAAAGGTTAAGAGTGTTGGAGTCGCTTAGAAATATTTAGAAAATTGCAACTTAGTGAAATTTCAAGTCCTTAACAATAAATAAATAAATTAGGTGGCGCAACAGTCCGTTGAGAACTAGGCTCTCAACCATTTCTGTGTACGACTAATGTTGTCAGGGATGGAGGGGACCTACAGTTTCAAGCCGATTCCAAACGGATAATCTGAGAAAGCGCTTTTCATGACAAGAATTACTAGGGAGGATTTGTCAAGTCCAGTCAAAAACAACTGAGAAGCTCAAGTATTTTAAACTTTTGTAATACTTTTAGAAATAACGTCTCTTATTTAATAACTTTTTTTACATTATTTTTTTAAACAGATGACTGGCATGATGGTTAGTGTGTTGGACTATCATGCCAGAGGTCTTGGGTTCAATCCCTGCCTCTGCTATCTTAAGTTTTTCACGGGTACTGCCGCCTCTTGCGAGGAATTGACAAATTCTCCAAGAGTAATTCTTGTCATGAAAAGTGCTTTCTCAAATAAGCGTTCGGATCCGGCGTAAAACTGTAGGTCCCCTCCATCCCTGAAAACATTACTCGCACACAGGAATGGTTGAGAGTTGTAAGTCACTAGGCCCTAGTTCTCAACGGACTGTTGCACCACCTAATTTATTTATTTATTTTAGATGACTTTTTGTATTAAAATATTTGTTTGAGTTCTTTTTCAACAAAACATATTTTTTGTATTCATCTTTTAAGAACATGGAAAACATACAAATTACAAGCCGATTCAACCTGAGTAATATTTGTGTGTTATATTGAATTCTCAGGGTAGTATTTTTCAAAAACGTATGTTAATTTAAATAAATTTCCACCATCGCAGATTTGATAATTTCTGCTAATCAAAAACTTTCACTGCACTAAAAACCAACAAGGAAAAGACCTGGTCATCTTAAACAGATCATTAACCAACGTTCAAACTCTACTTTTGTTGCTAGAGCGCAAATTGGACCAAAAAGAAACTCCATATTACTTTATGTCCAAATGACGAATTACTTGAAAACATCCTTCTTACAAAGGACATAGCGACAATTTATGGAAACATTACTTATAAGTGGTAAAGATGTTAGTGAAATGATGTGGGCAGTAGGGAGTTAGTACTCTAGGTTTAATGATTCATATTGTATTGCCACTTAGGTATGTATATGTTCATTTTTTGTATATAGATCACGTTTTACATATTTATAAATCTACAAGCACAATAATTGGTTGGTGGTCACATTTATTTCTTGCAATAAGGATGAAAGTATCTGCTATTGTTGTAATATTCATTTGTCTTTTCAATTTATCAAAATAAAATATTCCAATGTTGGTTAGTAGGACAAAAGTAAAAACTTTTATGTTCTCGTAGATGAAAGCTTTTGATGTATTTTTTTTGTTGCAAGGATTAAATATAGGACAAATGAAGACTAACTTTTTATCCTTTTTGTATCTTTGATTGAACAGAGTTTTCACATTCTGACAAGCGACAACTTTTTGACAGGAGTCAAGGAATGAGACCCTTATATAAAAATACAAGTACATATAATATATTGATTGAAATTTGCCAGTGGAAATTTAAACTATGTACAAGTACATATATTAAAAAACAAAATCAGTGAGTACTTTATTAAAAACAAATTTAAACTGCCTTTAATTTTATCATTAGGTATAATTTAAATAAATTTTTCAATGATAATTGCCAAAAACTTAAAGCCCCTTTAATTTGGTGAATATATTAAAACCAACAATATTGGTAATCGAGTGGAAAATCCTAAACTTAATTCATAATTACGAGTGATTTCTACATTTATACCGTTTTACACTAAAGTATGTAAATATTTTTTAATTTGTTAATCGTATATAATTTTTTGTACATGACTTCTTTATTTTATATCTCATCAATCATAGAACAAATTACAAAATTATGTTATAAAAAGTTTTTCCCTCTATACTTTATACAGCGATGGAATACGCGGGCAGTGACAGGCGTCACAGTGTAATTTAAGTGCAGTTCATATCGAATCTATAGTGAGAAGGCGCGTCTCTATCATGACACACCACAAGAATATACCCACAACAACATCTACAATGCGTTTATCCCCGACTGATGCCTTATTTTTTGTTTATTAAAAATGAAATTATGTATCTATACATCAACTTCATGTTGGAGGATAAAATAGTTTCTTAAAATAGTGAATAATTTATTTCTATAAAAACTGATGCCCGCATTAAAGCAAAGCGTGTGTGTGTGTGTTTTTGAGAGTGAATGACATAAAATTATGCACCCCTTTTCTTCATCTTCATCATCACCATCATCACCATCATCGTTATACCCAATTAGTGAACATGAATTTTCCAAAAACATGAATATAGCATAGCTCAAAATATAGTGTGTATTTTTAATCATGTTAAATTGAGGTAGAGTTATTGAGGAAGTATTATTTATGATTTTTTGACAGATTTTCGGTATCAAAACAAAAAAAATTAGATCAACAAACAAACAAACAAGCAGTGTTTGAAAAATAAGACGTTTCTATTTTTTTGAATTCATTATAATTTATGATTTGTTGAGTATATCTAGAGGTGTACAATTATTTACGAGTCTAGTTTTGAGAATTGGTTTAAAAAATGTCCATATAGTAACTATAAAACTTTTTTCTAAAAAAGGGATGGGAAAAAGCCACGAATTCATTATCAATTTTTATAAGAAAAACAAGTGTTATACTGTTTTAAATGTAAAGCTAATTATAGAATTATTAGAAAGGTTATTTATAACCTGGGTTATTAAATAACATAGACATCATTTTTTATTTCCATTACAAAGTTTGTCTTACATCCTGATTCCTCGTAAATTATACCCATTGAGGAATTCTAACGAAAATTTCAGCAAACACAAATTTGATACACCTTCATCCACGTTGACGAAATATTAAATAAAAATAAAATACACAACTGGTTCGCAACAACTTGTTTATGTATTCAAAGACTCTGTTTAAAAATATTTCCTGTATTTAAAAATTTAAAAATGTAAAAAATGTTTAATTTCAAAAATTTAAATGCTATTTGATTTCTCAAATTCTTAATTTTTCAAAATTTGTATTTGAAAAAAAAATTAAATTATTTTTTTTTTTATACAATTTTTCAGTTTTAGTTTCAAAATGTTTTAGGGGGTATGTAGTTATTTATAGCTTATTAATAAAAGATTTATATTTCAATTTCAGAAAACAAAATAAGGACCCATATTCGAGATATCGAATTAAAAAAAAAAAAATGTTTAATATTTTTTAAAAATGAAAATTTAAAACAATGACATTTTTGATCATCGAATATTAATAAGACAGTATAAGAGATTGTGCAGAAAAAAAAAATTATTGAAATCGGTTTATGAATTCTTGAGAAAGCTTAAAAACAAAATAAAGGTTCTGGTTCGCTTCTGGAGCAATACAAACATATTTTTTATGCCTAACGCGAATCAACTTAAGACCTTAATATCTAAGTTTGAACTATTATTTGAGGTATTAACAGAATTATTTTTTATTTGAAAGTCGCATATTATTCCACTAAGTGTGGAATATGACATCATTCAAATGCCCGCCTCGGCTTCTTACTGTGGCACGGATCAGAGTGGTCCAATTTTCAATGACTCTTCCGCATAGGTCTGACTGAATTTAAGCGATAGCCTGTGTTATGTTCTCCTTTAGGGCATCGGTCGATTGTGGTTTATTTGCATAGACCTGCGACTTCAAGAAACCCCACAGAAAAAATTCTAGCGGGGTCAAATCCCATGACCTTGGCAAAATGTCAATCGTGGCGTTGGCTGTGTGGCACGTAGCGTCGTCCTGCTGGAACCACCTGTCGTCTAGGTCCATATGGTTCAATTTGGGCCATAAGAAATTAGTTATCATCGTTATGTAGCGTTCGCTGTTGACGATGACCGCCTCACTAACGTCATTTTTAAATAAAATGCACGACTGGGTCGCACGAATTTGCTCCTGTATGCAAAGAGTCTGTTTAAAAATGTACCTTTAAAAGATTTAAAAATATACCTGTAAAATAACTTCGTCTTCAAAGATATAAATGCCATTTAATTTGTCAAAAAACTTGTGATTCATCCCAAGACACAACTCATCCTAGGACAACTCATACCGAAAATGAAAAATACTTGTAAGCATACTTAACGAAAACAATTGTTTGTGTATTCAACTAGTTAAAAATATTTAAAATTATTAAAAAAATAAATAATTAAAATAATTAAAAATAAAATAAAATAATTAAAATAATTAAAAAAAAAATTTAA
Source organism: Eupeodes luniger (assembly GCA_951509635.1). Classification (NCBI taxonomy): domain Eukaryota; kingdom Metazoa; phylum Arthropoda; class Insecta; order Diptera; family Syrphidae; genus Eupeodes; species Eupeodes luniger. Next base: position 115,403,214 of record OX608074.1, read on the forward strand.
GATTCAAAATTTTAGCTGAAAAATAAGTGTTTCTTTAAAAATTTTAATACCATTTTATAAATCAAAAAATCCTTGATTTTTCAATTTTTTTTTTGAAAATCGTTAGAGGGCCTTTTTTTTTAAATTAATTTTTTATATATAAAATTTTTCAATTTTGTTCTAAAAATATTTTTGGTGATTGTAAATATACGCTCTACATTTGAATTTTGTAAAAAAATGTTGACCCGTTTATGAGATATAGAATTTTGAAAAAAAAAGAATTCAATATTTTTTTAAAAATCCAAACAATAAAAAATTGCACTTTTGATAATCAAATATTGTTAAGGCAATAGAAGAGCTTATTCAGAAAAAAAATTATTGAAATCAGTTCTTAAGTTGCTGAGAAAATTAAAAAACAAAATAACGGTTCTATGAGCGGTACCTTTCCTGAGCAACACAAAAATATGTTTTTCTTATTAAAAGAAGCTAAGTTAAAAAATAAAATTTTAGAGAAAATTTTAAAAAAATCTATTGGTTTGTTTTTGAGAAAATTCGAATTTTCGATTTTTGGACCAAAAAAATTGTATGGGGTCCACTGTTTTGATCTTAAAAAAAAATGAAAGAAACGCCTAACACGAATCTGCTGAAAACCTTAACTTCCAAGTTTGAACTCAATCGACCCAATGGTTAAGGCTGTAGGAGCGTGGACAGACAGACAAAACAGACCGGACAGAATCGCGGGACCCACTTTTTTCGACTTCTCTACCATCGTAATATCATGTTTGATTAAAATCTCGAGTTCGAAATTTTGCACGAATGCAAAACTTGCCATATTGTTCCTATATGTCGCAAGTAAAAAGTACGGACCAATTACGTTAACAACAACTTTTTGAGGATGCATTACCTGATGAACCACGCCTGTGTTGGTGTTGTCCCATATATACGGCAATTTTACTTGTTAACACAGCCATTTATCCAAAAATGCACCTCCTCACTAAAGATGATTTTTCGGCAAAAATTGGGGTCTTCTTTTAAACGGTTGGAAGCCCAGTAAGCGAAAAAACGGCGTTGTCTATGGTCATAAACTTTGAGCTCCTGGGTCAGTTGGATCTTGTTCGGGTGTAGGCCCAAGTCCCGAAGCAAAATTCGCCAAGTTCAAGTCTGCGAAAGGCCGAGTTCTTGAGCACGGCGAGGAATGAGGAATAGACTTTATTGTACACTTTCACGGACCGCGGCGATGTTCTCGACCGTTCTGCCGTTTCTTGAATGTATGGGTGTAGGCTGATTGTGTACTGGACCGGTCTTCTCAAATTTGGCCACCAAACTTCGATGAGTTGACTGTGAAAGGCCACCACGTCTACCGTAAAATGGGCGCAATGCGCGCAACGTTTGCGTTAACGAACACTCATTTTGATAATAAAGTTTTATAATTATTTGAACGTGCTTTTCAATCGTGTTACTTGCCATGATGATTTGGCATAAACAACTGAACAATAAACAAAAGATTTGACAGATGTCACCAAAACAAAATGGCCGCCATTTGGCGCCAAAATCTACCAGCGCCAATTTAAAAACCTTTTTTTATTTTTAAATCTTAAACTATATAGGCACTAATAATTTTAAACAGACTTTTTGGATACAAGAGCGACCTAGTCGTGCATTTTATTTTTTCAAATATTCAGTTCGGTTAAGTAGGATATTAATTAAAATTAATAGTTTTTTAGGTCAGTGCATTTTATCACTTTTATTTTTTAAATGCTCAATTAAAAAATCTATACACCAAGTTTATTTGAAACCATTATCTCCACTCGTTCTTGAAATATGGTTGAAGAAAGAAGGCGTTCTCTTATTTGTCTATTTAATGTAAATGGTTTATTTTTTTAGTGGCATTGAAAGAAATGCAATTATTTTTTTGACAAACTTTACTGCCCCTTATATTTTATTTTTATTGTATATGCGTAGAAAAGGTTTGCCTCATTATCATTATAGCCTTGAGCTTTAAGAGCAAGTTTGTGTGAGACAGTGTGACAGTCATAGTCGTCCAATTTATTTTATAAAGTTTTCTTGGACTGGGTTTAACGTAAAATTTGCGATCTACCTACACTATACTGTTTCAGTAATTTAATGAATCTTTGTTAATGAATAGGTGCTTCTATTTATTCTATGGTGCAAATGCAATTTGTTTATTTTTCCTTCCAAAGTTTGAAAACAAAACTGTTTTCATTGTCATATTTTATTTGAACGATTAAAATCGTTTGTGTATGAATTTTTGTCGCCGCGCCAGCCGGCTCTATACTTAGGTTTAGGTAGGTATACTCTAGTAAATGTTAGGTCGAATCGGACTGAGGATAATATTTTGACTGCTGCTATAAGAGTATGAACTTATTGCAGTGAAAAAAGCAACAGCAACAATTTGGCCAGAGAACTATTTGTAGCTCTGCACCGCCGAACACGAGAAATGCAATTCCATTTGACCTGGGGACGTTTTAATTACAAATTCCCCTCAAAGTGACCATTAGGAAGTTTAAATAGTTAACAACGATAGACAGACACTCCATGCAAATCGAGTGTGCAATCGAGTTAGATGGATCCTGTGCAAATCCTCTGGCTCTTGTTCATATATGTACATGAATATTCATACATATACATATGTAGTATGTAGATATCTGTAGATACTGTGACGTCTACTATGAATGTAGATATGTATCTTTATATACCTATGCATGGACGAGGAATGAGATGCCCTCACGTGTGTGGGATCAAGGCTCGGAAGGAATTACAGTGGCATTTATTTGGCTAGCATAAGCCGGAGGCCTCTGCAAAAGCAAAAGCAACAGCAACAGCAACAGCAACATCGTCGTCGTTCGGTGGGAATAATAAACGAAGGCTATTTACATGTTCCGTTGCACTTCCGGTTCCAGTTGGAAGTACTCTTATACAAATCGGTGGTACTGGCTACAATGGCAAAGTCCAATGTTATAACTGAAGCTGGACACAAAGGATGCAAACTTCTCAGTAGTTAATTTCACAAAGTGCTGGTCCCAAATCTCTTAAGTGTTTTCTTGTTGTTGTTGTTGTTTTTTTCTCGTTATATAAGTATGTATCATATGAGTATGTGTGTTTGTGCTATTGTTTTTATTAAAGGAGTGTTGAATTCTGGCAGATTAATTGTTCTAGAACTTCGAAAAAAAAAATAAAGAAACAAACAAAAAATTCAAACTACCCAGAGAGTTAATGTTTTATAAGAAACAAGGTTTATTTTGTAGAGAAATATAGAAAGTTAGTCCTTAAATTTTGGATGTTTATTTATTATGGAGCCAAAATAAAGACATTAATTAATCTTGAAGTTACAAACATAAGTTAATGTTCCAAAAGTTAAGATTCAAATTTAAAGAGGAAGAAGCAATGGAAAGAATATACAGTCACATTATTTATAGAAAAGGTATCTTCAAATTGTTGTATGGCCTGACATTTTTAGTATATTATAGCATTTTGTGTTATAGACAAGACCGCCTTTGCTATAAGATGAAGTTGGTAAGGCCCGTTTTCATACTACTATTTTAAACCAAAAGGGTTAAGACTCTTAAATAAGAAATAAACATTTTAACCTTTATGTTCTTCTGTAAGATATTAGAATGTGTATTTTAAAAATAAAATGTATGTCGTTAACTCAAGAGATTTCAAACCTTATAAAAACAAGAAAAAATAAAAAAGAGGCTGGGATGCAACCCACACTGATAACTTCCCATCCCGTCTGTAGATTTGTCTTGCTTAAAAGTTTGTAGGGTTTCGTGTTTTGTTAAAAAAAGTTGTCAGTTGAATTATTCTTGAAATTCTACCAACAATATTTTGCATTTAATGAAATAATTTGATATCGAAATCTATTTTTGTAAACGAGATTTTTATAGTCTTTTAAGTTTTTATTTCTTTTATGAACAAAAACGAATTGAATGAATGAAATTAATTTGAAGTCAATATCTTCTATTATTCACGAGATATCGAGAACCGAACAGACATTTTTACCAAATTTTACTGAATGTCGAAAACAATATTTTCTGTGAGATAAAATAAGTTTAAAGCCAATATTTTTAATTTTTAATATTATATTTGAGTCGAAAGTAAATTTTTACCAAGTTTAAGTATTGTTATTTTTTTTTTTTAATTTTTTGTAAGAAAATTTTCAATTCGATTTTTCTCAAAATTTTACCGAATGTTGAAAACAATATTTCTTATAAAATAAAATTTGAAGTCAATATCTCAAAGTCTTAAAAAGATATTTGATTCGAAAATCAATTTTTACCATCTTTTATTCATTTTTTTTTAGGTTTTTATTTTTTGTAAAAAAACTGTCAACTCGTTTTTTTTTTCAAAATTTTTCCAAATGTTGACAGTAATATTTCTTATAAGATAAAATTAATTGGAAGCCATAATCTCAATTTTTTTGGAAAGATATTTGAGTCAAAAATTAATTTTTACCAACTTCGAGTAATGTTTTTTTTTAGGTTTTTATTTTTTATAAACAAAATGTCAATTCGATTTTTCTTAAACTAAAGAATGTTGAAAATAATATTTCTTATAAGAAAAAATTAGATTGAAGCCATTGTCTTAAATTTTTGAAGAGATATTTTAGTCGAAAACCAATTTTTACCAACTTTTATTAATTTTTGTTTAGTTTTTAATTTTTGTAAACAACTGTCCATTCGAGTTTTCTTAAAATTTTACCGAATGTTGAAAACAGTATTTCTTATTAGACACAATTCTTTTTAAGAAAAAATCTCAAATTTTTGAAAAGATATTAGATTCGAAAATCAATTTTTACAAACTTTTAGTAATGTTTTTTTTAGGTTTTTATTTTTTTATAAAAAAATACAGTCAACTCCATTTTTCTCAAAAATTTACTGAATGTTGAAAATAATATTTTTTTTAACAAAAAAATAGATAAAGCCATTATCTTAAATTTTTGAAAAGATATTTTGGTCGAAAACCAATTTTTACCAACTTTTATTAATTTTTGTTTAGTTTTTTAATTTTTGTAAACAACTGTCCATTCGATTTTTCTTAAAATTTTACCGAATGTTGAAAACAGTATTTCTTATTAGACACAATTCTTTTTAAGCAAAAATCTCAAATTTTTGAAAAGATATTCGATTCGAAAATCAATTCTTACCAACTTTTAGTAATATTTTTTTTAGGTTTTTATTTTTTTATAAAAAAATACTGTCAACTCGATTTTTCTCAAAATTTTACTGAATGTTGAAAACAGTATTTTTTATAAGACAAAATTAGTTTAAAGCCATCATTTCAATTTTTTGAAAAGATATTCGAGTCGAAAATCAATTTTCACCAACTTTTAGTAATGTTTTTTTTTCGTTTTTTTTTTAATAAAAAAACTGCCAATTCGATTTTTTTCAAAATTTTACCAGATATTAAAACTTTATTTCACTTTGTATACAATTATTTAGGAGATAAAATCAATATCTGTTCGTAAAATATTCAAGGTGACAAATATTTTTTTCCAGTGTTTTTTCATAAAAAAAAAACCCGTAATTGGATTTTTTTTCCAAAAATATATTTGTTTGGTTTCACGTTACAATATATAATTTAAAGTTTAATTCGAGTCGTGAGATATTTAGGGTTAACAAAAATGTTCAACTTTATTTTTTGATTGCTGTGGTAAAAAAAACACCCACACAATTTTTTTGAAAGTCCTTTCTGAACCTTTCTGCGTTATTATCTGTGTAACATGTGTTACACAATTTATTTGAAGCCGATATCTCTACTGGTTCTTGAGCTATCGACGACGAAAAAAACTTCGCGAACGTTACGGACGTACGAACGCACGTACACACGCACGCACATACATCTTTCTAAAAATCTTTTATTTCGACTCTAGGGACCTTGAAACGTCGAGAAATGTCAAAATTTTCAATTCAACAAATTGGACCGATTACAATAACTTCCTATGGGAAGTTAAAAAAGGATAATGTACCTTATTTAAGTTGTGACATTATGAGTACAAATTATTAAGTCTTCTACTTTTCTGATTCATTTAAAATGCATAGAGAATTTTTATTAGAGTTCCAGGCTTATTTTTTGTTAATTTCTAGGAAATCCTTTAAATAAAGGCTTTGAGTCTTAAGTTTGTTTAGTTACGCAAATATTAGATATACTCTTACACTTATGTAACATCAGTAAATAACGTCTATACCTTCAATGAATAAAAAACACCTTTTCATTCCTATTAAATATTTATGTGTACCAAAATAAATTTCCATTTCATGTACTTTTCCCCCTGCCCCGCCTTCGTTAAATTCAAATTGCTTTATATAAATATATATATGAAATATAATTTTACTACTAATACCAAATAATAATCTCAAGGTTACGTAAATATTGTAATCCCATCAATGAACAGAATTGGCTCATATTCTTCCGAAATCATTTGCATTACTCGTGCGTGTCGTCGAACGTTGTCGTTGCGATAGTGGTCCTTGTCGTCCTCCTCGTCCTCGTCATCGTCACCGTACTGTTGCTGATCTTGATGCTGTTATGTATGTTGATATACGTTTTAATTTAAATTAAATTAATACCTATACCTCCCTTAACCTTCATCACATGTTACATTCGCATCATTTCTTAATCAACGTATATTATTCCAATTTTAATATAGGTACAGCACCTTTTTGCGATCAATATGCGAAGCTTCGTTTTCTTCTTTTTTTGTTTTGTATCTGGGGAATGGGACAAAACAAAAATCATATAGGTATACCCAACCCACTGCTACTGATGGGGATGGGGATGTCTTATACCTGGAATACAGCCAGTTCTATTTCAATGTATTCGAAAGTCCCAAATTGGCAGCGGAAAACAACCAATTTCCAAATAAATTACCTCCAATCCCTGCCTGCAGCGGCAAAACAAAACTCAATAATGTAATAGAATAATGATCCATGTCAGGGAGTGTTGAAGTTGAAGTTGAAGGAAGCAATATGGGGTGGGGGTTGGGTGTTGTTTGTTGGGGGTGATGTAGTATAGGCTGAACTGGGCTGGGCTGGGCTGTCGTCTTGTTCTTCATCGTTGTCTGCAATACACAACATTGCCATTATCGATTCCCGGTAGCGAAAACATCTTATAGGTCGATTTCTAGGATTTCTCAGTGTCATAAAACTGGCAAGCTGCTCCAGAGAAACCAAAATTCAAATGCTAATGACAGAGCCCATATGTGACTTGCGATTCATGAATATATCCTTACCTACCTTATTCCCCCTGTCATACTATACTCTACACATGGTTCCGCCTTTTCTGTTCTGTGGCCCCATCAACAGCATCGTCATCATCGTCGTCGTCGTTGGAGTCGTCGTCCCTGTCGCATATCAATTGAAAGGTTTGCTCCTTGGGGAATGATTTGAAAACAATATTAGATTATGGAAATTTTGCTGCTTTCTATTCAAAGACAAAAGGCCTAGAGAGATGGAGAATCACTGGCGCTGGCACTGGCAATGGTAGATGGCGGGCGTTGCGCTAGTGCGGATGCGGATTCTATACCTATGATGATGGGGTTGAAGCTTGATCTTTGGATGTTGGGGGTATGAAAAAAAACTAACACACGAGCATAACTTTTGATTTAGATAGACTTATACTAACATTAACGAGGTAAACGGTCATTGACTTACAAAATATGATCCAGAAATAATTAGATTGGAGAGGAGAATTCCCCCGGTTATAAAATTGTTATGAGTTTTGAACACACGTGCGTAATGGGATCTGGCGGAAGGAAAAACATTAAGAAAACTAATTTTCCTAACAAAACACTTATACCTTTGTCTACTTATATTCCAAACATATACATTACGTATGTACCTATAAGAATTTCAAGAACGCGTAGAAAGCTCTATGTAAGTTGAAGATTTTTTGAAGGTGGAAGATGACGGTAATTGAGTAATGATTCTTTTTTTTTCGTGTCCTCAATAGCTTAATTTATTCTCGTTTTGTTCACTGATAAATTAGAATTAATGATTAGGTTCTTCAGTTTCTTGGAAATAATCATAATTATTTTATAACTATGTTTGAAGAAAACGAAATAATTGGGAATTTATTTATAGGTCAAAGGCTTCAAACAGCCCAAATTAGCCTAGATTATTGTTTAGCAATTTGTCACAACCAATTAACAAAACTATTTTAATTTTTTAATAAAAAATGGTCCAATTCTCGAACTTTGTGATTTTGTTGGCCAGTGGCTTTATTAATAAGCTGAGTTTCCAACATTTTGACAGGCCTTGTGTGGCCAAAAATTATTATGTATAAACTTGACGGTATTTAATTCCAACATGGTTTTTACACATTCGCGTAGTACGGCTAGAGAACGAATATCTGTACTTCGTGGTACGAACGAAGTTGGGCTTAAGAATAAACTGATGGGCATTCCTAGAAGCGCAAGCTTAAGGTTATTTTTTCATTGAAGGGGAAGAATGTAAGGGGCTATTTCAATAGGTAGTAAACAAAAAAGAGGCTGGGATGCGACCCACACTGATAACTTCCCATCCCGTCTGTCGATTTGTCTTGCTCAAAAGTTACAAGTTTATTAAAAGTCTAGGTATATGAATCAATTTTTAGCAAATTTGCTTACTATTTTTTGTAGGTTTAATTTTTTTATGAAAAAAAGGACTATTGGATTTTTATAAAAAAATTACTGAATATCGAAAACAATATTTTCTGTGAAATAAAATAAGTTTGAAGCCAATATTTTAAATTTTTGAAAAGCCATTTGAGTCGAAAGTAAATTTTTACCAAGTTTTAGTATTGTTTTTTTTTCGATTTTTTATTTTTTGTAAAAAAACTGTCAATTCGATTTTCCTCAAATTTTTTCCTAATTTTGAAAACAATATTTTTTATAAGTTAAAATTAGTAAGAAGCCATTATCTTAAATTTTTGAAAAGATATTTACGTCGAAAAACAATTTTTACCAACTTTTATAAAGTTTTTTTTTTAGGTTTCTATTTTTTGTAAAAAAACTCTCAATTCGATTTTTCTCAAAATGTTTCCTTATGTTGAAAACAATATTTCTTATAAGTTAAAATTAGTTAGAAGCCATTATCTCAAATTTTTGGAAAGATATTTGAGTCGAAAATCAATTTTTAACAACTTTTGTAAAATTTTGTTTCAGTTTTTAATTTTTTTGTAAAAAAACTGTCAGTTCGTATTTTTTTTATTTTTTGTAAAAAACTGTCAATTCGATTTTTCTCCAAATGTTTCCTAATGTTGAAAACAATATTTCTTATAAGTTTAAAGTAGTTAGAAGCTATTATCTCAAATGTTTGAAAAGATATTTGAGTCAAAAATCAATTTTTAACAACTTTTGTTAAATTTTTTTTCGGTTTTTCATTTTTTCTAAAAAAACTGTCAATTCGATTTTTTCAAAATTTTACTGAATGTTGACAACAATATTTTTTGAAAGATGAAATAAGTTTGAAGCCATAATCTCAAGTTTTTGGAAAGATATTTGAGTCGAAATTCAATTTTTACCAACTTTGAGTAATGTTTTTTTAGGTTTTTACTTTTTATAAAAAAACTGTCAATTAGATTTTTCTCAAAATTTTATCAGATGTCAAAAACATTATTCTTCGTTACACAAAATTGTTTTGGAGATGAAATCATATTTAGTCGTAAAATTTTCGATGTGACAAATTTTTTTTTTCAGTATTTTTGATTTATAAAAAAAACCGTTAATTGGATTTTTTTTCCAAAAATATAATTGTTTTATATCACGTTACAATATATAATATAAAATTTAATTTAAGTCTCTAGCGTCATTGGTTCATGACATATTTTTAGGGTTAACCAAAATTTTCACCTTTTTTTTAAACTGCTATGGACCACCGACTCAATTTTCTTGAGAGCCCTTTCTGCCTTATTATCTGTGTAACAAAATTTATTTGAAGTCGATATCTCTTCTGGTTCTTGAGGTATGAACGACGAAAAAAACGTCGCGAACGTACGGACATACGGACATACGGGCGTTCGAACGTACTTACACACGCACGCACAGACATCTTTCTAAAAATCTTTTATTTCGACTCTAGGGATCTTGAAACGTCGAGAAATGTCAAAATTTTTAATTTGACAAATCGGACCCATTACAATAATTTCCTATGGGAAGTTAAAAAGAAATCTGGGGACACCAGCATTTATTTTAAATACGTAAACACTGAAATGACGAATTTCAATAAGAGAGCAAAATGCACGACTCTATGAAATGCCTTGGAAATATCAAATGCAATAAATTTGCTTTCTTCAAACCGATGTAAAGATTTTGTTCAACAGTGTGAAATAGACCATGCAATCAACGATGGTCCTATTGCTACCAAAGTCGTATTGGCGGCCAATAAGAAGCTTTTGATCTTCGAGATACTTCTTAAGCTGATAAATCAGCGTTTTCTGTATCCAAGGATTTAGTAACAACCAAACTTTACCATTTAATTGCAAATTCAACAACCCTATTCTAAGGTGGCATGAATGACAATAATTCTTATGATTCATCATTAACTGAATGTCTTTTTCTGGCTGAAATGTATACCTTTTGTCATCCACAATTAGGTATAAGTTTTCAGTATAATTTTTGTTCAATTTAAGTTAGGCATGTGCATGAATCATATTTATTTGATCTTAAAGCCTGTTGTCAAACGCTTGAAAGGAATTTGTAAATATAAGAACTTGCACGTGACCAGAATACTTATTTCCTCATCAATATCATTTATACATATATACATATATATTATATATATAGACGATGACGATGTGTTTTTTTTTTTTGTCTCTCACGATACTTTATATCTAAGATCTATAGAGCTATATACCATAACCATCATCATCTATAGATTTACCGAGATATGCACATTAAATCCACTTTCGAAGTTGAAACATGGTACGGTGGTAAATTTAGGTAAATCCTTTAAGGGAGCATTTCTTGGCGACCCATTTGCCAAAGAAGACTGTTGTTTGTTTGATATTTAAGGGTGTCCCATCAGGCTCTATTTAGTCTATAATGTGTCTACAAGTAAAATATTCAGGGTTGTTATATTGCGTAACAAGGGCACGCTTATCTCAACAATGACGTAGTTATATAACTATAGGATTTCAGATACTGATACTTGTATCCCTTCAACCAACTAGGGATTTAAAAAGATTTAAGCTGTCTAATTTGAATTAAAGTGCTTTATGAAATAAAAGCATAAACGTTCATGCGTTGCGAATGTTTGTAGCCTGCCTATGTATTATTTGTAGCGATTTGTATGAATGAGATACATTTAAAAAAAAAAAAAAAAAAACATTTTAATACTTTTAAACTATAATAATAAATGATGGCGATAAAGTTGGATCAATTATTTACTCTGCAGAACAGTGTAGCATGTGAGCAAAATACGATTGGAACTTTCTTAAAGTTGTATTTTTATTATTATTATTTGAAGCTTTATTTGCCAATTTTGAAGTTTTACAAATGTGTTCTTAAATTAATAGAAGTAGGTAATACTTATTCACTAATTTATGTTAATAATTAAAATCTACTTATTTTGAATATTTAGATTTAAATAAAATACATTTTTCAATTTATATATTTTTAAGTTTTAATTAATTTGTTCTTATATTCGTTTTATTTCGATTATTTTCTATCCGGCATAAGCCTCCCCCATTGTTGTCCATATAGCTCTGTTTTTGGCATCATTATACCAGTTGTTGTTGTATTCGTTCAAATCGTCAACCCATCTCTTTTTCGGACGCCCTCTTGGTCTTCTCTCGTCAAATAAAGTCCATTTAGTTATGATTTTCGTCCATCTCTGATCTTCTGTTCTGGAGATATGTCCTGCCCAGCTCCATTTCAATTGTTTCGTTCGCTGTATTACGTCAACTATGTTTGTTCTTCTTCTTATTTCTTCGTTGCTTATTCTTTGTACTTGTCTTATATTCAAAAGTTTTCTTTCAATTTTTACCTGGCAGATTCTCAGTTTTTCTTGTTGATTTGAAGTTAGTCCTATGGTTTGCAGCCCGTACGTCAAAACAGGTAGAATTGTCGAATCGATTACGTATTTTCTTGTGTCACTGCTTATGTTCGATTTTAATATTTCGTTCAAACTCCAGTATTGTTTCCATCCATTTGTTATTCTTCTATTAACTTCTTTATCTTCTTGTTTTTCAAACGATTTTATTTGTCCCAAGTACACGTAGTCCTCAACATAGTCTATTTTATCATCTTCTAGGAATATGTCTTCTTTTATGTGGTTGGTCATTATTTTTGTTTTTGTCAAGTTTAAACATAGTCCATCTTTTTTGCAGGCCGCTGAGAGTTGATTCAACATTGTCTGTATCTGTGTAGGTGAGTTCGACAGTAGAACAACATCATCTGCGAACCTTAAGTTATTTAGGTATTCTCCCCAGACTTGAATGCCATACCTGTTTCTCCATTTCAGTCTTTCGAAGATGTCCTCCAGGACAGCGGAGAATAATGGCGGCGACATAGGATCACCCTGTCTTACTCCTCTTTTAAGATGGAATTCCCTTCCAAGCTTGTCGGTTTTTACCTTGGCGGTGTTATTTTTGTATATATTTCTAAACGTCTTGATAAGGGTGGGATGAATGTTTTGATTACTTAGTGCCGTCCATATACTGCTGTGTTCCACGGTGTCAAAAGCTTTTGTGAAGTCAATAAAACAAAGGTAAAGTGGTTTTTTGTATTCGTTATGTTTTTCGATGAGCTGGTTTATTGTCTGAAGATGGTCAGTGGTTGAGAAGCCTTCTCTAAATCCTGCTTGCTCTCTTGGTTGTTTGTCGTTAAGTGCTTCTTTGGTTCTATTATATACTGTCTTCGAGAAAAGCTTGTAAATTGTAGAAATCAGGCTTATCGGCCTATAATTATTTATGTTATCCTTGTCTCCTTTCTTATGTAGCAGTATTATTTTACTTTGTTGCCATTGTTTGGGAATCAGTTGGGTTGTCAAAATTGCGTTGAAGATTTTTGTTAGGATTGGTGTCAGAGAGTCTTTTCCATATTTCAGCATTTCGGCTTCAATTTCGTCACAACCTGCACTTTTTTCGGCTTTTAAACTGTCTATAGCTGATGATACGTCAGTTTCATTGAGGAGAAATATAGTGTCATTCTCTGAGCTGTCAAATGAAATGTCCGAATCAGTGTCAAAAGCTATGTCTTTGGTTGATTTGAACAATGATTCAAAGAAACTTGTTGCTGTTTCGTTAATATCTTTTCTTTTTGTCATATTATTATTTCTTTGTTTCAGTGAGACTATCCATTCTTTTTCACTATTAATGAAGTTTTTTGTTTTTTTGATCGATTTGGTGTTCTTAAGAATCTCTTTGATTTTTGTTTCGTTATATTTTTGAACATCGTCTTTAGCTTTATTCTTTATAGTTTTCCTGATATTTCTTAGTTCTTCCTTGTCATTTTCTGTCGGATTCATCTTATGTGTCAGAATTTCTCTCTGGTTGATAAGTGCTTTGGTTTCAAGTGAAAGCTTGTCTATTTGTTTGGTTTTTGGTTTCATCAATTCGTTTTTTGCTGTGGTTTTTATAATATGCTCAAGCTGGTTGTATATGTTCAGGAGATCGTCATCCAAGTTCATCAAGTTTATGGCTTCTTCTATTTTTCTTGTCAAAGATTCATTATAGGATGTGATGGATGAAGAAGAGATGGAGTTGGGAAAGAATAATTTTTGGTGGTTTCTTCTTAATGTGCTGTGGTCAATTTTTATTTTCATTCTTACCATTCTATGGTCGCTTTCAAATTTTAAGTTATTTATTACAGATACATCTGTCACTGTTGTTATTTTATTTGTAAGAGCGAGGTCATATTCGTTTTTATGTTGTCCATCAGGTGTTATCCATGTCCATTTATTTTTATCTTTTTTCTTAAAAAAGGAGTTTCCAAAAACTAGGTTCATTTCTTGCATCCACGTCATAAGCCTATTCCCACGCATATTTCTTTGTCCATATCCAAAAGGTCCAAATAGCTGCTGTTCTCCATCTTCCATTGTCCCGAGTTTTGCATTAAAATCGCCTATTACATACATAACCTCTGTCTTTGTTTCTTTGAAGGCATTCTCTAAATTCTCGTAAAAGTATTCAATTTCTTCGTCAGATGCATTCATTGTTGGTGCATAAACTTGGATTATGGTCATTTTTGTATTTTGTATGTCAAGACTTATTGAGCAAATTCTCTCGTTAAATAGTTTGATGTCAAGAATATGTTTCTTCAAATGTTGTTTTACAAGAAATCCAACTCCATAAAGTCCTTTAGTTTGTCCAATATAACAGAATATGCCGTTGTCAGATTCAATTATTTTCTGTCCAAACAATCTAGTTTCGCATAGTCCTATTATATCCCAGTTTATGTTTTTTATTGCAAGTTTCAATTCCTCTTGTCGTTCTTCTGTCATTAAAGTTCTAACGTTAAATGTACAGATGTTAAGAGTATTGTTTTTATTTGATGATATATTATTTGTCAGTGGTTTCGGTGACTGATTTGAGGGGTTTGAGCCTACATTTCTCACGGTGGCTAGCCGGCTTGAGAAAGGATTAATTTCAAGTTTGCTTTTCGTTTTGTTGCCATTATAATTACATGTCGGATTGCTATTCAATTGTTGCTACTTATTGGCATGTTGTTGTTGTGGTTGTTGTTGTATGGTTTGTTCGTTTTGAGTTGTTTTGAAAAATTGGTCAATTCGATTTTTTGGAGGTGTGTTGTCTGTGTATTGAGTTTCAAATCTTTTTTGTTTTTTGTTGTTAAGCTGTTGCTCCGAACGTCGAAAATCATTTTGTGGCAAGATGTTTTTAATTGACCTTTTGTAAGAGTTTGAAGGAGCAGCTATGTTTCTATTGTCAGTTTGTTGTCGTCTTTCAAGATTTTGCTTCGTTTGCTTGTCTTTGTTAATATCTTCCTTTATTCGGTCATCTTTTATATAAATAATTGCATCTTTAAAATCTTTTAATTTTGATTTATTCTTCATAATCATTTCTTTCTTGATTTGTGTTGTAAAACCAACTAGCAGTGGTCTCGTGTTTTCTCCCTTCTTTCCTATTCTCCTAACAAAGTCAATTTCGTTTATGTTAGTTTCGATTTCCATTATTTCATTGAAGAATTTCAAAACATAATCTTGCAAAGATGAGTTGTCTGTCTCCGTTTCTTCAATATTGTAGACTACAACGTTCTTCCTCTTCAGAGTTCTTTCTATATGTCTGATTTTTCCCTCTAATACATTTTGTTTGTTCTCTATTTCATCTTGTTTGTCTGATATTTTGTCTAGTTTAGATTGTAGTTTAGTTGTTTCTTCTTTAATTTGTGAAGTTAGATCAACTCTTAAGTTTTGTATAGCTCCAAGAATAGAGTCTAATTTCTTTTCAGTTTCATTGTCCATGGTTAAAGCAGGCGTTAATTTCTGTTGTTTATCGTTTTCTAATGCTTACTTGTAAGAAAACTTTTCTTATGTCCTGATAACCTGAACGATCAAGTGTCAAGTTGTGAGATGTCAAGTTAATGTCAAATGAGAAGTGATTTGTTTTGATTTGTTTGGCTCGTGTTAAATTTGTGTTTAATATTTGGTATTGTTTTTAAATTATTTAATTCAAATTATTATATTGTTAATTTGGCAATTAAATTAATTAACTCCTTCAAGTTTGAGTTATTTAAAGTTGTTAAGATGTCAATAAAAGACCAAGAAGTTAAATTGAAAGTGATTGAACTCACCAGTGCAGTGTTCAACATGCAGCAGTGGGACTCTTTCTTCCGGTTGGGGAAAAAGTTTGATGGCTCCCAACGAAGTATATAAAGGAATCCGTAGCTCCTTTGTTAGATCTTTATAAATTCTTTATTTTTCAAACAAATTTTCAGAGCTTTTTAATTCTCAAAGACACAAAATTCCCCACTTTTCCGAATACCAAACAACTCATTAAACAACTTATCACGTTTTTATAATTATTCGGGGCTTAATTTCCAAATTCTAGGCCAAAAAACCTTAAGCTATTCCAGACACTTGTTTCTTCTTCTTCACTTATTTTAAAGTTGTATATTCATACTAAAATATTTCCTAAATTGCCAAGGGAAGTTATTGTAATCGATCAGATTTGTCAATTTGAAAACTAGCATTTGCCGGAGTGAACACAATTTTTCCGTAAAAAAGTATATCTTTTTCTTAAATCCAACTTATTTAAATGCAAAAGAAACTTTGCATGCACCCCATCTTGCACCCACCGAACCTTGCCCCCTCCCCACCTTGCACGCACTCCAACTTGCACCCACCCCAAATCCTATAGTGAAAAAAGAATTAAATTAAAATAGTAGTTGTGGTTATTTTCAATTTTCTCAAAAACTAAAAGACATAAAATCATCTAGTTTTCAGTTTTTGATCAAAAACAAATAAGAGCAATAAATTCTGAAACAAAAACAATGGTAGATAATCTTGAAGTATTGAAAAATTACACTTTAAACCTTTTTTTAACTTTTCTTACTCAAATTTTGAGTTTAAAATTAAATTTTTCAAAAACTACGCATAGTTTTGACTTGAATTAAAAACTGGCTAATAATAACAGAATGTTGGCTTTATAAAAATGTATATAACTTAATTGTAAGTATCACCGTTATTTTTTAATTATTTTTTTCCATTTTAAATAATATTTTTTTTAAATTGCCCTTATCGCCTAAACGGTGGAGATAGACCCCCCCTCCCATAGTAAAAAATGAAAAAATGCTTGTATTAAGCCCCTCTACCAAAAACCGTTATTATATCTTGGCGCCAAAGTTATCGTACTCGTGCCCGATGCACGGTTTAATAAATAGACCAAATTGAAGATTTTTGAAAGCAATCCACGAAACGTGTTTGAACTGTCAAAATCAAAACCAGTGTCATCAAAAAGCAAATAGTAAGCAATCACCTATTGTAACGAACCAAGAGCATCACGATTTAAATAAAATTTGGCCTGACACATTTCCAATCAAAAAGTTATATGTATTTCCATCAGGATAATTTTATCCATCAAAGAATAACGTTTTTGACATTTGTTTTAGACATTTTATTCAAGTATCTTAAGAATAAAAACAAATATTGACATTAAACTTATTTCACCATATTTTAAATTGAGTAAATTTTATTTAGATAAAATTCAACTGATTGTTTCTTTGTAAAACATAAAAAAACTACACAAAAATATTCCTAAAATTTGGTAAGAATTGATTTTCGATTTAAATGATTTGTAAATCAAATATTATACTTTGGCCCAAAATTTTAAACTATTTAAAATTAAATTAAAAATGTCTTTAACATTTTACTAAGCTTGAAAGATGATTTATTAAATTTTAAACGATTTGAACATCATACTATCTGTTAACAATTTGCTAAAGTAAAAATCAAGAAATGGCTACTTTAACTTTAAGCAATTTGCTAAATCCATATGACATCTGTACAATTATTCTTATAAGAGCAGTGGATGGAATGATAAAGTCAACAGTTGGGAATTCCCATTAATAGGTCTGTTTAAGCTGTTTTGCTTTGTTTATTTTCAAGAATTGTCACATTTTAGACATATTTGGGTTCTCGTTTTGTAATAAAAGGCAATTTGCAATTTACTTGTTAGTAAAACGAAAAGAAAAAATGGTAAATATTTAGCAAGTTGCTAACTAGTAAATTGTAAATTCTTTAACAATAGTTGTTTAAAAAGATGCGGCATTACTTAAAACTAATTTTATCTTATAAAATTCTTTATACTTTGAAACGTTATAAAAAAACACCAAAAAAAATCTATAGCAAAATTACGCTAAGTTCGTTTAACGTCCCAAAGATATCTACAAGAAATATCTTTAACTCCAATTTGTATTGATTGCATACTTTACAAAGTTCCACAAATGACAATTTGGCTTATTGCAAAAAAATAATTATTTTTAAGGGCAATAACCAGTCCCTTTTAAAAGTTTTTTCTATTGGTGCGCGTAGATTTTGGCGACCGTGGCGGCCATTTTGTTTTGGTGAAATCTGTCAAACCTTTTGTTTATTATTCAGTTGCTTATGCCAAATCTTCATGGTAAGTTACACGATTGAACGGTACGTTCAAATGATAAAACTTTATTATCAAAATGAGTGTTCGTTAACGCAAACGTTGCGCGTAATGCGCCCATTTTACGGTAGACGTGGTGGCCCTTTCACGGTCGACTCTTCAACGTTTGGTGGCAAAATTTAAGACGACCGGTTCAGTGAACAATCAGCCAACACCCGTACGTTCAAGGGACGCAAGATCGGCAGAGAACATCGCTGCGGTCCGTGAAAGTGTACAGCAGAACCCGAGACAGTCTATTCCTTCCATTTTTGGATGAATGGCTGTGTTAACAAGCAAAATTTCCGTATATTGGAAGAAACCAACCCACTTTAGGTTCACCAGGTGATAATGTTTTCTCAAAAAGTTACCGTTGGGTGTGGATCTTATCCCAGCGGCGTAATTGGTTCGTACTTTTTTTGAAAACGACGTTAGTGAGGCGGTCACCGTCAACAGCGAGCGCTACATAACGATGATAACTAATTTCTTATGGCCCAAACTGAACCATATGGACCTAGACGACATGTGGTTCCAGCAGGACGGCGGCGGCGGCGCTATGCGCCACACAGCAAACTCCACGATTGACATTTTGCATGAACGATTTGAATATAAGGTTATCTCTCGCATGGGTGATGTGAATTGGCCACCAAGGTCATGCCATTTGACCCCGCTAGACTTTTTGCTGTGGGGTTTCTTGAATTCGCAGGTCTATGCAAATAAACCCCAATCGACCGATGCCCTAAAGGTGAACATAATACAGGCTCATCGCTCAAATCCAGCCGGATCTATGCGGAAAAGTCATTGAAAATTGGACCACTTGGATCCGTGCCATCGTATAAAGCTGAGGCGGACATTTGAATGCTGTCATATGCCACACTTAATGGCATACATGCGCCTTTCAAATACAAAAACAATTTTGTTAATACCTCACACACAGCTTGTATTGTTCCATTTTAACATCTACCTGCCCTTATTGAAAAACCCTTCATTATTATACAATTATTAACAATATTTTGTTGTGTGAATGTCAATTCGACTCCATTTCAAATCAAACTTCATTAATTTTTCGATCCAATGTGCAGCTGCATCGAAATTAAAATTAGAATTCAACTCGATTTCTCAATCCACTCTTGTAATTATGGTATTAGTCCACCATAATTCGAAGAGTCTAGAATATATGCAATGCATATTACGATGAACGCGACCATTAATTCCCTGCCATTTCATATACTTCACCATAAGCCATATACAAAAATGCAACAGGTAACTCTTCATCGCAATGACATTCAGCAGAAACTCTTCTTCTTTATCTTTGTTCGTTGGTAATCGGAAGTTACAGTTACAGAAATACAGAATCAGTTTGTGAAATTCTTGTGCTGTGTGCCTGCGATCGTCTCGAGTTAAAAAGTAAAATAATAATTAAAATATTTAATTTCAATGTGCGATTTATAAAATTAAATCAACATGTTAATAAAGTTGTAAATTGTAAGTTTATGTGAAAAAAGTTCCAGCTAATTGCGAAATTAAGTGTTTTTTTTTGTTGTTTCTAAAATTCAATTAATTTTTCTTTCATTCATTCCAAGCTCAATCGCTTTGTTGGGAATCGTCGGTTGGGAAGTGTCGGTTCGGTAGTGTCGGTTCGGTAGTGTTGGTTTGCATTGTAAGTTGGCGGTATAATTTGAAAATTTGAATTTAGTCTTTTCGGTGATTAGTTCGTCTCGGCAAAAAAGAAATTTGTTTTAAATGCATTTATGTTCATTGTGAAGTAAGAAAGTAAATAAAATTAATAATTGTAAAAACAAGTCTTTAGTTGTAGTGTAGTGTAGTAATTTTCATAAAATTATTTTAATCATCGCATCGCGTCCCGCAGTCGGTTTTGGTGTTGTTGGAAAATAAGTGCATTCGTTATATCAGTTGGTTGGAGGTATATGTAAATGTTTATTCAAATAGGTAAGTAACTTAGTTTCGCTTTAAAAAATTTGAAAAAATGTGTTTAAGATTTAAATAATTATGTATATTGAAACCTGAAATATGTGTTAAATTTTGTATAAAATAAGAAATCGAAAGAGATTTTAGAAATATCTGATGCGAAAGAGTGTTGTTTGGGTGATATGGAGAGCTGTTAAAGTTCTACCAGAAACCCCTCCCAAAAATGATATGATTTTGAAAGTTGGTTAAAGCGTTTTTCCACTCATGAGAACCAAGATTCAAAATATGTCATAGAGAAGTTGAAGGTTAATAGATGTTTTTTTTTTTCAGGAAACTTAATTTACCTGTTCAGTACTGAGAACAAAACCATGTTACTTAAGTTCTTTAATCGTCTTAATTTTGATTTTATTGGAGGAAGCGTTAAAAAAAGAGAACAAAACTACTTTCCAGGTTATAAATAAAAGCATAGATTTTTTTACTGTATAATTTTTCAGAGATCTTCTATCTCCCCCCGTTTAGGTGGTAGGGGCAATTTAAAAAATATGTACGTTAAATGGAAACAATAATTAAAAAATAACGGTAATACTTACAATGAAATATTTTACATTTCTTTAAGGCCAACGCTTTTGTCTATTAGCTTGCTTTTAAATCAAGTCAAAACTATGCATAGTTTTTGAAAAAAAATTGTTTTAAACTCAAAATTTGGACAAAAAAAAAAGTTAAAAATAAGGTTTAAAGTGTAATTTTTTAAAACCTTAAGATTATCTGTTTTTTTTTTATCAAAAACTGAAAACTAGATGATTTTATGTCTTTAAGTTCTTTTAGTTCTCATACCCACCGAGTGAGAAATGTGCTTCGCCACTGTTTGAAAAATCGCCGTCCACCGTCATAATGTACCGTAAGACAGTCCCAATTCAACACATTCGTGTCTTCGGCAACACTTTCACTTATAGAAGCGATATTTTCAGTGGTACGAGCGAAACGATAATCTCCTCTTAAAGCACGATATGTGACTGTGGCAGAATCACCATTTTTTTAGTAGATTTTAACAATTTTTATGCGTTGTGCGATATTTAAGTGATCCATTTTCGTAAATGTCAGACTTTCAAATGAAAATACAAAATTGGTTTAACAACTTAGTTTGACAGATGTCGAATTCAAGCCCTATAATTTTCAAATCGCAAAATAGATAACCCGTTATATCTCCTGAAATCTATAGACCTTCCTTAATTTCTAAACCTTCTTTGATATTTCAAGGCATCCCTTAATATTTTAGAACCTCCATTGAAATTTTTGGATTTCAAAACCTTCCCTCAACTCGTCAGTCCACCCTTAACATTTTAATACATCGCTTAATATTCCAAGACCTCCCTGATACTTCAAGACCTTCTCGCAAATCTGCGGACCATCGTGATTTTTCGAGACCACCTTTGATATTTCAAGATCTACTTTGATATGACAAGATCTGCTTTGATATTTAAAGACCTTTTTTGATATTTAAAGAGCCTTATATTTCAAAACCATACCCTCATATATTAAGACTTGACCTGAAATCTCCAGACCCGCCTTGATATTTCAAGACATTCTTTGATATATTCATACCTCCCTTGTACATAAGATCTCTTTTGATATTTCAAGACATCCCCTGAAATCTGTAGGCCCTCTTCGTCATTTTATAACCCAGGTGATTTGGAAACATTATTTATATTTTTTACCAAATTGAATTTGTAACCGATGTTATTTTTTAAGCCTAGTTATATTATTCAACCAGGTTAACCATGGATATCTTATTACCAAGGTTATTTTTTAGTCTTTGCTTAACAAAGGGAATGTCATATACTCATATTATAGGGAAGTTTACAGTGTAGGCCGTATCCCAGCCTTTCTTTCTATGTTTTAGACTTCGCTACTTTCACCCGATTTTGTTACCATTAACACGACACGCTACATCAGGTGTTTAAATTAAAAATATTAAATTAGGTAGCGCAACAGTCCGTTGAGAACTAGGACTTACAACTCTCAACCATTCGTTGTGCGAGTTATGTTGCCAGGAATGGATAGTACCCGTGTCGTGAGGGTTAGTGCGTGGGACTGTCATGCTGGAGGTCTTGGGTTCAATCCCTGTTTTTGCCATCTAAAGTTTTTTTTTCACTGGTACTGCCCCTTGCGAGGAATTAACAAATCCTCCAAGAATAACTCTTGGTATGAAAAGTACTTTCTCAGGTGTTTACATAAATCATTCTAAAAATTAAGGAATTACATAAAAACTAAAATAGAATTCATTGAAGATTTTCACCACTTCATCAATGAAAGAATATACATACATACCTAAAACATTTGTACGTCTGGCCTGTGCAATGTGCTTGTGCATATTCTGTCATTTCAGAAGATTCTTAATTTAGCTTCACTTAAACTGACGTATCATATCCTCAACTTGACAAATTCTCTGTAAACGAATTCATTAGCCTTAAAAAATTATTCTAAATCTGGTATATGGATAATAATTTGCACAATATGTGCACAAAACTCGATGCTGTATAATATGCAAAAATCATATAAAGTGATGTGATCGAAGTTGAAAAACGTCTCATTTTTAGAATGGACTACGCCAGCTGAATGCATCAACACCTGCCATTATTTGTTGCTTCCGTCCATGGAGTTTCATAATTGGCCCTGACACATGACGACGAACTAAGAAACTCTACAAACTACATATACTTATTTATAAAAAGATATTGCAATATTGCAATGATTCCTAAGTGAGTATATTTTTAAATGCATCGTGTTTTTTTAAAATTCTCTGAAAATCTATTTAAATTTGATTTTATGCGAGAACTGTTGGGAAGGGTTTGTGGTTGAAGGAACTGATTTTTAATTGGGCCTAATTGAACGTAGAAGATGAGTATATACAAATTTATGGAGTCGGGATTGCCATTGCCATAAAGTTGAGTGATGAGTGGGGAGTGCATTCTCTTGGAACAGTTTTTACCTTTTTGTTTTTATTTCTTTTTTGTTTTGCATCATTTCACATAAATGCATTAAAAATTAAAGGAAGTTTTTAAATGTCTATGTATTTAAATTTGTCGAGGCCTTTACTAATATAGATTTTTTTTTTTTAAAGCATGTTTTAATTTTAAATTTAAAAAAATATTGCTTGCAAAATCCCAGATTAATAGGTTTTAATATTGTTATTATTATAATATTAGTATTATTATTATTAACTTCCCAAAGGAAGTTATTGTAATGGGTCCGATTTATCGAATTGATAATTTTGATATTTCTCGACGTTTCAAGGTCCCTAGAGTCGAAATAAAAGATTTTTAGAAAGATGTCTGTGCGTGCGTGTGTAAGTACCTTCGTACGTCCGTACGTTCGCGAAGTTTGTTTTGTCGTCCATAGCTCAAGAACCAGAAAAGATATCGACTTCAAATAAATTGTGTTATACAGATAATAATACAGAAAGATGCAGAAAGGGCTCTCAAGAAAATTGGGTGGGTGTTTTTTTTTTAACATAGCAAAAACATTTTTAACATAGCAAATAACATTAAAAAAAAAGGTGAAAATTTTGGTTAACCCTAAATATTTCATGAACCAATGACGCTAGAGACTTGAATTAAATTTTATATTATATATTGTGACATGATACAAACCAAGTATATTTTTGAAAAAAAAAAACAAATAATTAACGGTTTTTTTTATACATTAAAAAAACTGAAAAAAAAATTTGTTACCTCGAAAATTTTACGACTAATTTATGATTTAATCTCTAAAACAATTTTGTGCAACGAAGAATAATGTTTTTGACATCTGATAAAATTTTGAGAAAAATCGAATTGATAGTTTTTTTTATAAAAACTAAAAACCTAAAAAAAACATTACTCAAAGTTGGTAAAAATTGAATTTCGACTCAAATATCTTTTCAAAAAATTGAGATTAAGGCTTCAAACTTATTTATCTTATAAGAAATATTGTTTTCAACATTCTGAAAAATGTTGAGAAAAATCGAATCGACAGTTTTTTTACACAAAATAAAAACCTAAAAAAAAATAATAAAAGTTTGTAAAAATTGATTTTCGACTCAAATAACTTTTCAAAACTTTGAGATAATGGCTTTAAACTACTTTAATCTTTCAAAAAATGTTATTGTCAACATTCAGTAAAATTTTGAAAAAAAATCGGATTGACAGTTTTTTTTTACAAAAAAATAAAAATTTATAAAAGTTGGTAAAAAATGTTTTTCGACAACATGCATTTTAATTAATTTTACTCGAAAGCAATTATTGTTTTAAACGTAAATTACATAATTATATTATAATGAATGACCCTGTTAATTGAAACATTTTGATGGGAGTGTGTTTAAAGGTTTGGTACGGAAGGGATTCTTTGTCTTATTACTACGTGTAAAATAATAAATATAAACACCAAATTACAATGTATACTTTTGGAAAAATGCAAAACAACTTTAAATCATTCGAATAGAATCCAAAAAACTACAAGAAATAATAATATAACCGCAACATTTACATCACCTCACTGCGGCTATGTTTCTTGCCTTTCGGTTTATAACTACTGATATTTTTACAAAAAATATTCTGTCGAATAAGCCAGTTGAAGAATTCTCATCAATTTACCCTTGGGCTCAATGTCGGACGAGACGTAAGGTCAAGTATTAAGGTTCTTTTTTTAACGCACATCCAGAATGTAGAATGTTTTACCCAACTTTGTTTTTCCCTCCCATTTTGATATACAAAATTTTAAGGCTAATGTGCACCAGTTTCTCCTCTTAAATCCTTCCCTATTTTTCTAACGCTTGCAGTGTGCTTAAATGCAAGCACATAATAACGCCTTGAGTGTCTTTTAATAATTTATAAAGCAAGTATTTTTTCGATCGGTGACTAATTTTTATTCAAAAAAGTAAGGAAAAGTCAAGAATTCAAGAATGTCCATTAAATTTACAAAAAAAAAAATGAAAATGAATGAATGAACGCATTTTTTGAGGACATGTCAACACATCTTTTTTTATCGATAAATTTCGCCTCTTTTCAGTCCCAAAACGATGATGACTTCTAGGTTCCAAGAAAAATTTGATTCAGCCTTCTAATGACATTTTGGGTGCACATTTATTAGAAACAGAGTATGGATTTATTTGATCAAATTTTTTTCAGGATTGTAGTCAATTTTTTTCATTACTCTAGGGACCTTTTCCATTTATTTTTTTTATTGTTTTCGATTAATTGAGTGATAATTATTGTCTGATGTCATATTTGGAAATATGTTGCTCCTAAACCACAAAAAGAATTTAATTGGTTTTGACATGTACTCATATAATCGGAGTCATATAGTTCGAAAAATGTACATGTACAGCAGCTCAAAATGCCTGAAGTGCAAAGGACACTCATCACGCATGATGCAATAACATTAATATTGTATTTTCAAGTCACAATCAACAACCATCATCGCTTTGCAAAATATCGATGTCGATGATGATGCTGGATGAATTCCCAAAGAATTTTTTTTAATTTCTACATAAAACCAACATTTGAACTCAATTTTATTTATTTTTCATATGAATTTGTTAAAATTTGTATTCCATCAACTCTTTACGTATACCGATATGTATGTATGTGTATGTGAAGTATATGTCTGGCCGCAAGTATTTCTAATTTGAAGTGGTTGTTCTGTTGAAATTTTTGCCTAATCCAATTTCAACAATGCGCTTTTCGAGTATTATTGTTCGAATCGCAATCAAATAAAATACCTTAAATCGCATACAACCATATACATATATATAAATAAGTAAAACAATGGTATAGATAACGGTTTAGAGTTTAAAGTAATTTATTTTAATATGCCGTTTGTTTGCTTAATTAGTGAAAACATTTAATTAATGCTACGGGCAATGGTAGGTATTTCGAGGGCAATTAAAATAATGCTGATGTTTAATTCCTCGATGCAAATAATATTATATAAAAATTAATTGTGATTTTCGGTTTATTGCTATTTTCAAAATTTGATTCTTTGAAGAACTTATGATACGATATTATGATTTATTTTTGGGTATTGTCTATTTTCAAAGTGTTACCCATGTTGCAAAAATTAAATTCTGGTTTTGTTCTGAACAACATTTTCAGCAACTTACTTCGAAATTAAATCCTTAAAAGAAATTCTTGCTGAAAAAGATATAGGTATTTTGGAAGACAAAAATTACTCCTTCTTTAGAGCAATTTTAATGCTAAGAATAACTTTTGAAATATAGCCTTAAGAAGCCTTAATTGTTTGTCATATTCAAAACGAATTAATATGTAAATAATACATTTAAAACAATCAATGATAAATTGTTTAAATTGCACGAAATTGTGTTTCATTTTTTTTTTTACATCAAAGTTCATGCCTTGAAATTTAGTGTAATCTTTAAGTGAAACTATAAGTACCAAGGACTTAATGTGCATAGAGAGACAAACATTGACGGTCTGTAATTATCACTAACAAATACGAATGCAAATCGGATTTTCTTATACATCTTCATATATACAGTTATATTGCCATCTTCAATAATTACGGGAATTGGTATTTTAATTAAAAGACAACTTCATAATCCTCAGAGAGAAGAATAGAGAGAGAGCGAGTGAACCTGGTTCGAACAAAGCAAACTGAATCGAAAATGAACATATACCATTACACATATGTACGTCTTTATATGTGTACCTCTGTTTATTTATACCGATTCTATAGACATAATGTTCATATGTACAGAGCTGTACAAAAGTTTTAAGTACGCAAAACTAATAAAAATATTTATTTAAGTTACAATTTTACTAAGAAATAAATGACCTTATGACACTAAGTCTGTTCAGTGACGCTGTTCTGGACTGTTCTAGACAGAAAAGTACAGGTTTTTGCTGTTCATTGGGGTTTTTCTGTGCTGAACTGTTCTACTTTCCTGTTCATTGACAAACCTAGAACAGTTTAGAACAGGATTTTTTGTTCTTGCTTTTGAGTCAGATCAGGTTAGAACAGAATCGTGAGAAATGTCAAAATCGAATTTGTCATTTTTTTTTGTTTACGTTTTGATTTGGTTGTGCTTTGTGTTTTTTTTCTCGTGATTTAAAAAAATTAAAATAAAGTTATTTTGCCAATTTGTTTAATTTGTTTAGTAAAATAATTATAAAATACATTTTTTTACATTTTACATAAATAAATCTTTTACATTTCATCAAAGAAAAGGTAATAACATTCGTCACACTTTCATTCCAATCATCTGAAGAGGAATCCGACGAAAAATCACTATCGGTGTCTGAACCACTAACATTTTCATTTAGTATTATCTTAGCAATCACTTGATTTTCCATTTCAATAATTTTTAATAATATTTTTCACAGTAAAAACACAAAAAATGAAAAAAATAAGCGATAAACGAAAAATTCACACAATTTGCAATTTGTTTTTTTTTTTGACAACTGACGTTTAACTGACTGTTCTAACTTGATCTGACGTTTCTCGCGAAACTGTGCTGTCCTGTGCTGTTCTGATCTAGAAAAATCCTCACTGAACAGACTTACTTAATCATACAACCATAAAAGGCTTGCTGATGGAATCTAAACAGCTAAGCAAGTAAAATGTATTAGTTCTGTTAATTATCGGAATTTAAATTTCTGTAAGCTTGTGCAAATGTCAATTTTGAAACACATTTAATCTCACTCATACTTATTTTCCGCAACAACAATACTCTTGACTTTAATTGATAACCTTTAAAAGAGTTTATCACATATTGTTTAATCAAAAAACTTCTGATACATTTTTTGAGCGTTTTGACAATGGATTAGGATTAAAGTTTTCCTTAAAAAATTTGTTTTAAAGAATCTACGAATATTTCAAAATAACCAGTGATCGTCCACGTGCCATTAAATTTAATAAAATAAACAAAATAATACGTATACGCCCAATTATAAAATTTAATTTTTACTTTTAGTCCAGTCAATGAACGAAAAAAATTGCCTTCACCTCAAAAAAATCCAACAGTTTTGAAACTTGGTACACTTACTAATTGATGTCTGGTGATGACCCAAAAAAAGTCCCCAAGAATTCGACGTGAGCTCTAGCGGCAGTTAAGAGAAATATGGAGTTTGTTTCAGTTTTTCTCGTTTATCTGGAAAACTATTTGTCGTATCAAAAAATTTTGTTCCACAAAATTAAAGCCCATTAAATTTTATAAAAAAAGCCGCAATGTATTTTTTCGTATCTCTTATAGTTTATAAAATAACTCTAGCGGCAGCGAAGAGAAACATACGTTTTTTTTCGGTTTTTTGGGTTTATCTTGAAAACTATTTGTCGTTTTAAAAAATAATCTTAATATATATAATTCTTCTGTGAGTGTGTATGTCACTGAACTGCTCTTAAACGACTGGACCGATTTTGATGAAATTTTTTGTGTGTGTTCAAGGGGATCTGAGAATGGTTTAGATTCACAATTTTGTCCGCTGGACAATGTTTTTTTAATTAATTTTTAATTTATTAGTAGTTGTTGATTTTGGAATGCTTTACATTGGATCCGACAGACGGCGCTACCATCGCAGTGTCAAATATTAAATAATATTCAATTTTAAAAGGTTTTAAAAAATAAAACACCGATTTTAAGCCCCTAGCTCCATCTAGCTAGGGGAAATCCTTAGAAATTCCTAATAAAACCAACCGAAGGTGTAAAAAAATTAGCCATAAAATGTCTTTCATCTCATACACTGCGAAGAGTATTAATGATTTTACAAACAAATTTTTCTAATTTAGTGATTCATGGTCGTTTTAATTAGCATGCTTATAACTTGAATATCTGTACCTATTTATGTCTACCCATGCGAATCCGGGACGGGCCGCTAGTCTTTTATAAAATTGAAGCTTATTAAATTTCTTAAAAAATATGGTATGCATTTTTTCGTGTCTGTAATTTTCCACAAAAAAACTGTAGTATTCAATTTGTATGTCCCTTCTTACTCTATGCCTAGAGAATAAGCATTGTAGCAAGTTACTTTATCATCTCCAACGATGCCACTCGCTATTGACATGATTTCATTTGTAACTGGAAATGGAGGATGACTTTGGAACCAATATTATCTCTAATTGTACGTGCCTCCCCAAATCTTCATGTTGCTCCCTAGAAGAAGAAAGAACGGCAGTGAATTCTTCGAGTGGTGAGCAAATTTTATGAGTAGCAATCAGTCCTAGAACCCATTTGCTAAGTACACTATCAGTGATTCAACGCACTTTTGTCAAGCTTCCCATACTCTTCATTCCACGCATTAGAGTTTGTTCAATTCTCTGGTTGGTCCGACCACACCCCTGTCTAAAATCGGTCAGTTCTTCTCATAGTAAAGCAACCCTTTTGCACAAAGTTTTTAAATTCATCTGGGGTCATCACAGAAGGCAGTGAAATATGGAATCAAATTCTTCACACAATTAATATGGGCATTAAAATCGCCAGACCGCTCAGCGTGAATAAAATCTTTAAGCAATGTAATCATATTAAACAACTTAATCCATAAGGCTGCTGTTGGCCCATTAAATTTGAGTTTGTTAAGATTTGTTTGTAGTTTCTCACTAAGATGGATCAAATTAGGGTTTTGTTTTAGTGCACATAACGAAGGAGACTCATCAAGAAAATTTTTTGTGAGATTTTGGATTTCCTCTAATTCATGTTGGCTTATGTCGACTTGTTCCATTATTATAGTAGCTAAAGATGTCTGTATAAGTATTAAAGCACGAACTGCTCTAGCGAAATCTTCTCCTTGCAGCGTCTTTTCAACAGAAACCGGGGCGTATATAGTACTCATTAACTCTTGCAGGCCACTTCTACTTATCAGAAAACCTATTGAACCAATATAGGACATTAACAGGTGAAATCCACCCAATCTGACTACGCATTTTGATAGACGGGACGGGATGAAGCTGCGGCAACGATTTCTTCACTTTTTACATAAAGAGGCTGGCCAAATGTCACCACCAGGCATTATTGGTCAAATTTGTCAACTGCCAGCAATGCAGTGTAAAGTGTATTATAGTGGGAAGGTGGAGAGTTTATGAACGGAAGAGGAATGATTTTAGTTTTTGCACTAAACAAGCCTATTGTTTTTGAGTGCATGTACCCTTTTCATCCTGAAACATCGAAAAAAAAGCCAATAAACTTTGATGCCAACCAAAGAGTGGTATATGGTTTTGACTGTAAAATTTCTTCGGAACAAGCATTCACATTCTTTAAAACTAAATTTTTTAATCCGCCATCTGTTTTCTGAAATGTTTCCAAAGGAAGTACTCCATGTTCTCCAGTTGATTTAGCACAAGGTAGTTTTTTCAGCTTTTGCATTCGTATGTCAGTTTGTTTTCCTATGGAAGTAGATGTAGCGATGCATATTATTCCGCCCAAAAAATGAAATGTATTTAGTCCATCTAACGTTCTGACATTAAAGTCCACATTATCAAACACAAATTGGTTAAATGAACTGCTGGAATCTGGCCGGATATCCGAAGAATATATCCATGAGTGACATATTAATTAACATTGTCATCTTGTATCAAACAAAATTATACATTTTCAAAGATAAAAAAGGCTTTAGCATTTTAAAGAAATACAAAAAAAAATATCAGCCAATTGTTCATACCGTAGCTACAGTTCCAAAAGATCATCAAAAAATCTCGGTTGCCAATTTCGCTTTGAAAAATAACACGATCAAGAAAGTTCTCCTACAAAATTCGGATTTTGCTCATAGCATCACTTGAGCCATATTGTTAAAAAAAAAGTTGAGCGAGTGGTCCGAAATACTGTTTTTCACAACTCTGTATGATCAATGATCATAATGCTGTATGTCCTAAATTCAGTTTTTAAAAATACTGTTAGCTTAGAATACTGTTTACCAAATCTTTAATTTCGATAATTTTGTGTTTAAACTATCGGTAGAAAAAAAACCACGAACTTATTTTTGTGTACTTTTCTTTGATCATTTAACAATTTAACAAATCTTGTATCAGAATTAACTAAAAAGGCAGAGAAGATTACAAATATTTTTCAACATTAAATGCATGCAACTTAATAAAATAAATTAGTTGTTGCAACAGTTCGTTGAGAACTATGGCCTAGTAACTTACAACGCTTAACCATTCCTGTGTGCGAGATGAGGGGACCTACAGTTTCATGCCAATTTCAAACGGCTTATTTGAGAAAGTGCTTTTCATAACAAGAATTACTGAATAAGGATTTATCAATTTCTCGCAATAGGCAGTACCTGTGAAAGGTGGCACAGGGAGGGATTGAACCCAAGACCTCTAGCATGAAACTCCTATGTACTAACTATCACGCCATGGGTACTATTGCAATTAATTTTATATACATTTACAAAAACACTATCTAAAAGAAAAACAAGAAGTCAAAATATTGATATGTTCTTTATGAAAACTTGGAATTTAAAAACTTTTCGAAACACACAAAAAATGCATGTTTATTCAAAGCATATTGAGAGATGTTACTGTCTTAAAATGTTTTGCAAAATTAGGGTTAAAATCTAATTGTTTGATATCTTATAATCAAAAATATTCGTTTTTTAAAATTCTGTACTTTAAAATGCTATTAATAGTATAAAAAAGAAAAATCGTATGCGTGTCGAAATACTGTATTACAAAATTCTGTATTGTCAAAATTCTTTGT
Organism: Eupeodes luniger; assembly: GCA_951509635.1. Classification (NCBI taxonomy): domain Eukaryota; kingdom Metazoa; phylum Arthropoda; class Insecta; order Diptera; family Syrphidae; genus Eupeodes; species Eupeodes luniger. Next base: position 115,434,892 of record OX608074.1, read on the forward strand.
GAAAAATGTTGTATTTCAAAATTGTACTTGGTCATTATTTTGTGTTTTAAATGATGTAATAAATGCTGTACCCGTGGCATGATGGTAAGTGCGTTGGACTGTCATGCCAGAGGTCTTGGGTTCAATCCCTGCCTATGCCATCTAAAGTTTTTTTTACGGGTACTGCCTCTTGCGAGGAATTGACAAATTTTTCAAGAGTAATTCTTGTCATGAAAAGTGCTTTCTCAAATTTTCCGTTCGGATTCGGCTTAAAACTGTAGGTCCCTTCCATCCCTGACAACAGTACTCGCACACAGGAATGGTTGAGAGTTGTAAGTCACTGGGCCCTAGTTCTCAACGAACTGTCGCGCCACCCAATTTTTTATTTTAATATTCTTAAAGAACAATCCTTTAAGAAAAAATTTGTAATACCTACAGAAATTTGTAACATAGTATTTCAACTCCAACCCAAAAAAAAGTCGTCTTCATCAATATATCCCAATTCCGGTCCTAATCAAGATTTAAAAACACCTTTAGACCGTGTGAAATTTGTTCTGTTGGGGTTACCTTTTTTTTTATTGAAAGAACCAAGTTTAGAAAAATATTTTAGAGAAAATTTCATAAAAATCTATGGGTTCGTTTTTGAGCAAATTCGAATCTTTAATTTTTGACCAACAAATTTTTATTGAGCTACTGTTGTTTTTGATTTAAAAAAAAAAATAAAAAACGCCCATCTTGAATCTGCCTAAAACCTTAACTTCCAAGCTTGAACTAGATCGACAATTAGACGAACGGAGTTGCGGGACCCACTTTTTCGACTTCCTTAATGTCATGTTTGATTAAAATCTCGAGTTCAGAATTGTTTTCGAATGCAATACTTCCAATATACATAGTTAGTATATTTTGTAAATAAAAAACATAGGTAATCATATAAAAATGGCTATAAATTTTAAAGTTTTGTCAAGTTGGGCATGAAAAACTATCCCAAAACCATTTTTCATATTTTTTGGCTGTGTCAAAGTAAATATTTCCGTTTTTTTTTATTTACACTTCTCCCCCCTTCACCCACTTTTAAAATGTCATTTTACAAATTTCCAATAGGATGATTTTGGATTACTTTTTACGTGTTGGTAAGGATGACATCCTACGCTGACTCCAGTCATAAAATTGTAAGAATTAATTATTTGGACCCTATTTTTGTTTTCTTCAAAAAATTCAAATTGACAACATACGAGTATTCTGCACAGCACTGTTATAGCAAATATTCCGCCTAAGATTTGTCTGCCGCCAGCCGCCATGACCAGACCATCAGCATAGACCATCCTAAGTATAGGAAACAAAAATTGCAGGAATCCGATTGCAAGTTTTTAGAGTGTCAAAGCTTTCCTATGTCCTTTTTGTTGGTTCTTTATAGTTTGTTGTTTGTGTTGATTTTTCCTCCAATTTTTTTTGTGTTCTTTTGTTCATTTTCTTTTTATTCTTTTCTCTGTTTAATTAAAACAAAATCCAATAACAATTGAGACAAACCAGGAGGAGACGATATGTATTGTATATACACATGTGTGTATGTAGATACCTTTACTATATAGACATCCAGTCGGCAGCATCGGCATTGGTATGGTATTGCCTGAATGAATAGAATTTTTAGAATGTCCTTTCCGGCACTGAAGTATACTATAGTATAGGTATTCTATATAGAAATGTATATGACTATGCGGTAGACGAATAATTGAACAAGTGAAAACATTAAAAAAAAAAAAAATTAAACAAAATAATGTTTACTGATTTTGTTTTTATACGAATTTCTATTTATTTTCCTGAATTGAATGTTTTCGTTGAACAAATAGAAAATGTTCATAAATTATTTATTTACAGAAACATAAAATTGATACTCAATAACAACACTATTTTCATTATTGTTACTCGATAAATATTCGGTAAATCAACAAATATTAAAAAATCTTTTATTTAGAAGTAAACCACGGAACCTCATTTGAATTCATCGTAGATATACAACTTAAATTCATTCTTAACTGTTATTTATATGGCTACTGGCTAGCCTCTTATTTTACTATTACATTGATATGTAGCCATTTGATTTTAAATGTTTACATTTAAATTTATTCGTATTGAGTTCTTCATGTACCTACCTTAAGTTTTCTAAAATTCAGTAACGTAGTTCGTATCAATTCAAATGTACCATTTTTTGAAAAAAAGTTCTCCTACTTAAAAAAAACTCAATATGATATTTATTTTAATTACTTAAATGACAGCTCAAATTTTACTTACGTTTTACTGTCAGCTGTCAAATTGTTATAGAGGGTGGTTAAATTTTAAAGGCCGATGTTGATTTTGAATAAAACACACATTATTTAGGAAATTCTAGTAATTTCTTTTTATTATGATAATAATGGTATGGTTCAATTATATATGTAATAAAATATTGGACAAATGGCCGCCGCGAACTCAATGGCACACCTCCATCCAATGGTCCAAATTTTCGATGACGCTGAGGCATAATTTAGACTCTGTGCTGTAAATTTTGTTGCTGGTTTATCAACGTACACCTTTTCTTTCAAATAACCCCAAAGAAAGAAGTCCAACGGTGTCAAGTAACATGATCTTGGTGGCCAATTGACATTGCCACAATGTGAGATAACACGGCCATTGAATTGGTCTAGCAAAAGAGCCATTATTTAGTTATCTGTGCGGTAAGTGACACCGTCCTCTTGAAACTAAATATCGTCCATATTATTATCTTACGATTCGGGCCATACAAAGTTCGTTATCATCTCACGATAGCGAACATTATTCACAATAATTGCATGACCGGCCTTATTGCGGAATTAAATTCGCCCCGATGATGCATGCCGGAGAAAACGGACTGTTGGATTTTTATAAAAAATTACTGAATATCGAAAACAATATTTTCTGTGAAATAAAATAATTTTGAAGAAAATATTTTTAATTTTTGAAAAGTTATTTGAGTCGAAGGTAAATTTTTACCAAGTTTTAGTATTGTTTTTTTTTAGGTTTTTATTTTTTTGTAAAAAAACTGTCAATTCGATTTTTCTCAAAATTTTATCGAATGTTGAAAACAGTATTTCTTATAAGATAAAATTAGTTTGAAGCAAATGTCTCAAAGTTTTGAAAAGATATTTACGTCGAAAAACATTTTTTCCCAATTTTCGTTAAATTTTGTTTAGGTTTTTAATTCTTTGTACAAAAACTGTCAATTCGATTTTTTTCAAAATTTTACTGTATGTTAACATCAATATTTTTTGAAAGATAAAAGTAGTTCAAAGCCAAAGTTTTGACAAGATATTTGAGTCGATTTCAGTTCGATTTTTCTCAAAATTTTATCGAATGTTGAAAACAATATTTCTAATAAGATCAAATTAGTTTGAAGCCAATGAATCAAAGTTTTGAAAAGATATTTACGTCGAAAAACTATTTTTCCCAATTTTTGTTAAATTTTTTTTAGGTTTAATTTTTTGTACAAAAACTGTCGATTCGATTTTTCTCAAAGTTTTTCCTAATGTTAAAAACAATATTTCTTATAAGTAAAAATGAGTTAGAAGCCATTATCTCAAATTTTTGAACAGATATTTGAGTCGAAAATCAATTTTTACCAACTTTTATTAATTTTTTTTGTAGGTTTTTATTTTTAGTAAGAAAACTGTCAATTCGATTTTTCTCAAAATTTTATCAGATGTCAAAAACATTATTCTTCGTTGCACAAAATTGTTTTGGAAGTCGTGAGCTATGGACGACAAAAAAAACGTCGCGAACGTACGGACGTACGAACGTACTTACACACGCACGCACAGAAATCTTTCTAAAAATCTTTTATTTCGACTCTAGGGAGCTTGAAACGTCGAAAAATGTCAAAATTTTCAATTCGATAAATCGGACCCATTACAATAATTTCCTATTTGAAGCTAAAATGTCTGAATAACTTTAATGAACTGTCTTATTGTGTTTCTTTAAATGGTTCAAATTGAAATTAGCCTGAAATTGAGGAGTGTCAAATGAAATGCAGACAAAAACTTGACGTTTAGGTGTGGTTCACATTCTACATCGGCCCCTAAAATTAAACCACCCTTTATTTTGTTTAGTGCTTCCAACTTCTTATTTCAAAAATTGTGACAATTGTTGTCATAAAGCTAACACTAGCCAAATAACTTCCTATCGAAAACTGTACTGTCAAATAGTTAACTGATTCGATTTTACATCTACATATAGAAGATTTTTCATGTTAGATGCCATTTGAAGTGTCATACTATTAGTTGAATTTTACATGTTAGCGGTAATAGGATAAAACGTTTAAGTTATTAAAAATAACTTTTTGAATGGAAATAACGAGTTGATTTTGGCTGTCTTAATCAACCGATTACTTAAGTACTTGTGAAGAAATTTGAAGAGACAGGTAGTGGCCTATTGTTTCACTTTCAGTCGAGAACAATGCCGCTGCATGTGCAACAGTTTTGCTGATGAACCGAATTTATCGATTTCAATGCGTTAGCAGCAATTAAACTTCTTACGCTTCCTTTTTCGCCGGCGGCCGGCGATTGAAGATCATGACTTGGACGATATGTAGACCAGACAACAAGCAGTGGAGTTTCAAACTTTATCGACGTACGCAAAAGCAAATTTACGTCAATAATCCATAAACTTAAGACTCATTAAAACAATGATTAATGAAATTAAGGCTAAGATATCGCCCGAAATATACGAACGAAAGGCATTTCATGCACTCATTCATATCACCCTGAAAATATTGTAAGACCTTACAATCGTATATACTCACTCCAAGGAAGATTTTCCAATAAATAATGTTTTACATTCGGAATTTCAAATACTTTTGACTTGAAAATTGTATTTCATACGTATGTAGGTATTCATCGCTGATGTTTCTATGAAAATGAAATCAGAAATGCTCGTGCCACGTGCAGTTCAACGTGTTTTAAATTTGAGTTAAATTGTAAAAGGACAAATAATTAGGATGCAAAATATGCACTTTTCGTATATTTAAATACCAGATACTATTGTTTTATTTATCAACCATGTTTTGAATAAAACAATATCTCAAAACTATGCGTTTAAATATTATACAAGTGCATAATACAGTGAAGGTTAGGTGTAGACATTTTGCCAGAGGATATAAAATATACATAGATACATATTTTGTAGATATATGTACTTATCTTAAAAATACCGCTAACCAAACGCAATGCAAACAATTAAACACTCATTTACTCTATCCATCGAAAGATAGGTATTTAGATAGAGTGTTAGGTTTAGCCTGACAATATGTACCGACATTTCTAACCGATAATTCGATAGACAATCCATCATTTTCTGGATGCTGAATGGAATTTGCATTTAATCTAAAAACATGCAAGACTCACATTCACACGCATCATCGTCATCACACATGAGTTTAACTATATATGTATGTGTATATAAAAGGATATGTATTTAGTAAATGTGGCGCCAAAGGTCTGCAAACATCATCATAGGCAATTTTAATTTGAAATATGCAAATTTATTGTTCTATTATTTTGATTCGATAGATTTGCATAAATCAACAAGAGCATCATGTTTATAGTGTGTGTGTGTGTGTATGCATCTAAATCGTGTATAATATAAACGCGAATAATGTGGTTTAGCCGCTTTTGCCAGGATATGCCAGCAAACAATGCAAGCAAAGCAATATGTTTTTGATGTGAAGGGGTCTGTTATAACGATAGACATAAGTATGTATATAAATGCCCAAGAACACTTAATACATTTAACCTCAGTTTTATATAATTAACATATACCTACATAATGTATGTTATGTGTATATTTATTTTGAAGGCTTTTTTCGAAGTTATGAAGTTTTCAGCAGTTATGTTTATGTAAACTCTTAACTGACAATATTTTGTATTTTAATGGCATTTCATCAAACTAAATTCGTAATAGATAATTGTAATTATTATTTTGCTGATAAGCGAAAAATACAGTTTTTGTACGTTATGCTGAAATTTTATATTTTATTGCATATTTATATAACATTGAAATTGAAAAACGAGTTTACCAAAAATAGTTTAGGGAATTCTAAAAAAGAAACAAACTATACAAACAAATATTTCAACTAAGATGAATTTTTTATGAAACTGAATTCCGGTGTTTGAGGTTGAAATTTTTACCTTATACCTACTTATGATAAGTAGATTTTGAGGAGTAGAGGGAAGCGAAATGTGTAAATTTCAAAGGAGGTGTTAACATATCAAGGAATGTCTTAACATATCATGAAATGTCAAGAAGGGCTGTGAGATTTTATGTTTTAAAATATGAAGGGAGGTCTAGAGATTTAAATCTAGGTCCAGAGAGGGAGGTATGGTGATAAGGCAGGTGTAAATATATAAAGAGAGGTCAAGAGTTTCAAGGGAGGTCTGAGATTTCAAGGGAGGTCTAGAGATTTCAAAGGAGATCTGGATATCTGAAGATTTCAAGATAAGACTTGAAACATAAAGCAAGGTCTTTATATTTCAAGGGAGGCTTGGTGATAAGACAGGTATTGAAATATCAAGGTCGGTTAAAAAATTTTTTTTTTAGGTCCCTTAACAGACCACGTGCAGCCGAACAATTAACGGAAGCCCTAAATTGCCAGTACCAGCCACTAACCGAAACCTGTAAGGATGATCATGAGAACATCGTGGTGGAACCGCAGTCTATGTTGAGAATATGGAAAGACCACTTCTCCAAATTATATAACGGCGATGACGAACAAAATTCCGCTGTAAAGAAGATAGAACCACTCAACCTAGGCGACGCAGATCAACAATTCCGCCTACCCGACCTCGACGAAGTGAAGATAGCCATATCTAAACTGAAGTCAAAAAAAGCTGCTGGAGCTGAAGACTTCGGTGCCGAACTATTCAAAGCAGCAGGCCATGACTTGGTAGGGAGCATGCACCAACTCATCTGCAAAATATGGTCAGAAGAAAGCGTGCCCGATAAGTGGAATCTCAGCATAGTGTGCCCGATGCATAAGAAAGGAGACCCTCTAAATTGCGCCAACTACAGAAGCATTAGTCTCCTTAACATTGCATATAAGATCCTCTCTGCCGTATTATGTGAACGTCTGAAGCCATTCATCAACAACCTGATAAGTCCTTATCAGTGTGGCTTCAGACTAGGAAAGTCCACTATCGACCAAATATTCACACTACGGCAGATCTTGGAAACACCGAGGAACTTCAAATCTATACACACCATCTTTTTATCGATTCTAAAGCCGCGTATGACAGCATCTATAGGGTAGAGCTCTACACTTCTACAGAGCAATGTCTAGTTTTGGCATCCCTGTCAAACTTATCCATTTGCGCAGAATGACGATGGAGAATGCACGCTGCTCTATCAAGGTCGGAAAAGATCTCACCGATGCATTTGATGTCAAAAAAGGTTTTAGACAAGGCGATGCACTGTCATGCGACTTCTTTAACATCGTTCTGGAAAGAATTGTGCAAAACTCAACCGTCAACACTAGAGGCACAATCTTCCAAAGGTCCATCCAATTACTCGGATACGCAGATGATATTGACATGATTGGAAGATCAAAGCATGATGTCAGTGGAGCGTTTTTAAGCATTGCGACGGAAGCGAAGAAGATGGGTTTAGTGGTCAATGAGACCATATGCTGTCATCAAAAAAGGACATTGAACAACGACGTCTTGGACAAAACGTCACCATGGACAGCTATAACTTCGAGGTAGTTAAGGACTTTGTCTACCTAAGCACCGCTATAAACACATACAACGACACCAGCGCTGAAATCAAACGAAGAATAACTCTTGTAAATCGCTGCTTCTTTGGACTTAGAAGGCAATTGAGAAGTAAAGTATTCTCTCGAGCATCTAAAATCACCATCTATAAGACACTCATCATCCCGGTTCTCATTTATGGCGCTAAGGCCTGGACCCTCTCAAAGAAAGATGAGAGCGCCTTGAATACTTCGAGAGAAAAATTCTTCGGGTTATTTTTGGTCCCGTACGCATAGAGGGAGAATGGAGGAAAAGATATAACGACGAACTGTACGGGCTGCACAGCGACACAGACCTAGTTAACAGAATTAAAGTCCAACGGCTGAGATGGCTAGGTCATGTAGAGCGAATGGACACCAACGCTCCAGCCTGGAAGGTCTTCAAATCCAATCTCGAGGGACGGCGCAGTAGAGGAAGACCTCAACCAACTTGGCATGCGAAACTCGAGACAGCTAGCTAAAGACCGAGCTGGCTGGAGACGCATTTTGGCTGAGGCCCAGGTCGGCCCCAGGTCGGCCCCGGATAGTTGTTTGAAAAAGCATCATTTGTGCATAACTTATGCAGCATAAGTCTTTGCAAAGTACACAACAAAATCAAGGTAGAGTGTAAAAAGTGTTCGTTTTAACTGGTCAACTAATTAGAAACAGTTTAATTAGATTTGATTTGGGTGAAATAAAAATAATCTTTTTTTCTTGCATTGGTAAGTAAAAAATTCTGAATTGTCTGCAAACGTTTTTAAAGAATAATTTTAAAATGTTGGAGGTAATTGCAATGGGAAAATTAAAGAGTTGTGATCCAAGTGATACAAGAAAAGCGATTCTTGAGCTTTGGAAGCTTAAACTGTCCTATAGAGCAATTGCATTTCAAATGAACTGTTCTGTAAAGAAAGTTTTCAATGCAATTAAGCATTTTCAAAACTTCGGGACTGCTGAAAATGTACCTCGTAAAAAACGGGCCCGTAAGACAAGGTGCCAAATAGATCGAGCAATTAGTAGGCTGGCCAAAAAAGACCCAAAAATAAGCTCCACAGAGATACAACGCCAACTCTCGGTTGCATTCTATGTCCCGATAGGCTCACGCACAATCAGAAGAAGATTGGTGGAAGTTGGGTTACATGGTCGTGTTTCTCGAAACAAACCATTAGTAACCGCAAGGCAACGTAGACTAGAATAGATTTCGCGAGATCACACGCCAACTGGACAATAAACGAATGGAAGTACATAGTGTGGAGTGACGAAACTAAAATAAATAGGATGGGCCAAGATGGTGCACGATATGTCCGAAGGCCAAAATGAACAGTTTTCCACCCTGAATATGTTTTGTCAGTAATTAAGCATGGAGGCGGCTCGCTTAACGTTTGGGGTTGTTTCTCGTGGTGTGGAGTTGGCCCAATCCATTGAATCGATGGAACGCTGACAGCCGTTAAATACATTGACATTCTTAAGGAACGATTAGTGGATTGGGCCGATGAAAACATGCCAGTGATATGGAAGTTTCAGCAAGACAACGACCCCAAGCACTTACTGCTGGAATTACGAAACAGTTCTTTAGGGACCAATCGATAACAGTTCTGGAATGGGCATCATCAAGTGCAGACCTAAATCCGATAGAGCATCTTTGGGCCGATGTTAAAAAAGCTATTGCTCTCAAAAGTCGATATTTCAAGATGAAACATTTTTTTTTTTCAAACTGGTCTCACTTATTTCGGCGAAGTTTATTCAACTAGTTAGGAAATAAATAAGCAATTTGTACTTAAGCAATTCAGACTTAAATTTTATTTCCCTACTTTCTGTAATTTTGTAATGATCATTAACAAGTTTAACATCTTAAAAAAATTCAAAAATATATAAATTGAAGATTAATGCTATATGCATTTTAATTGTGTCCATAATTTACGTTCATTCAGTTTGAAACTGATGTGTTTTGTATTTTACGATTGAACAGTTATATAATGCGATGAAAATCGCATATATCTGCATTCCTTAGAGCCTTTGTAAATTTGAGTATTCAGTCAAGCTGTAACTTAATGAATTATCTATGATATTATATAGGTTTTGAATTAGGTTGAAGAGCTATATATAGGATATATTGTATATAAATAAATATACAAGGTAGATACAATTATGATATTGTTAGATCTTTGGCCTAATTAACAAATATATTGCGTATAAGAGAGGGTAAATTTCCAGTGATTGATTAACTTGATTCGTCGAGTGATAGATCAAATTAGGATTACATTTACTTATACTACGTATATGTACTGCACAATGTAGATAGGAGATATATGTACATATATATGCGGTCCTAAAGGGTTGAAATATGCAATGTATACCTACTAACTACTTAGTTTTAGTTATTGGTTTCAATATTGTGTTTGAATGTGATATTATATTGATGTTTGATGTAAATTGCTAATCAATATCACTTACCTTATATCTTCTATTTGAATTTGTATATTTATGCATGTACATAATTTTGCCAGTGTTGATTTGTTAGCAAATTTAATACATTGTTATCAAATTTCATGTTATCATCTTAATAAGTGCTTAAAACACTATCAAAAATATTTCTATTCAGGCGTTGTTTAAGAATTTACTCGTACATTGGTCAGGGTTAGTGTTTGTAAAATTTCCCCGTCCGCGTCGTTTATCAGTTTTCCGAATTAACATTCAACATTGAAAACCTATGTTATAGACTTCTATGGGTCTCTTTTTTTGTTTTGAACCATTCATGCATATACATATGTATGCGAAAAACCACTGTTAAAATATTATTCATCGCAGCCCGCAGTATCAAAAACAGATTTTCCATCAGCATTGCAACGCATATAAACGTACCTACACTATACATACACTGAGGGCAAAATTTTCCAAAACAGAAAATACCCTAGTAGAGTCGTCCTAGATTATTATGCTTTGGGCCAGTTGTCTGCAACCATCATCGCCATACAAACCCACAGAACCCATTTATACCTTTTTGGAACAGATAAAACCGCAATCGTCTAATGACATGAACCTGAGCTTTTTCGTATTCAAAAAACATCCCCCGCCCCTTCTCAAAAAAAAAAAAAAACAAAGACCAAAAACTGAAAACCCTGCCAACATCATAAACCAAAAAAAGATTAAAAAAGAAGAGAAAAAAACAACAACAACAACAACAAAACCAAAACATTCAACAAAAAACCTACAAGATAATCAATTTTCCAAAACGAGCAAAGGTGCGGAACAAAGAAGGCTATACTATGGATAGTGAATATATATGTATATCTATGTACATATATAAAAGCTCAGTCTTCTCTATATGCTTATGCTTTGCACTCACATTAGTAGATATGTCCTTCGAAGGATGGGAATGTAGGTGAATGGGATTAGAGTCTAAAGTCTATACCATCACCATTCATACTATATACACCATCATGCATAGGCAACATACACCGTTCGTCTTCATCTCCGTCGTCGTCATCGTCCGTATCCTTGTTTTTTATCAGGCAATATTTGCCAGCACATTAATCAAAGAGATGCAGGCAAATTTACGTTGCACTTCTTCACACTCTGCCGGGTTATTCCTATGGAGCCAAACGAAGAACTAAACTGTGATCCTACAGGGAATGCTACCGTTCATCAACAACATCATCGCCGTCGTTCTTGTCGTTGTCGTCACCAGCATCATAATATCACCATGGTCATATGTACCTTTGTATTTATATACATATGGCTGCCGTGGCCGTATCAAAATACTTATAGCGCCTGCCATCGTTGAAGTGTCAATTCTTTTTTATGTTAAATAAATTAATTTTTAACTAAAAACTCTATATTTTCAAAAATATCTACTTTTGGATGGAGATTTTCGATCACCTAGCAGTTTCGCATTGGGCGCCATTTAGAATATTATGAAGTTGAAGTGCGAGTTCCGTTTTGTATATTATAACTCCATTTGGAACTCAAAATTCTATATTTTTAAAGATACATACTTGTGGATGGAGAACCTTAAGTAAGATCTTCGATCACTTAGCAGTTTCGCATTGGGCGCCATTTAGAATATTATGAAGTTGAAGTGCCAGTTCCGTTTTGTATATTATAACTGCATTTGGAACTCAAAAATCTTTATTTTTAAAGATACCTGTGGATGGAGAGCCTTTAGTAAGATCTTCGATCACTTAGCAGTTTCGCATTGGGCGCCATTAAGAATTCTATCAAGTTTTATTACCAATTACGTTTTTTGTAAAATTAGTGCCTTTGGATGTACACAATTTATATTTTCAATGGTAAATTTTTCCATCAACTAGCAGTTTCGCATTGGGCGCCATTTAGAATGATCTGCTTAAAATTAATCAAACTAAGACTTGTATTGCCTTTGAAAGTACAAGTTTGAACTAAATCACTTAGGTGGCTCAGAAGAGACTTGTATCGAGACTTATGACATGATACTCTTCCACATGGAACACATGACGTCAGTCCTGAAATATAGAAGATGAAGTGTAAGACAAAGGCAATATGATATTATGAGTTATTGCTTTTATTATTAATTTATTTTAACATTTAATGCGCTTAACTTTTTCAAAACCGATAAATTCATTACTAACGCTGAAAAATGACTGTTCACAAATTTTTTAAGGCTTCAGATAACAATGTTTTTTAACTGGAAATGATGTAAATCTGCATTAAGATGCAACGAAGATGGGACGCACTATACTTTTTACCTTCAACTATTTAAAGTACAGCTCTGAAAACAAAATATTGAAAATAATACCTCCTGTTTACTTTTGTCCATTTATGGCATCGTTATATAAAACCTATCTCCTAAATATTGTAATGCTTATCTTTTAGACTCGAACTCATAACAAGGGTAGATCCAACCATGTACAATTAAATGTTCTGTTGCCTTATCGCCCACGTCACTATCACCACCACTTCAAGCAACAGAATCCCTGTATCCCAGCCAGTCTACCCGAAAAAGAGCAAAAGACTCTTGTTTTTCTTTCATACTCTCCAGACTCACCGTATATAATACTCCTTTGCAGTTTGTTGTGTTGTTTGATATGAAAGCATAATCTTGAATGAATGAACCCTCATGTTAACCCCTTTTCCAATTAGATATCTTCATAGCTTCCCACTGAATCTTTCTATACCTATAACTGATGATAAACCTACCTTACATACCTCGTATATGATGTGAGCGAGAATGGGGCATGATGCTATAATATCCTTTACCAAATTTTCTATCCATGCACTTGATCCAATCTGATCTGATCCGATCTGCATCCAAAGCAGCTCAACGAAATGTGCTTCGTTTGTCTTTGTTTTCCTCTTTTTATTCGCATCAAGGACATTGTTAGTTATAGGTATCGTAATACAACTTTGTGTTTGTGTCTGTATGTATGTAGGTGTATGTTGTCCTTTTAATGGATTTTTAGACAGATTTTATCCCATCCGGATGCTAAATAAGAATTTTGAGGCTTTTTTGTTTTTTCTATTCAACCGTATTCACTCCAGCTACCATCCAGTATACACCAGCCAAAGTACACGCTCAGCTCATCGAATTGTGTTGTGATTGTGACCGCAACAGCAGCAGCAGTAGCAGCTTAGGGGGTGGTAGAGATATGCCATATGGACCGGGTGAAATAGTCCTTCATCCGCCTAAGGCATTTATTTATATTTTTTTGTTTTCATTTTTTTTTTTTGGGTATTTGAGCCTCCTTCCATGCTTTTCCAGTCAGTGACTGGTTGGGCTTGGGAGTCCTTGCCATGGCGTATATTATGTTGGTCTTCATCGTCGTCGTCTACGTTCGTCGTCGTCGTCGCTGGGAAACAACATATAACAAAGTGAATATATCCAAGGCTTCTCCCCTTCCAGAAGGAAAACAAACTCAAATTGAATCTGATGAAATTTTGATTTCATTTCGAATGAATTCTAAAATAACATCGGGGGCTGTGATTGAAAAATATTGGTCAATGTGTACAATTCTTTTAGATACGGATATGTACATACCTATATATTTGGTCCTGACGAGCGATGGGTGGCAGTGGAGTGTGGTGTAGTGAAACGCTTGAACGTGGGTAGATGACGTGCTCTGTGCCGTGTGCGTTCGTTCATGGAGTTGGTAGAAATCTAAGTGTATGTATATGTATGTTGTTCCTACGAGTAGAAACATAACGCGCTGTATACCTACACCAGAATTGGATATTTTGTGCTTATCTTATTTCATTTTGAGGCCTGAGCAAACATTTTTACGTTTGGTTGAGTCCGATAAACACGGCAGGAAAAACAGAGCGAAATAATGTGTACCAAAATACCTGGACTCCCTGTACACCATACCAGAATATATCTAAACAGCTTCTTACATAAAACATGTATGAACGGTACTTGGGTGCGTTTTGGTACTTTGGAACTTTTATGTTTGCTAATTCGTTAGAAATGGTATTTTTTGTTTACAATAATAAAGCGGTCTTCAGTAAAATTTTTCACGCATTTTACTGTTGTATTTTTGTAAGGATTGTTATTTGGTCTTTATGTATTTGTTGGAATAGAATTATACAAGGTCTTTCGTTACGTGATTTTAATCTTTGGTTTAAAGAAAATGTTTTTGATTTATATTTCATTCCTTCGAATTTCAGACGATTCTCTGTGCAACGCGCATAGAAAATGTCGAAATTTTCAAAAATTACGCTGAATTTGACCACTTAATGGGTTACGTCAACTTTAATTGTCTTCTTCAAATATATTACGCTTACATGAGGTATAGAGTTTTCAAATAAAAGATTTCATTTACGGCTACTACGCAGTATATGTAACAGGAAAAGGTAACCCAAGGTCCTGCATACTAGTAAAACTTAGTCTAAATGTATTTTTACTCCCTAATTTCTGTGATAAAGACGTCACCACAGCCAGTATGGGAATAAACAAGCATACCTACTGGCTGGTATCAGCGTATTTGGGCCACGACCACCAAGGCCCACTGCCTAGTACCATTATGGAGAAGACGGTCGCTGAATCAACAAGGCGTAAAAACAACCAAAACCGATCCAATTCCGGAATTATAGGAAAACAGATGGGCCAAAATATAGGGCGACTCTGAAAAGTCTGATTAAACCGGAACTTTCTGATCCGCCCTTCTGCGCTCTTGAACTTGATCAAAAAGTCGTTGAGCTTACAGCAGCCCTCAATAAAGCCATGGAAACTGCCTGCCCCCTCACTACAGTGCGGGGAAAGAAAAAACCATATTGGTGGGCTGCTGAACTACAAATACTCAGGAAAGGTTGTAGAAGGCTTTTCAATCGAGCAAAAAAGACTAGACATCCCCAAGATTGGGACTCCTATAAATAATCCCTCAAAAAGTGTAAACTAGAAATGAGAATAGCCAAAAGATCCTCATGTAGATCCTTCTGTAGCTCAATAGAAGAATCCTCGGAGGCATGAAGGATAAGGAAGATTCTCTCTACAAATCCAACCATGCCTAGTTGTTTTAAAAACTCAGATGGTACATGGACTAACTCTTGCGAAGAAACGCTAAACCTGCTACCAGACACCCACTTCCCGGATAGCTCCAAATCCGTTAATACAACAAACCGTCCTGGGTCGGGTATTAACTTAACTTTTCCTCAAGGTCTGGTTACAAAAGAAAAATTGACATGGGCTCTGAATAGTTTCAAACCTTATAAATCTCCAGGTCCAGATCAAATCGTACCAGCTGAGCTATAACTTACCATTGATATAACTTTGCCCATCATTGAGATGATCTTCAAAAGTTGTATAACTGGTCTATATACCTCAGCGATATGGAGAGATGTAAAGGTAGTTTTCATTCCCAAGGCGGGCAAAAGCTCGCATGTCAATCCTTAAGATCTAAGACCTATTAGCCTATCATCATTCATTCTCAAAACTCTGGAACGATTGATTGATATCCATGTACGTAATAACATTGATAAGAGACTATCGATGTCTCAGCATGCTTACTGCAAAGGGAAATCGATAGAAACAGCCTTGCACACTCTGGTAAGAACTATCGAATACTCCCTAGAGCTAAAGGAATATACTTTGGTGGCCTTCCTGGATATTGAGGGCGTTTCAACAACGTTGACACATCCGCTATCACTTCTGCTATGACGACCCTGAACGTCGAATACTTACTCTGTAAGTTGATTAATCTAATGCTAAAAAGCAGGATCATCAACTCTAAGATGGGGGATTTTTGTACGAAAAGGTCTGTCAGTAGAGGCACTCCGCAAGGGGGTGTTCTGTCCCCTCTCCTGTGGAACACAGTGGTTAACGAACTACTAATATCCCTTGAGAAGGAAGGCTACAGAGTGGTTGCGTATGCCGATGATGTTGCTATCGCCGTCACAGGAGAACATCCTAATACACTGAGAGACCTCCTCCAAAACGCACTCAATATGCTCACTAGATGGGCTGATCACTGCGGACTTAGTATTAATCTTCAAAAAACAGACCTCGTCCTTTTTACACCGAAATACAAGATCCCAGGAATTGTACCTCCTTCAATAAAAAGTGTACCACTAATTTTTACCAATGAAGCCAAATATCTTGATAGATATTGGACAAAAAATTAAGTTGGAAATCTAATATTCAGGAAAGAGTTAAAAAAGCTACAGCAGCCCTTTTCCTTTGCAAGAAAGCCATAGGAAGCAAATGGGGTTTTCAACCTCGCATAACCTACTGGCTATACACATCGTTCATCCGACCAATACTTATGTACGGGGTTGCGATATGGTGGACTGCACTGCATGTCTCTGCATAAGCGGGGCATTGAGAACCACACCCTCAGCAGCGTTAGACACTCTCTTCCATCTCACACCCCTCGACATCTTCAGTAAACAAGTGGCAGCGAGTACAGCTATAAGACTCAACGGGTCATCTCAATGGACCAAGGACCAACAACAATGTGGGGCACTCCATCATTTTGAACCTCTTTGGTTCATGTTGGGTGCCGGGCCACAGAGACATCACAGGAAATTGTATAGCCGATGAGCTCGCTAAAAATGGAACCGTCATGCCTATTTCACCTGAAAGGAGGAGATAGGTATACCGATAGCTACATGTAAAGCCACAAAACTCATATGGCCTTCACTGGACCTAAAGCGCTCTAAAGACTTGTTATCTCAAAGCAGATTTCATATTACCTCCCTAATAGGTGTCCTTACGGGACACTGTCTTATAGGCAGACACGCAATACGACTTGGTGTAGCCTCAAATGACTTCTGCAGGAGCTGTATGGACGAAGAAGAAGAGGAAACAATCTCTCACCTTCTCTGCACTTGCCCTGCTCTTTCACTAAGACGCAAACTTCATCTGGGAGACTACTCTTTTGATAATCCCAATGAACTAGCAAAAAAGGATATCAAATATCTTCTTCGCTTTATAAAAAGCTCAAAATGGTTCGACTATAGTAAGAAGTAATTCTCTAGATTCATGTGATATCACAATGGGCCTTTTCTTTTGGCCTAAGTGTGTGGATTCTAAATCCGCAGCTACGTTAACCTAACCTAACCTAACCTAGGATTCAGAAATTTGTTCATAAGCCCAATGAAATTTGAAATTAAGGAAACTAGTTTAGTATAAACCTCATTTCTGCTGAAATACTACTTTAACCATAAATCCATTTTCCCAGTCGTATTTGTAGATAAGTATACTTCTTAGAAAAGTTTATCATGTAACATTAAACCAATAACCTACATTTTATTAGATGTGGATTGTGGAAGATTGAAAACACCCTTTCAATTTATATTTGACGTGCATTTCCAAAAGTCCACAGTCCTTTATGTTGATACAGGTATTTAGCTTGAATTTCATCTTAACTGAAAATACATTTCAGAGAGGTAAATATTAAACACCAACGTAAGTCGACAATAAACTCCCAAGCAAGGACAACTATTGCCAGCTCTAATATAAGGACTACCTACGTATATGTCTACCTTTATATCTATTTTCTTAGAAAGTCAAAACAAATGCCATTAGGTATTCTAACATAAGTACTCAAAATTATTGTCTATCACCTAGAATCTAGACAAACTAAATTGTATGGAGGTAGGTAGCTTTGCTTTGATGTAAAATCGTAATCTCCTGCCACCTGTCAAAGAAGAACCAAACGTGTATCAAAATCCATATAAATGAAGCCGTATATACCCACTTGCTGTTATTTGCAGACATATTGTTAAACTAATCCAATACTCCACGAATCTGAATCCGAATCAAATATCATCATCATCATCATAATAAAAGAACGATGCAATATTATGTATAGGTAAGGTACGAGTAGGTTAGGTACCTACTTGCTGCCTTGCTTGCTTGCTTGTAAACTGAAGTCAGTAGTTAAGTTGGCAGACAGTATTTGCCACTTTGATTTACGTTTGCATGAAAGTCGAAGTCAGGGATACATATTAAATGCCTGTTCTAGCATTTGCACCAAGCTTATAGTCTCATTCTCAGCCACCCAGAAGTGTATGGGAAGACATGACAGAAGGAAGGATGGACCTGGACTTACTTGCCTTCTATTTTCATACGAGAGTCGAGTATAGTTGAGAATTGAGACAGAATATGGAAGCTCCCTTTCCCTAGCTAATACTATTGGCCTGTTGCAATATACAGCATATAGAGGATGCAGCAGACAATGTGTCAGGAGCACACGATGTTCGCTTGAATATCGCATTAACGTGCAATTAGCTTCCCTTGTTCTGTCCTGAATTCTGAATCCTGGGCCTGACTGATATATTAATATGCATCACTCTACATATACATATACTTTATATGTACAAAGGAGGATTCTCTTGGCTCTTCTCGTCTGACATGTGCTCTATATTTGTGTATTCATCTTTTGAAACCATCGTTAAAATTTCATAACTCAATAACGTTATTCTGATTTTATTTTATTTATTTTTTCTCTTCTTCATTTGATTGCAAAATATTTGTCTATACATTTTGTATGGACTTTTAAAGGATAGGTGTTGCATATAAGTAAATAAATAAATAAATAGAGGGATACAAAAATGAGTTATTGAATAGGTAAGAGGTTTGGCTGTATGTATATTGTATAGTCCATTTATAATATGGGGCACGTTGATAAAAGAACCTTGATTGAATATACGTACATATATGTATATGTATGTACCTAAGTTCAACAAAATTAAAAAAAAAATTAAATGTTTGTTTATTTATGAAAAGGATTTAATCAATAAAACCATTTTTGATTTGAATACAAATAATAGAATCTTAATTATTATTTTCATTCAAAGAAAATAAATGCTGAATAAAACTTTATAAGGGGGTTTGACTACAATGAAATTATATTTTCAGGGGGAAGGGGTAAAAAAAAAAATATGCATAAAGTAAAATTGGCTTCAAACTTTTTAACTTCCCATTAATAGTAGATAGTTATTGCAATAAGTCGGATTTGTTGAATTGACAATTTTGACATTTCTCGACGTTTCAAGGTCCCTATAGAATCTAAATTAAAGATTTGTATACGTTTGTTCGGGGAGCTTTTTTTCTCGTTCATATTTCAAGAACCAATAAAGAAATCGACTAGAAGTAAATTTTGTCATACAGATCTCTACTCACAAGGTAAAGTGGCTTAAGTCGTTTTTTAACATTTTTCAGGAGAACGAATTTAAACTTTAAAAAAATATATAAGGAGAACCGTTTTGAGTAGAAACATGAAAATTGGACACAAACATTATAATTTTCGTCTCTTTTTCTATGCATTTAAGGACTAACAAAATAAGTTTAATTAAAGTTTGTATAAGCAAAATTTGTCACTTAAGCCCTTTTACCTTTTTCTAATTTGTATATTAAATTGGCTTATGTTACTTAAGCCGGTTTTCCGAATTTCGTTTTAATTCTTGTGTGAGCTTACTTATACATAAGCCGTTTTTTCCTTTTTTAAATTTAACTTCATTTTTACTTAAGACTTTTTTCTCTTAGGAAATTTTTGTTAAGTTTTATTGAAATAAAAGTTATTATAGGAAAACAAAACATAGAAATAAGTTAATACAAAAATTAGACTGTATCTAATAAAAGAAGATAGCTTAATAGCACCTAGTCAAAAGTACCATCTTCGACTTCTTCTGTAAGATCCGGATGAAAGCCTGGTTTTGCTTCAGTGCAGAGAGTCTTATAAAAGTCATGAAACTGCTCATCAATCAAAGGGAGCAGCTCCATAAGATCTTGTTTTTTTGCTTCGTTGATTTTGTTTGGTCCATCATACATCATTTCAAGAGGGCCAGTGCTTAGTTCATTACATCCTCGTTTTTTAATATTGAGTATTTGAAATGGTTCTTGCTCGCTTAGAGAATTCTTATAACAAATGTTGAATGGAGCATCTGATGTGAAACGAAGCCATCTATAATGTTCCTCCAATTTATTTTGTTGTTATTGTCATTAACTTTGCGAAAAATGCATTTATTTTTATAATTTGAGACATCTCAATTACATCAAATTTAGT
Source organism: Eupeodes luniger (assembly GCA_951509635.1). Lineage (NCBI taxonomy): Eukaryota > Metazoa > Arthropoda > Insecta > Diptera > Syrphidae > Eupeodes > Eupeodes luniger. The sequence goes on from OX608074.1 coordinate 115,455,136, forward strand.
TTTGGTTCCGACTCCCCATACAAACTGGTACCAATCTCTTGGGTGGTGAATTTTGTAGTTAGTTCTTTTTTTCTTTCTTTCAATAATGGAGTGGTCTATGTCACATTCCATGTGTGTGTGACCCGGAATCAAAAACTTGTGATCAATGTACTTTAAATTGTTGGTTTCATTACAAACGCACATCAACATCATTATTGCAACCATCTTATTTTTAGTTTGCCCGAAACAGTTGTCGCTGTAAAAAGTGACATGCCCGGTGTCTGGTGGTAGGGCAGAAGGCGAATTTATATGTTCAAATAAGCATGAAGCTATCTCATTGCCACCTCTATTGGCAACAGCTTCATTCCACATGTAACAGTGGTGAGTTCCTTTTACGCAGTCGTGTACAGTCAAATTAAATATATTTAACTGACGTTTATAAAAAGTTACCGAAGATTGTAAAAATGGAGTGGGAAGGCACTGCTGAAGATCGAAGGTGAAAACTTCCTTACCTCGGTGATTTTTTGCAGACTCGATATCCTTTTTTTTCGATTCATATGCAGAATCTGCGTCTTCATGGTGTTGCTTTAGCTCCAGTTCAACCGATGTAAGGGCACCTCCTGTGACTGACGAGTTTTGATACTGCATTTATATAACTTTAAATCGAAAATAATATTTCTTTCTAACGTGAATGATCTGCTTTTTATTATTACTTAGAAAAATATCTTTGTTTTCTTAAGAATTTAATACTGGTATACCAATAATAATAAGGGTATTCAATTCATCCAAGTGTAAAAATTGTTAAAATTATAAATTTACTTTACATAAAAGTTTGCATGAACGGCCTTATAATTCATTTACTTAGATGCTGTGTAATAATTGAATCTCTGTGCATTAAATGTCAAATATAATAGGTATAAGCTGCCCTATAAGCTTATACAAACATTTATAAAAATTAGTTCAAAGATGCAGATAAGCAAAATACTTAAATTAATTCAATTTTATCTTTAACTTGGTTTTTATGATTTAAAAATTTAATAACTATTCCGAAAAAAGGAGTGATTGTTGGTGTATAATTTAATAGTCACAACGTTTGGTTAAGTTTATCAAAGAAATTTTATTAATAATTTTCCGCAGCTAAATCCTTATCCTAGGGCTAGTTTTTCAGTGCAGGGTTAGAGTTAAACTCGAGTTAACTCACCAAATTTGGTGAGTTAACTCTGGATTAACACACACAATTCTTTTGATATTATCTGCCTTGTTTTGTAAGCATTTTTGCATTCATCCTTCACTTAAAAACTGCTTCTTGACGTAAATATAGACAAATATTTTTCTTGAGTTAACTAACTCTGGCTTAACTCACTACTGAAAAACTGGGCCTTAGTGTTAAACATGAATACCTTTAATATAATGTATGTAGTTTATTTATATGTATTTTGTATAAAATGAAAATTAAAAAATAAAACAAGACCAATCACATAATGTACATATAGTTATATGACACTTAAACTACAAAGACAGAGGAGAGCCAACATACCTTTAGGTTTAGGATTCTTATTCTTAACGCCTTTCAAACGTGCAAGAAGAATCATTTGCATTGCTCTATTCATTTTGATGTTAAAAACTTTTTGTTTATGATAGTATGATAGTTTTTTTGTTTTTGTTTAAAGTTTTTTTTTTCTTTAAAATATTTTCTTTTTCAGACTCTTGTTAATACATATATATTATACAAAATACTTTCACTTAAATACTCGTACAACGATTTAATAATATATAATACTTATTTCACTTTTATCAAACGACCGTATTTACGCTTTCAAAACTCAAATTAGAATGGCTTATGTGTACATAAATCAGTTTCCCCTTTTAGTTTCTTTTTAAATCCAGCATACTTTGATCGGAGTAAAATGGCTTATTTGAATTTAAAACAGCGTTTATTTGAAAAATGTTCCGGGTAAAGTGACTTATGTCCGTTAAACCGTTGTTCCAAACGAAAAAGTTTTTTTTTATTTTTTTTTCTTTTCGTTTGGAAAAGTGGCTTATGTTCTCATAGTTCAAACAAAATCACAGTTTTCATTTAGAAAAAAAGGATTATGTCATTTACATTAAAAACTGAAAATGGAAAACCGGCTTAAGTATACATAAAATTTAACTTCAAATAAGATTTTATTTTGGAAAAGTGGCTTAATTGTACTTAAAATTGTCTTCCTTATCAAAAAACTGAAATTTTAAATTTTTTTAAAACGGCTTAGTTACACATAAGCCAAAACAAAATTGGATGAAAAAAGAATATGTACTTAAGACGCTTTACCAAAAGCAAATTTTTAAATATGCTGGAATTAAGCCGATTTTACAATCCTGAAAGTAACTTCTAGATGGAATAGAAACATTCTGAAGACACAGAAATGTAGATAATTTTTCATTTTATTTAAATGTTAAAAAAAATCATTTTTGGCTTAAGTCGACCTAAGCCACTTTACCTTGTGAGCAGAGAGATAATTGTGCAGAAAGATGGAGAAAGGACTGTCAAAAAAATTGAGTGGGTGGTTTTTTACCATAGGAATTTGAAAAAAGACGCTGGGATGCGACCCACACTGATAACTTCACATCCCGTCTGTCGATTTGTATTGCTTAAAAGTTTATAGGTTTTCGTGTTTTGTTAAAAAAGTTCTCAGTTGAATTATTCTTAAAAATTTAAAAAATAGATACCAGTAATATTTTGCATATAATGAAATAGTTTGATTTCGAAATTGTTTTTTTGTTAACGAGATTTTTAGTCGAAAACCAATTTTTACCAATTTTAGTAGCATTTCTTAAAAAAATTATTTCTTATATAAACAAATACACATTGGATGAATGAAATTAATTGTTCACAAGATATCGAAAACCTAACATCAATTTTTACCAATTTTGCGTAATATTTGTTGAAGATTTTAATTTTTTATGAAAAAACGGACTGTTATATTTTTTTAAAAAAATTAATAAATTTATAAAACAATACTTTCTGTGAAATAAAATAAGTTTGAATCCAATATTTTTAATTTTTGAAAGGCTATTTGAGTCGAAAATCAATTTTTACCAACTTTTAGTATTGTTTTTTTTTAGGTTTTTATTTTTTGCAAAAAAAACTGTCAATTCGATTTTTCTCAAAATTTTATCGAATGTTGAAAACAATATTTCTTATAAGTTAAAATTAGTTAGAAGCCATTCTCTCAAATTTTTGAAAAGATATTTGAGTCGAAAATCAGTTTTTACCAACTTTTGTTAAATTTTTTCTTCGGTTTTTAGTTTTTTGTAAAAAAATTGTCAATTCGATTTTTTTCAAAAATTTTACTGAATGTTGACAACAATATTTTTTGAAAGATAAAAGTAGTTTAAAGCCACTATCTCAAAGTTTTGAAAAGATATTTGAGTCGAAAATCAATTTTTACCAACTTTTATACATTTTTTTTAGGTTTTTATTTTTTGTAAAAAAACTGTCAATTCGATTTTTCTCAAAATTTTATCAGATGTCAAAAACATTATTCTTCGTTGCACAAAATTGTTTTGGAGATGAAATCATATTTCAGTCGTAAAATTTTCGAGGTGACAAATTTTTTTTTTCAGTTTTTTTGAATTATAAAAAAAACCGTTAATTGGATTTTTTTCCTGTTTTGTATCTTGTAACAATATATAATATAAAATTTAATTCAAGTCTCTAGCGTCATTGGTTCAATAGATATTTAGGTTTAACCAAAATTTTCACCTTTTTTTTTAAACTGCTATGGTAAAAAAAACCACCCACTCAATTTTCTTGAGAGCCCTTTCTGCATCTTTCTGCCTTATTATCTGTTTAACAAAATTTATTTGAAGTCGATATCTCCTCTGGTTTTTGAGCTATGGAAGACGAAAAAAACTACGCGAACGTACAGACGTACCGACGTACGAACATACGTACACACGCACGCACAGACATCTTTCTAAAAATCTTTTATTTCGACTCTAGGGATCTTGAAACGTCGAGAAATGTCAAAATTTTCAATTTGACGAATCGGACCCATTACAATAACTTCCTATGGGAAGTTAAAACTGAGGGTGCTGTAGTCAGGGAAACAATAGATTAGAAGTGACAGACAAGATATCGTTTATTAATATAAGGAAGAGAGTCGAAGACAATACGGAACCCTGGGGAACTCCAGCATTTATTTTATGAATTTCTGACTTCAAACCATCCAATACAACTTGTATTGAGCGGTTTGAAAGCTAGTGTCTAATCCAGCAAAGAAGAGATTCGTCAATAACAAAAGCAATTATTTTCGATAAGAGAGCTTGCTGCCAAACTAGCAAATTCTTTTGAAAAATCAAGTGCAATCATCTTACTTTCTCGAAATGTATGTAAGGTAAGGATTTGTTCCATTGTTCAATTAGATAATAAACCATCAAATCTCTGGTGGAGATTTTCTACAGGACATTAAGAAGCTTTTATTTTTCGAAGTATTTCTTAATCTGATTTTGAATCAGCGTTTCCATGCCCTTGAACAAACGGAAGTTCCTAGATGTTGTGGGTAAGCTTAAGGCTAATAAGACTATTTTTTGTTTAATCAAAAAAATTGAAAAACCCTACTGTAAATTCGTTAAAATAATGTTCAAACAATTCAACATAAAATAACTACAAGCAAATTGTAGAAACTTGATTGGTTTCATATCTCAAATATCTGTGCTTAATACAGCCCAAACTTTGAATGATAAAACAATTAAATGTAAAAGTTTTCACGGGCATCAATGGATAGTTTTTCAACAGGGACGCTACAAAAGTAGAACCACAGGGACAGAAAACGACGCCATATTTCTCTTAAAAGTAAAGTTTGCCATTTCAAGATGGAAAGATGTACGAGCCAAAAGCGAGTCGAAATTATTAAAATTTACTACCGAAATTCGGAGTCAGTGGCCTCAACGTTAAGAGCGCTACGTCCAATTTATGGTCGTCATAATCGTCCTAGCAGATCAACAGTTTAGCATCTAGTTGAAAAATTTGAATCCACAGGCAACAATCCACACGTACTCCATGAGTCATCATTGTATCCCGAAAAATTTACGGTTTAATGTGGTTTATGGGCTGGCGCGGCGGCGTCATTGAGCCGTACTTCTTCCATGACGATCAAGACCGGCACGTTACTGTGAATGGGGATCACTACCGTTCAATGATTACCGAATATTTTTAGACCCAATGGGATGATATTGACTTGGAGGACATGTGGTTCCAACAGGATGGCATGGCGCCACAAGCCACACAGCGAATGTCAGAATCAGTTTATTGGAAACCAAGTTTGGAAAACGTGTTGTCTCACGAAATGGTTCAGTCGCTTAGCCGCCTCGGTTGTGCGATTTGACGCCGTTAGACTATTTCCTGTGGAGCTACATCAAGTCTACCTATGGTCTATGCTAACGAATTTCGAACGTGAAATTGCAGCAGTATCGGCCGATTTATGCTTGAAAACTGTCGAAAATTGGGTTCAGCGTCTGGACTTCTGCAAGCGTGCCCGTGGTGGCCATGCAAAAGAAATCGAGTTCCATACTTAATCGCATCAAACGTACTTTCACAGGAATAAAGAATTTCATTGATATCCAAAACCCTTTTTTGATTATTTAAAAAAACTTTTGTAGCGCTCTTTTTGAAAAACCCGATACTTCGGTAGCATCTCAATTAACCTTTGTTTTTGTGTTCTAAAAAAAATATTTTCCGTATTTTTTTAAATTTTGTTTCATATTCTGATTTATGCAAATTCAAAATATAGAAAACAGATAATAACCTTGATCCACATTAAATACAAGTCGATGAAATCAAATGCTTCAATAAAATTCGAAAACAGACTGCTCTGCCCTACAATAAGTATAAAAGATTCATCAGATCTAGTCCCTATTTGTCTGTCAATACTTTTACAATTGTCTATTAAAACTTGTTCTTTATTCAAAACCATACTTTGAATTTGAACCACCTTGTACAACCATTTTAAAATAATTTGTTTATGTCTGTGGACAAATTTCTCAGACACAAAAGGGAATTCATTGAAGATTATTCCAACAAAACACCTCCTGAAACATTGCATATCCTTGATAAGGGGATTATAATTTCTTCTTATTGTTATAGGTCTCTATACCACTATAGACTATAGAGTTTTATAGATATACACCGTTATAATATAGTTTGTGATTTTTCTTTTACTTTTCTGGTAATTCAAGCATCCAATTTCAGCATGAGCCGAAACAGTAGATGCAGTTAGCCCAGCAGCCGGTTTCTGTCACATAAAACAAAACTTATAAAATCTGCGCTCTTTTTCCTTAACCCAACCTTTATGTTTATATTATACCAATTGGCTTCGAATTCAGCTCCGATTCCTTTACTACTTTACTTTACTTACTTCTTATAATATAGAGAAGTATTCAGCTTTCGCACTTGTAAGTCGTCGAGTCGTGTCGTCTTCGTCGCTTTTCTTACGGCTGAGGTAAGCGTTGGGCAGGGACTGGGGGTACAGGGATAACCATAACCAATGGTGGAAGAGCAAAAGTTGTCTCTTTTATGCTAATTACATGCAACGAGAATATAATTGGATCCCATGTACACATTACGAGACATGGCCAAAAGAAAAACCGTCTCCAGTATCAAACCCTGAGACAAGGAAGAATAAGGGAAAGTTATTTCTTCGCTAATTGGACGCTTTTGTAACAATTTATCATGCGAAAGAAATTCCTAGAATTGAGAAGGGGGGGTTACCAAAGTAGAAGTATAGTAGGTATACTATAGTGTATAAAAAATAAAAGTTGTTCTCTCCAACTCCTTGACGTTATAGGTACATAGCTCTATATTCGTTTCTTCGTCCTTCGTCCTTGGGCGACGCGGCTCAGCAGCGTGGTGTTCTGCATCTTCTTCGGGTGGCTAACAAAAGATAAATGATGAGCAGCAAGCCCCGCAGAAGTATTTCGCTTAATGTATCTAGTACCATCACCCAGTGCCAGCATAGAGGCAAAGACGGAGATATGTATACTTAGTTATAACCTAACCTATATAAGACATGCCACCGCGTTGCTGCCATCCGCTCACCACCGCGATGTCGACAGTTTCCCATTCGAGATGCGGCCAAGGAAAATGAGTAATTTACTTTCTTATAGTGAAACTTTTGGGGGGAGAACTTAATTCTTTGATAATCGCACCCCTGATCAAAGGGTTTTCTTCTACGACGACGACGCACGGACGAGAGAGGTACTATGTTGAGAATTGTGGCGGGAAATCCCCTTTCTTCGCAACTTCCTTTAACATTATAAGAAAAATAACAAAAAAAAATGGAGAAAATTGTAAAATCTCATTTGCGTTAGAATAACAAGCAATTTTGCGATGAAGATATCCGATTCGATATGCTGGCAGACAGAAGGGATCAAGCCAGAATGAAGTATAATCTGCGTTATTAGTTTGTCGCCACTATGGTTACCAAGTTGGTCAATATTGATGTGATCAAACAAAATGACAGGTGACATTGTTTGTGGTGAATTTTTATTTTTGAATATTATTTCTTGTTAGAAAGAGGTAAGAAATCGTTTATGAACGAAAGAATAGCTTTTCAAAGTTTTGTTGGATCAAAAGTTGGAGAGATGATTAAAGTTAAAACTAGTCAGAAAGCATAAACTAAATCGAAAGGATTGTACAGATTAAAACTTATAGGGATATTGGTTTTTAAACATTCTGTTCGTTCAATTTAAAAACGTGTATTTGTTTGATTTTTTATTGATTGATTCCCGGCAATCTACGAAAAAAAAGGTTATCAGAAGTTCCTAAAATCTCCACTCGTTATGTTTTCAAATGAACAAATTAAGTTATAAAAGGATTTTATGGAAAATAAATATATACTAGTCTCCTAGTTGCAAAAGCAACAAAATTAGACAACTTTAAAACCAGGCTTTAGGATTGAAACTCTTTAACGTTGAAGATCTTAAAATGTTGATATTAAAGCTTCTGATTCTAGAATGTGATGAAGATGGATCTTCCAAAGAAGAATAATTGAAGGGAATTAAAAAAAAATAAAAGTTAAAATGTTTTCTTCATCGACGGTAGCAGTTGGCAACCATTAAATTATCCTTTCTATTTTCCCTGCCTATTGGCTGTTTATTATACTTGAACAATCTCAAACAACTTCTTACCTATACCTATATAACTTTCATACATAACTATGAAGGTAATTTTAGAAAATTCATAAATAAATTAACACGTAATTCAGTTTTCTTGATGGATAATTTGTCGGAAGTAGACATTCCTGTCCGATTAATGATGCCCAAAATATTTGTTTTGTATTGCCTTTGCTTTTGCCTATAGCCTATATCACCATCCATCCAACCCATCACCATCAACTCGAAAGCTTCTTTTTTAAAGACAACACCGTTATCTAGATTCTTGGCCATAATTATCCATTTTTAATCAAGATTAAACAGAAAAATAAAAATAAAAACAACAAAACGAAAAAATAACCATAATATTACAAAAGTGTTAGTTTGATGATGTTTAGCCCGCGCGCTACCACCGCGACAGGGGAAGTTTAAAACAAAAAACAAAGGGTGGAATAGTATGTTCACTCTTTTCAACTAGCTATACATAAAATAGCGAAGCCATCATTCATTAACTTTACTTTTATATAAAAACAACTGGGCTTTGTTTTCCAACTGAAAGAAAATAATGATTATGAAAGAACGGTTGTTGGTTTTGGAAAACATGATTAATATTTCTTTTGGAATATTTTAGACAACAAAATATAGGTATTTGTGTATACTTTTCTTCTATAATAAACAAAATAAATGCAAACAAATCTGTAACTTCGAATTTACAGAAAGTAACTTTAGTAGAGAAGTTTAATTGATGCCAAAATTTTGTGTGTCCATGTTTTTGCAATTAAACAGTTAGTTGATCATTTGACAAACACTTTTAGTCATTCAAATTTGGAAAACAGATCGATACATTAACTGTCAAAATCTGTTGATTTCCCTTTGAGTTACTGTCACTGGCTTCTAAGTATTTTATAAGAAAGAATAAATATTATGCAAATTCAATTATATATTTCAATACTGTTTTTAATTTTAAAACAATTATTTTTGTACAAAATCTTAAAAACAGTACTTTTTTATAAAACAACATTAGTTTGAATCCAACATCTAGAATTTCAATTTTAAGAAGAGTAGAACACTTCAAAAATATTACTGGAAATTGGTAAAAATTGATTTCAACTTAAATATACCTTGAAAATAAATTAAGGTACGGACTTCAAAATTCTAAACAAAATGTTTTTGTTAATACAAGGAAATTTTGTTAGAAAAATTCAATTGACATATTTTATTAGATGCACAAACCTACAATGCAATCCTTAAGTTATATCTTGACACAAGCCATTGATAAGCTGATTAAAAGTCACTGATAAGCCGGTTGAAAGCTGTAGATACGCCGATAAAGAGCCGTTGATAAGCTGTTTGGAAGCCGTTGATAAGCCAGTTAATTAAAAGCCGTTGATAAGCCGGTTGAATTCCTTTGATAAGCCAGTTAAAAGATGTTGATAAGCCGGTTAAGAACCGTTGATAAACCGTTTAAAAATCACTGATAAACCGGTTAAAAGCCATTAATAAGACGGTTAGAAGCCGTTTATAAGCCAGTTCAAAGATGTTAATAAGCCGATTAAGAGCCTTTGATAAACCGGTTAAAAGCCGTTGATAAGCTATTGATAAGCCGGTTAAACGCCATTAATAAGCCGGTTAGAAGCCGTTGATAAGCCGTTTAGAAACCGTTGATAAGCCGGTTAAAAGCCTTTGATAAGCCAGTTAAAAGATGTTGATGAGCCGGTTAAGAGCCGTTGATAAACTGTTTAGAAACCACTGATAACCCGATTAAAAGCCATTAATAAGACGGTTAGAAGCCGTTGATAAGCCGTTGATAAACCGCTTAAGAACCATGGATAACCCGGTTAAAAGCCGTTGATAAGCTGTTGATAAGCCGTTGATAAGCCGGTTAAACGCCATTGTTAAGCCGGTTAGAAGCCGTTGATAAGCCGTTTAGAAGCCGTTGATAAACCGGTTAAGAACCATTGATAAACAGGTTAAAAGTCGTTGATAAGTCAGTTAAAAGCCGTTGATAAACAATTGCCAGCCAATAAAAAGTCAACTAAGGCAAACGAACGAAGAAAGGAAGCAGTCGAGGGAGACCATCCTGAAGACCCTCGCTTTTGACAAGTTAGAAGACTATCGACGCCGAATTAAGGAGATTTATATAAGTTTATATTATTTAAAGACAGAGGATCATGAGAAGATATCAGTGCGAGAAGCATTCTTTATACAAAAATATATACAAATGTATAATTTGTTTTCGACATGTATGCACATAATTTGTTCTTCAAAAATTAAGGGGGTATTCTGGTCTAGAGACATGAATTTTAGGTAATTTTTGAAGTGCTGTAAAAAAAAGCAAGCAACAATTTTACCATCAATTTTTTTATACATTATTTATTCACATTAGAAGCATACAAAAAAAATAAAAAAGTAAAAAAAAATAAAAATTCCGTTATTTATCAGCTGATGGAGTGGTGCGTCTCAAAAATTTGGTGCGTGACCATACCCACGATTTTAACTCTCCTAGAAATCTTAAATCAAAAAATAAAAAAGATTATTAATCTACAATAATGTCGCAATGTCTGGAACTACGGAAAAGTTACAAACATTTTTTTTTACAAAATGGCGACTGCCTAAAGAAAAAAATTAAAATTTTACCACTTTTTTGAACATTCTTCGATTTTTTAAAAATAGTAAAAATAAAAATTTGGGGATGGCCGTAGTTCCGGACGTAGACAAGTCTCTAAAGAAGAATCTCTTAAAATTTCAAGTAAATCGGTTCGGCAGAACCTGAGAAATCGTGGGTATCAGATTCAAAAAGACAGTTCTGAGAAAAACGCGTTTAAAGTTTCAAGTACAATTTTTGCAGTCTAAGTCATAAAATTATATTTTTAACTTACATTTATTCAATCTGCCATTCCTGCTGCATACATATATATGTATATATGCATATATACATACATATATATACATATATATAAGCCCTTTTGTTCCGTTATATATATATACATATATATACATAACCAATATATATCGGAGAACCCCATTATGTCTTTTGTTCGATTAGTTGCAGCCCAAACGATTTGGATGGCTGCTCAGCAAAATACTTATTTCTCCAAAAATAATTTGAATTTGGGAAAATACTCTCGTAGACATATTCTTAAATAGTTAAACTATGAAAATATGAAAAAAAAAAAATGGATTTTTTTTTTATTTCTAAACCAGAATACCCCCAAGCTTAAATGTATCAATTACTTCCTGTTTCCTGTTCTTTTAATAATAAATAAATACAATAACTTAAGTGCATACTATTTGGGATTACATAATACAAGAATTATTTTAGTTGGAAATTTCATATGTATGTTCTCGTAGGTATACGAGTGCATAGAGGCTTGCTATAAAAGCTAAATGTATTATTAATTTTGATTTGAAATTCAAATAATGGCATTCTCTAAAATTTGTCATATAATAATATGGATGACACTACAGCAGTCTATATACATATATAATTTAAAATATTGCCTTGTGAGTCTTTTAAACAATCAACGTATTGGAATTTCGCGAATTTATTTAACAAGCAAAAAAAAAAAAATAAACGCGATATTATAACAGTTTCACCGCAATAAACCACATCGAAATCGTCATTCCATTCGATTAATCCATAATGCAATATCCGGCTAGTGCGAGACTGTCATATAAGAACCCTACCGCTTCCTCTTCCAAAACGCCACCGGTACTGTCGCGCCGGCCGCCCGGCCAGCACCACCCAACCAATCTCATTGAACTCCTCCAATGTCCAATCACAATTAATTAAACGCGGTTGGATTAAATGAAGCCCCAAATATGCACAATCCACAGAACTTCCAGATGAAAAAACCAACCCAATGAGTTGCATCCTTATGTTATATGTCCGTCCGCGTCCGTCCGTCGCGTCGGTCGTCGCGTCCGTTTGTTAATTCGTTGGTTCATTCGCTCGTCCAGTCGATTACGATACGATATCGTACCAAACAGGCATCTCGCAATATTATTGCATCACATCGGCCGACAACTAACACAAATGTTTCAACTATATACCGACTGTGTCGTCGTCGTCGGTCGGTCGTTCAGTCGTCAGATCGGAACTCGGAAGGTTTAGAGTCCTTTAACGAGGACACAAGGGCATTGGACTGGGATGGTCTGGGATAGATGTAAAACAGATAAATTATGACAGGCAGTTTGATAGCCCAACCTAAGCCGTTAAGTGACAGGAAAAAGGACCTGTCACTGACAACACTGTTTAGACAGGAAGTTATGCAAAAACACAAAAAAAGAATTACTTGCATGACGGATCCCAAAAATCGATATATGTAGGACGAATGAAAAATAAAAAAGATATATGCAAGAACCACTCAAAAGAATTTAATGCAATCATTCAACTGGACTTTTAAATATTCAACAGGATTGGTTGGGCGACCATGGGACATGATTTTTGCAGAATGATGTGAAATTATGCAAATTGATTGGTCGAAGGCCCGCACTAAGGTGGACAAAAAATAAAAAAAAAATATGAAAGCAAAAACAAAAAAAAAGAATATGCGTAAGTGGAACATGGAACGCTTAGGCGGATGTAAAACTCAGAGCCCACACATGGGTTTTTCGCATCGGAGAACAGTAACATTTCCAAGGACTCCCACTCTCATTCCCTTGACGCAACGATGACGACGACGACGATGACGACGCGACGGACGATGCACGTTATGACCATGACTATGACGATGACGATAACGACGATGAATCTGAGGCTGCATTAAAATTTCAAAAAGCGCACCATCGAACAATTTCCAGGATCCGTTCCGGCTGGTTGGAAAAGCCACATCCTTTCACTTGCATTGAATTGACAATTAGTGTAAGGCTTACAACAAGTCGTATGTAGATGCCTATGTGACTTAAGGATGCAAGTTTCAGCCATTGCGTCAAGAAATAACCAAATACAATTTGTATCACCAACTTAAGGGTTATAAAGGGTGTTTCTTAGAGGTATAGAAGTTTAAAATAGAATCAACCAACGATTATATTTCGGAATATAATTTCGGCCTACTCGGACGTAGTCTAATCTGGAGGTCTAATTTTTGATCATTTTTTCCAATAGCTGTGGCCGCATATCGGCAATAACGCTGCTGTCAACTAATTCAAAACATATACAAATACACAAAGTCAGCAGTTTGGAATGGAAAAAATAAATCGACAAGGCTGCATCTTTAGTCCAGATCTTTTCGCTATTTATATAAATGCCTTAGTGAACTGTTTACCTGGTGGTATTGAATAAGGAAGACTGCATCTCAAAGCTCTGCTATTTGCAGATGATGTAGTGATGATGGTTAATCCTTTGGAAACTGCACAACTTATGACTAACAAGTTAAAAGAATATTGCGATCTGTGGAACCTTGTGGTCAATCTGGACAAATCCAAAGTCATGATTATAAGAAAGCGAACGAGAAATGGTTCTATGATGGAAATCCTGTTTAAGTTGTAAAGGAGTACAAATATCTTGGAGTGCTGACCACACGAAATATGAAAATAGATGAGCATTTGAGTAAGAAAACTAAAAAATTCAAAAATTGCTTCAATAACAACCAAATACGCCACAGCTGTAAGTATCGCGTTTTTGATAACATTGTGGAGTTTATTCTCTTATATGCACAGACATGGACAGGAAAATAATACGAAGCAGTTGACAAACTTTTAAGGTTCTTCATCAAAAGAACTTTTCATCTTCCGCAAAACTCGCCAAACTATATTATAATGCTGAAAACTGCGTTACGCCAAGTTTCATCAAAACATTTAAACTTCAAATTGATTTATATTTTTCGTGTTATGCACATGCCGGATCACCGTCTTCCTAAAAGGATTGCGACGCTTACGCAATAGAAGAGGATGTTTTGAGGAATGGCATGAGCTAGCAGAAACATGTGATATGGATCTGAATTGAAGTGCAGAGGAACGAAGTACTTGAAAGTCATTGCTGTATGAATTAATCAGAATAGTAGACCTAAGATATACTAGATCTAAATACGAAGATTAAGCTAGAAGCTCCCTCCACCGATCAATTTATAATCGTCTTGATTATTCTCTAATGAAAAATAAGTATTTTTGAAATGAGAACGACAAAGCCGAAATCTCACTGATGTTCCGACTACGAGCGAAATTATTGGATCTAAATTACGTATATTAGATCACATAAGACTTTTAGATCGCTTCTATGTGATCTTTGTAACCAAAGACAAAGGGAGGATAATTAGTAAAATCTAATCTAATCTTATCAAGATGTGTTAAATGGTACGATCTTGGAGGATAATACACGGGCAAATAAATCAATTCCGGCACGAACTTTGTGACATGTTGCGCAGTCTAGTTAAACCACAGCTCCTGCAAACCATTGTTTTTCAATTTATGAACTAAAATTTAGACCAGGAAAGTCACAGTCGATCAAATATTCACATAACGGCAGATCCTGCAAAAAACCCAAGAACACCAAATCGACACCCACCATCTCTTCATCGATTTCAAGTCCGCATATGACAGCATCTACAGGGACGAGCTGTATAGCAAAACTCGTCCGTTTGTGCAGGATGACCATGGAGAATTCACACTGCTCCATAAAGGTTGGAAACAACTTAACAGAACCTTTCGATGTCAAAAAAGGTTTTAGACAAGCTGATGCGCTGTAATGCGATTTTTTTAACATCGTACTTGAAAGAATAGTGCAGAGCTCTCACGTCAACACTAGAGGCACTATCTTTCAAAAATCTGTCCAATTACTAGCATATGCTGATATCATTAACATAATCGGAATAACTCAGCGTGATGTCAATGGGGCTTTTGTGAGTATTGAGGCAGAGGCGACAAAAATGGATTTAACGGTTAATGAGGCAAAACAAAGTACATGCTGTCATCAAGAAAGGACCTACAACACCGACGTCTTGGTCAAAACGTCACCGTCGACAGACGTAACTTTGAGGCAGTCAAGGACTTCGTCTACCTAGGCTCCGCTGTAAACGCAGAAAACAACACCAGCGCTGAGATCAAACGAAGAATAACTCTTGCTAACCGCTGTTTCTTTGGGCTAAGAAAGCAATTGAGTGGAAAAATCCTCTCTCGGAGGACCAAAGTGTTGCTATATAAGACCCTTATCATCCCCGTCCTGCTAAACGGTGCAGAAGCATGGATTATGACAAAAGTGGATGAAAGCAACTTGGGTCGTTTCGAGAAAAAAATTCTTCGTGTGATCTACGGTCCCGTATGCATCGAAGGGGAGTGGAGGAGAAGATGGAACGAGGAGCTGTACGGGCTGTACAGTGACGTAGACTTAGCCAGAAGGGTAAAAGTCCAACGACTAAGATGTCTCGGTCAAGTAGAGCGCATGGAAACCAATGCTTTGGCCCGGAAAGTCTTCGAATCCACACCCACAGGACAGCGCAGTAGAGGAAGACCGCGGATCAGGTGGCGCGCACAAGTAGAAAGTGACCTCACCCAACTTCGAGCGCGATACTGGAGACATCTAGCTAGGGACCGAGCTAGATGGAGAAGTTTGTTGGGTGAAGCCCTAGTTCACACAGGACTGTAGCGCCACCTTAAATTTCGAATCAGACTTAAAATAAATCACTTGATGGCAGTCAAAATGGCATTTGACATTTACATCAAATGAGTTTATATTGGGTTTGAAAAGAGTATGAACATGCAGCGAGATAGAACAGCGGCGTTAAAATGAAAATTGTTCGATTCGAAAGCGTTTAAAGCTAGAATATATCAAACATTTTAAAACTTAGATATCGATCAACTCATCAAAGATATGTTTATTTTGACAGCTATTGCATCTGCAACAACTTCGCACAGTTTCAACTCCGTGTAAATTATGTTTAGCCAGTTAAGAGTAGTTGCAACCTTATAAAACATCAATGGCTGTTTATTTCACCGAGGTTTATTTGAATCCATGAAATACCATTAAACTATAACTTTTAAAACAAGTTAAAAGGAAAACTGTCGTAAAAAATGTTTCCTTGCGAAATGAACGCATTTTCCAATTTTTGTGTAGTTATATTCTCATACCTACACAACAATTGGCGGAACTCTTCCAACGTGTTATTGTTGAAATTTTACATAAAATTTCGATGAGTGGGTGTTTTATTTTTAAATTCATTTTTTTTTTTTTTTTGAAAGCATCGAATTGTATTTATTACAGTGCACACATTTTACATTCCGTTACACAATCATGTGCTAAAGGACACACGAGGGCGAAAAAAGAAAACTTTGTAAAAAAAAATTAAATATACTTCTACATATCTATACATATAAATTTAAACAAAAAGAAAAAATGACCAACGTGATATAAAAATTGTATTAACACAAATTATTTGCACGGCTAGCGTTGCCGTTGCTATATTCCCGCCACCACCACCGCCCGACAGCTTCCAGATATGATGGGTCTACGGTGGGTGTTGTAGTGATGGTTAAGGTGGGCTATATTGGAAGCGCAACGAGCGTGATTAATTTACAATTGCATAGTTATGCACTTGGTTTTTATTTTTAAAAGCTGGTTGCTCGAACGGGAATCAGCATCGGATGCTAATGGAACTCATCAGCTGAACGGTTCAGTCAATTGAATTAATTTTCGTGGTCAGATCGATTAAACTTACTTTTTTATTTTTTTATTTTTAAAGTTTGTCTGTTTGTGTCAAAATCGATAAAAATTGACGAAAATTCCTGCTTGCAACAAGGTATATAAAACTTTTGAAGCAGAGGAAGGACTGACAATGCATTACTGCACCTTTAATATAATTATTATCTTATAGGTACGTTCCTACGTACATGTCTATTTTTATATTCACATATTTTACATTATGGTGTTGGTTGATTGGTTACATGCGCACCAGGTTTTGTGGTTCTTGCACTTAACAAATAACACCATATACTCGTAAAACATTATAATAATTAAAAAATATTTTTTTTTTAAATTTGAACTTATAACAAAATAATTTGTTTTTAAGAACACAAATATGAAAATTTTGATTTTTTTTTGATTTTTCAAACACAAGTTTAAAGAGAGCCCAGCCTCACCGATAACTCTATACGTGTCCGCCTGTCAAGTGGATATTATTAAAAATTTAACAAAATATTTAAAACACTTCTTTCGAAAATCAATTATTATCAGTTTTGAGTTGTTCTTTATAGAATTTTGGTTTTTTTGAAAACCAATTTAAAGCACATAGTATTTTTCAAGTATTTATTTTTGGCAAAAAAAATGTTAATCTGATTTTTTTTTAACTTTACGAGATGCCAAAAACGTTATTCTTAGATGCATGCTACTGTTTTAGAGGTAATATCATTGTTTGTTCAAAAAATATTCCAGGTGTCAATTTATTTTGTTAGAGTTTTTTTGATTTGGAAAAAAAACGGTTAGTTAATTTTTTTTCGAATTTATACTAATTTTGTAACATGTCACAATGTATAACATAAAATTAAATTGAATACTTAGCGTTATTGGTTAGAGATTTTTGGGGTGAACCAATTTTTTGTAAGCTTTAGAAAAAAAAACACTCAGTCAATTTCCTTTCCGAAGCTTTTGGTGTTATCATCTGTTAAACAAAATTTATTTGTAGTTTATACATTTGCCGATTCTTAAGGAATGGTTTTTGTTATTGTTATATATACATATATTAGTTATTATTGTTATTTGTTAACCCTCCCTATATTTAAGGAATCCACTTAAAGTTCTCAGACGAGGTTAAGTGCCTGGGTCTTCTTTAAGACAAAAAGAAAACTAAATTGGAAACGCAATGTACAAGAAAGAGTCAAAAAAGCTACTGTAGCTCTCTTTTCTTGCAAAAAAGCTATTGGTAATAAATGGGGCTTACAACCCCCCCAAATTCGACAGAAACTTCCAAGCGGAACTATTGGTGATAAAAGAATCCTTGTCCTGACTTAAAGAAAACGTGATATAAACATCAAATATCGGTTTTTTCTCAAATAGTCAGTCCGCTATTAAGTCTCTGGACACTGTTTCTACAAACTCTATAACAGCCATAACTGTCGATCATCTCTAATGAAGAGGGTACAACAGTTTAATAATCACCTTTGCTGGGTGCCGGGCCGTAGAGACATTCCAGGAATGGTACATGTAATGGCTACATGTAAACTATTGCTCATGCAGGACGCTATGAAGAAGGCTAATACCAAGTGGAATAGCTATACCACGTGTCAGGCCACAAAAAACACCTGGCCTACACTAGATTTAAAGCGATCAAAGTGCTTGCTATTTCTAAGCAGATCACATACAAGATCGATAATCGGTGTCATAACCGGGCACTGTCTATAATAGGAAAGCACGCCAAACGGCTAGGCGTATTCTCAAATGACTTTTGCAGAAGCTGTATGGATGAGGAAGAGGAGGAAACAGTTCTTCACTTTCTCTGTACATGCCCTGCTTTAGCTCAAAAACGCAAGAATTACCTAGGAGAATTCTTTTATAACGATCTAAATCATAATAATCAGCCACTCACGTTTCGTAAGAGCCTCAAACTGGTTTCATTGAGCTTAGAAGAAAGCCTCAAGATTCATGTGGTATCACAATGGGCCATTAAATTGGCGTAAGTGTGTCCTACTCCATCACGGACAGCCACTTTAGCCTAACCTAAATTATGGTGTACGGATAAAGGTATTCCCAACGTTTGGACGTATGTAAGTAGAACAAATTTAAGACCTTGAAACATCGAGAAATGTCAACATTTTTAAATTGACAAATTGGACCTATTACAATAACTTTCTCTAGCAAGTTAAAATCGGCTGGATTGAGGCCCACACTGATATCTTTCCATTGGTTTCCGTGTAAACTTGCAACTCATATTTTTATCGGTAACTAGCAAACCCGGCGAACTCCGTTTCGCCACCAGATGGCTTCGTTTTTTGTAACATTTTGTTTGGGGATTATAAAAGATGAAGAAAAATTATGTTTTTTTGTTTTATAATTGAAAAGGAAAAATTGTATTCCACTTCACAACAGAAATGAATTCATTTCGATTACAAAAATGAAGTGTAATTTAGTTGAACTTCTTTCAGTAAAAAATGAAAATGAATCCAAAGTAAATACTGAATCGAAGCGTTATAATTGTCCGAAAATTATCCGATTCATTGAAGTGCTCTTTGGTAAACTACATTTTTTTTTTGGTCTGACGTTATTCCTTGCGGCGAGAATTGCTCGTTGGCTTACCAAGCATAATTCTGATAATTCTTACTAATGTTTGGGAAAACATTTTTAAAAAGAGCTAATTGAGAGTCTTCAAATCGGCAAAGGTCGTTGGTAAGAGTAATAAATCCAGTTGTCGCATCAACTGGCACTTTTCCATTTCCAACAGCTAACAATTGTTTGGAAAATTGTGCATCATTTCGAAATTAGACTCTCATATTAGTGGTTAGCGATAATGTTTTTACGTTATTCTACAAAAGTGATGCCTTCAGACAACCATTCAATTAATTTGCAGGCGTTACACGGGGAATTACTGGCAACTTCTGCCTGAAATCGCCTGCCAACAATATCATCAAGCCGCCAAAGATGTTGTTACTTCGTCGAAGATCCTTCAGTGTGAAGTTTCCATTGCACTGGATCGAGAAATATTGGCAACTTAAGCGCAGAATGTGCAGTACGACCGCCATCTAGAAGATTTGCTGCAATTCCAGATGATGCTAACGCCAAATTTATGTCACATCTTGATCGAATAGTGGCCAAAATCAATGAAATGACAGATGTTTTCCCTGAATAAACCACCAGTATTATTGTCCACCGCTTGCATTAATGTTTCGTATACTTGGTTTTGCTGTTCATTCAGCAACGGCACATTATTTCGAACGAATTCCTGCAATGTATCAACATTGTATTGAAGCTCTCGATTTAATTCTTGGTTCAATTTATATTATAGATTATTTTTTGTTCTCAAAATATTCTACGTGACAAATATTTTGTTTCAGATTTTTCATGTAAAAAAAAAGGAAAACTGATTTTTTCGAAATTATACCAAATTTGCTCAGAATGTGTAATACAGAATTTTATATAAGTGGATTTGGGGTCAACCAAATTTTTTACGGAACTTTGATGTAGGATATTTCTAATTATTTCATTGTTAGTATATTTGATATTAATTTCGACTTAAATTAGAAAAAAAAAAAAACAAAAACAATGCTAAGTCATACAATGAAATGTGAGTCTTTTGACACTTGGATATTTCGAATGATTAAGAATAATGCTAATATACAATACAATTGTGACTGCTTGGCTTACATTTATGTAATCAGTGACCTTAGTGCCACACACCAGGTTTGTTTGTTTGCTAAAGTAGGCATTTAGTATTGAAATTACACGAAATGGGGAATTTACTTAAAATTTCCCTAAGAACTCACGGTGGAAAAAAGTGTTATCCGTTGTCAAAAGAAATTTAATATTCAATTCCATGCTACGACCATAAAAGATTATTATTCATGTTGAAATGCACTTAATGTATCGCAAGAGTTGCACCAGCCAATTTCGAATTATACCAAACATTGACACGTTGAATTTTTTCTTGGATTTCAGAAACCAAAATGCGAAAATTCTGCTTATATTGCTGGTTATCGTCCGGCTTTAATTCCTTGGTCGATTGAATTTTAAAAGCCTTCAGTCCTAAATATTTATCTACTCTAATATTATAAAAAGGAAAGATTTGTATTTTTGTATGTAACGAATAAACTCAAAAAGTACTGGACCGATTTTAATAATTCTTTTTTCATTAGAAAGCTACATTATCACTGAGTAACATAGGCTATATTTAGTACTAGATTACTATAAATATCATTAGAAATTCCTATTAAAACCAACCGAAGGTGTACAAAAATTAGCCATAAAACGTCTTTCATCGCATACGCTGCGAAGAGTATTAATGATAGGAAAAAAATGTTTTCTAATTTAGTGATTCATGGTCGTTTTAATTAGCATGCTTATAACTTCAATATCTGTAAGTATTTATGTCTACCCGTGCGAAGCCGGGACGGGCCGCTAGTGCAAAATAAAATGTAATATCGTTTTGTTGAACTTATAATTCCAATAAATCAGCTAGGAATCAACAAACCAAGCAGAATCAATATTTTCACTTGTTTTTGAGCGATGAATATATGTAATTTAAATTATTAACATCACTAAATTATCTCAACCAGTGTCGAGATAGTTTGCGCGTAGGACTAGAGGTCTTGTGTTCAATCACTGTCTGAGCCATCTAAGGTTGTTATCACTGGTATTGCCTTTTGCAAAGAAATGACAAATCCTTCAAGACTAATGTTTGTCATGAAAAGCCCTTTCTCAAATGGGCCGTTTGGATTTAGTATAAAATCTGTAGGTCCCCTCCATCCCTGTCATTACTTACATTGAATTTAATTTTCTCAAACTTGTACCAGTTGTTAATAAAAAGATTTTCTAAAAAAAGGAAAAAACTTGAAGCCAATATCCTAACATGTTGTCAATATAATCGAACCGAGAACAATTTTTATCAATTTTGAATTTTTGTTTGTGTTGGTAAGTATTTTTTGTAAGAAAAACTGTCGAATGAATTTTTTTTAAATGCTACCCAAAGGTTATAATATGTTACAAAATTATTAGTTTTCATTTTTTTTATATACATATATTTTTTGATTATTTGATTCGTTACGAGCAACATACTCTGACCTATGTAAATGTTCTTAACCTATCAACAACACATTTCATTAAGCTTACATCCAATAATCAACAAATTTAAAAATAGCAAAAATTCATGAACAAATTATTTTGAAGAGATATAATATTAAAAAACTCTAACTCTATATTAAGTTCAAATTTAATTGAAACAAAAAAATGATATTTATTTACACCCAACCCACATTATATTTTTTGACAGATAACTTAAGACCCGCACATAGATATTAAAATCAAACGATGAAAACAAAAAAAAAACTCTTCCAAAAATAAACCTTTAGGTTGTGCAAAAACCTTCCTGATATCACAGTTTTGCCCATTCATCATACCATCCGTCATGACAATATCCTCTTTATACCGCCACACAATCCCCACTCAAAACGTTATCCTTCCGCTGTTTCGGTTTTACCCTTGAACAAAAAAAAAAACCTATATACACACACAAAGCTACAGAGGTACATCCAACCCGACAACCCACAATCAGGGCATAACTTTTGCCATTTAAAAATAAAAAAAAAAAACAAAAATGAAGAGACTCTCCCAGTGAAAGTCTCCGGACAGAATTTATACGAGGAGGGAGTCTCGGGTTGCAATGATATGGTGTTTCATCGTGTATCAGAAACTTAAGCTCTACAAGGATACAATATCTTTGACAAGCAGAAGATGTTTTTCGTTGTCACAATGAGCCAGACTGTGAAAGCAGAAGAAGAAAAGTAGAAGACTGGAAAAAATCCCTGTTCGGAATATATACGAACATTTATCCTTCAGAGTTCTAGCACAAGGACATGCAAATATATGTACCTACCTACCTATATACGACGATGATGTATTTGAACCTATGATGGTATAAAGTAGACACACAAAAAAAAAGACGCGTATATTTTAGAAATCTCAAAACGAACAAAAAGAAATACCACATCACCATATATGTATAGCTAGCTCGATGAGAAAACTCGAGAAAAATAATAATTCCTCACATCCCCTGTGGAATCTATAATTTCCTTTACATATTTTTAACAACCAGCAGGACCTTTGTATCAGTTTTTTCTTTTGCTTTTTCGTCTTCGTCTTCTTCTTCTTTATTTTGCTTGCTTTTATTTTTTGTTTCTTTGGAAAGTCTCTCCTGCTAAACAGATTATGACTAATCCCATCAAAATTTGTTCTTTTGCTCCTCGAATTTATGTATTCTCATAGCGTGTCGGCCTTATCACATTAGGATAATCCTTAATGTCATTTTAAAGGACTTTAAATTGTAAATTATGGAGTAGGCATCTTAATCACTCTTCTTTTTCCCTCAAACACAAACACATACAAACATATACTTACTTATACATGTACGAACAAAGAAAAGCACTCATACTCTCTCTCTCTCTCTATCTATCTGATGTTATGATGACAAAATCTTTATGATGTAGAAAAATTACATTTTAAGCTCGCGAGAAATTTAAATAAGTTCATCACTTCTTCCCAACTTCCCAGAATTGTATAATGAATTTTCATCATCATCATCTCATCACGTTTTCCAAGGAAAACCTGTTATACAATGCGTTTTACATTGTATACATCGAATACTCTGGGTGACATTTCAGATACACCATCAACATAATATCATCACGGGATTGTATATATAAATTGGTATGTTTTTAAACAGGACAAATATTGAAATTGGTTTTATTTTTATTTATGTATTTCTTTGTTATTAGAGGTGGTTTATTTTTTTTTTACAAAATAGAAATTTGTATTAAATTTCATTTTATTTTGATGTCAGTTAAAATAATATACGAGAAAGTGAACCAAAGGCCTTATTACTAGAACACGAATATTGAATCTGTAGATTTCAAAAAAACTATCATCATCTGTTTAAAATCAGTTAAGTCTGCTTCTCGGGATGAACCGATTTTCATAAAACCTTAGATGTTTCTTTCGAGAAATAAGAGATTTTTTTCAAGCACCTTGTATCAAAAATGATACCATAACTTTAAGTCGCTCTAAAAGTGTTTTTGCTTAAATCAACAACAAACGGAATTTTTTATAAGAGAGAACAAATATTTCTAAACTAAAAAAAAGAGGCTGGAATGCGACCCACACTGATAACTTCCCATCCCGTCTGTCGATTGGTCTTGCTAAAAAGTTTATAGGTTTTCGTGTTGAGTTAAAAAAGTAATCAGTTGAATTACTTTAAAAAAATTAAAAACTATCAACAATATTTTGTATATAATGAAATAGTTCGATTTCGAAATCTATTTTTTTTAACGAGATTTTTTGTCGAAAATCAATTTTTACAAAATTTAGTAGCATTTCCTCAAAATTTGTATTTCTTATATAAACAAATACAAATTGGAAGAATGAAACTAATTTGAAGTCAATATCTTCTATTGAAACTGAACATCAATTTTTACCAAATTTGCGTACTATTTTTTGTAGATTTTATTTTTTTATGAAAAAACGGACTGTTGGATTTTTATAAAAAAAATACTGAATATCGAAAACAATATTTTCTGTGAAATAAAATAAGTTTGAAGTCAATATTTGTAATTTTTGAAAAGCTACTTGGGTCGAAAGTAAATTATTACCAAGTTTTAGTATTGTTTTTTTTTAGGTTTTTATTTTTTGTAAAAAAACTGTCAATTCGATTTTGCTCAAAATTGTTTCAAATCTTGAAAACAATATTTCTTATAAGTTAAAATTAGTTAGAAAATATTGTCTCAAATTTTTGAAAAGATATTTGAGTCGATAATCAATTTTACCCACTTTTGTTAAATTTTTTTTCGTTTTTTTAATTTTTTGTAAAAACAACTGTAGTGCACACGACTTCTAAGACTGAGCAAATCTGATATGCGTGGGTTCGAATCCTATGTTGTGTATAAAGTTTTTCAAATAAATTTGGATTAAAGCTCAGCACCACAAAAGGAGACTGATGAGTGCAAAAGTGGCAAAGCACGAAATAGCTATATCTCCAGCCAAAAACAATGAGTGGTAGCACCTTTAAGTTGTTGTTGTTGTTCAAAAACGTTCAACTGTCAATAAGATTTTTTTTTCAAAATTTTACTGAATGTTGACAACAATATTTTTTGAAAGACAAAAGTTGTTTAAAGCCAATATGTCAAAGTTTTGATAAGATATTTGAGTCGAAAATCAATTTTTACCAACTTTTATTAATTTTTTTTTGGGTTTTTATTTTTAGTAAAAAAAACTGTCAATTAGATTTTTCTCAACATTTTTCAGAATGTTGAAAATAATATTTCTTATAAGATAAAATAAGTTTGAAGCCATAATCTCAAGTTTTTGAAAAGATATTTGAGTCGAAATTCAATTTTTACCAGCTTTGAGTAATTTTTTTTTAGGTTTTTATTTTTTATAAAAAAAACTGTCAATTAGATTTTTCTCAAAATTTTATCAAATGTCAAAAACATTATTCTTCGATGCACAAAATTGTTTTGGAGATGAAATCATATTTTTGTCTTAACATTTTCGAGGTGACACATTTTTTTTTTCAGTTTTTTTGATTTATAAAAAAAACCGTTAATTGGATTTTGTTTCCAAAAATGTAATTGTTTTGTATCACGTTACAATATATAATATAAAATTTAATTCAAGTCTGTTGTGAAATTAAAAGTAGATCCCAATCGACGATTTAAATTAAGAAGGCAGAACGCAGAAGTCTTTACAGTACAAGAGTTTATTAGCAAGTGAATAGAAAAATATTATACAAAGATAAGAAAAGATTATATAACTGAATATTTATGTTGAATGTATAAGAGCTTTACGTTACAGTTTTACTTTACAATAGTTCCTCTCAACAAAAATATTCTCTAAGACAAAAAAAAAAAGAATTCAAAAAAAAAAATTAATTAAAAACATAAGCCCATGGCTTCAGTAAATTTCACATGTTTAATTTTTGATAAATTTTTCGTTTGGATGTCAGCTATCATTTTGTTCGTTGAAATATACCTCAGCTCGATCTCATTGTTTTTAATGGCCTCCCGCATGCTGCGTGCATGGTATACTGGGTTCTTGGCTAGATGTTGTGCGCTGATGTTATCACCATTCAAAACGACAGGTAAGTTATCTCTGTAGAGTCCGGTTTCATTAAGCAACCTTCGTAAATATATCGCTTCTTTAGCTGCAGCCGAAAGGGCGACATATTCAGCCTCAGTGCTGCTGAGCGCCACGCAAGACTGTTTCTTGGACTCCCAAGAGAAGACACTGCCAGCCAAAAAGAAAGTGTATCCAGAATAAGACTTGCGGTCCAGAGAATTACCGCCCCAGTCGGCATCGACAAAACCATGAATACGACTTCCCTGTGAACGATAATGTAATTTTAAATTAATTGTTTTTGATAAGTACCGCAAAATGTGTTTGGCTGCAGCTTCATGTTCAGCATGTGGGTTTGTATTTCTCTGAGCTAATTTGCATACTGAATGCATTATATCGGGCCGTGTTGTTAGCGCTAGGTACATTAATGCCCCTATGAGTGATTGATATGCGGTGGGGTCAACCTTCCTGCAGCTGTCGTCATCACATTTGACTTGAAAGCCAGCGTCAAGTGGAGTTGCAACGGGGCGAAAGTTTTCCATGTTGTACTGTCTCAAAAGATTGTTCACATATTGCTTCTGACCAACAGAAATCGCACCAGTTTCGCCCTCGCGTTCAAACTCCATTCCAAGGAAATGTTGAAGTGGACCTTTATCCACTAAATCGAAGTTAGCAGCTAGACGAACTTTGATATCATCCAGTTCCTCTTGATTTGTACTGGCTAAAATCAAATCGTCAACGTAAACCGCAATCAGATTAAAATTACCTTCGCTATTTCTCCTGTACAAACATGGCTCACTTTCACATGGTGTAAATCCAATTTGCCGCAATACATTGTCAAGCTTTGTTTTCCAAGCCCGACCAGACTGCTTCAGCCCGTAAATGGCTTTGTTGAGCTTGAGCACACGTTCAGGAAATTTCGAATCTACAAAGCATTCGGGTTGCTTCATAAACACTTCTTCGTCCAGTTCACTATTGAGGTAAGCTGTGGACACATCCATTTGGTGCAGGATCATTCGATGCTCAGCTGCCAATGCAATTACCATTCGAATGGTTGCGTACCGAACGACCGGCGAAAAAGTTTCATCGAAGTTTACTCCGAGCTGCTGGCTACAGCCTTTCGCCACGAGCCTCGACTTAAAGCGTTCGACACTACCATCGACTGCCCTCTTTATATTGAAAACCCATCGACATCCGATGGCTTTCTTTCCAATTGGCAAATCAACTTGAGTCCATGTTTTATTTGACATCAGAGCTGAATATTCCTTCTCCATCGCTTCCCTCCATTCGTTAGAATGCGTGCATGATAAGGCTTCTTGGACATTTTCTGGAATATTAATAACATCATTCATTACATTTAAAGTGTTATACTGTTTTTGTGGACGCCCAGGTTTCCCATTTCGAATTAATTTTGGCCTTCCTGGTCCAATTTTAACTTCGCTATCGACTTTGGCTTTAGGTTTATCAAACAGCTTATTTGACGTGTTGGTTGAGCTGGCTTTTGAATCCTCGTTGATGTTGTCGGCGGCGGCAGTGGCAATGGTTTGTGTCTCAGCATTGGTGGTGGTAACTTTCAAATCGATGTTGGTGGTGACGTCGGCGTTGGTGGTGGTGGTGGCCTTAGGTTCGATTGTGGCTTCAATTGTTTTTTCTCGTGACAGAACATCAGTATCTAAACAAATAAAATCATTTAAATCGCTACTTTTTAGTTTGGCAAGGGTATTTTCATCAAAAATAACATCTCTCCTTTCAACGACCTTACGAGAGACCGGATCGAACAAACGATACGCTTTAGAGGTTAACGAATACCCAACCATGATGTACTCCTTACCTTTGGGACGAAATTTACCATAATGCATCTTGTCTAAAGCAACTGCTGGACACCCAAATATTTTAAAGTGGTGTACATTCGGTTTTCTGCCAGTCCATATTTCGTGTGGCGTCTTTTCTAAAATTTTTGTTGGAGATTTATTTCTCAAGTAGGCTGCCGTTGCTACTGCTTCGGCCCATAGCGATTCATCGAGGTTTGCATGAAGTAGAATGCTCCTGGCCATTTCCACCAGCGTACGGTTTGCGCGTTCGGCGACGCCATTTTGTTGTGGGGTGTGTACCACTGCAAGCTGCCTTTGGATTCCCTGCTCATCTAAAAAATTATTAAAATTATTATTTATATATTCGGTACCGTTGTCGCTTCGTAAGGTTTTAATTTTCATGTTGGTTTGGCACTCCACCATAGCTTTAAACAACTTGAATTTTTCAAAAACCTCACCTTTAGATTTCATAAAATATACGAACATGTGTCTGGACATATCGTCGATGAACGTTACAAAATATCGGGAACCTCCAATCGACACTTTGTTTATTGGTCCACATACGTCCGTGTGTATTAATTCTAATAAATTTTTCGAGCGCGTCTGGCTAGCTTGAGGGAATGGTCGAGCACAAATCTTACTTTTCATACAAACTTGACAATTTATTTCTTTTGGCACATTCGCGAACGCCATTCCGCAAACCAATTTTTTTTCAGATAATTGTTGAAGAGAAGGCCGTACCTGTTGTGCCATTTAACAAAATTATCAACAGATGAAGACGAATAAAAACACGCATCGATTGAATTTCTGAAGACGAATAAATTGCAATATTTTTTGGCTTTAATTACAACTGTACCACGATTATCTCTTATAACAGCTTCTTCTTTGTTGAAAATAACCGTAAATCCGTTACTCACCGCCTTACTGACTGACATAAAATTTCCATGTAAACCGGGAACATATAAAACGTCTCTCAACGTTATGTTGCACATAGCTGTTTTGATGATGACGTCACCCCTACCCGTTGATTCGATGGAATTATCACCCGCTAGTTGTATTCTCTCAATGCGATTGCAATCCAATGTACTAAACATATTTCGATCACTGCACATATGTGAAGTTGCTCCGCTGTCGATACACCAGCTTGAAGGGGAAAGTATATGCGAATCTGTAGCAGAAAGAAGAGAATATGAAAATGATTGATTTTGCTGTTGTTTTCTCGGTGCTTTGCATTTTGAAGCTAAGTGGCCTCTATTACCACAATTATAACACTTGCCAAAATGTTTTCTTTGTTTCTTTGCGTTGTTATTCTTACTTTCGTTGAACTCTTTGGTATTTGCTCGCGCTAAAAATGCTTGCTGACTACCTGCAACCTCGTTCAAATTATTCTCCCGCTGACACCTCCGGTTGGCTTCTTCTATAATTTTAATTTTTAGATTGCTCATAGAAGGCAATTTGTCACGAGTCTCCATCGCAACCACAAAATTTTCAAATGATTTTGGCAAACTAGATAAAAGAATAATTACCAAAAGCTCCTCATTTATTATAACGGTTATCTCTGCCAACTTATCTACGATGCTGGAAAAGGAATGTATGTGTTGTTGTGCATTGTCACTGTCAGACATACTGAGCTGCAACAATTGTTTGAAGAGTGACACCTTTCTTGCAGGTCCAGATGGTTGGTAGACTTGTTGTAAATTGACCCAGGCATCTCTGGCTGTCTTTGAATGCTTAATGTGAATTATTTGGGATGGCTTTACACAAAGCATTATTGAAGCCAATGCCTTTTCATTTTGTATGTCCCATTTTAATCCATCCTCTGCCGACGTAGCTTCAGTCTTAACGATTTTCCCACTTACTATTGGCCATTGTTCTGAATGTATGAGCACGCTCTGCATTTGGACAGACCAGGAATCATAATTGCTGTCGTCCAGCTTTTCTATTTGGTAAAGAGACGAACTCATATTAAATAGATTACTAAATGATACCTTCTTATTTAATATATGGGTTCTGGGCCCATAACCTGTTGTGAAATTAAAAGTAGATCCCAATCGACGATTTAAATTAAGAAGGCAGAACGCAGAAGTCTTTACAGTACAAGAGTTTATTAGCAAGTGAATAGAAAAATATTATACAAAGATAAGAAAAGATTATATAACTGAATATTTATGTTGAATGTATAAGAGCTTTACGTTACAGTTTTACTTTACAATAAAGTCTCTAGCGTAATTGGTTCATGAGATATTAAGGTTCAACCAAAATTTTCACCTTTTTTTTTAAACTGCTATAGTAAAAAAACCACCAACGCAATTTTCTTGAGAGCCCTTTCTGCATCTTTCTGCCTAACAAATTTTATTTGAAGTCCATATCTCTTCTGGTTCTTGAGCTATGGACAACGAAAAAAACGTCGCGAACGTACGGACGTACGAACGTACGTACACACGCACGCACAGACATCTTTCTACAAATCGTTTATTTCGACTCTAGGGACCTTGAAACGTCGAGAAATGTCAAAATTTTCAATTCGACAAATCGGACCCATCACAATAACTTCCTATGGGAAGTTAAAAATGCATCCAAAAAATAAAATGAATAAATGTTAGTATTTTGATAATGTAAATTCATGGTAGTCTAAGGCTTAGCGATCTTCCTGGCGATCCTTCTGTGGCACGATAGAAGAAACTTTTGAAGCCTCCAGGTTACAGAATATTCTGTCAACTAATCCAGCGATGCCAAGCGGCTTGAAAAATGCAGATGGCTCCTGGACAAATTCAAGTAATGAATCGCTGAACTTACTACTGGACAATCACTTTCCTGGTAGTTTTCTTACCGAAACATGCAACAATCACATACGTTCAAGTTTGAATACAATATATCCACAAGGTCTGATCATAAGGGACAAGCTACAATGGGCTCTCAACAGCTTCGAACCATTCAAATCTGCACGACTAGATGGAATAATACCAGCCGAGCTAGAAAAAACTTCTGACATAATTGCACCAATCCTTGACACAATTTTTAGTAGCTGTCTTTACCTGGTCCATATTCCCTAAGCATGGAGAGAAGTTAAAGTTGTTTTTATACCCAAAGCAGGTAAATGCTCGCAAGTCAATCCTAAAGATCTACGACCTATAAGTCTGTCATCATTCCTTCTTAAGACCTTGGAAAGATTGAATGTTATCCATTTAAGGGCAAGTATTGATACAAGACTTCTGTCTTCGTCTCAACATACCAACTGTAAAAGTAAATCGGTGGAAACGGCGGCGTTACACACCTTAGTACGCACCATCGAATATTCCCTCCATCATAGAGAGTTCACTATGGTTGCTTTCCTTGACATCGAAGGTGCCTTTAACAATGTGGACACATCTGCAATCACATCTGCAGTCTGCTCTAACATCTCTAAACGCAGAGAGTTCGCTTGGGGAGTTAATTCATTTAATGCTAACTAGTAAAATAATTAACTCAAAACTGGGCAACTCTTCTGCCAGACGATACGTTAGTAGAGGGACACCGCAAGGTGGTGTTCTACCCCCTCTCCTTTGGAACCTATAGTGGTGAATGAAATCCTAACTAGTCTGGATACGGAGGGTTTCAGAGTGATTGCATATGCGGATGACGTTTCTATAGCGGTTTCAGGAAAGCATCTTAACACCTTAAAAGAACTCTTACAAAATGCCTTAGACAGACTTAGACAGACTAATTCTCTACCTAACACCTCTTGATATATTAAGCAAACTAATAGCTGCAAGCTCTGCTATTCGCCTCAAAGCTTCGTTGCAGTGGATTAACAACAACATTGGCCACTCCGTAATTCTTGGGTATTTAGAATCAATTGCAAAGCACACAGACTACACTATCCCCCAACTGCAATTCGGCAGAAACTTCCACATTTCTATACTTTCCAGATCTTTCTGGGAGGATAGGGCATTCCTGGAAGACGAGTCAATCCATTTTTATACAGAGGGTTCAAAAACAAAAGAAGGGATTGGTATAGGTGTGTACTCTGAACGACTGAAATTAAGTCTCTCATTCCGCCTTACCAATCATTGTAGCGTGTTCCAGGCGGAACTTTTGGCGATAAAAGAAGTCTTGTCCTGACTTAAAAAAAAACGTGATATCAACATCTGATATCCGTATCTTCTCAGATAGTCAGGCCGCTATCAAATCTCTGGACTCTGTTTCTACAAACTCTATAACAGTCCATAACTGTCGATCATCTCTAATGGAGATGGCACAACAGTTTAATATTCACCGCTTTGCTGGGTGCCGGGCCATAGAGACATTCCAGGTAACTGTAAGTCAGATGAACTCGCCAGGAACGGTACAGTACAACCCATTCTACCACGTTTGGCAAATGCTGGCATACCAATCGCTACTTGTAAACTATTGCTAATGCAGGACGCTATGAAGAAGGCAAACACCAGGTGGAACAACATCACCACGTGTCAGGTCACAAAAAACATATGGCCAACACTAGATTTAAAGCGATCATGGTGTTTGTTATCTCTAAGCTGATCGCATATAAGCTTGAAAATAGGTGTCATAACCGGACACTGTCTAATAGGAAAGCACGCCACGCGGCTAGGCGTATTCCAAGTGACTTTTGCAGAAGCTGTATGGACGAGGAAGAGGAGGAAACAGTTCTTCACCTTCTCTGTACATGCCCTGCTCTACTCAAAAACGCAAGAATTAACTAGGAGAATTCTTCTATAACGATCTAAAGGATCTATGTCATATTAGCATAATCAGCCTCTCACGTTTCGTAAGATACTCAAACTGGAATAGGAACTTTACTTGCCTGAAAAATGGAACTTCAATTTTGTTCGATCGATTCTGAAAAAAGCAGACTATCTAAATTGATTCAATTATAGAAAATTCGGTCTCCTCTCCTCAAAATCGAGTACAAAATCTTCTCTGCCGTAATATGTGACCGTCTTATGTCCCTCGTCAACAACTAGATAGGTTCTTATGATTATTTCGATTACATTTTTACATTACGGTAGATCCTGGACAAAATCCAAGAACATCAAATCCACAACCACTTTTCATAGATTTAAAGGCCTCACCAAGAACTATACTGAGCCATGTCTATTTTTGGCATCCCTTCCAAACTCGTCTATTTGTTCATCCGGATGGCTATAGGGAATTCTCGCTGCTGTATAAGGGTTTTGATTTCTTAAACATCGTACTTTAGAAAATAGCGCAAAGCTTAAACGTCAATTCCATAGGCACTATTTTTAATAAGTATGCCTAATTACTGGCATATGCTGACGATATTGATATAATTGGAAGAACTCAGCGGGATAACAACGGTTTTTTCTTTAGCATTGAGAAAGAGGCTGCAAAAATGGATTTAGCGATTAATGAGTTTAAAACATAGTACATGCTGTCATCAAGAAAGGGCCTTCAACACCGACGACACACGTCTGTATCAAAACTTCACCATCGACAGATGTTACTTTGAGGTAGTTAAGCACTTTGTCTACCTAGGCTCTGCTATGATCACACTGGCGCTGAGTTGAAACGAAGGATTACACTTGCTAACCGGGTTTTTAGGACTTAAAAAGCAATTGAGTAGCAAAGCCTTCTCTCGAAACCAAAGTGTCGTTATATATTACCCTGAACATGGACTCGAGAATACAAATTCGCCGCACAAGTGGAAAGTAACCTCACCCAACTTGGAGCGCGAAACTGGAGAAATCTAGCTAGGGACAGAGCTAGATGAAGAAGTTTGTTGAGTGATGCCTTAGTTTACACAAGACTATAGCGCCACCTTAAGTAGCTAAGTATAGGAAATATAAGGCAAGTATTTCACTCGTAAGAAATTTAAGTCAAATATCACATTACTATGGTAATAAAGACGAAAAAATTTTTCCGACGATTCCTCCATCTGTTTGTCCTGGCCTCTATAGCTTAAACCATTTTGACGACTGAGTTCAAAATTAGAAATTGGGGCTTTAAGCGGTTTCACGTAAGAAATTTTATAATATTTTAATACTAATAATACAAATTCTTTGGCCCCAAAATAAATAGTTCAAAAACGGCCCAAAATAGATTTTTATGAACCTAAAGAATATTCAATGATTAAAAATATCTAAAAATGTTTAAATTCGAATAACCTATTTTGATAACAAAACGCAGCTTAAAAATCAGTAATAAATGATTTAGATTTAAGCATCTATGTTAGGTGAAAGAGTAAACGCGAGATCGGCCGAGAACATCGCCTCGGTCCGTGAACACGTACAGCAGAACCCGAGGCAATCTATTCGTTTGGAAAAGGAATCCAATTTCGGCCGAAAAATCATCTTTAGTGACGAGGCGCATTTTTAAATGAATGGCTGTGTTAACAAGCTAAATTGCCGTTTATCTAATGGGACGACACCAACTTACGCGAGGTTCACCAGGTGATAATGCATCCCCAAAAAGTTACCGATTGGTGTGGATTTTGTACCGGCGACGGCGGCGTAATTGGTCCGAACTTTTTTGAAAACAAGTTAGTGAGGCAGTCACCGTAAACAGCAAGCGCTACATAACGATGATAACTAATTTCTCATTTCCCAAATTGAACCATATGGACCTAGACGACATGTGGTTACAGCAGGACGGCGCTATGTGCCACACAGCGCACGCCATGATTGACATTTTACATGAACGATTTGAGGGTAAGGTTATCTCTCGCAGGGGTGATGTGAATTGGCCACCAAGGTCAATCGGTTAGACCCCGCTAGACTTTTTTCCTGTGGAGTTTCTTGAAGTCGAAGGTCTATGCAAATAAACCACAATCGATCGATGCCCTAAAGGTGAACATAACACACGTCATCGCTCAAATTCGGTCGGATCTATGCGGAAGAGTCATTGAAAATTGGACCACTCGAATCCGTGCCATCGTAAAAAGGAGGCAAGCATTTAAATGATTTCATATTGCACACCTAATGGCATACATGCACCTTTCAAATAAAAAAATAATTTGTGTTAATACCTCACACACAGCTTGTTTGTCTACCCGCCCTTATTGAAAACCCCTTTACAAAAACTGACTTACAATATTTTGACTTACATATCCATATTATCTATAACAGGGCAGTTAAAGTATGTAACTTTTTTTATCAGTGGCTTTAAAAATGGACACGACTGTCTATAGATCCAGGAGTGCATTTTATTTCTGTAAAAATGTATAAAAGTGTTAATTACCTTTATGAAAATTGCATTATTACATTCAACAATGAAGATAATTTCAGTTGAAGAGCTACTTAATTAATTTCATTCTTAAACAAATAAATTCAATCCATATTCCATACATATGTAGTTGCAGCCCGACATATCAACCTGTAGCAGGTATTTTCACAAAAATCTCAACAATAGGGTTCATTTTTTGTTTCCTTTTATTTTTAATAAAGTGCAAAAATCAATTACGCAACACCATTTATATATATAATGTCTACCTGTACTGCGTTGTTTCCTGTTTCCGCTTTTGCAGCACTTATCCTAATAATCTAATCTCACGTCCGTAATGGGAATTCATGTTACTAAAAGTTATACTTTCTCGGTTAAATTCATTTTCCGCTGAGGATGAAAGGCGTTATGCTGTAGGTAAAGTACACTTTATATATAGCTAGGTACTGTACAGTGTACATCTGTGGTTGTGTGCTGACGCAGAGTATGGATTAATATAAAAATTCGGAAGAGGGAAATTACTTTCAGCCCTTAATGAAAATTTGATACGCATTTTTGGCAATTTCTCATATCGCCATCCGCTTTTAGTCAGCCTTTCCTTTCCATTTTATTTTGTTTTGTATTATTAAAAGAACTTGGTAAGATTCATGGCACTATAATTTCTGTGATTTTTCATTATGTTTTCTTTTTGTTGTTGATGGTTTAGGTGATTCGTATGATTTCACAGAAGCACCCTTAAAGACCGCGGAAAAAAAGTAAGACGCACTAATAAAAAAAAAGAAACCCACCCCATCTAAACAGTGACGAAAACAGCGGCAAGAGATTATCGTGTGCGGGGGTTGCTTGCTATGTAGGTTTTTGGGACTTGAGCAATGAATTTTTTTAGAAAGTATGTAATTTTCAAATACTGCGTATCTGATTGTATCAACCTTCATATAGAGCTAATAAGGACCTTGGGTTTTTTTTTGCAAGGTTACCACCCACCCCTGCAAAAATAAGAGTCTATGATTAATTCACTATAAAGTAATTGCAATGATGCCCTTAAATTAAATAAAAAATGCAATAAGGGGTTAGTTGACTTATAATTTCTTGCAGGTGGTCATACAAAAGAGTACAATTTCGTATCAGGCAGAGGGTGTAATAGTTCTTCGGAAAGTCCTATCCTTTTTTCGCTTCAGTCCATTAAACTGTTTCAAAATCGAACAAAACGAAATTTTCTGCACGGCATGTTAAAGTTGGATTTTCAGAAGATTGAAATTGAGCCTATTTCTATGATTTCTGCGTGTGATTTTAAGACGGAAATAGTGCCTTAAAAACATTTTAATCAAGTTTTATTTCAAGAAACCATTGACTGTGAATAGTTTACTTTAATTTTAATTTATATTCAACGCCAGAAGATAAACCCTCTCTCTCACTTATGAGGGGACTTAAAGTTATGCTCAAACAAATCAAAAACAGATATACCTAGCTACTTTTAAATTCATCTCCATCATCAACTGCCTTAATGCCTGTCTGCCTGCTTTCCTTTAACAGCTTAACCTCCGTCAAAATGTGCTTTAATACAAACATTGACACGTGAAAACAACAACGGTTATTTACCAACCTAAATGTACCTACCACCTGACAACTATTGTTTGAAGATTAACACTTCACCAAACGGCATCACGAGAACCACTGCCAAGCGTTAAAGTGGTTGCGCGTTAAGTCCAATATTTGGTAGGTATTTAAATTATTATTGTTCCCCCCATCATAATCGCGACTTCGTTCGCCCTCACCGTGTTATTATTTTAAGAGTCCTCAAAGCGAAAAATACCGCGATTGGTCTTGAGATGTCATCAAAGAAGTATTATCACAGTTTTTAATATTTCTTTCTATTTTTGTATTTTTTATTCAAAATTTAAGAACAACAAAAACATTTAAGGGTGAAAACAAAATTTTGATTCAGCAGACATTATTTTCCCTTATGGTGGATTTTAAAATGTGAAGATTTTCTCGCAAACGCAGTCATCTGCATGGGGCGGGCGGCGCGCGGTGCGGTGGCATGAATTTGACACCCACTTATTAAGACTTTCGTTCCTAAGGTTTGTGTTTGTTAATTAAAGGACATTTTTCATATTGCAGCCAATAAACCTTGGATTGTAGTTAATTTTAAAGGTTCGTTTTTGACAAGGGTTCATTTTAATAACATGAATTGTTCCTATATGTGTATTCAGAATAGATATAATCAAGGATTTGGTGGGGTTGAAAATAGGAAATAGTTTTGTAATTAAAATTTCGAAGCATATTTCACTTCACTTCACTTGAAAATAATTTTCAACCGAACTTTGATCACAATTCATGACTTGAATTTTTTGACAAATATGAGTAAAATGGTTATGGTTAAAATTCAAAAAGTATGTTTTACTTACGCGGAAAACTGTAATCGTAATCCACATACTTTCAGGTTCTTATAACAATAATGGTTAAATTTACGATGGCAATTCTATTTTATATGTGCACTGCTTTGACAGCTGTCACTTGTTTCGTGTCTGCTATTTTATTTCACTCCATTATTAACAAATGTATGTCATCAAATTTAAGCAAACATTTGGTTCAACTATTAAGAATTGATAATAAACTTCGAAACTGGCACATATTGAGTGAAGGTTCTGTAAATCTATAATTCTGTCAATATTTAAAATTAATAAATTAGGTGGCGCAACAGTCCGTAGAGAACCAGGGCCTGGTGACTTACAACTCTCAACCATTCCTGTGTGCGAGTAATGTTGTCAGGAATGGAGGGGACCTACAGTTTTAAGCCGAATCCGAATGGCTAATTTGGGAAAGCACATTTTCGACAAGAATTACTCTTGGAAAATTTGTCAATTCCTCGAAAGAGGCAGTACCAGTGAAAAAAAAACTTAAGATGGCACAGGCAGGGATTGAACCCAAGACATCTGGCATGAAAGTCCAACGCATCTGGCATGAAAGTCGAACGCATAATGCCACGGGTACTACACCTTGAAAGATTATTATAAAATATTTTAGTTGTTTTTGACAGACCAACCGTTTTTTGGTGAATATCGTTAAATAATAAAAAAGAGCCTGGGATGCGACCCACACTGATAACTTCCCAGTCCGTCTGTCGATTTATCTTGCTTAAAAGTTTGTCTATATGTATCAATTTTTACCAAATTTGCGTACTATTTTTTGTAGATTTTATTTTTTTTATGAAAAAACGGACTGTTGGATTTTTATAAAAAAATTACTGAATATCGAAAACAATATTTTCTGTGAAAAAAAATAAGTTTGAAGCCAATATTTTTAATTTTTGAAAAGCTATTTGAGTCGAAAGTAAATTTTTACCAAGTTTTAGTATTGTTTTTTTTTTTAGGTTTTTATTTTTTGTAAAAAAACTGTCAATTCGATTTTTCTCAAAATTTTATCGCATGTTGAAAACAATATTTCTTATAATATAAAATTAGTTTGAAGCCATAATCTCAAATTTTTGAAAAGATATTCGAGTCGAAAATCAATTTTTACCAACTTTTGTTAATTTTTTTTTAGGTTTTTAATTTTTTGTAAAAAAACTTTCGATTTTTTTCAAAATTTTACTGAATATTGACAACAATATTTTTTGAAAGATAAAAGAATCTTCAAGCCAATATCTCAAAGTTTTGAAAAGATATTTGAGTCGAAAATCAATTTTTACCAACTTTTATACATTTTTTTTAGGTTTTTATTTTTTGTAAAAAAACTGTCAATTCGATTTTTTTCAAAATTTTTCCTAATATTGAAAACAATATTTGTTATAAGTAAAAATTAGTTGGAGCCATTATCTCAAATTTTTGAAAAGATATTTGAGTCGAAAATCAATTTTTACCAACTTTTATTAATTTTTTTTTAAGGTTTTTATTTTTTGTAAAAAACTGTCCATTCGATTTTTCTCAACATTTTTCAGAATGTTGAAAACAATATTTTTTATAAGATAAAATAAGTTTGAAGCCTTAATCTCAAGTTTTTGAAAAGATATTTGAGTCGAAATTCAATTTTTACGAACTTTGAGTAATGTTTTTTTTAGTTTTTTATTTTTTATAAAAAAAACTGTCAATTAGATTTTTCTCAAAATTTTATCAGATGTCAAAAACATTATTCTTCGTTGCACACAATTATTTTGGAGATGAAATCATATTTTTGTCGTAAAATTTTCGAGGTGACAAGTTTTTTTTTCAGTTTTTTTGATTTATAAAAAAACCGTTAATTGGATTTTTTTCGAAAAATATACTTGTTTTGTAACACGTCACCTTTTTTTAAACTGCTATGGTAAAAAAACCACCCACGCAATTTTCTTGAGAGCCCTTTCTGCATCTTTCTGCTTTATTATCTGTATAATAAAATTTATTTAAAGTCGATATCTCTTTTGGTTCTTCAGCTATATGGACGACGAAAAAAACGTCGCGAACGTACGGACGTATGAACGTATACGTACACAGGCACGCACAGACATCTCGCTAAAAATCTTGTAGTTCGACTCTAGGGACCTTGAAACGTCGAGAAATGTCAAAATTTTCAATTCGACAAATCGGACCCATTATAACAACTTCCTATGGAAAGTTAATAATTGTTTCCAATTCTCTGTAGCATTGAACTGTTTCGCTGATAACAATTCCCTCACCTTTTCATATTAGTTTCCAGATTTAAAGCCTTGTCTTGCGGATATTTACCTTAAACAACAGCTTATGATAAGCTTATTGAATTCAAATTTCCAAATTCACAATAGTCCAATGGTGAAATACTACAAGAATTCAATGCTCTCTCCTGAACACTTAACCCACACATGAGCAGCACTTGCATCTACAAAAAGTTTTTAGTATTGGATGGGTTTACTAAAAACCACCTTTTATGCAGATTGATCACATATACAATGCATTCCAAAATTGTGCTAAGAACTAAGTCCTTAGACATGTCAAGGGTAGTAATTACCCTTTTATGTGTGAAAATTATTTAAAAAAACTTCTTACATCAATATTTCTTTTTTCCCGAAAATAGCAGTTTAGGCAATATTTTGAGTAATCTATAATTCAAAAATTAACTTCTTAGAACTTTCCAAAAATATACAGCTTCATAATCAAACACTTAAGTTTGCTGATAACATTGGTAAAACTATTATAGTATTTCTACTTACATCATTTCCTTATTGAAATAAGTGGGCTCTAAAAGAACAAAATGTTTTATTGTTTCTGTCGTCGTTCTGCAATTTGTTTCTCAAAACGTTTATTACCACGATACAACACCTAAATATGGGTCAAATATAGAGTCCGTCGAAACAAAGTCAATTATATCCTATATATGTAGGTGTGGTATAAGTATAAGTATATAAGCAGAAGTACATATTTTGCATGTCACATTTATGTTTTAATACCTAAAAATCCTTATACAGAGCCAAGGACTAAAACATTCGAAACAAGTCATTTATGTCAAAAGATTTAATGCTTCAACAGTTTGAATAAGTATCGTGTTGAAATTCACTAACAAACCGGTATAATCGCTAACTTCCGTGTTGCGTGTTAATTAACAATTCAGAACATATTATGTACATATAGACATACATACATACAAAACAATACAATAACACGACCTGAGACAAATGTTTTTCTCACTTATTTTGATTATTATTCGGTGGGTATATAATATTTTTGTTTTGTGTTTTATTTTTGTTTTTGTTGTGTTATTTAAACTAATTCGTTGTTTTAGGTATGGCTTAAGTGAAGGAAGTTGGTATTTATTTAAATGACAAATGCTAATAGGTTTGCGTATACTGAAGGTTGGATAATGAGCTTGTGGTGTTTTGGTAATTGCGTATAGCAATTAATCCGATAATACAACTTATTCTTTATGGAAGGTAAAAAGGGATGTTAAGGACATTATATATTTAGAATTTATTTTAAGGATCTTGTGGTGTAGATTGCTAATTAGTTATTAGAGTGTGTGGTATTATTGTGCTCTATTATATAAACCAACATTCATATAAAGCAAGGAATCAATTTCTATTTTTAGTTTCATAAAGGACGTCTTAATATTATTCTTCTTTTATTTCTTCGTTTTTTCTTATGTTTCCACCTTGGCTACCTTTATTAAAATCATACAAAAATAGAATAAGATGCAACCCAAATTGATAACATTCCATTGGTGGCCTTTTAATGGTTATTCGTTTTCAATAAGGCATATTTTTATTTTATGACCTTTGAGTAGTATTTAATAATTGAAGCTTAAGCTGTTTTTTCAAGATGCTTATGATGTTGTGGATTT
Organism: Eupeodes luniger; assembly: GCA_951509635.1. Classification (NCBI taxonomy): domain Eukaryota; kingdom Metazoa; phylum Arthropoda; class Insecta; order Diptera; family Syrphidae; genus Eupeodes; species Eupeodes luniger. The sequence continues at coordinate 115,496,263 of OX608074.1, forward strand.
AGTTTTCGGCAATGGTACCGACATCAACATCAAAAAATGCAGAAAGGGATTTGAAATACGATTTTGATCCTGTATCCAAAGAGTCTGTTTAAAAAAAGTACCTATAATTTAAGACAATGCAAATTCAAATTCAGCATGATGAGGAAATAACCTTTATGCGGCTCCTCTCCGAATTCAAATGGAAAGAGGCTAAGGCTCAGGAGTATCAACGATCTCTAGATTTGCAACTCCAATCACTGAAAATCGAAGATTTTTCCCACTTAGAACGGATTGTGAAACCCTCTTACCCACAAGAAGGACTCGGCCAAAACAAAGGAAATATAAGAAAAGAACCTTGGTTTGACGAAGAATGTCAAAAAGCTCAAAAAAAACATCTTTTGCTTGGTTAAATATTTTCTGTTTCTCCACTTAAGGATAATAGAGGGCAATAAGAAGTTTAAAGATGTTTGTAAGATTTGAAAAAAGTGATACACTTGTAAAAACTCTGCTGATTTTTGGAAACTGGCTAAGAAGCTGTATGGAAACGTTTTATTATCCACACAAAAATGTCTTCAAATGTAATGCATTCCCATTTCAAGGATCTTTCAAATCCTGAAACAACGCCGACAAAGTGTCAATTCGCACCGTCTGAATTCGTAGTCCACTCTCTCGACTACGCGTTTACATTTAGCGAGTTGGAAGAAACGCTGGAGACGCTTAAAGATGGAAAAGCAGCCAGTTCGATTGGTATTCCAGTGGAATTTTTTAAGTGTGGGACTGTCATACTCTTTGAGCACCTTTTTAAACTTTTTAATACAGTTTTGTAGGGAGAACTGTCTCCAGATGAATTTCGAGATGCTATTTTATTTCCAATCCGCAAGAAAGGATCATTATTCTTCAATCGGTTCATAAGTTTTTGATAAAATAAAGGTTCTAGGGAGGTAACGCTTTTGGAGCAAAACAAGAATTGTACTTTATTAAATGAAAAGTGCCCGTAATATGATGGTTAGTGCGTTGGACTGTCATGCTAGAGGTCTTGGGTTCGATCCCTACCTGTACCATCTAAAGTTTTTTTTTTCACGGGTACTGCCTCTTGCGAGAAATTGACAAATTCTCCAAGAGTAATTCTTGTCATGAAAAGTGCTTTCTCAAATTAGCCGTTCGGATTCGGCTTAAAATTGTAGGTCCCCTACATTTCTGACAACATTACTCGCACACAGGAATGGTTGAGAGTCTTAGGTCATTAGGCCCTATCTACCTTATTATTATTATTAAATGAATAAATGCCAAGTTAAGACAAAAAATTAACAAAATATTTCATACACATTTGTATCGGTTTGTTTTTGAACAAATTCGAATTTTCAGTTTTTGACCAAAAAATTTGTATGTGGGTTATCTACTGTTAAAACCGCAAATCTGCTTAAAACCTTAACAACCCAACTTTGAACTCAATTGACGAAATGTTTTAAGCTGTAGAGGTGAGGGCAGACAGACTGACGGGACCGCGGGACCCACTTTTATCGGCTTCCCTGTTATTAATGTAATGTTATTTTTGATTAAAACCTCGAGTTTTAATTTGTTTAGGAATGCAAAAATTGCCATAATAGTTATTTTATGACGCAAATACAAATTCTACACACATTTTTTTAAAATCTGGTTTTCGACTCAAATATCACGAGAATCAATGAACCCATTGACTTAAAAACTATTTAATTCTTTATCTTTGAAAAATCTGAATTTTTTTTATAAGAAATAGCAACTTTCAAAAAATGCTGCTAAAAATTGGTAAAAAAAAGGTTGTTGGCTTAAATATCTCGTGAACACGAACAGGTATTGAAATCAAACTTTTAGTTAATTTAGCGAAAAAATCTAATTGACAACTTTTTTTTACAAGAAAAAGAACGAAAACCTAACAAACAATTGAAAACTGATGAAACGTATAGTTTTCGATTCAACAAAAAAGATATTGACTTTTGTATCTCACAAAAAATATTATTATGGTCTAAGACCTGATGGCTAATTTTTGGCTTGAAAGGAAACCAGTTGATTTTAATGTTGAATTTAGTCTTAGTAGTCGTGATAACAGAAACGTTTGTCTTCCAGCACGTAATGTCCGCTTTTTTCGAGAAAAAGTGCATCAAAATTACAACTTTTCCGAAATTAGAAACAGGTAGAGAAAAGATTTCAAATGCATTGCATCTTGATGCCTACGACTTGCTGATTACAAATATGATTTCGACAGACGTGTACGCTGCTTTTGTCCTGCAGAGGTCGCCAAAAACGCTTTTTCTGACTTAGACTTAGACTTATGAGAAACCACTTGAAATTGGTCTTATACGGAAGCCCTTGACTCCCTGATTGTGAGTACGTTCATGACAGACGTATGTATATACATACGTAACCGCATCTTCCAGTCAAACATCCCCAAAAATACGTATTTGTGGTGGTTTTAAAATTGCCCTCGACTTCTTGAGTTTAAATATGTACATGACGGACATGTATGTGATCACATTCTCTTGACAGACGCTATTAAATTCACGGGTTGTTCACACAAATCTTCGAATAAGTGATGTAGCCCAATAAAATATATAGCAATCGAAAGTTCCAAGATACCAGAGTATACCTAAATATATTTAAAAAAAAATAAGTTTCTAACCCACTGAACAGCTGAGGAGCGCAATAAATGCACTGTAATCAGCGAGTCGTAGGCGTTAAGATGTTTCAATTTTCAGAAAAGTTGTACTTTTGATGAACTTTTTTTCGGAAATGCGGGCACTCCGTGCTGGTATACGGAGGTTTTTGTTATCACTATTTCTAAGACTATGTTCAACTTTAATATCAACTGGTTTCCTTTTAAGTCAAAAATTAACCCTTACCTCTCTGTCTATTATTAATATTTTGTGAAACCATAAAAGCTTGGAGAAAAACTCGGCCTTGTGATAAAAACTATGAAGAATGGGCCTACAGTTTTTATGCCGAATAAAATGCCTAATTTAAGAAACGCTTCGCAGGACAAGAATTACTCTTGAAGAATTTTTCAATTCCTAGCAAATGTTAGTACCCTCGAAAAGATCATTTATGTCCGATGTCATAGACAGTCATTGAACCACGACCGTCAGCATGACAGTCCTACGCATACACCTTCACGACAAAGAAATATAATTAAGTACCAAAATTCAAAATATTTCACATTTGAAAATATATTTTAATGCTGTCCCCGAGGAATGAGTGAGTCTGCTAAAAAATAGAAACACCTGTTCTCGTTGTCAAAAATTCAATCTAGTGTAAAACATTTTCACCTTATCGATTTGAATAAAATCATTTAATTCTTTAAGTCTGTAAAAATTTCAGGCTTCTTCAATCTTTACCATTGTTCACATACCAGCTTCATACTCCATCCAGCATCATCCTGATGTGCAATTATAACCTTTGTTTGCGATGTTTTTCTTATAGCGCCTTGACAACGATGCCAATTATGTTACATTTTTTTTTTAATATTATTATTATTTCGTACATAAGACGAGACGTGAGCCTTTGTTGTCGATGTCGATGTCGACGACGCAGTAAACACCACAAATAACAACAGAAAAAAAGTTTTACCAAAGCTTCTTTCTACAACATAAGCTAAGAAAATCAAAACAGCATTTACTTTTACAGCATCTACCGGCAAAAGCTTGTCAAAGTAAAAATCATTTCCATGTTCTCTGTTTGGTTATTTCTCAGGAAATGTGTGTCAAAAGCAGTTTACCCCCACTTTTTTACACATCGTTATTGCAAAAACAGAAGGACCAAGTTGAAATAAAAAAAATACAAAAAGAAAAAACAAAACTAAGGACAAAGACACACTTTTATGGGAAATTTCTCTTATAAGTCCTAATGGCTGGAAAACCCTTAAGCAATGCCGCATGTCTGCGGTTGCAACTCAATTCGACTTTTGAAGAATGTCAAGGCTTTTCCTTATCGTTGTACGTATACATAAGTACGTGTACGTGTACGTGTACATACGTATGTATATATTGTTTTTGGATCCTTGCAAAATATTATTACACAGGACACTATAATACTTTTTCATAAATATAAGAAACGGTAATGTTCCAGATATGACATTTGCCTAAAATAAAGTGCGTGCCTTTTGTTAAAGTACGAGTATGTTTTGTTCCATTGAATCAAGGCATTTTTCGCTTTGATGACAAATCGTGCTTAGGATTTCTTTTTTTTTTTTTTGAATCTTTTCATTTTGACTCTGATGTGCTGCACAGTGGGGTGGATTGAAATGCCTTTAGTAAGTTGAATAAGAGTTGAGAGTTGGGTCGAGCTAAGTCGAGTCGGCATCGGTACTCGGCACTCGGCACGGCACATCCTTTGATGCTTTCAGTCTTGTTGTATTATTATGTTTATTTGTTCTGCTGACGCTATGGGATGGGATGAAGGACGAATGGATGAGATGATTTGGTGTGCTGTGGTGTGGTATGGTGTGTCCTTGTGCCTATACAGGAGTAGTTGTTAGCTTGACTGTTGTTATAAATTTTCTGTCATCTTATTTCCATTTGGTAATTTCTTTGGTTGCTTTTGCTTTTGCCGCTTTCCGACATTGACGAGACTACGACGAATGCCACTCCTCTGTTTTCGTTCTCGTTCTCGTTTTCGTTCTCTATGTTGATAATAATTTTCCGGGGCACAAACTGAGTTCAAAGAAATCCCCAAACAATGTTATCTTTGCATCATATCTTTGAGTAACTTTTATCGGAGTTGGGCGATGCGATGGATGGGAGATGGTTTGGTTATTTCATGTGCTATTTCTCTGAGATTATATGCAGATGGGGTGGTAGATGGTTGATGGTGGTAGTGGTGGTCCAAAAGTTTTGCGTTTTGCCATAAGTATGCGAACTCTCATCATGGAATGTAATTTCTGCTTTTGAAACCTATCTGTTTGATACAAATGTCTATTAGCTATACTCAGTGCCTTTTGTTGAATGAGTATATATGCCTATATGCATAATGTATATATGTTTAGTACCTATACATACCTAGATACCTGTGCGGTTTCACTTTGAACTTTAAGTTGGCAATTGTATGTTTTGAAAATTCTAGTTGTGGCCCTGCAGTGCAGGTGTTCAATTTTGGGAACTTTCAAGTGCTGCAGGATATATATAGACAGAAAATGTAAAGACTCAAGGGCTTTTTCAACTCGTTTTTATATTGTGTAAGAGAAAGGGAGATAGGAAGAGAGAAAATGGAAGCCGTAGGTGTTTTATTATACCCAGCTTTAGGTAACTTTAGTCAGAAAGTCATTGAAGCCATGTGTTTAACAGTAATTTATTGATTTGTTTGATGACTTACCTCAAAATACAATTTCATATTAAAAATAGGGCAATGGGTTATGTAATCAATGGTAATAATGTCACTTAAATGATACTTGAATTTAATGTTAAGAACTTGGTGCTTAAACTGTGTAATGTTATATTTTCCCCTTAAATTCTCAAATGTCAATATTTCCTTAAATTAGCCGCTTGACTTTTTAACTTCCCATAGGAAGTTATTGTAAAGGGTCCAATTTGTCAAATTGGAAATTTTGACATTTCTCGACGTTTCAAGGTCCCTAGAGTCGAAATAACAGATTTTTAGAAAGATGTATGTGCGTGCGTGTGTACGTCCGTACCTTCGCGACGTTTTTTCGTCGTCCATAGCTCAAGAACCAGAAGAGATATCGACTTCAAATACATTTTGTTATACAAATAATAAGGCAGAAAGATGCAGAAAGGGCTCTCAAGAAAATTGCGCGGGTGGCTTTTTTACCATAGCAGTTTAAAAAAAGGTGAACATTTTGGTTAACCCTAAATATCTTACGAACCAAAAGCGCTAGAGACTTGAATTAAATTGTTTATTATATATTGTAACGTGATACGAAACAAGTATATTTTTGAAAAAAAAATCCAATTAACGGTTTTTTTTTATAAATCAAAAAAAAACTGAAAAAAAAATTTGTCACCTCGAAAGTTTTACGACTAAAATACGATTTCATCTCTAAAACAATTTTGTGCAACGAAGAATAATGTTTTTGACATCTGATAAAATTTTGAGAAAAATCGAATTGACAGTTTTCTTACAAAAAATAAAAACCTAAAAAAAAATTGATAAAAGTTGGTAAAAATTGATTTTCGACTCAAATATCTTTTAAAAAAATTGAGGTATTGGCTTAAAACTTATTCTCTCTTTCAAAAAATATTGTTGTCAACATTCAGTAAAATTTTGAAAAAAAATCGAATTGACAGTTTTTTTTACAAAAAAATAAAAACCGAAAAAAAATTTAACAAAAGTTGGTAAAAATTTATTTTCGACTCAAGTATCTTTTCAAAACTTTGAGATAATGGCTTCTAACTAATTTTTACTTATAAAGAATATTGTTTTCAACATTAAAAATTTTTTTAGAAAAATCGAATTGACAGTTTTTTACAAAAAATAAAAACCTAAAAAAAATGTATAAAAGTTGATAAAAATTGATTTTCAACTCAAATATCTTTTCAAAAATTTGAGATAATGGCTTCTAACTCATTTTAACTTATAAGAAATATTGTTTTCAACATTCGATAAAATTTTGAGAAAAATCGAATTGACAGTTTTTTTTACAAAAAATAAAAACCTAAAAAAAAAACAATACTAAAACTTGGTAAAAATTTACTTTCGACTCAAATAGCTTTTCAAAAAATAAAAATGTTGGCTTCAAACTTATTTTATCTCACAGAAAATATTGTTTTCGATATTCAGTAATTTTTTTTATAAAAATCCAACAGTCCGTTTTTTCATAAAAAAAATTAAATCTACAAAAAATAGTACTCAAATTTGGTAAAAATTGATACATTTATAGACAAACTTTTAAGTAAGACAAATCGACAGACGGGATGGGAAGTTATCAGTGTGGGTCGCATCCCAGCCTCTTTTTTAGTATTAATTGGCTACGGAAATGATAAAACATAATTATTACTAGTCTGTTTTGGAGGTCAAATTTTCGATGACTTTTTCCAACATTTGTGGCCGTATATTAGCAGTTACTTGGTAAATTTTGTCCTTTAATTTACCAGTCCATAACTTGAAATTGTGCGGTTACTGAAACGTTTTCTTCAAGAAATCAATTGTGGCACGGTCTGTGTGGCATGTTGCGGCCTCCAGTCGAAACTACGGCTCCGGCAAATCGTGGTTGTTTGGCTCTATAGGAGTCACCATTGACTGTAACGTTCTGGCTAGCAAAGTTTTGAAACCAGTACACACCAATTATAACACCAACCAATAAAACACTCCATACTTTTTGTGGATGTTACGGTGTCTCAAAATTTAAAGGGTGACTACATTTTAAGGGCTGATGTTGATTTTAAATAAAATTTAAATAATAATTATCATTTCTTTTTATTCGCATGGTTTAATTATTTATGCAACAAAATATTTTCCAAATGGACGCCGTGACTTCGGTGGCAAACCTCCAAGTGATGGCCCAAATTTTCGTAACGCTGGCGATGAGGCATAATTGAGCTTCTATGCATTTAATGTGCCAAATTATCGCATCCTTAAGCTCTTGAATTGTTTCTCCCTTATCCATGCACAGCACACGTGTTCTTTCAAATAACCCCAAAGAAAGAAGTCCAACGGTGTCAAATCACTTGATATTGGGAAATGTCAAATAAAATACAGAAAAAAACGTTTAGGTGTGGTTCCCATTCAACACCAGCCCTTAAAATTTAATCACCCTTTACTTAAGGTGGCGCTACAGTCCTGTGTGAACTAGGGCCGCACCCAACAAACTTCTCCACCTAGCTCGGTCCCTAGCTAGATGTCTCCAGTTTCGCGCTCCAAGTTGGGTGAGGTCACTTTCAACTTCTGCGCGCCACCTGATCCGCGGTCTTTCTCTACTGCGCTGTCCTGTGGGTGTGGATTCGAAGACTTTTGGGCCGGAGCATTGGATTCCATGCGCTCTACGTGACCCAGCCATCTTAGTTGTTGGACTTTTACCCTTCTGGCTAAGTTTACGTCGCTGTACAGCCCGTACAGCTCGTCGTTCCATCTTCTCCTCCACTCCCCTTCCATGTAAAAGGGACCGTAGATCACACGAAAAACTTTTGCTCTCGAAACGACCCAAGGTGCTTTCATCCGCTTTTGTCATAGTCCATGCTTCTGCACCGTATAGCAGGACGGGGATGATGAGGGTCTTATATAGCGACACTTTAGTCCCTCGAGAGAGGGCTTTACTACTCAATTACTTTCTTAGTCCAAAGAAACAGCGGTTAGCAAGATTGATTCTTCGTTTGATCTCAGCGCTGCTGTTGTTTTCTGCGTTCATAGCAGAGCCTAGGTAGACGAAGTCCTTAACTACCTCAAAGTTACTTCTGTCGATGGTGACGTTTTGACCGAAACGTCGGTGTTGTAAGTCCTTTCTTGATGACAGCATGTACATTGTTTTGCCCTTATTAACTGTTAAACCCATTTTTGCCGCCTATGCCTCAATACTCACAAAAGTTCCATTGACATCACGCTAAGTTCTTCCGATTATATCAATGTCATCAGCATATGCTAGTAATTGGACAAGCTTTTAAAAGATAGTGCCTCTAGTGTTAACACGGGAGCTCTGCCCTACTCTTTCAAGTACGATGTTAAAGAAATCACAAGACAGCGCATCACCTTGTCTAAAGCTTTTTTGACATGGAAAAGATCTGTTAAGTTGTTTCCAATCTTTATGGTGCAGCGTGAATTCTCCATGGTCATCCTGCACAAACGGACGAGTTTGGCAGGGATGCCAAAACTAGACATGGCTCTATACAGCTTGTCCCTGTGGATACTGTCATATGCAGCCTAAAAATCGATGAAAAGATGGTAGGTGTGGATTTGATGTTCTTGGGTTTGATCTGCCTTAATGTGTATATTTGATCAACTGTGGACTTTCCTGATCCAAGACCACACTGGTAAGGACCTATCAGGTTGTTGACGATGGGCTTTAGACGTTCCATATTACGGCAAGAGAAGATTTTGTAAGCGATGTTAAGTAGACTGATGGCTATATAGGTGCATTAAGAGGGTCTCCTTTTTCAGAATCGGGAAAACAATACTGAGGTTCCATTCATCGGGTATGCTTTCTTACTCCCATATCTTGCAGATAAGTTAGTGCATGCAAATTATCTCCATTTGTTTTGAAGAGCTCGGCATTCAAGGCATCTACTCCAGCGGCTTTGTTAGACTTAAGCTTAGATATGGCAATCTTTACTTCGTCTAAGTCGGGAAGATGGGATTGTTGGCTTTCGTCTTATATGTTGAAAGGATCATCCTGACTGACAGCAGAATTCGGCTCGTCGTCGCCGTTATACAGTCTGCAGAAGTGGTCCTTCCATATCCTCAGCATTGACTGCGGTTCCACTATGATGTTTCCACTTTCGTCTTTGCAGCCTTCGGTTCTAGGTTTATGGACTTGTGAATTTCGTTTCACCTGCTCATCAAATTTTCGAACTTCATTCCTGCTTTTGAACCTTTCAACATCTTCGACCGCACGTTTCTCATGCTCTTTTTTTTTTCTTCTGAAAAGTCGGGGTTCCTCTCGCCTCTTCTGCTAATAGAGCTCGTGAGCAGCTCTCGTCCTTCTATGCAGCTCCGCTTTGCGTGCCTGTTGTTTGGCTGCATTTGCCTATCACATTCCTCATCAAACCAAGGGTTCCTTGTTGGTGGCTGCTTGAAACCCAGCAGGTCAGAGGTGGCTTCTCTGATTGCATCTTGGCAATTCACTGTTCGAGAGAGATTACTTGTAACTTGGTCGAAGAAGGATTTGGCGATCTCTTGCATTTGTAGCCGTTCGACGTTGTATCTTATCCCAGCATCTTCCTGTTTTGCCTTGGGTCTGGAAACCCGAAGTGCTACCTTGGCTACAACAAGTAGATGTTAGCTCCTCGGAAAGTTCGGACATCCATGATGTTGGAAGCATGTCTACGTCGATCGCAATATGGTCAATCTGGTTGACGGTAGATTGATCTGGAGAACTCCAAGATCCTTTGTGGATGTTGAGATGTGGAAAACGCATACTGGCTACCATGACGTTTAATGTATCTTCTAGAATGCCTAACTCCGAAATCGAAAAGGAATCGACAAACCTGGGTTTTATTCAACAAAACGGCCTGAAGCAGCTCAAATTCTGTGACAGTTTAACTTTTGGTGGCGAAGAAGGTGGTTACAATTTTTGTAGTGAATTTTGCCATTAACGTGTGTTTCAATTTTTAATAATGGAGTAGTTACCGTTTTATTGATGAAATACAGTGCAAGCACTTAAGCACTGACTTGTATTTCATAATAAGTCAGAAATTAGGCTCAAGAGTCAACTGATGAACATTTCTAGAAGTATCGGTATTACGGTTAAATTGTTTGAGGAGAAAATAATGACAGAACTGAAAGCAGAAAGTTTCAGTTATAATAGGGTTGCCTATCATTATTTGAGCTTTCTTCTGAGACTTAAGTGGGTTATTGCCACACCTTCCCAAACATGAAAATTGTACTCGAATTTCGGACGAAAAAAGGCACTATACAATTAATCAAGTTTAAAAACGTTTGCCATCGGAGTAGAAAACTTAAAAACTTAGTATATTTATTATGAACAAAGATTAAAGATATGAATCTTATAACCGTATGCAATATTCTTACATTTAGTAAATTGTAACTCATAGTATTTTAATATCTTATTCATACTTACGTATGAAAGCTCCAATTTTTCTTTAAAAAAACAACACAACTTACCTTGATCAAATTATTTAATCAAAAGACTCAAAATGACTTTAAGGTCAGATTCCTGATGTTGAAACCAACTCCATCCATATACATGTAAAATTTATTTAAACTTCTCGCCCCAAGTATTTATGTTTATGTAGCTACTTAGACTCCTTACGCAGCATTTTGACTTTACTACAAATTCCTCGCCAATAACTCATGTAGCACAATATGCCACGTCTACAAAGGAAAGGCATATAATGAGGGGGAATGGGGGACAGAAAACAAAGTGGTTTGGCTTCAATAAGGATATTTCCTTATAGTTTCACTAATGTAAACTCGTTCCATTCCTCGACCGAATGAACCAAAGTTTGTCTTCCTCTTTCAATGCGTTGCTGTTGCTCTGCAAAGTCCAAGTGAATAAGTTCTATACAAGTGATGGTTATGTAGTGTCCTGAATCCTGAGTCCTCGAGGCATAGCAGAATATTGTGAAGCAAAAAAAAAAGGGCTAAGGGAAAGTAACGTGTGCCAGATCGATACGAATTGTAAACAGCACGTACTTGTACTACAGAACTGGAAAGCCATTCCTAATCCAAACCACACACTTACTCATAGCCAGCCTGTCCTCCATCTCCTTCGTCCTTGGATTCTCACACCCGCTGCAATGCATCTAGTAGATAGGAAATATCTCTTAATTTCCAAATGGATTCGTTACATTCAACACAATAAAAGAGGTGACGAGGGACCAAAGGAACAGAGGAAGGGATATTACGTGCAGATATAGGATGAGGCAATCGTCTACGTTACATTCAAAAGATGGCGATAGACCGCGCCCAACAAATGCCTCCATTTCGTTCCGGACTGATGGCTTTTGGAGACATGTTAAGACAATGTGACTGCGGAAGTACAGTAACCCCCTAATGGGAAATTAATTGCTCGTTCCATCGATTATTTATTTATTGCTTAGAGCTCTTGCCTTGCCATCCTTCCATTGTCCTTTCTTCGTGGTATGAATGTGGATGGTGTGGTGATGGTGGTGTTGGCGGCTGGAGACGCAGAAAGGACGGAACAGTCAGTGGGGCTTGGTTCCTTATTGCTGGCGATATGGCGACGGCGACGATGACGATGACGATGACTCTATGTACTTGTACACTTCTATGCTATGACATTTGCTGTTCAAGAAACAGTTGCCAATGTTGGGGGCGCAGAATGACACCCGGCCAAGAGACAACATGGGTGTCACACTGTAAGTTGTTGTTCTTGTGGTATAAGCAGGCAGTAAGGCCAGACCGGGGATAGGGTGTTGAATGTGTAAAACGATACTGGAATGAGCTTCCTGATAACGCCACAAGGCATTGCTGCATCATCGCTATGGAAGCTTTAGATTACTGTTTGTGTATATTTGAATCCATGAGAGAAATGCCTGAGCGGCGATAGCTGATGTATAGGGAATCGGAGTCTGATGTCGTCCTTTATAGTTATGTGCAGTCGAATGTATGTGTATCTATATGTCTAGAAGTATGTTTGTAAGCACTTTTCATTCATTTAGTTTTCATTAGAAAGGCGTCTCAGTGGGAATTAAATTAAGATTTTTATATTGCTTCGTGTCTTGGCAAACGAAAAGAGTCTTTAAATTTAAATGTTAAGTTTTCTCGATTAAATTAATTGTGAAACAAGTGAAATCAAGTTGAATTTTGTGTAGTCTCTGCCATCAAGCCTGAATATTATACATAAAGTTGATTAGATTGAGTGGTTTTGGTATATGTAGGTTTCTATACCAAGAGTGGGTTTTTGAAACCTTGATATTTATAAATATATAAATCAACCAAATAATTCACTTACAATAATCTCTTTTCATAGAATTTGGTTTCTCGTGAAAGGTATTAAAACAATTTGTCATCGTTTTGATGGAAACTTCATAATTCTTTGCTCAAGGATATTTTTCTTTGAAAATGTTTGAATAAACAGAACTTTTGAATTATAAATAATGTATCTACATAAATATTTAAATAATTACCTCGTAGGTAGTAATGAGAGTAAGGTAGCTTAGTTATTTAAGTTTTGAGTCTTAAATAAACTTGGCATTAAAATTTTCAAAACGCTTAGAAAATAAGTTAGGTACTTATAAAAACTGTTACTATATTGAAATATGTGTCCTTATTGATTTGTAGGTGTTACGTCTTTTCGCCCAAAAACCATATCGCCCTAATTAAAAATGTCATAACGCCCAAAACAATTGAATTAAAATATTGTTGTTGTAGGATTTGGGCAATATTGCTGACTCTTTGGGCGTTCAAAACTTTTCGATCCGATTTGTCAAATTGAAAATTTTGAAATTTATCGACGTTTCGAGGTCCCTAGAGTCTAAATAAAAGATTTTTAGAAAGATGTCAGTGCGTGCGTGTGTACGTACGTTCGTACGTCCGTATGTCCGTACGTTCGCGAAGTTTTTTTCGTCGTCCATAGCTCAAGAAGCAGAAGAGATATCGACTTCAAATAAATTTTGTTATACAGATAATAAGGCAGAAGGATGGTGTTTTTTTTTTACCATAGCGGTTTAAAAACAAGGTGAACATTTTGCTTAGACCTAAATATCTCATGAACCAATAACGCTAGAGACTTGAATTAAATTCTATATTATATATTGTAACGTGATACAAAACAAGTATATTTTTGGGAAAAAATCCAATTAACGGTTTTTTTATAAATCAAAAAAACTGAAAAAAGAAATTTTGTCACCCCGAAAATTTTACGAATAAAATATGATTTCATCTCTGAAACAATTTTGTGCAACGAAGAATAATGGTTTTGACATCTGATAAAATTTTTGAGAAAAATCTAATTGACAGTTTGTTTTTATAAAAAATAAAATCCTAAAAAAAACATTACTCATAGTTGGTAAAAATTGAATTTCGACTCAAATATCTTTTCAAAAACTTGAGATTAAGGCTTCAAACTTATTTTATCTTATAAGAAATATTGTTTCCAACATTCGGAAAAATGTTGACAAAAATCTAATTGACAGTTTCTTTACAACAAAATATTATTAATAATAAAGTAAAAATAAAAATTGATTTTCGACTCAAATATCTTTTCAAAACTTTGAGATATTGGCTTCAAACTACTTTTGTCTTTCAAAAAATTTTGTTTTTAATATTCAGTAAAATTTTGAAAAATCGAATTGACAGTTTTTTTTACAAAAAATTAACAAAAGTTGGTAAAAATTGATTTTCGACTCAAATATCTTTTCAAAAATTTGCGATATTGGCTTGAAGCTACTTTTATCTTTCAAAAAATATTGTTGTCAACATTCAATAAAATTTTGAGAAAAATCGAATTTACAGTTTTTTTTACAAAAAATAAAAACATAAAAAAAAACACTTTGTGACAAATTTTGGATTTTATGTCGTTTTGGGATTTGGGGGAAAAAACATTACGCCTTTTTTTGTATACAAATGAAATGTCCTCAGGAAAACAGGTTTTTAACATCAATTTTTCAAAATTTTCTTGGTTTAAGAGATCGTTTACTGCCATTTTAAGTTTAATCACATAACAACATGTAACATAAATGTGTACAAATAAAAAGTTGTTGAATATTTTTATACACTTTCCAAAACTTCTACAACAACTGAAGTTTTTGATATAAACTAAACGTTTGAAATAAAATCCCATGGCAGTGGTTCTCTAACAACAAATTTAAACTTATAGATACTTCTAAAATTTGGATTTCATTTTTTTTTAAAAAGACATTGACTTTAAAAATCCAATGGACACTACAAAAACAATGCTTATAACCATTAAAAATTAAGTTTAGGCTATAATAGCTTGAGATGGATCAATTCTTATAAATACTTGACTAATTAAGACCTATATGAACAATTTTATAATTCATTGTTCCATAATTTGGCTTACGACAAAATAAAAGGTGCAAGTTTTTAAAAGCAGTAATGGAAATTCAGCTGGTCCGGATGGTATCCCCGCTATTGTTCTGAAGAGGTGTTCTTCAACGCTGGCAAAACCACTGCGTAAGCTTTTTCATCTGTCCTACTCCTCAGGTCTCGTTCCGAGCGGATGGAAAACCGCATTTGTCCAGACTATTCCCAAAAAAGGCGAATCTTCCTCACCGTCTTATTACCGACCGATTGCACTTACGTCCCTTCTTTCCAAGGTCATGGAAACGCTGATTAATTATCAGCTCAAGAAATATCTAGAAGATCGAAAGCTTCTTAATGACCGGCAATACGGCTTTCGTAGCAATAGGTCCACTGGTGATCTCATGGTTCATCTCACCGAACAGTGGAACAAATCTTTACATCGTTTTGGAGAAAGTAAGATTATTGCACTTGATATTTCAAAAGCATTTGATAGGGTTTGGCATTAGGCTCTCTTATCGAAAATGCGTGCTTTCGGTTTTCATGAATCCCTGCTTCATTGGATTAGTAATTACCTTTCGGATCGTTCAATACAAGTAGTATTGGTTTAAGTCTGAAAACCATAAAATAAATGCTGGTGTGCCCCAAGGCTCTGTTCTATCTCCAACACTCTTTCTCATTTTTATTAATGATCTCTTGTCTGCAACTTCTAATCCAATACATTGTTTCGCTGACGATAGTACTCTTAGCTTCTCATATTCGTTTTCAGATTTACATCCCTCTTCTTCGGATGTGGAACTGCAACGAGAAAATATGATAAGCTCATTAAATTCCAACCTAAACAGCATTGTACGATGGGGAATAAGAAACCGCGTGGAATTTAATGCTTCGAAAACCCAATGCTATCTTGTATCGTTAAAGCGAGATATACCCCCTTGCCATTATCCATAGATAGCACTTGCATCGAGGAGACTGAACATCTCGATGTTCTTGGTATGTGTATCACGAACCACCTTTTGTGGAACGATCACATACGCGATGTCGCTAAAAATGCCGCAAGATGTTTGGGTTTTCTAAGGCGATGCAAGAAGTTTTTCTCCCTCTCTGATCTGGCTGTTATCTACAACACTTATATTCGTCCAAAGCTTGAGTATAACTCCCATATCTGGGCTGGTGCTCCTGTAACTTACTTAAGCCTCTTGGACAGTATTGAACGTAGAGCATTTAGATTGATTGGTGATATTGCCATCATAAGATCATTTACATCGCTTGAACATCGTCGTAAAGTTTCTTGTCTCACGCTTTTTTACCTTATTGCTCAAGAGAAATAGCCAGTTGCATTCCTCCCCTTAAACAGTTCAACCGTAATACTCGCGCTTCTAGGAATGCTCATCAATATACCCTCGAGCCCAACTTCGGTCGTACTGTCAAGTACAGAGATTCGTTCTTTAGCCGTACTATGCGAATGTGGAATGCCTTGCCACACTCTGTGTTTCCCAGCCATTGCAATATTCAGGAATTCAAAACTAATGTGCACCGACACCTCCTTTCAACCCCTCTCTCCCTTTCCTAGTGCTCACACTATGTCTACAAAATGAGGGTACTTTATCCCTTTGAGTGTGCGCTTATTATAAAAAAAATAAGATTTTTTAAATGGATTTCTGAGAGTTTTTTTTTAAAAACAAAATTTAACAATTTTTCAGAAATGTACCTATGCTCGAAGAGAGAGAGGGTCTTAAAGTCTTTTATTTCAACCTTATTTTGTTCAAATAAGTTTCCAACTATTATATCGAACTCTTTAAAAATAAGCAGTCTTTAATCAAGTATATTTTTTATATTGAAAAACTTTTTCATTTTTAAAGAGTTTAATAAATAAATACGATCATCATTTCCAAAACGTGTACAAAGTATTAATAATAGATAAGTGTAAGACCCAAACTACTAGCTATTTAACATTTTTTATAGTGCCTGCCTAACGATGGTATTTAACTTTGATGCCGTATTATATCAAAAGTTTTGACCCCATCACCATCACAAGTTAACCGGAGACCGCGTTAATTCTCACCCATTCTGAGTTAATTATGAATCCTTAAAAGGATTTCATAAACTTCACAATTATTACTAACCCAACTCCTTAAGCAAAAACCAAATTATGAAATTTATTAATTATTAAGGTAATAAGGGAAAGCAGAAGAAAGCCACCAAAACAATACGACAGCCAAAACAAAAAAAAATGCAGAACCCAAAGGACATAACAAAAGGCTAAAACAAACCTCTGTGTGGCAAAAACAATATGACCAACAAAATAAAAACATTTTGCGAAAATACTCATCTCTTTTCTTTATATCCATCCACTACGATAGTATTTCTATATACTCCTGTCCTGGCAAAGTCGCTCGACTCTGAATGAATCTGAGCAAATTGATCTCATCTCATAAAGGATTCCCATTTCACAGATTGTATTTTTGGCCTTTACACGAATATATTTTAGGCAAACTTGTATGAAGAAGAAGACTACATAAATAGGTAGGTAGGTACGAGGATATGCTTTAGGTCTTCCTGAGCTGCCAGAAACACAGCCGCAGATAACCACTTAAGATAGAAATAATAAATTCAGTTGGTTAGCATTAGAAATTCAAATAAATAAAAGGAGGTGAAATAAAAAGGGCAGAAATTCGGGGGGTTTGGGTAGACAAGGCGTGCTATTAAATATTAATATACAATCAGATTTTGGTATGCAAGGGAAACGAAATTCATTTTCATCATGCGATGAAAATGGAAGGACGACTTCTTGTGAATGGGTAAATATTAGAAAACCGAGCTCAGACACTTTGTTGATATATAAGTTATAACTTTTTCTTATATCTGCCACGTCTTAAGGAATCCGGGATGGAATTGCCTTCAGTGGCGCCTGATTTTTTAATGCAATTTTTATAAATTCTCATCATCTGCGATTTACGAATGGAACTATTAATTTAGATCACTTGGTAATGTGTACGTTTTCAATTGATATGTTAAGCAGACATCATGTAAATTTAAACAGATATGAGGTAAGTATTTTTGACGTATGTCAAACATTTAGCCAAATACAAACTTTTATATTATTTTTCTTGTTAAACTAAATCATTGGTAGAATTATGAATTCTATGCTTGACAATACTAAATGCAATAGGTTTAGTAATCATGTTAAAGTAACATGATAATATTTAACAAGTCTAAAAGTTGACTATACGTAACTTTTTATATGGAAAACTTGTGATTACTTAAAATTTTAACCAACTAGATGTCTAGCTTTTATTTAGCATTGTAAGAAATGTTGTTGGTTAGCCTTGACTCTAAGATCTTGACTATTTAAACCTTTGAAAATAAAAAATTAATAACAAAAAGTGATTGAATTAACAAGATGTATACATTATATTAACAAAGATTTTGGTAAACTTGCAGAATCGAAAACTTACTTAATCTAGATTTAAGAGAAGGAGCTAATAAAGCGCTCCTGTAGTCCTGCACTTTTAAGAACCATTTCAAAGCACTGAGCAAAAAATAAGTTGTTTTCTTGGTGACGAAGAAGACGACGACCGACGACTTCACTGAGACGTCCTTGTTTGAGTCGTGCTCCTTTTGAACCCTTTCATCAATTCACACCATCACGACCATATATAACTCAGGAAAGTAGATATTTTTTATCCGTTTTCGGTTCCAGTTATAACATATGTTTGCGACCGACCCCATGACGACCTGTTTGAATGTCAGTGGCTGACAGACGAACTCTACACGTACAAATCAGAGACTGGGTCAATGATTTATTGTTGAATCGGAAACTAGATAGAACTTCTTCTTGAACTGTGTCAAGCCGCTGGCGATGGTTATAGTGATGGTGATGGCGATGATTTTGGCTCTGGCAAACTGTTTAGTATTCCGCAAGGATTTTAAATAATACCATTTCCGAGTGTAGAGAAGCAACTCCCTCCTGCTTGCCCAATGCATGCATATACATATATAAGGTATAAGAGATCGCCTGCAATTTCCAAACCGGAATATAATGTAATCATCGCCTCGAGAACCTAGAATTTTGCTTGGCTTCGGTTAAGTATGAACTCAGCATTCTCAAAATATTGTTGGAAAAAAAGAATCCAATTCATGAAGTAGGTGCTGAGAGGTGCGATGCTTCCAGTCAAGTCGTTTCCATCGAACACACACAATCTCTGTAGAGGATAGGTTACGGTAGACGTATATAGAATTATTATAGTGATATACCAGAATAAGTTTAGAAATTCAGTGTTTTTGTTGATGTAAGTATTTAAAATAAGGTGTTTATGGAGGAGCTGATGCAGAGGGTCTCTAAATCTACCTACACTACATTGCTTTGGTTTAGGTACCTACATATATAAGACACCTACGACCCACCTATAGTTTCTTGGTATCTATATGTTTTTGAGGGCGTTATAAAACGAATTGAGATAATTTAGTTTTGGGGGAAAGGATTGTAGTTAGGTTGATTTGATATTCGTATAGAATAAGTTAAAGTCAATTTGCATAATGTTATCTTAGGTCTTGGAGAGCATTTATATTTTTCTTTTAAATACCTTCAGAATGAATATAAATATTCAGATTAACTTTTGCTTTGAAAAATAAAATAAAAAAAGAAATATAATTGTTGTTTGTTTGATACTTGTACGGGTATTTTCTTTTTTGTTGTTGTTCCTTTTTTAATTTTCATTGTTGGGAAAGTTTTCATTTTGAGAAAATACCTACACATCTGTTTAACATTCTATAAAATCTATCTATCTATAGCTTAGCTCTACCTAAACAAGGAAAAAACCATATAGAGTTCGTCTTATAGCCTACTCAGTGATTCAAGGTCGTCAATATGTTCGAGTGTTATTATAATTAAGATTGCTTAGATTTCAAGACATTAATGTTTCGACCTTGTGTTTTTCCTAGCAGAGTTTTTTAGAATAAGATGTTTTTAAACAGTGATTTTTTCTGCGTCGCTTTTTCTGAAATATTTTTTGGATATAGTTTTTTCTCATAAGAGTTTTGCGTCTGAAGAGGTGTTTTTTTTTTGTACCTAAAGAGTTTGTTTTGAAATATCACATTAAGTTTTTTGGCGTTTTTACTTCTTTAGTTCTACTTTTTGTGTCAGCTGATTTGTTTACTTTTCACATCGTTATTATTTAAATGATAATGAAATCGATATATCAGCTAAATGGCATCCATGTCCCTAAGGAATTTTATCTTTAAAGGCTAGATGTCATTTCGTACGTAAAACTGAAGTACACGACTGGGTCTTACGAACTTACACGAAATACTCCGTTTATAAATAGTACTTGCATATGTATATTTCAAAAATTGAAAATTAATCTTTAAAACAAGTTTTCCTTCAAAAGTGAAAATGTCATTTAATTAATCAAAGACCCTTAATTTATTAATTGTTTAATTGACCCACACCGATAACTTCCCATCCCGTCTGTCGATTAGTCTTGCTTAAAAGTTTTGTAGGTTTGTAGGTAATCAAAGACCCTTAATTTATTAATTGTTTAATTGACCCACACCGATAACTTCCCATCCCGTCTGTCGATTAGTCTTGCTTAAAAGTTTTGTAGGTTTTCATGTATTGCTAAGAAAAATGTCGGTTAAATTATTCTAAAAAATGAACTAAAAATTTCCAACAATAGTTTTCTTTGAAACATTTTTTTTTAACGAGATTTTTAGTCGAAAAATAATTTTCACTAATTTTAGTAGCATTTTTTGAAATTTTTTATTCCTTTTATAAACAAAAACAGATTGGATTTTTCTAAGAAAATTTATCACAGAATGAATACATCTTGAAGTCAATACCTTCATTTATTCACGAGATATCGAGAACCGAACATCAATTTTTACCAATTTTGCGTACTATTTTTGGTAGATTTTAATTTGTATGAAAAAAATTGACTTTCGAATTTTTATAAAAATTTAACTGATTGTAGAAAACAATATTTTTTATAAGATAAAATAAGTTTCACGCCAATATCTCTGTTTTTTGAAAAGATATTTGAGTCGAAAATAAATTTTTACGAAATTTTAGTTTCTAATTTTTTTTAAAAAAACTGTCAATTCGATTTTTCTCAACATTTTACCGAATGTTGAAAACAATATTTCTTATAAGATAAAATTAGTGTAAAGCTATAATCTTAAATTTTTGAAAAAAAAATTTGAGTCGAAAATAATTTTTTACCAACTTTTAGTAATTATTGTTATTATTTTTATTGTACTATTCGTACTAGAATGTCAGCTTGTTAGACTTGACCATTCCTTTTAATTTCATTGAACGTTTTTGAACAACAACAACAACTTAAAGGTGCTACCACTCATTGTTTTTGGCTGGAGATATAGCTATTTCGTGCTTTGCCACTTTTGCACTCATCAGTCTCCTTTGTTTGTGGTGCTGAGCTTTAATCCAATTTTATTTGAAAAACTTTATACACAACATAGGATTCGAACCCACGCATATCAGATTTGCTCAGTCTTAGAAGTCGTGTGCACTACGCACTCCACTACTTTTTGACCACTGACGTCATAGGTCGAGATGTGCTAATTGTTTATCAAATGCATTTGAAGCATCAACATTTTTATAAGCTCCTTTAAGTATGCTGTTTTGTTCCGCCTCCATTTTTCTCCATACCTTATTTGATAGACTTACAATTCGTAGTACGTATCAAAGGGGGAGAGGTTGGAAGATCGGTAACGAACCAGACTATTAAGTTATTATTGTTATTATTTTTATTGTACTATTCGTACTAGAATGTCAGCTTGTTAGACTTGACCATTCCTTTTAATTTCATTGAACGTTTTTGAACAACAACAACAACTTAAAGGTGCTACCACTCATTGTTTTTGGCTGGAGATATAGCTATTTCGTGCTTTGCCACTTTTGCACTCATCAGTCTCCTTTGTTTGTGGTGCTGAGCTTTAATCCAATTTTATTTGAAAAACTTTATACACAACATAGGATTCGAACCCACGCATATCAGATTTGCTCAGTCTTAGAAGTCGTGTGCACTACGCACTCCACTACTTTTTGACCACTGACGTCATAGGTCGAGATGTGCTAATTGTTTATCAAATGCATTTGAAGCATCAACATTTTTATAAGCTCCTTTAAGTATGCTGTTTTGTTCCGCCTCCATTTTTCTCCATACCTTATTTGATAGACTTACAATTCGTAGTACGTATCAAAGGGGGAGAGGTTGGAAGATCGGTAACGAACCAGACTATTAAGTTATTATTGTTATTATTTTTATTGTACTATTCGTACTAGAATGTCAGCTTGTTAGACTTGACCATTCCTTTTAATTTCATTGAACGTTTTTGAACAACAACAACAACTTAAAGGTGCTACCACTCATTGTTTTTGGCTGGAGATATAGCTATTTCGTGCTTTGCCACTTTTGCACTCATCAGTCTCCTTTGTTTGTGGTGCTGAGCTTTAATCCAATTTTATTTGAAAAACTTTATACACAACATAGGATTCGAACCCACGCATATCAGATTTGCTCAGTCTTAGAAGTCGTGTGCACTACGCACTCCACTACTTTTTGACCACTGACGTCATAGGTCGAGATGTGCTAATTGTTTATCAAATGCATTTGAAGCATCAACATTTTTATAAGCTCCTTTAAGTATGACCAATTACAATAACTTCATATGGACTCATTTGTTGAATTGAAAATTTTAACATTTCTCAACGTTTTAAGGTCCCTAGAGTCGAAATAAAAGATTTTTAGAAAGATGTCTGTGCGTGCGTGTGTACGTACATTCGTACGTCCGTATGTCCGTATGTCCGTATGTCCGTATGTCCGTACGTCCGTATACGTTCGCGAAGTTTTTTTCGTCGTCCATAGCTCAAGAACAAGAAAAGATATCGACTTCAAATAAATTTTGTTATACAGATAATAATGCAGAAACAAGCAGAAACGGCTCTCAAGAAAATTTCGTGAGTGATTTTTTTACCATAGCAGTTTAAAAAATAGGTGCAAATTTTGGTTAAACCTAAATATCTCATCAACCAATGACGCTAGAGACTTGAATTAAATTTTATATTATATACTGTAAGGTGATACAAAACAATTTTATTTTTGGAAAAAAATCAAATTAACGGTTTTTTTTATAAATCCAAAAAACTGAAAAAAAAATTTGTCACCACAAAAATTTTACGACTAGAATATGATTTTATCTCCAAAACAATTTTTTTGCAACGAAGAATAATGTTTTTGACATTTTATAATTTTAAAAAAATTTGAGAAAAATCTAATTGACAGTTTTTTTTTATAAAAAATAAAAACATAAGAAAAACATTACTCAAAGTTGGTAAATATTGAATTTCGACTCAAATATCTTTTCAAAAACTTGAGATTAAGGCTTCAAACTTATTTGATCTTATAAGGAATATTGTTTTCAACATTCTTAAAAATGTTGAGAAAAATCGAATTGACAGTTTTTTTTACAAAAAAAAGATCCTAAAAAAAAATTAATAAAACTTGGTACAAATTGACTTTGGACACAAATATCTTTTTAAAACTTTGAGATATTGGCTTTTAACTACTTTTATCTTTCAAAAAATATTTTTGTCAACATTCAGTAAAATTTTGAAAAAAAATCGAATTGACAGTTTTTTTACAAAAATTTAAAAACCTATACAATAATTTAACAAAAGTTGATAAAAATTGAATTTCGACTAAAATATCTTTTCAAAAACTAGAAAATAAGGCTTGATCATTTTTTTATCTTATAAGAAATATTGTTTTCAACATTAGGAAAAATGGTGAGAAAATCGAATTGTCAGTTTAAAAAAAAAAATAAAAACCAGAAAAAAAATTAATAAAAGTTGGTAAAAATTGATTTTCGACTCAAATATCTTTGCAAAAATTTGAGATGATGGCCTCTTACTAATGTTAACTTATAAGAAATATTGTTTTCAACATTCCATAAAATTTTGAGAAAAATCGAATTAACAGTTTTTTTACAAACAATAAAAACCTAAAGAAAAACAATACTAAAACTTGGTAAAAATTTACTTTCGACTCAAATAGCTTTTCAAAAATTACAAATATTGGCTTCAAACTTATTTTATTTCACAGAAAATAATGTTTTCGATATTCATATATCATTCGATATAAAAATCCAACAGTCCGTTTTTTCATAAAAAAATAAAATCTACCAAAAATATTACGCAAATTTGGTGAAAATTGATAAATATAGACAATTTTTTAAGCAAGACAAATCGACGGTCGGGATGGAAAGTTATCAGTGTGGGTCGCATCTCAGCCTCTTTTTTTAAATTGCTATTATCTGTATAACAACATTTATTTTAAGTCGATATCTCTACCTGTTTTTGAGCTATGGACGACGAAATAAACTTCGCGAACGTATGGACGTACGAACGTACGGACGTACGAACGTACGTACACACACATGCACATATATCTCTCTAAAAATCTTTTATTTAGACTCTAGGGACCTTGAAACGTTGAGAAATGTTAAAAGTTTCAATTCGACAAATCGGACCGATTACAATAAATTCCTATGGGAAGTTAACAAATCTTCATTACGTAATACAGGAATCCAGTGCAATCTTACCTCTTCATCACTTTTTTCTTAAAATGTACTTAAAATATCTTTCTTAAATATATCTAAAAAGTCGATTTTCGAAAATTGATCAAATTGCTAATTGACCTGACTATGCATATGAAGTGCTAATATGCTCACCTTAACATCTTTTCGCAATCTACATTATGCCTATACTATAAATATCTATTATTTTTAGATAAATTAACACAACCTTCTTTGCTAATATATATTACATATGTATACTTATGTATAAATATTTGCAGATTATTTTCTTAGCGCTTAATTTTAATGGAATTACATGATACGAAGAAATAACACAAATTGCTATAAGAAATTTCCCATCACGATTATATACCTATACCCTACATATACATAATGTATAACTTACCTACGTCGCGTCCTAGACTTTATGATACGAAGTGGTGCGTCATACATTTTACATACTTATATAAGAATTTTAATTATCCTCCCCCCAACCTCCCATACATACGAACAAAATTAGAATAGAATTACAGATATTCATATTCCTTCTATTTAAAACACACATCATACATATACATATGAGCATTTCCATACATACATGTGTAGAGTGTACATCTGTGTGTATATTTTTGAAGAAGAAGATTTTTTTGTACTAAAAATACGGATAAGAGAATTATCTTGTAAGTACTCATCCCTTGAACAAACATTATTTGTTAGTTAATGCTTGTGTTGTGATGATATTCAGAAATCCTTCCGCTTGGATGGTGCCCTTTCGTCTTCAGGACCAACCAACCAACAAACCAGCCAGCCAGTGCCAGTGTCAGAGTCAGCCAAGACAGCCAAGTCAGGCAAGCCGAAGCAGAAACTGAAGCTGAACCCGAAGCCGAAGCCAAAGTCCCAGTATCTGATGTTCTGTGTTGTGTCAGTATCACCCACCAAAACCCCTGAGCATACCACAGAATTTCGAATCCTTTGTGCGGTTTGGCTCTTTTGTGACAAATTTAGATTTTAATTGAATTTCGCATATTTCCCTTGATCAAAGTAGAAACCCAAGAGTATTGGAAACTGAGAACAATCCCAAACCACCATCTACAGAAATATCTTCCTCTTCTCCCCCCCTCCTTGCCATCATAACACTCTGCTTCAGTGTATCCTTAATTCTACCTTGAAAGACCTTCGTCGTCATCGTCGTCGTCGACGTCGTTGTTGTTGTCGTGTCGTTGAGACAATAACACTTTCCTTAAAGCACACATTAGCATCCTTTTTCTCTTCTTTTTTGGTGTCAAAAGTACGGTTTTTCATATATGAGCTTAGCTTTATTATAATTCATGCATGTATACAATACATACAAAGGTGGTTTATTTTAACAAAAAAAAAAAAAACAAAAACAAAAACAAAATTAAAATTCTAATAATTGTTATAATGTGTGGGGTCTGATGGAGTATGTTAACGGTATACCTTTGATAAGGTGAACCTCGGCGTGACGAATTGTGTTAAAGAATACTTACTTATGCTACTGGAACCGTTATTTGATTGGAATAATTAAAATATTATTCTAATAGCGAGGTGGGGTTGGTATTCTTTAATTTAATTTTCTAAACCTTAAGCCACTTATGCGTATGAAATGTTACAATATTATGTTTTTTGGAATACCTTAACCTTACAATTCTAAAAGAAATTCGTATCATGACACATTTATATCCTTTTCAGTGTCGCTCGGTCGGTTTGCTATACTCACATATAAATACCAACACTGATATAAAGGGGGGGGGGGGGTGGTAAGGTTATAAAACATTTTAATCTTGTGTCTTATTTGGTTTTTCTGATGAATAGTGGTGACAAGCAGGAATATTCTCTATACTCGTACCTTTTTTGAGGTTCATAGTCTTTATAGATATTATTATTATTATTGTTATAGTTTGATAGTTTTAAAGTCGTTATGTCTCTATTATTTTCATTATAGAATATGAAAAACAGGATTACACTTTAATGTGCGTATGGGTGTGTTAATTAAATTGTCCCATTGAGCTTTTAGATTTGAAAACAAGGATATAATGATTACAGCAATTATTAATTATGTTAAATTTAATTTAATTTGAACAACATTGAAATTGAAGTTTGAAGAGATATTTTATTTACATATACCTACCTACCAACTTTCCCTTTGAAACAAAATGCTTTTGAAGGTAAATTTTTTATTTTCCACACTTTTGAAATATCTCAAATGTGTAGAGACAAATAAATGAAAATAAATATATCAGAATATTTTTTAAATTTTAAGTTATTGCAAATTGTTCGATTTTCCGATTTGAAAATGTTCACACTTGGCGTTTACAGATATTTTTAATCTAAGTCAATAGTTTTTAGAGAAATGACAGTGACAATGACATTTCGAATATATCGAGACGCTTATTAATTGACAATTTACATTATTAAACAAAATTATAGACAGCCAATTTTTACGGACATAAATGAGGAGTCATTATAGTTTGGTTCGCATCCCTGAAAAAATATTTGTCTTTTTTCATGTTCTCTATCCTGATGTTAAGCACACTCGCAAGGCACTCAGATATTTTGATAGCGATATATGTACAGGGTTTTCCAAGAATAGGTTTTATATATTATATCATATTTCACAGCCAAATAGCCAGGCGCCTACAAAATTGCAAACAAATTGGGAATGGAATATAATAAAGTGCATTCATTGAATTTATCCAGTTTGGACTTCGAATCTTGAAATCACTAATCATTTGACTTTGTAATGATTGCAATCATTGACTCCATCATCGGTCTTTTGCTGCAAGATATAATGAAGAAAAATATGTGCTAAAATATATTTATTTATTTAATTGGAAAATGAATAATTAATTAAAAAGATTCAAATTTTAAAATCGTTTAAATTTTATTCAAAATAATGACAAGAATGATTGCAATCAGTTGATTGCAGTCAAATGATTGAAAAAAATAAAAGAGGCTAGGATGCGACCCACACTGATAAGTTCACATCCTGCCTGTCGCTTTGTCTTTCAAGCAAGGTTTGCAGGTTTTGTTAAAAAAGTTATCAGTTAAATTATTATAAAAAATTTAAAAATAACCAACAATATTTGGCATATGATTAAATAGTTTGATTTCAAAATCTATTTTTGTTAACGAGATTTTCAGTCGTTAACCAATTCTTACCGATTTTAGTAGCATTTATTAAAAGTTTTTATTTCTAATATAAACAAATACAAATTGGATGAATGAAATTAATTTGAAGTCAATGTCTTCTATTGTTGCTATTGTTCACGAGATATCGAGAACCGAACATCAATTATTACCAATTTTGCGTACTATTTTTTGTGGATTTTATTTTTTTATAAAAAAAACGGAATGTTAGATTTTTATAAAAAAATTACTGAATGTTAAAAACAATATTTCTGTATACAATAAAATTAATTTGAAGCCTATATCTCAAATTTTTGAAAAGATATTTGAGTCAAAAGTCAATTTTTACGAGCTTTTATTATTTTTTTTTAGGTTTTTATTTTTTGTAAAAAAATGTCAATTCGATTATTCTCTAAATTTTATCGAATGTTGAAAACAATATTTCTTATAAGTAAAAATTAGTTAGAAGCCATTATCTCAAATTTTTGAAAATATATTTGGGTCGAAAATCAATTTTTACCAACTTTTGTTAAATTTTTTTTAGTTTTTTAATTTTTTGTAAAACAACTGCCAATTCGATTTTTCTCAAAATTTTACTTAATGTTGACATTAATATTAAAAAAAAAAAAAAAAAAATTAGTTTATAGCCAATTTCTCAAGGTTTTGTAAAGTTATTTGAGTCGAAAATCAATTTTTACTAACTTTTATTAATCTTTCTTAGGTTTTTATTTTTTGTAAAAAAACTGTCAATTTGATTTTTCTCAAAACTTTACTGAATGTTGAAAACAATATTTCTTATAAGATAAAAAAAGTTTGAAGCCTTAATCTCAAGTTTTTGAAAAGATATTTGAGTCGAAATTCTATTTTTACCAACTTTGAGCAATGTTTTTTTAGGTTTTTATTTTTTATAAAAAAATTGTCAATTCGATTTTTCTCAAAATTGTATCGAATGTTCAAAACAACATATCTTATAAGATAAAATTCGTTTGAAGCCAATATCTCAAAGTTTTGAGAAGATATTTAGGTCGAAAATCAATTTTTATCAATATTTGTTAATTTTTTTTAGGTTTTTAATTTTTGTGAAAAAACTGTCAATTTGATTTTTCTCAAAATATTACTGAATGTTGAAAACAATATTTCTTATAAGATAAAATAAGTTGGAAGCGATAATCTCAAATTTTTGAAAAGATATTTGAGTCGAAATTCATTATTTACCAACTTTGAGTAATGTTTTTTTTAGGTTTTTATTTTTTATAAAAAAAACTGTGAATTCGATTTTTCTCAAATTTTTTTTAGATAGTTATTTTTTATTCGTAAAATTTTCGGGGTGACAAATTTTTTTTCAGTTGTTTTGATCTATAAAAAAAAACGTTAATTGGATTTTTTTTTTCCAAAAATGTACTTGTTTGGTATCACTTTACAATGTATAATATAAAATTTAATTCAATTCTCTAGCGTCATTGGTTCATGAGATATTTAGGGTTAACCAAAATGTTCACCTTTTTTTTTAAACTGCTATGGTAAAAAAACCATCCACGCAATTTTCTTAAGAGCCCTTTCTGCATCTTTCTGCATTATTATCTGTATAACAAAATTTATTTGAAGTCGATATCTCTTCTGGTTCTTGAGCTATGGACGACGACAAAAACATAGCTTCTATCTAAAAATCTTTTATTTCGACTCTAGGGACCTTGAAACGTCGAGAAATGTCAAAATTTTCAATTTTACAAATCGGACCCATTACAATAACTTCCTATGGGAAGTTAAAAATGATTTAAATTTTTAAGATCAAATGACTGCTAAATTTTGAGATCCAAACTTAAGGTGAATTAAATTTTTTAGTTAAATTCAATAAATGATTTATAATGATGGCATTTCCAAGAGATTTCATTCGTTTACAGGCCTGATATGTCTAAAGTTGCAACACATTTTCTATGACCAATTTGCACGTTTACGGCTATATACCCTCGATAACTTCACGAATTCTAATTTTAAGGTCTTGAATCATAATTTTGATTAACATCAAGGACCTAATCACCGATTACATAAGGTGTTAGTTGAACTTCAAATGCCTAAGACCTGAATATAGTCTTATTCCAAATATAGTGTTGTCGATGAGGAATCGACAAATCTGGGTTTTCGTTTCAATACTGCGGACTGCAAAGCAATATTTTCAGTTCTTCTTGGGTGATAGACATGGTTATGATTTTTTTTATTATTACTTCGTCAAATTAGTACAAATTTGTCTCGCTATTGCTATACCGAAAAGGTGTTGTAAACACCCAAAAATTGCAGGTCTTCGAATTTCGACACCATTTTTTTTAATCAATGTATTGGTATTTTTACCAATATCAATGTATTCTTGAAATGTTTTTCGGTTCGTCTTAGTAATAACTTAGCTAACTTGTCAAAAGTAAAACTATGATAGCTTCAAAACTGAAAGCAGTAAACATAGCGGACTATTGAAAATGTTACCTCTCAACCTCCTTACTACATGCTTATTTGCAACAAAATTATTTGAATACCAAAAACAATAAGTAAAAATTATATTCTTTAAATCCGTTAAATCAGTTTAAAAAAAAAAAAAAAATCAAAAGCTTGAAGATTTGAGATTGTCATTTGTAGAGTCAATGAGTACATATAGAGAATATATCAAGGGAAGTCTTAAGCCAGAGAAAAAAACGAAGACAAAATCTTAAAAATCTATGTTGGATACTTTTTATTCTATTAATATGAACGGAATTGTATGGCGCCCATAAAATGCAAGCGTATTGAAGAATTGGAAAAACTGAATTTTAATAGCGTATGGATTGCGGAACTCTCGGAAATTTTTTTGGAAAAACCAAGTGTTTTGTTAGCTTTTTTTTATAAAAAAAAATAATTATAGTGATCAGTGAAAGTTAATTTTGAGTCTACTACAACACCAAGATCAGAAAAACTATATTCTCTATTCAAACGTGATGAATTTACAATAATTTATTATATTACTTTTGAGTGTAAAACACATTGTCTTACATTTTGTCAATATCTAAAATCAAACGATTTTAATTGAACCATTCCCGAAGTTGATTTAGATCTTCTTGTAGCTCTTTACAACCATTGATGGAGTTAATAATTCGAAATCATCTTCATAGATTAATAAAATAGAATTATTTAAAACAGAAGGCAAATTATTCATAAACAAAGTAAACAGCAATGGTTATAAATGAATACAACGAATTCTGAGTGGTGCTAGTACCCGTTGCATGATGGTTAGTGCGTTGGACTGTCATGCCAGAGGTCTTGGGTTCGATCCCTGCCTATGCCATCCAAAGTTTTTTTTCACGGGTACTGGAGGAATTTACAAATTCTCCAAGAGTAATTCTTGTCATGGAAAGTGCTTTCTCAAATTAGCCGTTCGGATTTGGTTTAAAACTGTAGGTCCCCTCACCCCTCCATTCCTGACAATAGTACTCGCACACATGAATGGTTTGAGAGTTGTAAGTCATTAGGCCCTAGTTCTCAACGGACTGTTGCGCCATGCAATTTATTTATTTTTAAACAGCATTGGACCAAGGTGACTTCCTTGAGGAACACCAGAAATGACTTTATATTGAAATGAAGGGTTACTCCTGAACATGTCGCTATAATATCTATTTGTAAGATATGACGAAATCTACATAACGAAACGGTTATTAAGTAAAATTTTACTTAATTTATTAAGAAAAATTTCAAGACTACATTTGTCAAATGCCTTGCTAAAGTCTGTAAAGATGCAATCGACTTGAGAGTGTTTTTTCAATACATCAAAACTAAAAGTAGAGAACTGTTATAAATTAGTAATATTGTAGAGATTTTTCATAAATCCACATGTTGATTTTCACATAACAATGGATGAACAATTAAAAGAAATTACATCCCAGACAAGGGATTCACACAGTTTAGGAATAGCATACAATTTCGCTATAGGTCGATAATTCGTTCCTAAATTATTTTAGAACTTAGACTGAAACATTCATTTAAAATATTGTCACGTATAGGGGGCTCGGAAATCAAAAAACCGATTGATGTAAAAAGACTGTTTTCTTTTGTGTTAGGAAAAATAAGAGAAGAGGTGCTTGCAGAAGAAAATCTTTAAAGGCAGTATTAAAATAATCTAAAATTAAACATCGAAAAGGATTCACATATTAAAAAGAACTCAAAAACTCATTGAAATCTACAACAAAACCAAATGAAATGTTGAAATACCAAAACACAAATTTATTGATTACTTTCATAAGCCTAACATAAATCCTGATCTTTTAGTTTAAACCCAACATTTTTAGGTATATAAAGCTCAAAAACTGTCATATCGTCCCCGATTCCATCTGAACGAGGTGTAAAACCCCCAAATTAACAAATTTCCAAAATATGTACAAAATAGTTTTAAGAACTTCCAAATTTGTATACTAAAAAGCCCAATTCCAAACATGGAACAAATATTTTGATTTAGGCTACCTAAATTGTGTATATATTTTTGGAACATTAATTTTGGACTCAATAGAAATTCTTTATGTAACTTTTGGCGCATTTTTGAATGGCTTTGAGGACAATGACTTTTTTATTATCACACCAAATCACTTTAACACTTGACAACAAGAAAATGTTATGACTTATTTAATTAGTTTATACATTTTTCATTATGCACATCGTTTTTTAAAAACATTTTTCAACAGTTATAGTCCCAAATATATATTTTTTATTTTTGCTGTAAAACTGATGTAGCAATCAATCTTAACTTTTCTGTGTGCGTTTTTTGGACAAAAATAGGTAATTCTATAAGCTCACGTTAACAAATGTATATCACGTACCTACAACAAAATATAGACCACAATTACTAACATTTATGTCAGTTTATATTGTATTCCGTGTATGTCCGAATAATGCGGACCCTTAATGGAACAAAGTACAGTTTTTGGGGATTCTTGTTTTATGCATATGTCATTGCTGTCATTCTTAACGCGACATCAAAAGTTTATTTTTAGTTTCTCTGATGCGCATTCAAATCTATGAGTTTGTTTTGTTTTTTAAATATGATGCGATGCCGCATATATCCAATCTAATGTTTGTAGTCTCCATTTTGTTTGTTTTTTCCTCAAAACATAAGGCCAACTTTTGATGAAATTTTTGTCATCAAGGTGTCAGAGTTCCTGGTCCTGCATATAAGTTAGATTTGAATAGACAATGATAAGACAAAAACAAAAAAGAGTGGGTAAGAGGTAACCTATAGAAGACACATAACACGTATATCCTTCAAAATGCAGCCACAAGAATGGTTCTACATAACCTTTTATGTTATTCATTCATGATGCTCGTATATACTCATATGGTTCTGTCTATGACCTCGGAAAAAATAAGTTACAATATTAGAGAATATTATATCCAAAACATTACTTGTATCCTAGTGTGATGATGAAAGAGTATAATAGAAACGAATAAAAACTATTCTTACCATTAGCGCCGACGAAATTTTTTAATCGGGGTCGTACTTTCCTCCAATCTTAGTTAAGGATCTAAATTAAACATCTTTATATACATTTAGCTTGAATCTAAATAGTATTTGAAGTTTTAAGTCTTCACATCAAAAGGGAAATACTTTAAGCTTAGATTTATATAACTTTCTTGTGTAAGAATAAGTTCCGTAAATAGTAAAAGGGTTATCATTTCGAAATAGATTGTTGGAATTATATTATTTTTCAAAATTCCCTTTTGTGAAAAAATCAACAAACGCCTATGAAGATACCTTACAGTTTAATATAATGCAACCGACATCCTCGCTATATCAAAAGCCACAACCTTTTCTGTGGTCAGCTATGGACATTGTCTTTCCATATTTATGTATGCAATATCTAATAATCCCACACTGCAGAACAATCCCTGTATGTAGCATCAGGGTGGTTCTTCGATCTATTTATTGTTTTTAATATTAATATATTTTAATTTTCACGATATAACCTTAAATGATTTAACATTCTGATTAACATACAACATTGAGGTATTTGACTAACAGTTTTTGATAAAATTTAATCAAAAGTGTTCATTACTAAAAATGTATCTTTAACATAGGTGAATCCTTCAATCTTAAAGTTTTTAATAATTTGAACTTTAGTGAAAACGAAAAATAAGAACCACCGTAACGTAGGCAAATTATAGATATAAAATAGGTGTAGGTACACAAAACATATAAGTTTCTGGTTAGAAACTGTGTCCGATTTAGAAAAACGGATAATATAATATAAAAGGACGAGAAGAGATTTTGCAATGCGCACTATATTTGACCACATAAGGATATGATTATACAGATGGATACGCTTCTTTTATTTTAACTTATACCCTTGTACGTACGTGATTAGATACCAAAATTATGAACTTTACCATAGTTTTATTACATTCTGTGGTATCTTATTTTTTTTGTTGGTCTTTGTTCTTGGTGCGAAAAAGCAATCCTTTAGTATGCAAATTGATATAACGAGACCTGACACTTTGTTAAGCATATTTAACCAGGTAACGAAAAAAAACAAATTGTTCTAATGAGAGCATCCTTTAAGAATGACTGCAATATTTGTATTGTATGGTCCTTTAAAAATCGAATTGAAGTTGTTATAATAAGGCGTTTCATTTTTGATGTTTTAGAAAAAACGAGTATTTTTTACGAGAAATATTTCGTTATTAAGAGGAATGTATGCCATTGACAATGGTTAATAATATTTTGAAAGCTCACTCGGGCTATATCCTCTCACGAAATGCTAAATGACCAATTCACGCATTAGTGGTTGTATGTCCTTAAAAACTTCATGAATTCCATCTTTAAGGGGTTAATTCGATTTAAATAAATTGAAATAGGTCAAAAAAAGTTTAAATGTCTTAAAAGAACGGATTTTTGTGGCTAAATTGTTGTGTTTACCTCTTTCAGAAATAAATAACGCGGTTTAGCCTACTTTTCTTGCATTTTATTGTTGCTTTTTTGTAGTGAATTTTAGAAAGAAAATCCATCTCATCAAATTTTAGATGACAGCTTTAAAATTGACAGCTGTCCCAATAGCGGGCTATAT
The DNA here is from genome assembly GCA_951509635.1 of Eupeodes luniger. Taxonomy (NCBI): domain Eukaryota; kingdom Metazoa; phylum Arthropoda; class Insecta; order Diptera; family Syrphidae; genus Eupeodes; species Eupeodes luniger. The sequence goes on from OX608074.1 coordinate 115,530,654, forward strand.
ATTTAAACCTTTTATTTGAACACAGTTTACTTTTAACACATTAAAAAAGAGGCTGGGAAGCGACCTGCACTGATAACTCCCAATTCGTGGCCATCTTTCGATATACCTAAAAATTTAACAAAATATTAATAACAACATAAAAGTTGTAAGTCAATATCTTTCTTAGTTATCAAAATACTTGAGTCGAAAACCTATTTTTTAGCAGTTTTTACACTCGGCGTATATAGGAACTACATATATGTCAAGTGTTGCATTCGTAAAAAGTTTTGAACTAGCGATTTTAATTAAAGATAACAATACTATGGTAAGAAAGTCGAAAAAAGGGGTCCCATGAACCAATGACGCTAGAGACTTGAATTAAATTTTATATTATATATTGTAACGTGACACAAAACAATTATATTTTTGGAAACAAATCCAATTAACGGTTTTTTTTATAAATAAAAAAAACTGAACACCTCGAAAATTTTACGACTAAAATATGATTTCATCTCCAACACAATTTTATGCAACGAAGAATATGTTCTTTTTTTGAGAAAAATCCAATTGACAGTTTTTTTTATAAAAAATAAAATCCTAAAAAAAACATTACTCATAGTTGTTAAAAATTGAATTTCGACTCAAATATCATTTCAAAAACTTGAGATTTAGGCTTCAAACTTTTTTTATCTTATAAAAAATATTGTTTTCAACATTCTGAAAAATGTTGAGAAAAATCAAATCGACATTTAAGAAAAAAAAAAATAAAAACCTAAAAAAAAAATCAATAAAAGTTGGTAAAAATTGATTTTCGACTCAAATATCTTTTCAAAACTTTGAGATATTGGCTTTAAACTACTTTTATCTTTCAAAAAATATTGTTGTCAACATTCAGTAAAATTTTGAGAAAAATCGAATTGACAGTTGTTTTTACAAAAAATTAAAAACTTAAAAAAAATTTAACAAAAGTTGGTAAAAATTGATTTTCGACTCAAATATTTTTTCAAAAATTTGAGATTATGGCTTCCAATTAATTTTAACTTATAAGAAATATTGTTTTCAATATTAGGACACATTAAAATTAAAATTTACTTTCGACAAATAGCTTTTCAAAAATTACAAGTATGGGCTTCAAACTTATTTTATTTCACAGAAAATATTCGATATTCAGTAATTTTTTATAAAAATCCAACAGTCCGTTTTTTCATGAAAAATTAAAATCTACAAAAAATAGTACGCAAATTTGGTAAAAATTGATACATATAGACAAACTTTTAAGCAAGACAAATCGACAGACGGGATGCGAAGTTATCAGTGTGGGTCGCATCCCAGCCTCTTTTTTTTTTTTTTTTTCAACATTTCTACTGGTTCTTGAGATATGGGCCACGAAAGGAGGTATTCCGAAATGTCGAGAAATGTCAAAATTTGTAATTCGACGAATTACCTAGATCGTTTTGTGATTGATAAGGTATAAAGACTGCATTACTGAATTTCCCAACATTTTCGGTATAGAGTTCGGATAATAGAATAAGCTCAATATTTATAATCTTTCACTTGATCACAAGATCAGGTACGTTCTGAAAGTAATAATTTAATTTGCCAGAAGTTTCACAATTAAAATAGTGCAGAATCTTAAACGATTAAGTAATATGTTAAAGCTTAAAAGATGATTTAAATAAATAAATAAAATAGGTGGCGCAACGGTCCTGTGTACGTGTAATGTTGTCAGGGATGGAGATGAAGATGACTTACCTAATTTTAAATAATGTTAACTTCTTAGTATCTCTTAACAATTTATTTATTAACTTAAGGTCCTGTGTGAAATATAGGGCCTCACCCAACAAATTTCTCCATCTAGCTCGGTCCTTAGCTAGATGTCTCCAGTTTCGCGCTCCAAGTTGGGTGAAGTCACTTTCCACTTGTGCGCGCCACCTGATCCGCGGTCTTCTTCTAATGCACTGTCCTGTGGGTGTAGATTCGAAGACTTTCGGGCCGGAGCATTGGTTTCCATGCGCTCGACGTGACCCAGCCATCTTAGTCGTTGGGACTTTTACCCTTCTGGCTAAGTATTCGTCGCTGTATAGCCCGTACAGCTCGTCGTTCCATCTTCTCCACCACTCCCCTTCCATGCAAACGGGACCGTAGATCACACGAAAAAACTTTTTTCTCGAAACGACAGAAGGTCCATGCTTCTGCACCGTATAGCAGGACCGGAAATGATGAGGAAAGGGGTTTTGCTACACAATTGCTTTCTTAGCCCAAAGAAACAGCGGTAAGCAAGAGTTATTCTTCGTTTGATCTCAGCGCTGGTGTTGTTTTCTACGTTCATAGCGGACGAAGTCCTTAACTACCTCAATGTTAAGTCTGTCGATGGTGACGTTTTGACCAAGGCGTCGTCGGTGTTGTAAGTCCTTTTTTGACAACAGCGTATAGTTTGTTTTGCCCTCATTAAATATTAAACCCACTTTTGCGGCCTCTGCCTCAATACTCACAAAAGCCCCATTGACATCACGCTGAGTTCTTCCAAATATGTCAATGTCATCAGCATATGCTAGTAATTGGACAGAATTTTGAAAGATAATGCCTGACGTGGTAGCTCTGAAGTATTCCTTCAAGTACGATGTTAAGAAAATCGCATGACAGCGCATCACCTTGTCTAAAGCCTTCTTTGACATCAAAAAGTTCTGTTAAGTTGTTTCCAACCTTTATGGAGCAGCGTGAATTCTCCATGGTCATCCTTCACAAACGGACGAGTGTGATAGGGATGCCAAAACTAGACATGGCTCTATACAGCTCGTCCCTGTAGATGTTGTTATATGCGGCCTTAAAATCGATGAAAAGATGGTGGGTGTCGTTTGATGTTCTTGGGTTTTTCCAGGATCTGCCGATATGTGAACATTTGATCGACTGTGGACTTTCCTGGTCTAAAACCACACTAATAAGAACCTATCAGATTGTTGACAATGGGCTTTAGACGTTTGTAAGCGATGTTAAGTAGACTGATGCCTCTATAGTTGGTGCAGTTTAGAGGGTCTCCTTTTTTCAAAATCGATCAAACAATACTAAGGTTTCATTCACCGGGCATGCTTTTCTCCGACTATATCTTACAGATAAGTTGGTGTATGCTCCTAACCAAACTATCTCCAGCTGCTTTGAAGAGCTCTAACAATGTTCTTAAGTTCAAATCACAGAATGGTTACTTTAACTTTTAACAATTTGTTAAGTCCATATGACATCTGTATTATTATTCTTATAAGAGCAATGTATGGAATGGTTCCGTTAATAGTTAGGAATTCCATTTAATAGATCCGCATAACCGTATTTGCTTGGTTTTTTTGCACGAACTGTTACTTTTTAGGCATAGACCAGCAAAACGAAAAGAAAGGTTTAAAGTTTAAGACTACCTTAGTAAATTGTTAAATATTTAGACAATTGATAACTACTTAAATTATTAAACCCTTAACAAAAGGTTGTTTAAAATTATGCGCCAATATAATATTATCAAGGAAAAGCAAACTTGAACGATATGATATTATTTATCAATTTAATTAAAGAGCCTTTGTTAAAGTTAAGTTCATATTTATGTGAAGACCATGAGCCCATCCTTCTTGTTGTTGTTCAGATAAACAGTTTTTTTTGCTACATGAATGAACGGCAAGTGTCAGCTTCTGACTAAGGTGATCTTTTGATGTGTGTTCCTTTAAAATACATGCACTAGGATAAGCATAAGACTGACAAGGTGTGTTTTTTTGTGAAATTGGTTTTACATGTTGGGGACAAGTAGAAAGTTGACGAAGCTGACATAGAAAGAAGAACAAAAAAAAAAGATGGATAAAAGGAAGAAAAACAAATGATGCTGCTGTAAAACGTTTAATTTTCATCCGCATCCTTTGTTCGTTTTTCCTTTTTCTTTTTGTGTTCATTTTTTTTTCTCTACCCACTTTGTTCTTTTCGGTTTTGTATCCTTGCTAACATAAAGGACTTTCTTTAGAACCAAAAGACCAGAAAGGAAAATTGCCCTTATCACAAGTATGAGTTGTTGTGAGTGGATATGCCAAAAAAGGTTTCATATACATATATGTACGTGGAGAAAATCCAACCCACATTTTACATACTGTTTATGATGGCACACAGAATATGTATCTATACGTATGGAGATTGTAGGTATAAGAAGGATACCGATGAGAGTCCTTTCAGCTAAAATTCACCATGGGCTAATTTCATCATGAAGGAGAGTCAAGATTTTATGGTGTGAATTGGGAACTTTCTTTTGCATTTTCAAGCAGGTTTTCTCACTTTATACTCTTTTGGACTGGCTTTTAGTGATAATGCTAGGAATATACGCTTCATTTTGCATAGCAAGCGTTGTTGTCTGTAAAATGACTATACAAAGGACTTCACTTGGCAAAAAAAAAAAACACACATCACATCGAGAGTGCAAATTCTATTCGGTGGGTTTTTGTGTGCACACCAGGATATGCATATACATACATATATTTCTATGTATCATTTACCAGAACAAAATATCCTGATGTAGCTACATACATACATATGTATGTGGTAGTGTACATATATGGAAAATTAAATTAAGCACTTTTAAGGGACCACTTTTTATTTCAATTTGCCTGGGTCGATAGTTGATACGAATGTATATGTATGTATGTAGGAAGTGCTGGGTGAGGGGATATGAGGATGAAAATGGCAAAACGTTTTCGCACTAAGTGAGCGTAATTGAGTTTAAAGCCATTTAAAAGATGTCACTACTAATTAGTACTGTGTGAATTTTATTTTTAATGGTTTTGCTATATAAAATGGCATGCAAAATAAATTCGAGTTCATATACCATATTATTAATGTGTATTTTATGTCCTGATTCATTCAGCCATAGTTAAATTAAATTATGCTCAGTGTTTTTTTTTTTTTTTTGATTCCATATGTATGTATAGAAAAACAAACGCATATAACACGCCTACATGTATGAAAAATGCTCAATGAAATTGACAATCTTTCAAATTTTTCTTGTCGCATAAATTTATGAAAATCATAAATAAATGTGACATTTTAGTTTCACTGCGACACTTACGATACTTTAATGGAAGCTTAATAAATTTAAAAAAGTTTAACAAAAAATTACTACCTACCTATCAATATCCTTGTGAGAAGCACGTCCTTCGGAACATATCATAATTTGCTTCAACTGTGAATACATATTACAAAAGTAAATAAATAATACATAAAAACTTAAATTTGAAGCTGTAATGTATACAGACAGTATAATTTAGTCTATTCTAAAAAAAACATTTTAAATCAACTTTACCATTAGCTGAAAAATTTAATCTAGCAAATCATACAGAAAATAGCGCCTATACGCCCCGTGCATTTTTTTTAAGTCATTGGCCTACTGAAATTTTGGACGTCACAATTGATCTATATTGGGAATTCCTCCACCGCCGTTTAGATAAAAGGAGAGGTGGCCTTAGTGTCAACACCTTTCCCCCCCCCCGCTCTCTAGTTTTCTAGCCCCAACAACTTTCCACAGTGTTGGAACCCAAACCTCCAGTTGAGGTGATAGGCACATCCGATGTTCACCGCGTGAAGTCAAATTAGGAGTTGATAGACTGAGCTGGTTTTTGAAAGAAAACCTGTAGACGCTTGAGTCCTATTGGGTACACAATACACATGTCTAACATTTGAACTTCAGGCATACTTCAAGTGCTGGGTTCCAATAGGAAGTTAGTGTAATCGGTCCGGTTTCTCGAATTGAAAATTTTGACATTTCTTGTCGAAATAAAAGATTTTTAGAGAGATGTCTGTGCGTGCGTGTATACGTACGTCCGGGAAGTTTTTTCGTCGTCCATAGCAGAAGAAACCAGTAGGGATATCGACTTCAAATAAATTTTTGTTATACAGATAATAATGCAAAAAGATGCAGAAAGTAGTTTTTACCATAGCAATTTAAAAAAAGATGAACATTTTGGTTAATTCAAAATATCTTTCGAACCAATAACGCTAATTATATATTATATTTTTGGAAAAAAATCCAATAACCGTTTTATTTTCTATAAATCAAAAAGACTGAAAAAAAAATATTTGTCACTTGAAATATTTTACGAACAAGAAATGATTTTGTCTCCAAAATAATTTTGTGTAACGAAAAATAACGTTTTTAACATCTGGTGAAATTTTGAAAAAAATCGAATTGACAGTTTTTTTTATAAAAAATACAAACAAAAAAAAATATTACTAAAAGTTGGTAAAAATTGATTTTCGCCTCAAATATCTTTTCAAAAAGTAAAGTTATTGGCTTCACATTAATTTTATCTTTTAAAAAATATTGCTTTCAACATTCATTAAAATTTTGAGAAAAATCGATTGGACAGTTTTCTTACAAAAAATAAAAACATAAACAAAACATTACTAAAAGTTGCTAAAAATTGATTTTTAATTCAAATATGTTTTCAAAACTTTGAGATTATGGTTTTAAACTAATTTTATCTTTCGAAAAATATTGTTGTCAACATTTAGTAAAATTTTGAGAAAAATCGAAACCACAGTTTTTTAAAAAACAAAATAAAAACCTATAAACAATACTAAAAGTTGGTAAAAATTTACTTTTAACTCAAATATCTTTTCAAAAATTAAAAATATTCGATTCAAACTAATTTTATCTCAATTTTATATTGTTTTCAACATTCAGTCAATTTTTATAAAAATCTTACAGTCAGTTTTTTCATACAAAATTGAAATCTACAAAAAATTTACACAAATGCCGCTAAAATTGATACAAATTTGGTTTGGACTAAACACCTCTTTAACAAAAAAAGATTTTGAAATAAAAGTATGTATTTCATCATATGCAAAATATTGTTGGTAATTTTAAAATTGTTTAGAATAATTCTTTTTAAACTTTTTTAACAGAATACGGAAACCTACAAACCTTTTAAGCGAGACAAATTGACAGGCGGGATGGGAAGTTATCAGTGTGGGCCGCATCCCAGCCTTTTTTCGAGTTGTTTTTGGGTCAACTTCTTTGTCGATGTTTCTTCTATACAATAACGTGTATGAATTTTGTTATCAATCTCAACTTGTTTGGATATTAAGGCTGGTTCTTAGTTTTTTTTTTTTTAGAACATCAATTCATGAAGTATTATGTTTTCTTTTTAATCATGAAATCCACTCAAAATATTTAATTTAACAAAGATATCATCGGTCAATATTTCTTTGATAGCAATGACGTTGGCCAGATAATAACCTAATTTATTGGTCGTTTGAAACATCTGGCTAACGAGATCGTGGGATTCCAACCAATATACCTTTTTCTGTGGAGTTTTCTGAGACGTTATAGGTCTATGCGGAAAAGTTTCAATCCACAAAGGCGAACTAAGCCAATAAAACTACCCATACCCATTTAATCGGTCAAATTCACCACAATTTTTTTTTTACGCATCAGTTACGCCCCGGCCGAAAATCCACACCAAACGGTAATTTTTTGAGGATGCATTATCACCTGGTGAACCTCGTGTGGGTTGGTGTCGTCCCACATACGGCAATTTTGCTTGTTAACACAGCCATTCTTCCAAAAATGCGCCTTGTCATTAAAGATGATTTTTTGCCCAAAATTGGGGTCCTCTTCCAAACACCTTGAGTTCTGCTGTACACTTTCACGGCCGATCTTGCGTTCCTTGAACGTACGGATGTTGGCTGATTGTTTACTGAACCGGTCGTCTCAAATTTTTCCACCAAACGTTAAAGAGTCGACTGTGAATTGCCACTACGTCCACCGTTAATTGGGCGCAATGCGCGCAACGTTTGCGTTAACGAACACTCGTTTTGATAATAAAATCTTATCATAATATGAAGGTGCGTTCAATAGTGTAACTCACCATGATGATTTGGCATAAACAACTGAATAATAAGCAAAAAATTTGACAGATGTCACCAAAACAAAATGGCCCCACGGGGCGCCAAAATCTACCCATGCCAATTTAAAAACCCTGTACATACAAAATTAATCATATAGTGTGCTCAAATATTTGGGCTACAGAGAAGCAGCATCTATCCCCATGTATATAACTCCCTGTTTGCACAGCTTAGTATGGATAATTTTTAATTTTCAATATTTATACCTAGATATTTTTAATAATAAAATAAGTTAACTGTTTGACTACATTATGGACTTTTTATCCACTTTCTTAAAAAGTTATGACTTTACGACCCATTTTTTCTGGATTTTTGGTCTAAAAGATCATAATCCATTAATTAACTTTTAAATCACTCAAATGAACCTAATAACTTCTAGAATGTGAAACTTTGACCCATTTACTAAACATTAAACAAAACACATTTGTAAATTTGCACATAAATAATCTTGTAATTTAAGGGACCACATGGAAGATAAGGTATATGCCAATGCTCCAAAATCAAATCGAGGCCTTTAAAATGGAATTCGTGAAGTTATTGGAGAAAATGGGTCATATCCAAAAAGATGAGTTCAAGCTCCTTACTCACTTTTCTGAGAACTGTGTTAGAGTGGTATGCAAAAAAAATACAGAGATCGAGATCGATCTCAAGCTGTGAGTTCGAACTCAAAGTGTTGAGATCGATCTCTCGGCGAAAGCTCTATGTGAGAAAGTTCTAGTTTTGATATGCAAACACATGATCAAACGCTCGATTGCATGAGATCGATCTCACAAATTGTTGAGGATGGGTTTACTCTTACTCAGTTGATAAACAACTATCAATATCAAAATGGCCGAGTTTCTGAACAATTTTATTACATATCGTGTTTATAAAAATAGTAGATGTCCAATTGGTGAAGATTTTCGAAAATTGTATAGATTTAGTGAAACAGGTGTGCAATTATTGACAGATGAGTTTTTGGGCCCAATCCTGGAAACACGCGGTGTTGCTTTGACTCATCAAGAAAAAATGAAGGATTTCAAAGCGGTGTTCGTGAAGACATTGGTTTCAATCGATCAACGATATCTACAGTGGTACAGCAAGTCGCAACAAAAATTGCAAGCCCTGCAACTGATTAGATTATATTATTCTCACACACTTCTGAAGAAATAGAAGAAGCGCAAAGGTTATGCAGCAGTAAGTATGTGTTCCCTACGCCATTGGTGCTCTGAATTGTTCACATGTGCGTATAAGGAAACCACTCTATCACCTACTACTGAATAAATGTCTAGGCTACGTGCAACGCGGATGAAAAATTTCCTGGCAAGGATCAGTCCACGATCCCGTATTTTGAAAAATAGTTTCTTATTTAATCATATGAATGATAATTCTTCAGCAATATTACTGGACGATGAAGGGTATGGCATAACGCCTTGGTTAATGACACCATTTAAACAAACAAATAACGATGCCAAACGTAAATTTAATACGTAAAAAATGATAATAGATACATGTTTCGGACAAATAAAGCAACATTTTCCGATTTTGTAATATAAAGTTCATTTTCGCTTTTAGAAGACATTTTTCCTTTTTGACTCGACTGACCACACAGAAACTACTGTATTAACTAGTGCAAGTGCATACAAAGAGCTTTGAGATCGTTCTCATATCACTGAGTCGGAACTCAGAACTGTATAGAGAGTGAACTCGTTTTTTTTGCATATTAAACTGAATCCGAGTCCGAGTCTGCTCGATCGATCTCACATAGAGTTCAAGCTCGTCAGCTCTGACTCTGAGAACTTCCTCATCTTTAAGCATGTGACCCATTGTTCTAATTGCTCATGAACAATTTTATTAAAAAGGTTATAGTTGAGGTGCAACCATACCCGTCTAAGTATTTTCGTTAGTATTGTTTTCTATAATTGTTAGAAGCATATCTTCCTCCGTTTCTACCTCTTTATACTTCCTTTTTGCAATACACATTCATTGATTTCAATGAAAACAAAATCTTTTATTGGAAAACATACACAAATTAAGATACAATTTAAAATATACTTAGACTTATTTTTATTATTACATATATTTTGAATTATTACATATATTTTCATGTATAATGTGTGTTTGAAAAAATATAAATTCCAGATTGAAAGATTTCAAAAAGAAAGTGTATTCCATCACTTTGAAAAAACAATCATAATTTCATAACTTTAGATTCCTAGTATAGTCTAGGAAACCATTCTTAGTAGTGCTTTAGTATTGAATGTGTATATTTTGTCCATGAAGTTATGTGTTTTATTTCTACAGAAAATACTACCGATATTATCAATGAAACCTTATACCTTCCCTTCAAAAATGTAATTAAAACATCACAATGGTCTTTTTCGAATTTCCGTGAAATTTGTGTTTACATCAGAGATTTTCTTTTTTTTTTTCATCAAGCTTCTTTACCCTTTGGCAATAATTATTTTCGATTTTTCTTTTACTTTCCAATAAACATCTACTGCATCAGTAATTTTCCACCAACCATTCATTTATTATCTCAAGTAAAAGTTACCATGGAATTTACTTCATCTCAGTTTATAATATCTATAGACAGCTCTGGTATAAGCATAAGCACCCAAATCCTCACATAAATATATTTAACTCCCTTTGGCGTAGCATAGCGCAGCTATATCTATAATTTTTAGTTGGATGTCCCAGTTCGACTGTGTAAACCTATATAAGGATCCGGGCGTGTGTGTGTGTTTGCACAAGGACACGTGGATTGCCGGAAGATGAATGCTGGCAAAATGATGAACACATTACCACTTAATCTGCTTTACCAAAACGTGACACGCTTCCAGTAGCACAATTCCAATGGCAACAATGGATCTGTCCTTATCGGCAATCAATAATAACTGTTCTTAAGAGATACAATCCATCAAAAAGCAAAGCGGACAGCAGCAGTGTTATGCCTATGCTCTTGAATTTCCTATAAACCTATACTTATGTAGGTAAATATAAGTTGGTATACTACCAACCCCTTCTGTTAAGGGCTTATTGTTATTGTTGTTGGTGTTTTTTCCTGTTGTCTAGATTATTTTTTAAGCACGCTCCAGTATTTTTGAAGGTTTTGTGCTAACATCACCCTTGAAGTTATGTTCCTATACAAAGATAGGTAGGTAGCTACTCATTCAATTCATAAAAAGGAATAATAAAATGAAAGTGCTAGATAGAGAATGATGAAAGTGTTTTTTGAGCCAAAATATAAATAAAAGTCCTTGTGTCAAGATTTTCCTTTAATAACTGAGCCAAAATTAATATATTGTAGTTACCTTTTCTTTGTGAATTTATAAAATGTATAAACTTTGTTTTATAATTTTCTTAAACTCCATTTGTACCTACGTCTTTAATTCACAAATTAGGAATTATTATTTAGACATTTTTTGGTGTTTCTAATTTTGAACAAAATTTCGAACTTTTTATTTGATTCTTTCTTTGAATAATAAAAGGTAATATATCCGATTTTTAGAATCGATCATTTTAACATTTCTAGCCTTTTAAAATTTCCTATAATCTCATAGTTTTTAGAGAGTAAGTTTTTGTGTTGAAACGATCGTGCTTTCCAAATATAAAAAAAGGCCACGCACACAGATAACTTCCCATTCGTAACCGTGTATCGATATTTCTAAAAGTTTTACGAAATATTACTAACAACATTTTGTGTATGATTAAAAAAGCTTACAGTCAATATATTTGTTTGTTCTCAAGATAGTTGAGGTTAAAACCATTTTTTTTATCGGTTTTTAGTTGTTTTTTGAGATTTTCGTATTTTTGTAAAAGAGGTTGTCAATTGATTTTCCTAAAAAGTAGCAATATTTTGCATGTGATGAAAGATAGATAAGATAACATTTTCTGATCCTTTTTAAATTAATTAACAATCCGTTTTATACATTAAATATCTAAAAGCCGTCTACCCGGGTTTGACGAAGTCTATAAAGTATTTGAAAAGATTCTTGATTCTTCAATTATCGATTTTCTATATTTTGATGCTTTTTGACAGTAGATATGTAATATATTCCAGTCATTGCCATTCAGAATGTTTCTTACTTCCAATTCATCTAATTCTAGTTTTCCAAAATTCGAAGTCTGAACTCCCTTAGTACATGACACTTTCCTAAGAAATGATAGATGTTCTCTCTTTCTCGTAGGTTACATAGAGATCAAAAGATTGGTATATCCTCCCTATGAGGTATAAAGTACAAGTTGCTTTCCGTGCCAAACTGCTGATGACGTGGTTTCGTACAGCTTTTCAATCAGTCTTTCAAATTTCCGTGATACACAAGTAATATAAAGTTTATAGAGAGTGCGCTTCTGTCCACTGTATCGAAAGCGGCTTTAAGGTCAACGAAGAACGCGTATAGTTTTTCCTTAGTCCTGATAAGGTTCTGTGCAACGGTGTGGTAAAGATAAAGATTTGATCTATTGTTGAGTAATTTTCTCAAAACCCTGCCTGAAATTCACTAAGTATGTTATTTTGAGAAGTCCACACTTGAAAACGCTTCGCCAAAACACCCATTAGTATTTTCAATGCAGTGCTTAAATATGATATTCCTCTATAATTTTCTGCTTGGTTGAGATCGCCTTTCTTGAGGATTGGAAAAATCACACTCTGTCGAAAGCTGGTTGGGATATCTCCTGTTTCAAAAATTCCATTTAATTCTTTAGTTAGTATTTGAATCAAGTATTCTTTTGCATATTTGAAGAATTCAATTGGTATTCCGTCCGTACCCGGCGCTTTTCGGTCCTTGCTCTTAACTTACCAAAGTTTTACTTCTTCTAACTTTATGGGACTAATCACCAAATCGCACCTTGTATCCGGAACTGCATATTGAAAACTTGACTGGCACATGGAGTTGGGAGAGTTCAAGATATTTTGAATAGGTGTTCCAATTGATCTGCGTTAATATTTATACGGATTTTAAACATTTTCCCGTTTTTTTTTTTGTGAGCAATTTCCATAGAGTTGCAGCATTCCTATATTGGGATATTTTAACTGCTTAAACGTTTTGGTATTCAATTTTCTTCTTCTGGCGCGTGCTATTATTATCTTTTTTCGCGTGTAGATACATTTGTTTAAAACTTGGTTCATCGTATTTTCAAAACAGATTTAAAAGGCAAAATTATTTTTTTTCTAAAAATCCACGGCTGTTTAAAATCTTGTTTTATCCAATTTTGTGTTAAGACACCGAAAGCGTTTTTAACAATCTGAGTTATATCGTCCCTATTTCCCACTGTTACTATTTCCATCTGTGTACTCAGGTTCATCAGATAATTTTGCGCCACCCACAAACGTATATTCGCCTTGCAAATCTCCCCTTCAACAACGGTTTTGAATTTTCAGTCCATACTCGCTGCAAAAGTCTAATAGTTGACAACCTTTTCTATCCAAAACCAAATCTTTAGACCTTTTGGGTTCTGAATCTTCATCGAGATTTGGTCCTATTGGTTGCTGATACTGAGTGCCAGTCCTTGCATTAAAATCACCCGTGAGAAGAATATTGGTTTGATATTGTAGATTGTCTATAGCATCTCTTAGCATTTGAAGATCGATGCCCCACTGTGGTCTTTGGGATCCGTTTAAGTAAACAGGAATATCTTGGAACTCAAAACCTAGTGCACAGTTTTTTTTTTTGCTATGGAAGAAGTAAAATATACTTTGAAACTATCTGATCGTCTCGACCTCGATCTCGACTGAAAACTTTTCAAACTGTAATTTTAGATTGATTAACTTTTTAAGAGGTCTTGGGTTCGATCCCTGCCTGTGCCATCTAAAGTTTTTTCACGGGTACTGCCTCTTGCGAGGAATTGAAAAATTTTTCAAGAGCAATTCTTGTCATGAAAAAGTGTTTTCTCAAATTAGCCTTTCGGATTCGGCTTAAAATTGTAGGTCCCCTCCATCCCTGACAACATTACTCGCACACAGAAATGGTTGAGAGTTGTAAGTCGCTAAACCCTAGTTCTCAACGGGCTGTTGCGCCACCCAATTTATTTATTTTTTTAGCTTTTTAAGTTCATTAAATGACAAATACGGTCCATTTAAAATGTACATGGTGGCTGGTATAGAAGTATTATGGGGCTCGCAGTTTTTGTCGAAAATTTATCCACGGAGCATAACACATAGAATTGGACGACTTTTGGTTTATGCAGGATGACCCACCATGCCAGAAAGCCTAGAGTCGAAGCTACAACTTAACACTGTTGTTTTGGTAACCGTGAAGAACCAATTGTTAGTTATACCAATAATCCAAAAACGATTTAATCTCTCAAGGTCAAGAACATTCTGGTATAGCCCGAAACCACAAACAAAGCCTTGGAAAGACTGAGACGAAGTTGTTTTACATAATTAATGGGATTGTTTAATCATATTTAAAAAAAAACACAATACATGGAACACATACAATTTTCTTAATTTTATTGCTTTTAAACAACATTCGTTTGGCCCACCCTTTATGTATTACAAACAAAAGTTCTTCGAAGTTTATACAATTCTGAGAAAGTCTTCCAACCAACCTCACTAATTTTACGTTGGTATGGTTTCTGAAATAAACACCGTTTAAAATATTTCGACGTGGTGTCCAACCGTATATAATTCTTGGAGAATAATGATTTTTCTCTGACTTTTGACTTTTACCTCGAGCTACCAAAATATTGGTTTGAAAAACAACAGCAACAACAGCAACAACAACAAAAAAAACATACATACCTAATAACAATGTTTCCAAAACATAAAACATTCACAAAACGCCTCAAGAGAACATATTTTCCCATCACAAAATTTTGTTTAAATATTTTATTTTTTGGACAGGTCGAGGTCGAACATTTGTACAAAAAAGAAACAAAAAATCAAAAATAAAAAAATTAAAAATAAAACAAATTGCAACTTTCCTGCCTATACCTCTACCTACCTATATCTACCGACATTATTATATTTCTACATTGTTTAGGAATAATTTAACAATGTTCCAAGGTTCCAAAAAAACTCTCTCTGCGCCCTTTTCGCTCTGATGCCAAGTAGAATTATTTGGTAAGCAAAAGTTCTAAGCGGACCCATATACCTTATATACCTACCTACCTTTGAATCATTTGCCCTAACGTCCTGCCATGAAGGTATAAATTCCACATCCGTTTCCTTTGTTTTTTGCTGCTGCTGTGCTGATCCTACGGAGTAGTGGAACATTTTAAAAATAATTTTCGTGTTTGGAAGTTTCAGACTTCTAAAACGGAATTTCTGTTTATTAGATATATTTTATTTCGAGAGTGGGCTTGCAAGGATGTGTGTGTTGTGAGTGTAGGGGCGGAAGTAACCCCTGTTGATACTTTTTTTTTGTTTAATATTTTTATTTTGGTTTTCTTATGTTTCAATGTGTTTATGTGTAAAACATTCTATGTTACATTTTATGTTCAATATGGTTGTAGCGGAAAACATTCATTGAAATTTTCGTCCCTTTGGTTTCAATCTTTTTTGTTTCTCATTTTGTTTTATATTTTTATTTTGTTGGCTGTGTTTCGAAATTCTTTGTCTTGGTTTGGCTTTAGGCGAAACATGATTATTTCCGTTTACCATTTGTCTACCACTGAGCCTTTAAATTATTAAAAGTTCAGTTGGAATGTAATCAGGATATCCACGTGATTGCCACAGGTAAAAGAAAAGAAATTATTATCCACTGTTGCGTTTGAATGCTCCTTTGCTTCTTTGGCGGTTTAATTTTTCCCCCTTCCTACAACCCATGTCCTCAAATGATGCTGATGCTGATGGTGCAGATAGTATATAGGACTCTATACCTATCTACGTTTTAAATGGAGGTTGAGGCGAACTTTGTGTTTTGATTTGGGGGAGAAAAGACCTTGCTTTCTAATTTTTGCTGTTTGTAAAAGAAAGAATTTTCCCTTGGGCATTTTGGTAATCTTCCATTTATAGGATGGGTTAGATTTGTAATGACAATTGTTTGAAGTAATTAATAGAATTAAATACTATTAGGTTGGTATACATATGGGGGAAAATGGTATTATGGGATGCGGCTTGTGTTTGGCATGACACACCGGAACTGGGGTTACAATAATCAAACGTTATGATTTGACTATAATATACCCACCTACTTGCATGTATGTATTTATATCTTTCAGAGGGATTATTAGATAAATTTATGATGATTTTATTTGAAAGGGAGCGAATGGCAAGGAATTAAGACACAAAAATCATTCCAAAAGCAAAAGATAACCTTGAAAATAATATCTACACAATTCGAAAACGAGAAATATACGAATTTTTTCATTTTCAAAAAAATAATGTGTATATTATGTATCGGTATTTGAAATCAACATTAATTGCAAATATAAGTGTAAGTATCAAATTTTAAAATTAACAAAGTATCTAATATTTTCGGAATAATAGCATTTTTTGTTTAATTTTCTTCATCCGAAAATATTTTCTTTACTGATTTAAAAATAGATATATATAGACGTACAACTATAAAACACAAAGTTGGCTTTCAATATTTAACAATAAACATGTATTTTCCTCAAACTGAAATAAAAAATCGAAATCAGGATGAAGTTGTAAGGCAGTTAAATAAGTGCATTTTTATTTTTGGTGAACTTTCTAAAACGATTTACTTTACATGAAAACTCTATACAAAATCTCTCAGTTAAATGTACAATTACAAGCTTTGTGGATATACATATAATAATAATATTTTTGGGTCTAAATATAAATTTATGACAACACAAAGATTGTATTAAATTTTAATCCATCTCATATATTAATTTTTTTTAAATAATACAAAATGAATTTGAATTTAATAAAGTTTAACTTCAAGTACAATTCAATTAAATTTTAGAAACACTCAATTTACATTTTATTAAAATTTAAGCACTTTAATTTAATATAAAATTATTAAAACTTCAAGATGATTTATTGAATTTTAATACTTAATATTATTTTGCAATCTTTTGTATCTCATTGCAGATTCTGAAATTAATACAAAATACAAATCCTATATTAAAAATAAAATGCAAAACTGTATTTAAAGAAACTGTATAAAATGAGTATCTTTATAGCGTTAAATTTTTTTTGAAAATATAGCTGCAGAATAAGTTTATCTTTGATTATGAAATTTAGTTTCTTAAAAAACCTTAATTTATTATTATTGTTTTTGAAAATCATCGGCTTTTTAGTTAAATTGATTTTTTGTTATAAAACTTTTCAAATTTTTTGGAATGCAGTTATTTGCTGACCAGTTTTTGCCAAAATTTCATACAAATCTATGGGGATATTTTTAAGGAAATTGGAACTTTAATTTTTTCATCAAAACTGAAAAAATGCAAAATTGCTCAAAACATTATTTTCCACGTTTTCTAGATTTTAGTTTAACTCCGTAAATGCCAAAGAGTTATATTAATGTCAAAAATTTAGCTTGTTGTTTGTGTTTTAAGTCATAAACTGTCGATTTCCATTGAAATGCCTTATTAAATATACTTTCTTTATTTTGTCAAGGCCATACAACATTACCATTAGACTAAAAATAATACACGCAAATCTTTAAATACAATTTACTATACGAGAATACAAATTAAACAATTCACGATTGAACAATGATACCAAGACAATATACTGACTTTTTTTCGATTTTGACGTGTAGTCAAGTCTTATGTCGAGAGACTTAAAACAGACTCTAAAGGCATATCAGTACCTCCATGCCGAGAATTAATGTCGTTATTTTATGATGGTCGCATTTTGCTTAGAAAAATATTTCTCTCAAAATTCCAACTATATTTTGTATAAGATGAATATATTTTGGTTCGGAATTAATTAAGGATCTACCAAAGTTTTAACTTTTTTTTCTAAATTTCCAGACTAAAATAAACCCAATATTTGTTTTTGAAAGTCCTTTCTGCATCTTTTAATGTTATTATCTGCAGAAACTGAAAAAGAAAGGTGTTCCGAACTCATGGACATATGAAAGTACATACATACGCATAAGCGGACATCTCTCTTTTAAAATCCTTGACTTTGATTCCAATGACCTTGAAATACCTTGAAATGTCAACATTTTCAATTTGACAAATCGGAATCTTTACCTACTATAACTTTCTACGGAAACACAGTGTTCTGCCAGTTCTAACATTGAATAAAATCCATAGACAAAACAAAATCTATAGAAATATGTACATATGTATACCAAAAAACAATGATGGACTTTTCAACACGATAATGCACCAATACATACCGCACGGACAACAAAAGCCTGGAATCAGGGGAAAAATGTGAACCTTTTACCATGGGCCCCATATTCTCCTGACCGAACATCATGGAAAACCTGTGGGGATGGCTTTCAAGAAAAGTCCACAAAGGACGACAACAATACCAAAAAACCGAAGAGATTATTGAAGCCATAAAACGGTCCTGGGCCCAAATTTCGCTCAATTATCTGACACCACTCTATGAATCCATACACCAAAGGTTACTTGAGCTAATTCAGAAATCAGGAGGCAGCACACATTACTGAAAATTATTAAAATCTATTCAATAAAACCAGTATTTATCTAAACCATAAGATTTTCTGTTATTTTCTTTATTTTAAAGGGTTTTACAGGTAAATTTAGATCTTGTCCCTATCCATGTGACACAAAAAAAAGAGGTAGGTACTTTAACCAAAAATGTTTAATTTGTTTCCTTCCACAAAATTGTCAGTTCCAAAATCCAATGGAAAACCATGAAATCCTTAAAAAAGTAATGTTTACTTAGGAATTTTGGTAAATGCTTCTGTACTTTTGGCTTTATTTTCTCATGATCTGAATAGTTTTGAATGCTCTGGATTTGATAAAAGTTTCATTTCGGACCTTAACAAGTAAACTTTTGGAAACTGCGTTTCATTAAAAATTAAATGATGTAGTTTTAATAATAAGAAAAAGCTGACTTTAATTTGTTTCAGTGAAATAATGTTTGATTAACAATTTTGGTCATAACTTAATTTTTTAAGTCTCGATTAAGTTTACTCATATATTACGATGCTACTTGTATCCCACAAATAAGTTCGTATATAGTACTTCACTAATCCTCTAATAGTTTGAATTTTCATTAAAAAACAAATTTATTAATTAAATACATAAAAATACATACAAATTTTATCTGTTATGATTCTAATATTCCGTTTGATAAAAAATCGTTAAAGACAAAGTTAATATGTTTAAATCCTAAGAAAAAAAGTAATTACCTAAAAGTTGTAGTATTGTTTCCATGAGCCACGTGCAGTGCACTACTGGTATGTTCCTTAAGGGTTCAATGTAATTTGATGCAGTTTATTAGATTCGCTCTGTGCAACTTTATCATGGTTAAATTTCAATATTTTCTTTATTTTCAAAAGAAGGACAACAACGACGACCGAAGACCCAAGACCGACGACGCACGTCGCACGTCGTCAGTGACGACGATGTTTTCTATTTTTTTTTTTTGTTTCGTTTGTGGTTGACATAGCAACACTTTGGAAGAGGATAAAAAAGATCGTACCCCTGGTGCACATTATATAAGGGATGCTTCAGTTAGCAGTTCATAAAGATTCCCAATCTTCTAACAGTCATGGTGTAAGTGTTGTTGCAGTGGTTTTTCGCAATTTTGGAAATATAAAATAAATGAATTCGATTTCTGTTTTTTTTTTTTTCTAGTTTTTTCCTTTTCAATTTGTTATACACGCAGGACAGACATCATTTTTTATTAGTTCCCCGGGACATTTTGTGTCTCCTAAAGGTCGTTTATGGTTTTCTTCAGATTTCACTCTCTAAGGCACATTATAAATATATACCATCCTATTCTAGCTTTGGCTTTATTAAGGATTATTGACGGGCGGGTGATGGTGGTCTGGTCGGGGTCGGCACGGTGCGGCGCGCAGTGGCGGCGGCCAGTCGTCGGTTGGTATGTCGAGGATTCACCCCTTATATAATATAGTCTGACAATATAAAAATAAATAAAAACACAATTCTCGAAGGGGTTGGCTTTGGAAGAGAAGGCTCTACAGTCTATACAGCACAGGGCCAACGAAACGAAACGACAACTATGTAGTGCGGGGAATTGCATTTATATTGCGAGGGATTTATAAAAGTCGTATCATCTAACGATACAAATTAATAATGTATTTATACAGAGACCATACCGTACATCCGTATATACTCGTAGTTATAGCCAAAACAAAGCGCATAGAATCAGAGTGTGCTCGACGTGCTCTGCTCTGCTCTGCTCACTGCTCAGGCTCACCCGCCCAATGGGCTATGAATAATGCATGAAGGCATTTTCTGCTGCTGTTGCTCCTTCTCTTCCCATATACCTATAGTTATTATAAGGCTATAACCCAAAAGCCAAAACTCGTCGATTGCCATATGAAGCAAATATAATATTATTCTGATGAAAAATGCTGATTTGTTGTGTTTTATATATGTATGTATGTGTGTTTGCAATTGCCATATTGCTATGGCTGGGTATTTTGTGAGTGATTGTGTTATTTTAAATTTTAATTTAATTTGTTTTTGTAATTATGGGAATTTTTTCTTCTGCTGAAACCCTTCTTTTTTTTTTTTTGATAAAGCGACGTTCAAGCGATTAATAGAAAAACTATGTAAAATATAACTGAACGTAGATTTGACTTTGTATTAGATATTTTTCAGCACTTACATAAATATATTGCATGATTAACGTTTATTTTTGAATACAAAATATTACAAAATTTTGATTGTTTAATAATTCAGAAGCCAGACATACGTGGAAAATAAAAAACAAAACAATCACTTTTTGATTGCGGTGGTGGATGTTACCACACACTTTGATGTGGAGCCGTGAAATGCTATTTTTAAAACTTGGTTTTGTTTTTGACAAGTTTGTAATGGTTATTTACTACCAGCTCTACAATTATCTTACGTATATTCGTATTCCTTAACCGAGTTTTTTTTTTTATAATAAGCGCACACTTAAGGGGATATTACTACACTTATTATGTAAAGACACAGTGTGAGCACTAGGAAGAAGAGAGAGAGGTTGAAGGGAGGTGTCGGTGCACATTGGTTTTGAATTCCTGAATATTGCAATGGCTGTGAAAAACAGAGTGTGGTAAGGCATTCCACATTCGCGTAGTACGGCTAAAGAACGAATCTCAATACTTGACAGTACGACCGAAGTTGGGCTCGAGGGTATACTGATGAGCATTCCTAGAAGCGCGAGTATTACGGTTGAACTGTTTAAGGCGAGGAATGCAACTGGCTATTTCTCTTGAGCATAAATTGTTAAAATAACGGTAAAAAAGCGTGAGACAAGAAACTTTACGACGATGTTCAAGCGACGAAAATGATCCTATGATGGTGTTATCACCGATTAATTTAAATGCTCTACGTTCAATGCTGTCCAAGAGGCTTAAGCAGGTTGCAGGTGCACCAGCCCAGATATGGGAGTTATACTCAAGCTATGGACGAATATAAGTGTTGTAGCCAGATCAGAGGGGGAGAAAAACTTCTTGCATCGCCTTAGAAAACCCAAACATCTTGCGGCATTTTTAGCGACATCGCGTATGTGATCGTTCCACAAAAGGTGGTTGGTGATACATATACCGAGAATATCGAGATGTTCAGTCTTCTCGATGCAAGCGCCATCCATGGATAACGGCAAGGGGGGTGTATCTCGCTTTAACGATGCAAGACAGCATTGCGTTTTCGAAGCATTAAATTCCACACGGTTTTTTAATCCCCATTCAAGAATGCTGTTTAGGTCGGAATTTAATGAGCTTATCATATTTTGTCGTTGCAGTTCCACATCCGATGAAGAGGGACGTGACTCTGAAAACGAATATGAAAAGCTGAGAGTACTATCGTCAGCGAAACAATGTATTGGATTAGATGTTGCAGACAGGAGATCATTAATAAAAATGAGAAAGAGTGTTGGAGATAGAACAGAGCCCTGTGGCACACCAGCATTTATTATGTGGTTTTTAGACTTGAACTTATCCAATACTATTTGTATTAAACGATCCGAAAGATAATTACTAATCCAATGAGTAAGGGATACATGAAAGCCGAAAGCAAGCATTTTCGATAAGAGAGCCTGATGCCAAACCCTATCAAATGCTTTTGAAATATCAAGTGCAATAATCTTACTTTCTCCAAAACAATTTAAAGATTTGCTCCACTGTTCGGTGAGATGATGAACCATGAGATCACCTATTGCTGCGAAAGACGTATTGTCGGTCATTAAGAAGCTTTCGATCTTCTAGATATTTCTTGAACTGATAATTAATAAGCATTTCCATGACCTTGGAAAGAAGGGGCGTAAGTGCCATCGCTCGATAATTAGCGGGTAAGGAAGATTCGCCGTTTTTGGGGATGGGCCGGAAAAATGCAGTTTTCCATCCGCTCGGAACGAGACCTGAGGAGTAGGACAGAAGAAAAAGCTTACGCAGTGGTTTTGCCAGAACACCTTTTCAGAACAATAGCTGGGACACCATCCGGACCAGCGGATTTATGTATGTTAAGATCTTTTAGGACCCTTGCCACAGTACGAGTTCGAAAAAAGATTGGCCCCATAGAATCATTAACGCGCTCAATGACAAGCGAAGTCACAACACTCACTAGCAGCGTTGAATCGGCCTCGAACTGGCTAGCAAAGAGATTAGCTTCATCTAAAGAGCTAACAGATGGAGTGTCATTGACAACGAGCGTGGGAACCGAGGAAAAGGAAGAATTCCTCATGTTTTTTTTATGAATTGCCAAACATTTTTACTTTGGCAAATTGCAGTATTTTTTGCCGTAATTTTTGGTCATGTAAAAATTTGGTCCGTCGAATATGGGCGTTGTAGGCCTTCCTGGCTTGCTTGAACTTATTCTGGTTTTCCTCAGTCGGATTGGATTCAAAACAACGGAAACTTACTTCTTTTTCCCTAATAACCTCTTTCCAGCTCGAATCAAACCATGCGTTTTCTTTAGGTCTGATGTTTTTAACCCGGTTCGGGACAAAATTTCTCAGTCCCAAAAGAATCAAACTTGTGATCATAACAGTGCCGGCATCAACGTCACTATCGAGGAAGAATAGTGACCAGTTAAAGATCCTGAATTATTAGTTATTGAGACCGTCCCACTTGGCATTCTCGTATTGTCAAACGGTTCTATTAGGAGCTCTTTCTTTAACTGAAGAGTTATGACACGAGAAATTTTCTGATATAATACAATAATGGTCAGATGCGCCTATAGGAGATAGAACACTAATAGTGTACTTACCAGGGTCAGAGGGAAGAAACAAGTCAAGAATGTTTTCTGCTCGACCTACCACGTCTGATATTCGAGTGGGCTCGTTGACCAGCTGAGTTAGGTGGTTCAACTCAGCGAAGATCTCAGCACACACTCCTTCGGGTGTTGCCTGGCCCGAATGTTGAAGCCATGAAGAATTGTGTACATTGAAATTGACCGTAACAACGATTTCAGTGCGAGTTTACCGGATGAAACAATTCTTTGGATGGAATCAGACAAAGCATCAAATTCACGCGAAGTTGACACTCTGTCTAGATTAGAATACAAAATTCAGAAGGATCGGAATCCTCACCTATTTGGATTTCACTCAGTTCCAAAACAGTCGGTCTATTCCAAACGGTATGGAAGTACGCAGAAGGGAAGTTCGCAATAGTCCGTTGAGAACTAGGGCCTAGTGACCCACGGTTCTCAACCATTCCTGTGTGCAACTATGTTGTCAGGAATGAAGGGGACCTACAGTTTTAGGCCAAATCCAAACTTCTAATTTGGGAAAGCACTTTTCATGACAAGAATTACTCTTTGAGAATTTGTCAATTTCTCGCTAGAGGCAGTACCCGTGAAAAAAACTTTAGATGGCACAGGCAGGGATCGAACCCAAGACCTCTAGCATCACAGTCCAACGCACTAATTATGTCTTTATTAACTTCCCATAGGAAGTTATTGTAATGGGTCCGATTTTACAAATTGAAAATTTTGACATTTCTCGACGTTTCAAGGTCCCTAGAGTCGAAATAAAAGATTTTTAGGAAGATGTCTGTGCGTGCGTGTGTACGTACGTTTGTACGTCCGTACGTCAGTACGTTCGCAACGTTTTTTTCGTCCATATAGCTCAAGAACCAGAAGAGATATAGACTTCAAATAAATGTTGTTATACAGATAATAAGCCAGAAAAATGCAGAAAGGGCTCTCAAGAAAATTGTCACCTCGAAAATTTTACTACTAAAATATGATTTCAACTCTAAAACAATTCTGTGTAACGAAAAATGATGTTTTTGTCATCTGATAAAATTTTGAGAAAAATCTAATTGACAGTTTTTTTTATAAAAAATAAAAACCTAAAAAAAAACATTACTCAAAAGTTGGTAAAAATTGAATTTCGACTCAAACATTTTTCAAAAACTTGAGATTATGGTTTCCAACTAATTTTAACTTATAAGAAATTTTACTTTTAACATTCTGAAAAATTTAAAAAAAAATCGAATTGACAGTTTTTTTTACAAAAAATAAAAACATAAAAAAAAAATTAATAAAACTTGGTAAAAATTGACTTTCGACACAAATATATTTTTAAAACTTTAAGATACTTAAACTACTTTTATCTTCCAAAAAATATTGTTGTCAACATTCAGTAAAATTTTGAGAAAAATCGAATTGACAGTTTTTTTTACAAAAAATTAAAAACCTGAAAAAAAACAACACTACTAAAACTTGGTAAAAATTTACTTTCGACTCAAATAGCTTTTAAAAAATTAAAAATATTGGCTTTAAACTTATTTCATTTCACAGAAAATATTATTTTTGATATTTAATAAAATAAAATCTACAGAAAATAGTACGTAAATTTGGTAAAAATTGATACATATACACAAACTTTTAAGCAAGACAAATCGACAGACGGGATGTGAAGTTATCAGTGTTTGTCGCATCCCACCCTCTTTTTTTTTGTAAATAATAAGAACCAAGTTTTGGTTATTTATAAACACTATTTGTATAGTAATTGATTAAGATTCAAAATAATCGACCATGTCTTAGTCTTTTTCGATTAATAACTTAAAGTCCTAACTGTCAAAAAAAATTGCATCAACACTTTGGCCTAAGGTCGAGAGAGACTTATTAACAATATGGATCGATGCAGGATCCACTTTTGTGTTAAATTTAAACTAAATATCAAGTTTATGTTATTAACTAATCCAATTTTTATTTTAAAGTGTGTTTTTTTGTCAAGAATAAACTTTTTTTTGAAAAGAATCTCAGATTTGATTTCTTAAATGCAACTATTACATACAAAGCTTACCCTTAGATCTTCAGAAAAATTTAAAAATAGTCCCAAGGTAAAGACTCATTTCATGAATAAACTCGAATAACTTTCGCATTTAAATTTAATGCACAAAATTTTTTGTACGAAGTGTATGCCTTTCCAACCCTTCACAGGTATCCATCAGGTACTTAAAGTTGAACTTTTTGAGCAAATTGTTTGCCCTTACTCTGTTTTTGAACCCTTGAAGACATCCAGGCGCTTAAATGCATGTTTCTTTCACATGTATCATTGTTATAGGGTTTATGTAAAGGTAAGGCAACATATAAGAAAAAGTTTATTCCTTATAATAATCTTATGCAACTTCATCCCATAATAACCTCTCTCTACCCTCTAAATTCACATTCCGTCTATATGCCTTTCTTTTCAAAGAAATTCCATGCATATTCTAAGTATACATTACTGTTACTCTTATATTCGCGACATATACCTCCTACCTATACTCTCCCCACATACTTTTTGCCTTCATACATAGATATGTATATAATACTACCTTAGTATAAGCACATATTTAGAATATTCATACGTTTAGTATAAGGTACGTTGGTAGGTATATCCTTAGGGAAAGGTCCTCAAAGACATCCATGAACTTTGTTATGTTTTGTTTCGTGTTGGTCGGTCGATACGATACCCTAACAATAATTCAGCACACATGCTCGCAAATTTTTGAAATAATTTCTTTGTGGACAAAAATCTTTAGCAAACATAAACTTTATCCTGCCACAAGGACACATAATGAGAAATTAGAAAAAAAGAATCCATTAGTGTGTCCACTTAATGTATGTTATGTAGGTATGTATAATGTCGTATGATGAGTCAGTATATCTATCCAAACAATATCACGCTGGTTGCTAAATAATTACTTTAAACTCACACCCATTTATGTTATTGTGATACGAAAAGGACAAACATGGCGCGTCGCAATAATGTCCTTTGTCACCTCATGCCCTTAATGAATTCGCCAATCCCAATTACGTTCAATTGGTGCGGACGACGAACTATTATGCGAATACGAAGTACTCAAATACATAGATATATAGGGACATTCAGGGAGACCATCAGCACTCTAGCACCAGCATTGAGCATCAGGACAAGAGTCAGAATCTGGATTCTGAATTCTGGAGTCAGGAAGGCGAGCGAAGGACTATCACTATATTATACCTATGTATGTAGTGTAGGTATACACAAACAAGGGGCATCATCCGTCGTTGTTGTGTAAATATAAAAGATTCCTCTAAATGTGTGTCGCCATATGGTGCGAATAACCGCACAGACAAAATAGTCAAACATCGTATCTCGTATTATATGTATGTGTATTGTACTATAGTGGTGCCGCAGCAGCAGCAGCAGCCGCGGCGGCGAAGCGGAGAAATCTATTGTCACAGTGCAGCTATCAATTTTGGCAGTTTTTCGAAGGACAACATTTGGTCATAATTGCCCAGATGAAAAAGAGTCCCAAACAATCTATTCTTGTAGTGTTTTCAAGTCCAGCCATCGCAATCGCCATCGGCTAAATAAAAGCACTTTATATCTATCTATATGCTGCTATAGATATACCTATACAAAACACAAAACTAACTACATTTTTCTTTATTTCTCTCTCTTTCTTTCACACTCACTATCCCCTTTTTGTAGGATTAATGATTCATTGCGCAGCAAGGACATAAGTTTCGGCAAAAAGGACGACGCGCGAATCCTAAATTATGCTAACGCAAAAATTATAGGATTCACCAAAAATTGGGCATGATCGATTTTTATCGTTATTCGCCTGAGATTATATACCGTTTCGTTTTCGTTTTCGTTTTTTGGTGTCTCTGTGTGTACTGTATAGGTCTAGCTCTGTATAGTTCGAGTATCAGTATCTATAATCTATATAGCCTATAGTCCTAGACAAGGCTTGCCGCAATGATTTATGGTTATTGACCTGCATATGGAGGTTAAAAAGAGGTTGAATTTTACGGTGGGCAGATGATGCTGGCTGGTTGCCGCTCGACTCAGCTATATACGATATGAAATGACAAAGTATTGTAATGATGCGGTTATTTGAATCTTTAATGAGCTGTGACCATGTCCTGGGATAAATTATACTATTTAATGAAGAACTTTTGCATATTCAAGATCATGTATATGGTTTTATTTATGTGATATAGTTTAAAACTACAAATAAAAAGATAACTAAAATTGCGTCATATACTGTTATACGCTTATTATTGCATTAATGTGTAATTTAGTAGGTTAGAGGTTTAGATTTTATACATTTTATGCCAAGACTCATGAGGAGTTTAATTATCAACTTCCCATAGGAACTTATTTTTATTGAAAATTTTGACATTTCTCGACGTTTCAAGGTCCCTACAGTCGAAATAAAAGATTTTTAGAGAGATGTCTGTGCGTGAGGGTGTACGTACGTTCGGAAAGTTTTTTTCGTCGTCCATAGCTCAAGAACCTGTAGAGATATCGACTTCAAATAAATTTTGTTATGCAGATAATAATGCAAAAAGATGCAGAAAGGACTTTCAAAAAAGTTGAGATGGTGGTTTTTTAAACATAGCAATTTAAAAAAAAAGGTGCAAATTTTAGTTAAGCCAAAATATCTCACGAAACAATAACGCTAGAGACTTGAATTAAGTTTAATATTATATATATATATTGTAACGTGATACCAAACAAATATATTTTTGGAAAAAATCCAATTAACGGCTTTTTTATAAATCAAAAAACCTGAAAAAAGATATTTGTCACCTCGAATATTTTACAAACAAAAAATGGTTTTATCTCCAAAATAATTTTGTGCAACGAAGAATAACGTTTTTAACATCTGGTAAAATTTTGAGAAAAATCAAATTGACAGTTTTTTTTACAAAAAATAAAAACCTAAAAAAAATAATGAAAGTTGGTAAAAATTGATTTTCAGCTCAAATATCTTTTTAAAACTTTGAGATATTGGCTTTGAACTAATTTTTCTTTTAAAAACTATTGTTTTCGACATTCAGTAAAATTTCAATGGAATTGACAGTTTTTTTTCCAAAAATTAAAACCTAAAAAAAATGAATAAAAGTTTGTAAAAAATGATTTTCAACTCAAATATCCTTTCAAAAATTCGAGATATTGGCTTAAAATTAATTTTATCTTATAAAATATATTGTTTTCAACATTCGGTCAAATTTTGAGATGTTCGCTTTAAGCTTATTGTATCTTTTAAAAAATATTGTTTTTGTAAAATTTTGAGAAAAATCGAAACCATTTTTTGTACAAAAACTAAAAACCTAAAAAAAAATTAATATAAGTTGGTAAAAATTTACTTTCGACTCAAATATCTTTCCAAAATTTAAAAATAAATTAATTTCATTCATCCAATTTGTATTTGTTTATATAAGAAATAAAAACTTTTTAGAAATGCTACTAAAATTGGAAAAAATTGGTTTTCGACTAAAAATCTCGCTAACATAGATAGATTTTGAAATAAAACTACTCAGTTATCAGTGTGGGTCGTATCAAAGCCTCTTGTTTTTTGTTCATTTACTCTAGCAAATAAAAGAATCTGCTTCGTCACCGCCTTCAGTAATGACCTCCCTCCTTCTCCAGAGCAACAAATTATTGCTGAATCACAAACACGATTCAGCTTCGGTTTCATCTGCGTTACGGTGGGCCTGCTTCGAGGTTGTTTTGAATGACATTTCTATTATTTCATCCCTCCAAAGAGCAAATATTTTGTTTGTTGACATTTTTTTACAGCTGTTGAGCTGTCAGACAAAGCAAATGTTCAGATAATTGAACTAGAGCTTCCGTTTGGAGTCACATTACGTTACATTACGTTCTTTTCCTTACGATTGTCAAACGAAACGTGAGGTCGAAGCTCCATTGTAATAGCATGCATTGAATTCCTATGGCTGAACTCATAAACGTCAGGCGAAGCCGAAGCTGAAGCGTGTTTGTGATTCAGCCATTAATGCTGAGAACTTCTCCAAGTTGCTAGATGATAGTTCAGCTTGGTGTTTAAGAAAATGATTAGGTTTAAGTTCATTAAAATAAGAGTTTTATCTCAGAATCAGAAATAGTAAGCTGGGTAGAAGCTCGTTGAACCTTCCAATTGGGGTTCTTAATATACTGTAAAAATGAATCATTGCCTGAATCGGTAAGTAAATTATGGAAGGTCAATGGCCACGAAAACCGTTTTTTCCTATTTTCTGCATTTCTATAGCGCGAATGATGCTAACGCTAGTATTAATCTTGTTGTGCATAATAATCGGTTCGATATGTTGAATTCAAAATTTTAACATTTCTCAACGTTTCAAGGTTCCTATAGAATCCAAATCAAAGGTTTTTAGAGAGATGGCTGTCTGTGCGCGATGATTTCGTCAGCCATATCTTAAGAAAGAGAACAGATAATAACTTAAATCAAATTTAGTTTCATTATTATTATAAAATACAAAAATACAGAAAGGTATTTTTAAAAAATGAAATGGATTCCGTAAAGTTGGGCTATTTGAACTACCGAGGGCTACATGAATACGACGGGTGTATGTTTCAACTTGCCTTACGAAATTGTGGTGCATACGTATCAAAACACTCTAGGGTCAAGATGACTTGGAAAAAGCTATGTATCCAGTTCGTTGGGGGTGTCAAGAAAAAAGTCCTCAGAAACATTCAAAGTCTTCAAGAATAATACCTCAGAGCCAGATTTAATTGATTCTTTATCGCTAGAAACAACCTCTATTATGATTGCGTCAAACGTTAAGCGGTCCAGGTTGTCATAGTCAACCAAAATGGTATTATGATCTTTTTTAAAAACGCTAAGCTTGTTCTTTCGTCAGTGAAATCTTGTTTCCAAATGTTGAAGCCATTCATGAACCAGAGTATAAAGTTTTGTTGTTGGGAGGCAATCTATTAAGACATTTCACTCCAAAAGTTATTCAGGTTTGCAAGGAAAATAAAATCTATTTGTGGCCATTTCCAGCAAATACAATCCACCTGATCCAGCCTTTCGATATTGCTGTATTTGCACCTTTGTACAAAAAAATGTGGACAGAAGTGTTGGATCGATGGATAGAGGAAGGCAGGTACAATTGTTACATCCCGAAGTAACAATATTCCCAGTAGTGTTAAGTAAACTCTGGAAAGCAATCAGCGACACAGTCTACGAAAACCTGAATTCAAGCCTAAGAACTATTGGCTTGCATCCTCCTAGTTTAAATGAAGTGTTACAAATTATTCCTGATGGTCTTAAAATGAGTGAAAATACCTATAGATACCTCTGAAAGTGTCTTAGATGCGAGTTTTCTGGAACTATTGTAGGAGCACCGGGCGATAAACAGGGAAGGAAACGTGCAAAAAAGATACAACCGGGTACAAATGCAGGTAGTACCCGTGGCGTGTTGGTGAGTATGTAGGGCTGTCACGCCAGAGGTCTTGGGTACTGCCTCTTGCGAGTAATTGATAAATCCTCCAAGAGTAATTCTTGTCATGAAAAGTGCTTTCTCAAATTAGCCGTTCGTATTCGGCTTAAAATTGTAGGTCCCCTCCATCCCTGACAACTTTAATCGCACACAGGAATGGTTGGGAGTTGTAAGTCACTAGGCCCTAGTTCTCAATTGACTGGTGCGCCACCTAATTAATTTTTTTTTAGGTACAGATGCAGCGTCAATACCGCCACCACCAACGCCCGAGATTCCTAAGCTCCTGCTTCTCAAGATCAACCTTCATCTTCAGGTATCAAACCTACCAATCTTCGGAAAGACATTTTAGTTTCCAAGACACTTGGAAGAAAAATTATTGATACATCAATCAAGACAAAGACTTTGTAGTAAACTAAATATAGAGTTATGTAAGATTAAAGAAAAATGTTGTTCCTTTATTTTCGTTCAATTTTTAAGATAATAATAATAATAATAATTTTAAGATAGGTACTCTGCTTATAAAACCCTTGTAAGAATATAAAAACATGGTTTCAATAAAGTTTGTTTTTTCATGTGTAACTCGGTAAAGCATTAATTTATTATAATATTTTTTTAGAATAAAAAACGAAAATTCCCCAAAAAACAACTAAGAACTTTTAAATATCTTTTGTCGACTAAAGTGCCTTGAACAAAACAAAGATTCTGACTTTAAAGTTGTTTAATCTCATATCAATATTGTTTTTAATGTTTTGTAACATCAAAATCATACTAAAAACACTAAAAGGTATACCTATTGATTTAACTTCAGGACAGAAAAATTTAAAAATCGTCTTCTAAAAAAAAAAAAATAAAATATGTATAGGTATGAACATTTTTAGCGGGACACTTTTAAGAGTATCATAGATGTGACCGCAGCTTTTTTTGTTTCTATGTTTTGAAACGAATTCAATACTTCATTCGACATTATATTTTATTAGATTCATTATTTAACTTATCAATGTCTTAACAAATATTATATACATATGTATATGCACCAGCCAACTTAATATTATATGAACCATGCCTAGGAAAAGTTCATCTAGTCATAAAATTTATTTTGAAGCTCAACAAGTTTTCTTTCCCCCTTTTTATAATCATCCTGTGTGCACATTGTGTACGTTTCACCAACCTCCCTTAACTCCATTTTTGCCTTTTTCACTTCACTTCAGTTTGGTTGTGCTCACTAACTGACTCGCATATACATACCTACTCAACCCCCACCAACCTACCAAATCAAGCTCTCCCAACCTCCAACTTCGTTTACTTCACCCTTATGATGCAACAAAATCAACTACAGGTGGATGCATAGAAATTGGTATAATGCAGCATTGACGCACGAGATGTGGATGCGGTAGAAAGTACCAAAAACTACAAAATAAGTATAGATAGGTATGCCAGTGCGATTTATGTTGCATAGCAGACGGATTAGGAAAATCGTACTTATGTACGCCTATATGACATTTTACGTCGATACCAAACCCACCCCTCTATCTTGACAAGTGAAGTGAACTATTTTCTTGAAACGCTTCCACCTTTTAGTGTGTACCTATACAAACCTACAGCGCCATCAAAGGCCAAACCTCGAGACTAATTTAATGATAAGAAAAAAATGACTATAGTTAGAGTGGGAGGATTGGAAAAGGACAATGCAAAAAAGGATACGAACTTAGACATAAACAGCGCTTTGAAAGAAAAACTGAAACCATCGAAGCAAAAGAGAACAAACTTAAAGAAGAACCCAAATGACATAAAATTGTCCTGACTCTTGACAAACACGGTGTACCCATTTAGATGACTTTAAAAGTACATACATAGGTATACAAAATATTAACTTGAAAAACTGCATTTCGAAAAATAATGAAACAAAAATTACCATGCTGATTAAGAATTGAAGATTTCAGGTGAGCCTCTTCTATGCTCTTGTCTAAACCAGATGTCTGAAGGAAAGTTCGAACGTGATAGGAGTTTTTTTTTAGTTTTAGTTTATTTTTTTAATGAAAAAATCGATTAACAAAAATGGTATAAAATGAATAATAATATACTCTTATTAAAAAATATCATTTCTCTTCAAACTTAGAAAATGAATTGATGATGAATGTTTAAGGATAAACTCTTTTTATATTCTACATTTATTTCTCAGTACAAAGTTTATTTTCATTTTAAGAGAATTTTGTTCATTCTTAAAATAAATGTGTAATCTATTTTAATATAAGAGAATTTTGTTCATTCTTAAAATAAATGTGTAATCTATTTTAATATAAGAGAATTTTGTTCATTCTTAAAATAAATTTGTAATCTATTTTAATATAAGAGAATTTTGTTCATTCTTAAAATAAATGTGTAATCCATATTCGATTTATCGAATGCAGGAACCCACATTTCGACCAATTAAGAAGTATTGAATAAACTGTGGAGATATTGGATTTTATTTTGAATAAATTCTCATTGAACTTCGAAAACGATTCATTTCGAAAATTTAATATAAGAGAATTTTGTTCATTCTTAAAATAAATGTGTAATCTATTTTAATATAAGAGAATTTTGTTCATTCTTAAAATAAATGTGTAATCCATATTCGATTTATCTAATGCAGGAACCCACATTTCGACCAATTAAGAAGTATTGAATAAATTGTGGAGATATTGGATTTTATTTTGAATAAATTCTCATTGAACTTCGAAAACGATTCATTTCGAAAATTGAAAGAGAAACAATTTAAGAAATCCATTGTGGATTTTATTTGTATGTCAAAGAGATATATTAAGAGAGTCTGTTCATTTATCAAATAATGGATTACACAAAACTCTTGCGAAGGATTGACCATGGTAAGCAGAGTTCATTTACTGTTTTGTTTATTTATCTGATTTAACATTGTTTCAATAACAGACATTTTTTCTTAAGTTATTCTATTCTCTTTGGTTTTGTAGGCTTCTTTTTGTCACTTTGACGAAGATACTGAGATCTGTAATTTAAATGTTATTTAAATAATTTTAAATAGAGACTAGACGAGGCTTTATTATTCTCATTTGTGTCTTGTCAAAATCGGAAAATATCAGTCTCGTCTCGGTCTCGTTTAACAGAGTCTTGTTTCGGGCTCGGTCTCTTATTTTTTGGCAAATTAATAAATTTGTAATCTCGTCTCGGTCTCGGCCTCGGATAACGAATCTCGCTTCGGTCGGTTGGTTTATTTCATAGTTTTACCATGAGTGTCGTCTTTGTATATGAAAACTTTTCATTATAGCCTAGGTTTCGTTTCGTAAAGGTTTTAGGTTTAAACTTCAAACCGTGAGAAAATAGGGTATGAACATAGTATAAAATGAAAAGATTGTGGTATTTTTCATAAACATAGATGCTTTTACGAGTTTGTCATTAAACTCCCAAAGGAATTTATTGCAGTCGGTCAGATTTGCAGAATTCAAAATTTTGACGTCTCAAAGTCCCTGGAACCTAAATTAAAGGTTTTAGAGTTATTTTTATGAATGCACATGTACGTACGTTTGTACGTTGGGACTCTTTTTTGCCGGACATATCTCAAGACCAGCAAAAACATATTTTGTTTTACAAATAATAACACCAAAAGATGTAGAAAAGACTTTAAGAAAAAGTTGAGTGGGTAGTTTTTTACTTTTATAGTAATTTAAAAAAGAGAAAAATTCGATTAACCCTAAATAGTATTATGAACCAATAACACAAGCGACTTCTATAAAATTTTATATTATACAATGTGACCTGGTACTAAATAAATATAAATTTGTAAAATTTCAATAATTGCTTTTGTTTTTATAAATAAAAAAAAATTAGAATAAAATTTATCGCCTGAAATATTTTGCAAATAAAAAATGGTATTACATTTTAAAATAATTGTATGCATCAAATAATAACATTTTTGACATCTAGTAAGATTTTTAGAAAAATTGAAATGACAGATTTTCGTACAAAAAATAAAAACCTAAAACAAATACATACTATCAAAATGATAGAAATTGATTCTCGACTCGAATATCTTGGTATCGAATTTATCTTACACAAAGTATTTGTGTAGTCAATTTTTTTGAAAAATCCAACATATTAAATAAGAAATTATGGACTTCAATATAATGTTCTTAGAAAACATCAAATCGGTATTATTTTTTTATAAGATATAAAAACATTTAAAAAATGCTACTAAAATTGACAAAAATGGGACGTAAGGTACGTTCGTCCAAACCATATCGTCTAAATTAAAAATGTCATAGCGCCCAAAACAATATGATGAACATTTTATTGTTGTACAATTTGGGCAATATTACCGAACCTTTGGGTATTAAAACTTTTTTGGGTTTTAGTTTTGTAGTATCCTTAGTATCCGTGGCATGATGATTAGTGCGTTGGACTGTCATGCCAAATGTCTTGGGTTCAAAGCCTGCCTGCGCCATCTAAAGTTTTTTCACGGGTACTACCTCTTGCGAGGAATTGACAAATCCTTCAAGAGTAATTCTTGTCATGAAAAGTGCTTTTTTTAAATTAGCCGTTCGGATTCAGCTTAAAACTGTGGGTCCCCTCCATTCCTGACAACATTGCTCGCACACAGGAATGGTTGAGAGTTGTAAGTCACTAGGCCCTAGTTCTCAACGAACTGTTGCGCCACCTAATTTATTTATTTCTAAAATAAAAATAAAAAGAAGCGTTGGGTCTTATTGCCCAATATAATAACGCCAAAATATTAAAAATGTCATATCGCACAAAAATGGTTTTATCTACAAAAACTTATTCAGATGAAAATGCTACAAAGCCCAAACTCAATGTCATATTTGGGCTTTGTGACGTGCTCTGTTCTTGGTGTTATTTTTTAAGACGTATTTCTTGTTGGGCTTTATGTCATTTTATGAATTGGTTTTCATGTCGTTGGTTAATCATAATCGTCGTAATGCCCAAAATAAATGTCACAAATCCCAACCCCTATGTCATAAAATCAAAATTCAAAATTAAAAATTTAAATTGTATTTAGGCTTTACGACTTTTACTTTGAATTTTCTGTCGATTTAGTTTTAACTTTTTGAACTCTATGACATTTCATAATTTGGGCGTTATCGTATTGGAAATAACGCCAATAATTGTTTTTGATTATAAATCTTAAGAACAAAGGCAGGTATTGAAATCAAACTTATTTTACCATAAGCAAAATATTGTTGCTAATTTTAAGTATTTTTTTTTTAGAAAAATCAATTTGACAACTTTTTTTATATAACACGGAAACGTACAAAAACAACAAAACACTGATAAGAAATAGTTTTTGACTCAAGTATTCTGAGAAGAAAGAAAGATATTGTCTTTAAATTTTTGTATCCTACAGATAATGTTGTTATTAATATTTTATTAAACTTTTTTTTAATGAAATTTGAGAGAATTTTATAATTTGGAAGATGGGCAATAGTCCATGTTATGACATTTATATAATTTTTCGTTTTAAATATTATGCATAAGTCTTTTCAGAGTAAAAAGCATTTTTCAAAAAGTGATTAAAGAAACAATTGTTAGAATAAATTTAAAAACTAGAGGTCGAGACGCAATCCACAGGTTAAATTTAAAATGTTTAAATTATATTTTTTGTTATGAGTCTATTGAAAAGATGTTTTCTTTAAAGAAATTCGAAACGTTCAACAAATTCATGAGTATTTTTAGAAGGTTTTTATTTTTTGAAAGAAAACTGTCAAGTGTATTTCCAAAACACAATAATTCTGAAGGTGATATTATTTTGTTTAAATGTGTAAAATATTCAATATATTTTTTTTTTAATTTATTAATATTGTCAGTTTATTATTTTTAAAACGCGTAAAATAAAATTAATTTGAAATTGATAGCATAATTGGTTAGTGAGATATTTAGGGTCAACAAACTGTTTCTTTTTTAAAATCATTTCTGCAAGTATTTTGATGATTTCGGGGAAATGTACGAACATACATGAATACAAACGAATCTTTTTGAGTACGTAACATTCAGATTATAAAAACCTTACAACTGTTTTTAAAACTGTTCCAATAATTGTGAAACATTTAATCCTATCATGAATTTCATCGTAGGTTATCGAAAAGAGTCAGTTAAATAATTGAGCTCAAAAATAATAAAACCGTAAAATTTCATAAGGGACTCATAGTTTTGTTTGTTCTGATGACTT
Organism: Eupeodes luniger; assembly: GCA_951509635.1. NCBI lineage: Eukaryota > Metazoa > Arthropoda > Insecta > Diptera > Syrphidae > Eupeodes > Eupeodes luniger. The sequence goes on from OX608074.1 coordinate 115,567,474, forward strand.
TAAGACATCTTGTTTCTAACAGAACAAGCCAGAATTATTCAGAAGTAGGGTATAAATTTTGCCTGAGGGCGTATTTATATTTTAGTTCTATTTTTACTTGAATTCGTAAAAAAATTCAAACTCGAGATTTTAATCAAACATTACATTACGATGGTAGAGAAATCCAAAAAAGTGGCCCCTCTGATTCCGTCCTTCTGTCTGTCCTGGGCCCTACAGCAAAAAGCATTGAGTCGATTGACTTCAAATTTTGAAATTAAGGTTTTGCTTAGGCGTTTTTTTTTCATTTTTTTTAAGATTAAATATAACAGAAGTCCCCAGATAGGTACATACATTTTTTGGTTAAAAACAGAAAATTTGAATTTTCTCAAAAACAAACCGAAAGATTTTTATTTTCGTAAACATTTTTTTCTTAAATAAGCTTCTTCCAGTATTAAAAAATATTTTTGTATTGCTCCCATAGAACCGTTATTTTGTTTTTAAGTTTTCGCAAGAACTAATAAACCGTTTTTAATCCCTTCTTCCTTAAAAAGCCCTTAAAAAATAAATAAATTGGGTGGCGCAACAGTCCGTTTGAGAACTAGGGCCTAGTGACTGACAACTCTCAACCATTGCTGTGTGCGAGTACTGTTGTCAGGGATGGAAGGGACCTACAGTTTTAAGCCGAATCCGAACGGCTAATTTGAGAAAGCATGACAAGAATTACTCTTGGAGAATTTGTCAATTCCTCGCAAGAGGCAGTACCCGTGAAAAAAACTTTAGGTGGCATAGGCAGGGATCGAACCCAAGACCTCTCGCATGACAGTCCAACGCACTTACCATCATGCCACGGGTACTGCTTATCTATCTCAATAATATTTGATGATCTAAGATGTCATTGTTCTTATTTTTGATTTAAAAAAAAAATATTAATTTTTTTTTTGAAATTCGCTATCTTTAAAATGGGTCAGCATTTTTTACGAAATTGAGCATATTAGTAAGCTCTTAACAACTGCATACTAAAAATATTTTTAAACTAAAATTGAAACATTTTATATACACACTATTATTATTATAACTATTTTTAAATACAATTTTTTTAAAAACTAAGGTTTTTTTGAGAAAGCAATTGGCGTTAAAATTTTTAAAAACAAATTTTCTTTGCGGGTACAATTTTAAGTCTTAATATACAGGAAATATTTTAAAACAGACTCTTTGGATACATGATCAAGTTCGTGCGACCCATTATTTTTTCTTCTTTAGTTTATTTCAAAAATTTCGAAAATGTTTTAATTTTTTTCCGTTTTTAAGTGTGAAGCAAAGATATAGTTTTAGAAGTCTTGTGAATCATCTGTAAGTGATAGTATTGGCCAAGTGAATGAAATACACAAATCATTTATTTTGCAAAATTATCCTGCGATATTAATAATTTTAATTTGTATTAGAATATAAGTTTGTTAAAAATATTTAATATGAAAAAGTGTTATTTTGAGCAGTAGTTAAAGCATTTAAACATCCATGATCCATCTGTTAAATCCATGGATAATAAGGACATGTAGTATGCCTTAGAAGTAAAATTGTATATATAAGGTGACGCGGATAGATTTTGGCGCCCCGTGCCGGCCATTTTGTTTTAGTAACATCTGTCAAATCTTTTGTTTATTATTCAGTTGTTTATGCCAAATCATTATGGGAAGTTACACGATTGAACGTACTTTTTTGAAAACTACTTTAATAAGGCGGTCACCGTCAACAGCGAGCGCTACATAACGATGATAACTGATTTCTTATGTCCCAAATTGAACCATATAGACCTAGACGACATGTGGTTCCTGCAGGACGGGGATACGTGCCACACAGTAAACGCCACGACATCTACACACAACATCTACCCTCCCTTATTGGAAAACCGTATATTGTTTTATACCGATTGATTTTGATTTTATAGTATGAAGCTTCTAACCTCTTTTTTGTTTTACACATTTTAGGACAAAATGTCAATTTTGAAATAAAATTGTCTTTTAGTTTCTAGGAAGTTGTTAAAAACATTTATTCAAATCCAAAATATTCACGCAAAATATTCTATGCACTTTTATTAGCAGATTTTTTTAATGAAGCACACAAGGTCAAGTCATAATCCGAAATTAAAAAAACACAAAAGAGCCAAGCTCTGCTGCCGCTCATATCATTTTAATTCTCAAAATATTCGCTTCATTTGGCCCTTAACTATAGAATGTCGTTCATAATGGATAAAGCTAAGTGAAAAGTAGTATATGTATGTATGTAGCGTAACATATACATACATAAAACAGCTGTCATAATCTAACCAAAAAGAAGGGATCAACAATAATCGTTCTAAAACTTTGTCTTCTTCGTACCTACATATGTAGTAAATATTATATTCTCTGTATTTCTTCTGTACAATATTTCTCCTTGTGATTGTGTAACTGGAACAAAACATCAGAAGTTATATAGAATAAGACTAAGAAGTTGTAAAACTCCAGAGCTCGATAGAGAGGATAACAACACCCATCATTCGTCTGGGTTGGTTGTTTGGTTGTTTTTCCAATACCTCACATTTATATGGAAACAGGCTAAAAACTTGTTCATCTTCTTTATTTTTCGTCGAGAAATATTGAAACGTGTTAATATTTCTCAAGGCATATTCCAGTCACGTATTAAGCCAAAGAAAACTTTTTCAATACGAATCGAATGCGTTGTGCTTCTAATCTCATTAGAGGAATTATTAAAGCAATTGTTGTCCAGGTTTGCCGTCCCCCCTTTAGTTTGATTTCAAAACAAAAACTCATTTAGACCGAATAATTCGATTGTTGTCCGTTTTGTCCTTATTATTGGCAAACAAACGCAGAGGGGTATGAGTATTGAGTTGAGTTGAGTATGTCTGTCTGTTGTATATTTGTATAAATGTGAGATAAATGTGCATTGCGGGTTTGTTTTATCCTTGAAGAATTGGGAGCATACGTTATTGAATTCAATAATTATGTTATTGGCAATGATAGCTACCTACGCATAAAGGATTTTGGGAATACTTTCTTTGCATAGAAATCATTTTAAGTGTACAGCTTTATACAAAATACCTTTACACTCTCATTTTATCGGTTAAAAAAGTTGAAATAAATCAAAAGAGAAAGAAATATGTAAATACAAAAGTTACCCAAAATGTAATTAAAAAGTAGGAATAACAATACACAAAAAGAAGTGTTTAACTTTAAATAACAACTTTAAAACATCTACAGCAAGAATTTTAACGTAATTATGCCATCATCCTATCAACTTTATCCATAATAGCGATCACAACTTAACTTTAAAACTTATTTAAACTAAATCACAATTGTCTTATTTTCAACAGTTAAATTTATATAAGGATAAATAGTACGTACATATATATGCATATATGAATTTACACTATCCATTCACACTACAGTACAAGGCTGTGTGCCAAACTATTTTCATCGGCCAATTCGAATCGTTCTTGAAAAACCTCCTGAACAGAGCGGGAACGGTACTCTATACCATAAACTTTTAACTCAATTTTTGACACACTAAAAGCATTTTAACAGACACCCTTTGGCTATGTGTGGAATTTTCTCGAACATCCTTCATAAAACACAAACAAACACATGTATATACAGATATATATATATATCTATACGTATACATGTATGTATATGTAGATGTATATATAGATCAACAACATAGCCGTAGTGTAGCGCTACATTTGGTATCTGGAAATTGAGTTCCTCTCAACTTTCCATCAAACAACTTTTCGCTAATCCAATTTGTGTCCTTTTAGTGTTTTGTTATTGAGAATAAAATGGCAGGACGAGGAGTGACATAGAGGAGTAGGAGGATGTTTTCCTAGAAACACACTTCTTTCTCACGAATTTACTATATATTACTATATTGGAATTTGTGTTTTTTTTTTTCTCTGTGTTTTGTCTCTTTATATAAAGTTAATTTAAAACTTGAATGTGTTTCATTTCAAAAGAATAAAACTATATCGTGATCCTGTATGAACGCATTGACATTAGGCGAATAGCTTTAGTTGCTTTAGATCGGGTAGTAAGTGCTGATTCACAAAACACATAATACATACGTATTTTATTTATTTTTGGTGTTTTATTTAAATAGTTCCTAACTTTATAAATTAAGCTTCTAAATTCAATTTTTTTTTTTTTAATTTATTTAACATTTCTACCCTAAACTAAAAACTTTGCCAAGCGTATGTGAGTGTTTTTTTTTAAGATTTTGGAAAATACAGGTTTTTGCAATACCTACTATAGGTTTTATTGGAAATCTAAGACATTTTTTTAGTTTTTACTTGAAAGCTGTGCCTTATTTGAGCGTTTTACCTTAGAATTATTTCTTGCCTACAAATTCCAAAACATAAAAGAGCTTGGGGGACCGTCTTTCGATGTTTCTTAAAGAATTGCAAAAACATAGTACCAAAAGTTTGTGAAATATGTATATGAAAAAAGTTTTTATACTTAAATGGAAAACCATGTTGATTGAATTTTAAAAAATTAAATAAATGTTAACAACAATATTTTGCATATGAAGTTTTATTTCAATAACTGTTTTTGATTCCCAGACATTTTTAATAAAATTTTTGAAAGTTGCTGATTGGATTTTTATAAAAAATATAATAGAAATAATCGTCGAAATCGTTTTGTTTTATATTTTTTGTAGTTTTTTATTGTTTATAAAATTTGTCTAAAAATTTTACCAACTTCCCATAGGAAGTTATTGTAAGGAGTTCGATTTGTCAAATTGAACATTTTGACATTTCTCGACGTTTCAAGGTCCCTAGAGTCGAAATAAAAGATTTTTGGAAAGATTTCTGTGCGTGCGTGTGTACGTACGTTCGGGAAGTTTTTTTCGTCGTCCACAGCTCAAGAACCAGAAGAGATATCGACTTCAAATAAACTTTGTTATACAGATAATAAGGCAGAAAAATGCAGAAAGAGCTTACAAGAAAATTGTGTGGGTGGTTTTTTTACCATAGCATTTAAAAAAGGTAGTATCCGTGGCATGATAGTTAGTGCGTTGGTCTGTAGTGCTAGAGGTCTTGGGTTCGATCCCTGCCTGTGCCACCTAAAGTTTACGGGTACTGCCTCTTGCGAGGAATTGACAAATTCTCCAAGAGTAATTCTTGTCATGAAAAAGTGCTTTCTCAAATTAGCCGTTCGGATTCGGCATATAAACATTACTCAAAGTTGGTAAAAATTAAATTTCAACTCAAATATTTTTCAAAAACTTGAGATTATGGCTTCAAACTTATTTAATCTTATAAGAAATATTGTTTTCAACATTCTGAAAAATTTTGAGAAAAATCGAATTGACAGTTTTTTCACAAAAAATAAACACCTAAACAAAAAAAGGTACATATAAAAGTTGGTAACAATTGATTTTCGACTCAAATATCATTTCAAAACTTTGAGATTATGGCTTTCAACTAATTTTAACTTACAAGAAATATTGTTTTCAACATTCGATAAAATTTGTAAAAAAAACCAATTGACAGTTTTTTTTACAAAAAAATTAAGAACCTAAAAAAAATTTAACAAAAGTTCGTAAAAAATGTTTTTTGACGTAAATATCTTTTTAAAACTTTGAGACTTGGCTTAAAACTAATTTTATCTTATAAGAAATATTATTTCCAACATTAGGTAAAATTTGGAGAAAAATCGAATTAACATTTTTTTTACAAAAAATAAAAACCTGAAAAAAAAACAATACTAAAACTTGGTAAAAATTTACTTTCGACTCAAATACCTTTTCAAAAATTAGAAATATTGGCTTCAAATTTTTTTATTTCACAGAAAATATTGTTTTCGATATTCAATATAATAAAATCAACAAAAAATAGTACGCAAATTTGGTAAAGATTGATATATATAGACAAACTTTTAAGCAAGACAAATCGACAGACAGGATGGGAAGTTATCAGTGTGGGTCGCATCCCAGCCACTTTTTTCAAATATATATTATTTTGGTATAACGAAACATTGTATAATATAGGGTTTTTCAATAAGGCGGGTAGACTTTGTGTATAGATGTCATGGCGTTTGCTGTGTGGCAAGTAGGGCCGGCCGCCGCCGCCGTCCTGCTGGTTCAATTTGGACCATAAGAAATTAGTTATCGTTAGGGCAACCAAAAATATGTCCTAAAAAACTAGTTTTAAGCGCTTATAATATACCCTTAAAAATCAAACATATGCCCTCAAAATATGCTCAATAAATGTAAAAGATGTTTGTAGGAAGCGTTATTTGCTTTAGGAAATTAATTAATAAGAACAATACCAATCAAAAAAAGAAAAATCAAAACTCTTCTTCTTCACTCAAACTTTTTGAAGATAAATAAAATACCCAAAACATTTGTTTAATGGCGAATAGTTCAACTTCGCACACATATATTATTTAAGAAAAAAACAAAGTTAAGAAAGCAGATTCATTTTTGAATAAAAGAAATTTTTTAATGGCAGCGATCACATCAGTAAGGAAATTTATTGCAAATTTTTGTTGCAGTAAATAACTAACATTTCCCTCAAATTTTTCAAAATGAAGCTTTTTCTGTTTGATCGAAAAACACTTTTATAAATGGAAAAGCTCCGTTCAACGTCAACAGAAGTGATCGGAGCGTATTTGAATGCTTAAACTTCAGCAATTGTATAGTCTTTAACTGCTATGGATTTCTCTCCTGATTGCAATTATTTTTAGTTTTTCAAAGCCAGCATTTTTTTCTATTACCTACATTTTCTATTTTTTTTTAACTTATTTCGCAGCCGTGCTGTTAATGCTGTAGATTGTCTTCACAGCATCACTTATACATAATTTGTGTGCTGGAATTGAGCGACAAACCACGTGATTCAAGTTTTGAAATTGATGTTACTAGAAACCCATAGCTTGATGCCAAAAAAATTAAGTCGGCTTTTAATTCTGTTTTTTTTAAGAAGATTTTTACGAACCTTTACTGATGCAGCTTCCTCGTTGTCAAAAACATCAAAAATCCGAACAATCTTTTCAAAATGCTTGGCGTAGTAGTTCACCGCTTCGAGCCATGTCCGCCATCGCGTTATGATTGGTTGTGGAGGAAGTTCCAGTCCAGGTTCTATGTCTCTAAAAGTTTTCACTCTGGATGGAGCTTTAATATTTTTTCTGATTTTTTGTTTCTTCCTTTTGTTGTTGTTAATGCTTTGTTTTTATTGCTTGCCTTTACAAAAAAAGGAAAAATATGCAAGAATAGGCCTTTTGAAAGCAAAAATGCAAAAATATGCATTTCCAGTGAAATATGCAAAAATATGCCCTAACAGATGACGTTTAAAAGACGAAGATTTTAATGAAACGCATTTCTATCACAGTCTCGTGATAATAGTGATGTTAACAAAAAATATGTTCGAACATATTTTTGGTTGCCCTACAACATTACAAATCTTTATGACAGGACGAAGTGTGTCTGGTCCGCTAGTCGAAAATAAAAATATACAACTAAATCCACACAAAGTTGGTAAAAACTGATATTCGATTCGAATATCTCTACAATAGATGAAGGTATTGACTTCGCAATTATTGTATTCTATGCCAAATTTCTTCTTTAAAAAATACAAAAAATTTCAAAAAAAGCTGCTAAAATTGGTAAAAATTGTTTTTCGACTAAAAATTTCGGGAACGAAAACAGATATTAAAATTAAACTTATTTTATCATATGAAAAGTAGTTTTGTTAACTTTGAGTTAAGTTTTTAGTTAATAAAATGTTTCTGACTCGAGTTTTGAAATCTTACACAAAATGTTATTATGTATCAATTGTTTGATTACGGTTTAGAAAAACCGACACACGGGCACAGTAGTAACTTAGAAAATCTAAGATCTGTATACACAATCGTATAGCCTCTCATTATTTAAATTTAGGCTAAGGTGCCAGTTATAGCTATCATTGGTTTTCATCATTGAAAACAAGCATTGGAATTTTTTTGGCAGGTCGTTTATAGCTATCATTAAAAATTTCTGTAATTGAAAATAATTTCCTGATTGAAATCCACCGACAAATTTTTACTGACAGAAATCTGTCATTGGAATTGTGTGAAATTAGAACACAATTCAGTGGAACGATTCGTTTCACTTTTGAATATAAAAGTATCAGCTGTTCAGGAAAATGAATTTCCGTCCGGAAAATTGAAAAATACATTTTTAGAGAAAAATAAATGCACAATCACACTTTTTTTCCTCAAAAAAATTCTTTGTGTGATTTCCAATCGATCAGTACCTATATAATTTTTATTTCTAATCAAATGGAAACACCGTCAAATATAGATTCAAAAAGTTTTCCGGATCGATTTCAATGATAGCTATAACTAGTCCCTAAGATCGAAGATTATATTGGTATTCAAAAAAACTTTGTTCATTCTTCATTCTCAAAATCACCAATCGAGGAAATTTTGTGATTCTCCTGATTTTATGGATATGTCGCGTTTTTGCTAAGTTTGAAAGCTTGTATTATTAATTTAAATTACATCCCAATCAACTCACAAAAAATGAGGACTTTTCGATCTAAGGCACATCTTAAGTATATTAAAGCTGTGTTCTTTAACTTTTGAAAAACAAGCATTTGACTTACAGAATTATTTTGTCTTTGTGCCCACAAATTTGTATAACACAGTATTATGACCCATGATACCATATCAAATTCAATTTTGATACGTATACTTACTCCTTCATCTCTATGACACATCAAAGCTTTGACCTACTCGTATAAGCCCAAGTCGGTGCAATTTGGTTGTGATATCGCAATTAATATTTTTTGTTCTTCAACTTCCTATAGACTCAGTTCCTTATTCTGGAATTTTTGATTATTTATATTTATTGATAGTTTGTGCTTTTATAGAACCAATTTAATAATCAAAAAGGTATAAAGTTCTATTTCCTTTAAGAGTATAATCAAAAATAATATTATTCTTATGCATAACATAATAAACGATCAAATAATAAATCAAACAAAATTTACAGTTTAATGAACTTAATTATTAAATCAATAGATATATAGAATATATGAATTCACCTTTATCTTATATGAAAGTGCAAATCAAGGAAGCTAGTTCAAACGATCATCATAAATTATATCATAGATTCGCAATTAAAGCGCATTCAAAACTAATTCCATATCTCTGCCTAGGTATATGTGGTGTGCAGTGTGCAATGCACTAGTGTATTAAGAAAACATTGATATCCTTTAACAAAGTACGTAAAATTGTATCAAATTTTAAATGCATATAGAGATCAATCTTATCAAAAGGTATAAATATAATGTAAAGTAGGTAAGGTAGCTATACATACATACATTGTAGATATGAGAAAATTGCATTTGATGTAGCTAACTTTGGAAAATCCATGAATATTTTATTCCGCTTCTTATGAGCCTTCACCTCCAGCCTCCACCTATGCCATCGGCACCTATGTACTGTACCTATACCTCTGTCCAACAGAGCAACAACTGCACTGCAATAGCAACATTAACTTAAGTCAGAGTATTAATAGCATCTGTTTTACAGGGTGCTGCTGCTGATGCTGATACTGATGTTGATGCTGATGGTGATGCTGCTACTGCTGCGGGTGCTCTTGCTGCAAAGGGCTCTAAATTCAATCATATTTCGTAATGTTCTTATTGCTCAGATAGTGTAAAGTAAACCCAT